>CM023362.1:14185098-14529679 GCA_013282895.1 Eriosoma lanigerum
TAATAATAATAATAAATAATAATAGTAATTATAATAGTAATAATGGTGTTAAAGTGTGTAACCAACCTGAAATACAATTTTTAAATATTACAATAGTGTGTTTTAAAGTTTATTCGTATTATGTAAAAATAGTTTACATCCGTTTACAAAATACAATGTGCTTTGTCTATAAGTTATAAATTAAAATATCATTGACATCAGTTTCCGACCTATTTCAAATATTGGATAAAGGAAACTTATAAACAATTTAACATAACCGTTCAATATTAATCACTTTATGTATATTATATTTATATTCTACAATATTATTAATTATGAATTATATGTAATGCAATACACTATATATATATAAAAAAAAAGAACAATAATTATAATAATGTACTGTGTATTAAATTTTAGATGACTTGAATCGAACGTGATTTTTTTAATAAATTATAGGCTACAGCAATACATCCCTGTAAAAAAAAAACAAAAAAAAAACAAAAAAATCATATTAAACAATATAATTATCGATGAGTAAAAACGTCGATTAATCTAAATATTGTTATTGTGTTTGTCTTTCAATTCATATCATTCATTCGTATAAAATCTATTAATACAATTGGAGTTAACATTTCTTTTTATTAACGATGTTGTGCGTGGTGCATTCGTTCAGAAATCAGTCGGAGTTATCTTTTACTCGATTTGAAAGAATATTATGATGAAAACAATGATATGAAACGTTTTAATGCGATTATTATCTACTATGTAAATTGTGTACATTAATTTTTGTTCATAAAACGTTACACAATATGTTTTAAACTTTAATATAAAAAAAACTTTGAGCTGTATTAATGGTTTCGTCGAAACATACAAACTGGAGCAAATGCGATATGATGTTTTGGATCTTATATTACATACGTTGTTACATACGGAATACAGATTAAACAAATTGAATTTTATTTTAATAATGTTATTATATAATATTCAATAATCTCCATTTTCTTAAATATCCTAACTTATATTAAAATTTAATTATTATACTATTGCACGGCCAATTTTTATTTAAAATTTGTTATTTACGGTTTAATATAATATTGAGAGAAAATTATTTATTTTACATTCATTAACGCAAGTTCATGTAGAATGAAATCCGAAAGGCAATAATGGAATCAATAATAGTACGTATTATAGGTATCGAACAATAAAATGATGAATTAAGACATAGTTTATTTTTGATAAAATAATGTTCGTATTTAAATATTAGACTTTCGGGTTCTAATTTTTCATTAGAGTTTGAATTCGCTTTTACAAAATTTCGATCCACAATTTTCTACAACTATACTATTACCTACTATTATTAACTTAATAACATACGTTTTTTTTTTTAAAAAATTTAGATATTAAGATTATCTAGGAAGAGGGGGTTACTTAGGTTCCCCCGAGAACTTTTGTGATAGGCAATCTATTTTTAAAAAGATTCACGAGTACTTAACGTACACGTAATAAAACAATTTTGTGTACTTACTATGGATGCATGATGTAACATAGGTTGATTCTCGAATTGAAGTCGTTGTGTTAATACCTCGGGATGCCCGGTGGTGCAGCAACTAAATATAACATAAATAAGTTATTAAAAATATTACTTTCATGTGTCTACATAAAATTATAGACGGCCGACAATATAGTTAAATTTAATTATTTATTAGATTACGCCAATTTAAACTAACCATTTTATTATTATTTTTTTTTTTTTAGGATGTTTTAAAAACGAGTGTTATTGTGTATCTCCACGTACTAGTTATAATTAGTGGCGTATGCGTGAAGTTTTAATTAGTGGAAAATATAAGTTTAAATTAAAATAATAGTGGGATGATATACCGTAATAGTACCAATATTATCACTATATATAGTTTCTTCTCCTTTGAATGTAATCATTTGAATATTTTTCACTTATTTTAATTAGGTACTTAATCAATTTAATTATTCCTACTTTAATGGGTTAATAACTATGCGATGAATTAAAATTAATGAAAAAAAAAGAAAAATAGGTCACTGCAAATAATCACAGAAATAATATCCAGACGAATAAAAGGTTTTTTTGTTATATTTGAATTATGAAAATATTGTACATTATTTACTATGTTTTTACAATGTTTGAATAATAATAAAATTTATATATATATATATAATGAAATACCATCGTGGGAGGAAGGCGATATCCCACATCATGCATAACCTGGGCACGCCACTCGGTTTCGATAATAATATAATATTGCTCTGCGTGCATACCTAGAGATAACGTAACAATGTGCGATACTAAAGTTTATTATGTTTGTGACTTTGTATCACCATCACGCGTGTTGCGTTCATTTATGACGAAAACGAGTTCACGCTGAGCGGTCATAAATGATAAATGGTCGGAGAGTGATTTGAGAGCTATTTGGGTTGGATGGTATGAAAACTCGAGAAAACAATAATATTTTAGTGACAAAACGGACAAGTTAATGGTAAGTATTGATTCGTGTTTAACGAGTTAAAATAAAGTTCAAAAAGTCAAGTGAGTATAAAATAACGAGAACAAATATATATTCAATAAAACTCGACCAGGTTATAGAAGTTACATTTTCTATTATTTCGAATGTTTAGCGTCGATTATTATTTTGAAAATCGTGTAATTATATAGGTGCCTATAGGTGGTAGAAAAAATTTCAATCGGAAGAGTCTACTACATAAAACAATGCAATATTTCAAACCACGTTGTTCTGCGTTGTCGAATTGGTTTCGGAAAGTCTAAAATTAATTGTTAATTAAATGGTAATTTTCAGTAGCAACGTATTTCCCTCCTAAACGTGCATTTAATTAATAATAGACACAATGAAACGACATAGCGTAATATAATATATACCTATCTGGTAAGCGAAAAAATAACATATTTTACCGTTGTCGTAAAAGTATTTTGCGATAAACTTACATGAAACTGTTGGCACGAACGGCTGAAGCAATTGTTGGTAAGCTCCCGAGTTTTGTTGATACACTGGCATTCCAGACTTGTCACCCGCTGCTCGTTTATACTGCATCATTCCCGGAAATGCCTGGAAACCATTAATATTTTTTTTTCCATAACGACATAACATTTATGTACTTTGTTTTTCCGTCGTACGTTTTTTGTATTATGTTTTAGGTCTTATGTCATTTTTTTGTTTTTTTTTTTATAGTTACAGTTATATTATTAAAAATTAAAAAAGCAAATTTACAAAAATCCAAATTATATTGGTTTCGTTTTTTTTTTTTTTTTTTAAAGAATCGCTTATTCAAATATAATATACAATGTTTTGAATCGATAATGTATGAAATCGAGCAAGATCGAACAAAATCTACTCACAATCGTAATTATGATTTAAAATCGTTTTTATAATTTTCGTTAATTTAAACATATAGGCCAAGGAGATTATTAAGATAAACGAATAATAGTTATCATATTTTGTTGAAACAAATTCCATCAGCATAGTATGATTTTAGATGAGTTAATAAATAAATTTGATTTTGTATGAAATGTTTTGCAGATAACGTCTTTTTCGTCGTCTCTGTGACGAATCATTGTATATATTGGACCTTGTAAAACACGTCAATTGTATGTCTCATATTAACGCGAACAAAACGTTCGAGTATTTTTCGTAAAATTTTTATAATTTAGTCAGTCCACTGATGATGCATATAATGACGTTAAATTGATATTAATTAATTATATGGTGGACAGATGCAATTAATTACACCATTTGTTGTAGTAACGCATACTTACACAATCAACCGTATTAAAAATTAGTTTTTTATCTATTCAACTACCGTTACGTAATAATAGTCAGTATGGTATAAATTACTTATACAATTTATAATAATAGAAATGTACTATGATATTCCAATACATCAATTTTAAAAGTGTTAGTTAAATGGAAATACAAAATTATTTTTAAGAATTAAAAAATAAATATATTAGTAGTTTGTTATACTTAAATCTAACATCGATTTTTCTTCTTTAAAACTATCGTTGCCCTCATTCTTAACTGAATAATATGTGATTGATTACTCAATCACATCAATGAAATAGATGTTGAATTTAAAAAATAATAATTTATGTTTAATTTAAAAAACAATTATTGTTGAAAATATATTTTAGTAATAGTTATTATGTTTTTAATATTTGAATTTACTTTAAAACTCAATAATGCCATTTTAAATTAATCTATAATTTAGTACTTTTGTATATGATCTAGTTCACAAAATGCTAATCTAAATTCTATAAAATTAAAAAAAAAAAATAATTATAACATTTTTTATATTTCTAATTTCTAATCCTATATCTATTTTAAATTAATTTAACTACAAAATGGTGAAATATAAAATTGCAGCATGCATGATTAAAATTGTTAAATGTATTATTTCATAAGCATATAAATTATATAATACAAATTTATTAAAAAAAAAAAATTAATTGTGGTATTTCTAGTATGATTAAAATAATTTTACAAAGAATATTTAAAGTTCTATTTTATACATTTTGTTATGAATTTTGTTATCTTCTTATATACATATAATCATAGTTAAATATAAGTATAAATCTCACACACCAACGTAGTTTTTCCTAAATACTTTGAATAAAATCAAAAATATTTATTTGTTTTAGGTTTAATTTGTTTAATTTAAAGATTTAACTATTACTATTGTGTAACAATGTGCATGTGTATATTGATTAATTATCATAAACACATTTATATTGAATAAAAAACCAAACATATTTTTCTATTGTACGAGAATAAATAAACAATAAATTAGTATAAAATTAATTTGACTGTTAATTATTTCTTGTGGTATGGAAAAGTCAAATATTTGCATATGACAACGACAGATTCTATGAAAAGAAATTTCACCGCTAACCCATTTCACACCTGTCTCGTTGATATTTTAGTAATATAAAGTTTGTTATAATATATATTAATATATATTTTAGAATTCAGTAAATAATTATCTATTATAAAAACGTTCAGCTACACATTTTAATTTTTAATCGTGGTTATTAACGGTTAAATATATTGTAGAAAAGTTTACGAAAAGTTGAACGTTATAATAGACTAATTTGTTGTTATTAAATTTTCTAAAGCCCATTATCTTAAATTTTTTTTAATTTATAGAAAAAGATATTTTTTACCTTTTTTTATTCTAAGAGTTATATTTATTAAATATAAAACAAATGTGTTTTATATTGATCATTGTAAAAAATTATTAAAACTTATGTTATATAGATGTTAGTAGATAAGTTAGACTTATTTATCCTTTATTTAACTATTAATCATTATTATTTCTTTTATTAATAACAATATAAAGGAAAGCAATTATAACATAGGCACAAAGCAAACGTAAAGTTTTAACAACTAAAAAACAATAGATTACATTTTTACGTTTACATATTATTACTATCGTTTTAAGTTATAATATTAAAATTATATGTTTGTTTGTTTCCTGTATTGGAATTTTTTAAACCTAGTAAATTTTCAAAAAGAAATAGATAATGTCTACTTTATATACATTACAATTTTTAAATAAATATTAGTTTATTAAACATGTTAAGTATAGTGTTTTGTATTATTATTATATTTATATACAATTTCAGTTTATGATATGAAATAATATGCTTCCTTAAAATAATATTTACAGTTTGAATATAATATTATTATATTGTTGGATTAAATCAATTGTGGTAGGTATATTTATCTAAGTATATAATTGTTTTCATGTGTAACAGATATCATCAAATAATTGTTAATGTTGAAATTTTATAAAAACAACAGATCTGAATGACTAGAGTTTGTAAGCTCTTGAAATGTTTTAACTTTGATTGTCAAATCAACAATATAAATATTGTATATTTAAAAAATAGGTATGAATATTATTTATTATTTATTAGATTATAACATGTAACAAAATAAGCAGTTAGTAAATGGATAAATTTGTTAAAAAGTAATTAGTTTAACCAGTGGCACCGAAGTGCAAAATTATATGTGTGGCTAAAATTACCTGCTATCTCAAAAGTCTAAATGTTTAAACTATTTTTATAACTTATTTAATTGTTTAACTATTTATATTTAATTTTTATTAGTTATATTAGGTAAAATCTCAAGATCACTTTCTCCACAGATATCTTCCCCTAAAACAAAATTTTATAAATATGGACTTCAGTGCCACTGAGTTTAACGTATATAATTTAATTAACTAGGTACTGAAATTAAATAAACGTGTTTTTAACATTTCACGTAGGATCAAATTTTGTATAAATTGTCACACTTTTTGAGAATGAACTTACAGTAATTATTATGGTACGTATTTCCGGAAACGTTAAAAAGATGAGTTTCTCCGTTCGAGAAAACGTGTCCGCCGCCGGATTGCAGAGAGAGAGAGAGAGAGAGAGAGAGAGAGAGAGAGTTAATTTATTATGGTTCAAAATAGCCGTTGTATTGTTACTGTGGTTACTGGTTATTGTGGTTTTTGCACTACATTATTACCACGTAAATCAACTCCCTTGACTGGTAAGCAAGCAGATAAGCAAATGGTAGCAATTATTAAACAAATTAGGCACGTTAAGCAAAAACATTTTAGTTATATCGATTACTCAATATGGCCATGATTGTAGTGTCGATGAAAGTTAACCGACAAACGAAATCATTATTAATTTTATTTCGTAGGTAAGTATATAATATCATACGTTGATTTTTTTTAAATTTTAAATTTCGCATGTTGGTTTGTTATTAATATTATATTATACAACACGTTTGGTGGAACGTCGTAACGCGAATTGATGGAATTTCGAAATGTAAAATCGCATTAATAATAATAACAACAACAGTATTTACAAGTTCTTTACTTACAAAATTCTCGTAATAAAATGTTCCAACGGCTTTCATATCCATCTGAAACACATAACTCGTTGATAAACTATTTGTTAACGTTCGCTAACCTTAAACATTATTCTGTGTAATAATGGCGTTTATTGTTTAATACATATTTATATGGTAATATATTATTGTACAAATATTTTGTTATAAATGTATAAAATTCCTTTTTCCGCATATATTCGCATTTTCGAACAAAGTTGTGTGTTCGCAATGCACATTATAGCGAATGACGAAATATAATTATTGCCATTTATGTCCTCGTATAGCCATTTAATTGTTTAAATACATTTGCATAACGCCATGAATGGACGATATTATATAGTACCAACTCGTAGCTGCGTAGGTGTTAGCAGATAATACGCGTAGGCATAACTATGATGAACATCAATTTATCGCTTGCAAATCAATGTCGATTTTCAATATTATTCATAGATTATTCGATATTGATAAACAATAATGGGAGTTAAATAATATTGATGATTCGCATTTTCATTTTAATAATCTTTAGTGACTCGCGTACTTAATTTTAAATTATGTGTAATTTTTATAAATCTAAATTGTATTTTTCCACAATTTTAACACTGCACGCGTGATTTTGAAATTTTAATGACACACACTCGTTACTAATTATTATACAACTATGTTATATTATACCTATGGTTATTAGTTTTAATAATAAAAAAAAAAAAAAAATCATGACAAAATATTATAAAAGCGAAAAAATTCGCTAACATGTTTATTTTATACTTACGATTGAATTATAAATTATTTTAATTTAAAAAACACAAAAAACATATTTTGTGACTAATGGAGATTACCTAATAATAAGTGTTACAATCATAACGTGTGACCACAAGTACTTTAATTTTTATTAATATCACATTTCTTCAAAAAGTTTCAGCACGCGAAATACACAAGCCCCTCGTTCAAATGGATTAATGTAATAAATCAAGTGTCTCCGCAAAATACACTTAGCTAATTAATATCCACGAGTCGTATTATAACTTATAGTTGAATATTAAAAGCATTACATCTTGGGTTTCTGTCAATTTATGATTTTTGGACATGTACGAGAATTCTCGGAAAGTTTACATAACTTTGGGATAACATGTTTATTATAACTTATATAAATTTCATAAATTCTACAAGTTTTTGCAAGATCACTTTTATAATGTTATAAATGAATATGATTTCTAATTTTATATGTATTACACTTAAAAAATAATCTAGAAAAGTAATCAAACTTTTAGGGTACCAATATTAATTACCTATTAAAATAAACATAACTATTATATTAAATTTTTAAACATGTTTACATGTTGTTGATAGAAATTCAAAATACCAAAATTCATAATAACGAATTACGAATGGACAATACCGTAATATGGACTTTAATGAACAACAAACAATTTGAAAATATATTTTAAATGATAATTTAAAAATGCTACGACATAGTCTTAAAAATATATGAGTCACAAACGTGGTCGCGAGCACATACATAAATATTAAATGGTATCTATATAGTTTGTGTGGTGTACCATAAATTTGTTTTTTTTATCCATGCTATTTACGGTTAGAGCTAATATAATTAGGCGATATAAACTATCTTGACTATATAATTAATTGATAATTAGCGGATTCGTTAAAAAATATAAAATTATTGTTATAACAATGTTTGTAAAATACGATGTTTCATTAGGTAGTTATGTAAAACTTATAATATCAATTGGCTATTAATTATCAAAAACTAATAGTATTATAGTAATATAAAATACACGTAGGCCATCAAAGTCAATGTTATTTATTAGTTTGTTTACCCGAGAAAACGTTATTTTTATATTAGTAATTCAACCAAGTATAATCAATTACTTTAGTAGTAGATTATTCTGATTTGATTTATGCTCGTTCTATATTATATATTAGGTATATACGTTTACTGTATTTGCGTTTGTTCGGGAAAGGATCTGATGGCCTTTTAATTAAACCAGGGTTAATTGGTCGTTGGCTATCTCATATATTCTGAAACCCGAAGTTGACGGTTCTTTTGCGTGTCATAATGTTGTATAGTTAAAATATATACATATATATATATTTTTTTTTTTTCTACCCGAATAATAATAATAATATCATGTGACACGAAGCGTATAATATTATTATTTATAGATCGGCCATGTTGCGGTGGCTCATTATAACATTTTCATTACTATACAGAATTTCGACAACGCGAGACATAAAATTAAAATATATTAGTGTTTACTCGAGTATAGGATACGATATTTTCGTAAAATGTTATTTCAGTGTATTATCAAGTGTTTGCGACGTATACGAAATGTGCGAGCAAAAACCAGAACAATAATATTGCGAATATTACGTTGCCGTTTGTTCTGTACAAACATAAATCAGCGGTACAAGACTTTGAAACACCCGCAGAACAATCTATCATGTCTTAAAATATCATCAGCATAAAGTTTTGAAGGGTATTTTTCGAACAAAATTTCTGCGCTAACTTTATAATTTCTTAGACCGCCGCGTACCATTATTACGATAATTTAGAAATCTGTTTCCGATATTTTACTGACAGGCAACGGTATAATAGTGAAAAATAGTTTTACCAATGCGGCAATGCAGTCGTACTGTTTGTTTTCAATATTGTATTTTCTTCGTATATACAAACATGTATTCCAAAATGATTCATCCTATTTTAAATTAACATAATCGTTGTAAAATTTGAGTAATGATTAGTTGGGATAAGTTATATAAGTTAGAAAATACAAAAACATTATACCTATAATAGCGTGTCAAACTGTCAACCGTAATCAAGTTGATGGCATCTGACTGCGAGTTTTCATTGAAAATATCGGAAAGTCATCAAGATTCTACGGAAAGGGAAGTATTATAGGAAATGTCATTTATATACTCTCAAAGAAAAAATATCATCGATCTAAAGATCTAGAAATTGGAGTGGTCAAGGATATCGTAAACGCCACAATATGACCATCGGCTGTGGTAGTTCATCATTGAGAAATTAGAGGACTTCTTAGGATCAATATAATGGTTATTTTATATTGTTGGATGATGAAATTATTGCCATCGACTAGCAGCTGTGGGAATAGCCAATTCTTCATAATTTGTGTTCACATTAAAGATAAACCGTACTTTCTCAAAATAGATTGCGTAGAAAATGTTAAGTTAAAGCAAATTCATTTCATGATCAAAAATTTCTAGTGGATTCTCTAATCCTTAAATTCACACGTTCTGGCGATTCATCATCTCATTAAAATAAAAAAGTAATCACTGAAAATGATACGAGAGAAAAACTGTTCTTCTTCCTTATCTCGACAATAACTAATTGTCAATCAAAGTTCGCTCAGGTGCTGCTCAGTGCACCCTACTACTCTACTGACAATTGAAAAAAAACTCGATTCTTCTTCTTTAGATAATTTGTAGTTTACCACAAATTACGTGTTCAAGATATATAGACTAATACAAATGGATGAATCATTTTGGAATGCCCTGTACATTTCAAACATCGAGATAATTTCGTTGACTGGGCGAACTTTCCGTTCCAAACAGTGTACCCGGTGCCTAGATATAATTGGACGTATCCAGTGGTCAAGCAGAATGTAAACTTTCTTTAGGAGTTCTCTAAAATCTCAAAGGGGCGAATATATTAAGTATATCCAGACCGAAGCGAAAACCATTTTTATACCGCGTGATAGGATGTCATGATAGATCTTTTACACGTAGATGGACAACAGCCTGTCAAAGGGTTAACCTCTCAACGCGGGATCGTGTGCAATAGTTGTAGTTCGTTAAAGATTTCAGTCTTTCACAACATTCTTTGTCTGAAACAATGTTTAGAGAGTCCTGAACTAATTGTTAATATACTAATACTGTACAACTATGCGATGGAATGTTGTTTGAAAACATCGCTTTCAGTGTAGATAATATTTTACAGAAAATATAAAATAATATACATAATTAAAGAAAAAATAAAATGCATTTTAGAAAAATACATTTATTCTGTTCAATTTAAAATAGAACGGTGAACAAATAATTAAACAGAATGAATGATTTACCATGCCCCATACCTATATTATATCCGAGTTGGTATGTTGATAAAAAATATACACTTATTCTTCGTTTATTTTTAATTAATTTACAAGAAAATAGAAAATCGTTGTTTTTTATTTTATGGAGCAATTGATGCAGTATAAAAAAAGTTACAATTGCTAACCGGGTGATTATTCCTAGTTTTTTCTCCCCCATCAAATAGTCAATTTATTGTTATATCGCACTCACACATGCAATGGCACAAAAAGTATTGAAAAAACGCATAAAATAAAAACAACACATTTACATTGGGTTTTTTCTGCTGGCGTTTCATTACATACGAAATAGATACACCCGGACAACTTGGAATCAATGATAAAGAATTCGTTTTTAATTGTAAATAAAGTCAACGTGAAATAAGAACAATAATAGTAATATTTGAATTGGCTGGATGGATATCGTAGTCGATAATATAATAACGGGTATTATGGCAATTGCTGGAAATGTTGCAACGGTCAAACTGGGTTTCGAGTTAAAGCTGACGACCTCGGATGGAAAAATATAATAATAATAATAATTATAACTTATTTTCGATACTTAGGCCAGGAAGAGAGAAAATAGAAATGAAACTAAGTTGAAAATCTCGGAGTGGGACGGTTTCTCGATTAATTACTTATGGTTGTTAGCACTCTGGGATTTCGGCCGGCCGGTATAAAAGCAGCACTGCAATAACGATAATACGTGATAATATGTCTGTTGCTCGCGGTATAAAAGCACAGAAAACGGGATACGGCAGAGCATGACCCTCGTATATCTCATTTTGAACAACATTACGAGAGGAAAAAGTTACTAATGCCAAAATAAATTGGCGGGTTATTTATTACAGAAACATATATATATACATTGAGTCAGCATGTATCCTCGGGGTCACGTATTAAATATAAGCTTCGCTGAGACGGTTGTTTGCCGGGAGGGTGTTGCTGTACAATCAAAATAACAATAACAATGTATGAAATGTAAGTCGATTTTTACAATACCTACTATATACGAATATTATGCTGTTTCAGCTTCAATTTACAAATTGTTCCGTATTTGGTAAAAGTCATGGCTGGGCATGTTTTTAAATATTTCCGCTCGTTAAATTAAGTTATATTAGAAATGTTTGAAGTCAAACTTAAAGTTAAAAGTTACTTTTAACAATATTGTATTTAACTTAAATTAGTTAAAAGTTAAAATTAAACAAAACCAAATATTGACTTAGTCAAAAAGTTAAATATATTAGTCTTTAATAATAAATATAATATTTGTGTTTTTATCATAAACGTTTAAGTGTATACTATTGTATCGTTTCCTCTCAAAACATATTTCTGTCTTACATAGCAATTTTTTGGACAATTTAATAAAAATATGCTAATGCAATAAGTCCCGAGCCTTAATGATAATATTTTTATATTTAATAACTCAACTCAATTTTACAGGATAATTAAAATGCATACCATTTTATATGTATTTTTTTCAATTTGTCCATACACACGTACATTTTAGAAGAAAAAGTGCATATATATTTCATCAATCATTAGTGCATTAACATCCTAATCCTAATTATTATTATACACGTTATAGTGTGTTATATTTTTAAACGATTTTTTATCGTTATATTTATTACGAATTTATTTTATCGGGTGGAATTTTAACAATAGTATTTTTTTTTCAATAATAAACTAAATAATAATAATTGACATGGTTTTTATCAGAGTAGATAATTATTTATGTAATATTTAAATTTATTTACGTAATAAATAGAACCGATGATACAACCATTTTTCTAAGAGAATAATTTAACTAGAAACAGAACCATTTGACTACTAAAAACCTATATATATATGAGTTAACTACATACAAAACCAATGTGAATTTAACCAGTTTTGATTAGATATCTATATTGATATATAATTAGTATTAACCTGGCGGTGGAAAATATATTCATTTAACATTTTACAAATAATTTCTTAAGTAAAAACTTACCTTAATTAAATTTTACAAATACTATAAATATATCACAAATTCATAGGTCCTACCTATCTAACAGTTGAAAAAAAAATCTAAAAATTTGATTTATAATTATAAATTAATATAAATGATATGTTTTTTTTAAAAAAATAACATTATCATAAAAATTTTCTTATTTATTTTTAAATTCTATTTATGAATTTAGCTGTAAATCTTATTATGTTTTTGTTAGTAAATTTAAGTATGTATAGTTTATAAAATAAAAATGAAAAATTTTGAATTTATATTGTTTCGTATCAAATAATCCTTTTAAATTAAAATTTCTATAATATAGCCATTGTAATTTACAACATTTCGTAATTATCAATAACGAGTAGGTAATTAATTATAAGAATACATATATTTTATTGATTATTGTATTCACACATATTATAATTAAAAACGACTGTCAATTTAAAACGTATATTAAAAATGTCATAGAAAGTTGTTTAATGAGAAATATGTAGATTTTAGTTTGTTTGTATAATTTTAAATTAATACTAATTCAAACGTATTATGTGTAAAATTGCATTAATACACTGTGATCGAAACACATTGTTTAATTTTGGATATTAATGATTTTTATAATGACAATAAAATATTACGTGTTCAATCGATGATTATAATAACTAATTGAGATTAAAGTATACGTAATTAGATTAAAGCCACACTACAGTCACAACATTAAATAGTAACAAGTATACCTACTAAAAGAAACCAGAAAAAATATGTTCGTTAAAAATTTATAATATTATAATAATTGTATTCTTTGTATTCGAGAAAATCTACAAGTACAACACTAAATTAAATAAAAAAAAAAAAATAATGATAAAAAATGAAGAATGTGAATTTTATTATTTAGTAATATCGTTATCAAATAAACAATCACCAACTCTAATTGTATGATTATTATGATATTATACTCAAAATACGTATTTATAATATTTAAAACTACTATCAATATATATAAATAACAAAATCAATGCCAAGTATACCTACTTAGGATGAATATCATAGCTAAAGTATACGAGATTAAAAAATGGAAAAATCGACAAATACTTTAACTAAAAAATCAATATAATATACTATAGTTTATCCTGCCATGCTTATTTTGATAGGATAAAATAAAATATTAGATTATGGTTAATTCTCAGTATTTTATTATAGAAGCTGTTATAGCTATCTAACTTAAGCCAACTTATCCAGTCTTTATATATCTTTTATTAAATCTATATTTATGTTAATATTTCAATAATTATGTGACATAAATCTAACAGAAATGTTTTATTTTACTGAAAATTACATACTTATTACTCACGGAGTTTATTTATTAGTTTCAACGGGAAAGTAAAAATATAATTCAAATATGTCGTGAGAAATAAATTCAACGAAATCACTCGTATCCGTCGAAATAATTAAATTTTTTTTACCATGGTAGATTTATCCCATCACATATACCGTCTGCGTATTTTAAATTAATTTTATAAATCAAATTCTTCATTGGCATTAGCACCGCACTGGTGTTTAAAACGACGTGTGCGTAGATTGCAGAATTAAACCCCTTGATAAACTACGAGCAACCGCAATTTGTCGATTGATTCGTGTGTAAAACCGTGGACGGAGACCATTTCAAATGCAATTTCTTGGTCAAATTTAATACGACGAATACAGAATATTATTTCAAAATGTTAGTTGCGCCAGGCAATTTGGGCAAACAATTTTTAATTTTTTAGTTTCACAACTAGGTATCTCCAATTAGTGTTAAGTTATGGTTTGCGAATTGTTTTCATTCATAGGTATATTGGTAATTTAGTAACGATTAAAAAAATGTTTATTTCGTGACTTTTTATACGATATAATGATTTTGATAATAGACCCCCAAAAAAAAACTTCCCCTACTTGTTCCCCCTGCGGACGCTCTCGGTGTGATGGTTGTTTAGTAATTTTTTTTTTTTTTGGCACAGCTGGAGTCGGTGTAAAAAAAAAAAAAAACTGAGAATTAATCATCACGGTGTAATAATAATCGATTATTTATCCACATAATAATATTATACATTGTACTGATAATAATATATCGTATACTTACGTCGAGACGATCGTTCCTGGGCATTTTTTGTTGCGTGACCATTGTCTGTTGCACGGCCATGGCCAACGGATTGTTTGGATCGGACGTGATTATCGTGGTCGGACCAATCAACGGTCCGGCGGCGCTAAAGTATGGCGTGTAAGTGTTGCCGACCTGGGTGCTGGCGCCCGGAATTCCGGTCAAGTATGCTGTCGGCGTTGCCTGCGAGGGGGAAAAGAAAAAAATAAACAACAATAAAAATTATAAAGTAAAAACAATTAAAATCGATTATTGTTGGCTGCTGAAAAAAAAAGTTAAAAAAAGTACTTATGATCTATAAAAAAAAAAAATAAAAAATCATTATATGACTGTGTCCACATATTGACGGTGCAATACGCGTCGAACGAACAACAATAGGATGGTATTTGAGAATCGTTCGCCGGAATCGAAAAAAAGGTATTTTTTTTCAAACGTGGCATCCTGGAACGGGCGTTCCGAGAAGGGACGGGAAATTGGGTCGGTAAATTCCTTCCGTGACTGCGACTAAGAGAAAAGTTTCGAGAAAGAGTGTCAAGACCTGTCGGACCGGAGACCCGAAGTATATAGTCGTGAAACAGTGAGAGTAACACTTATTGATATCACACACAAAGATCATATATATCACGTTGACATTTCTAATCGATAATATAAGAATCGCATGTAGAGCGAGTTATAATTTATCATGTAATCACATTTTCGCGAGTCGTTTAAATTCCATTTAACCGTCGGTTCGGTTAAACGAACAAATTAATTAAACACTAAGTGTTTGAAAAACCGTACTTAATAATTTCTAATTATAATTATTAGTGATCACATTAAACATCGTTTTTCTATTAATATTGTGTTATGGTATAATTATACATGGTTATAAAGATATCGGATATAATATACCTTAGGTATCGTGGACGTATTCGTTTGTAGTAATAATGTTATGCGGGAATTACGAAATGAAAATTCGATTTAAGCCTAATTTTCGGTTAAGTGCACTCAAGCAAAAAACATAATTTTAATGCTCGTGGATATCGGATTAATTGTAAACAAAAATTAACTTGGAAATGGTTTTAATATTTAAATAAATATTTACTGGTTGAAATGGTCGTTTAATTGTATATACTTAGGTATATTATTTTAAACATGACATTTACGTTTACTCTTTGTAAAACTTATTCAACATTTAAATCAGTACAGATATAAAACAAGTTTTGCTTCAAATTGCGTCCATATAAAACCCATTCAAAATTGTAATATTTATTAATACCTATCGCAGATTATCACTAGTTGTGTTTTTCGGTCAGTTAATGTAAAATTATAATTACATAATAATATATTTTACATAATCAGTATTAAGTATGGAATTTAAACTAATAATTGAATTAATTATTTTATTTATTTTTAATTATGAAGTTTTGATGTATTTGCAACATTACAATAGATTTTAGATAATCTTATTTTATTGAAGAAAAATGCTTTTACCATCAGCTTTTACAGTCTGTAATAAAATATAGCTTTGTTAGAGCTACATCATTCATTCGATTGTTTGTCGTTATATTGTACTTCAATATCGTTCAACTCAAACGAAATTTTAATATTATTATTTTTTCAGCTTGACAATAGTAACAACGGTTTAAAAACTACGGAATATTACAATATTTGCACGACACTTTTGATTAATTTTACTGGATATATTATAATGTGGCGCGTGATGTTTGAATACAAATATTGCACATGTTGCAATGTAATAATAATAATAATATGCGTTTCAAGTGCGATGCGATTAATATATTTTGTTCTGTAAATCGCTAGCAGAAATCGTATCGTTCAAAAAGGTCGCGTGTCGGTCTCTACTATACAGAGCGGATAAAAATTATCGAGCATTGTCTAACCCTGCAGGACACACATATTATTCCACTGGCGATCGCGATCGGATTGCAAAATTAACGCGTCACATCATCATCATCATTATCGTCTCTTTAAAAACGTATTATTTTTTGTCCGCACAGAAACGAATTTGTCGGATATAATTACAATAATAATTATTCTAGTCGTATGTTAACAAAAACAAATGATTATAAATAGATATTATAATATATAAATAATAATATTATACGAGTCTGTAGGTATATAATATTGTTGTTTTTTTTTTTTTTTTTATTATCAAAAGAGAGACAAAATATTTATTTTTTTTGTGCATCGATTATAATGCGGTTGAATATAGAGTTAAACTAGCAAACGCATTTATATTTCTTCCCTTCCAATTCGCCCAATATATAATAAATTATACTACCCTTATATAAATTCTAATTACAGACCAAATAAACAAGTTATACAGGTACCTAATCATTTATTTCACTGCCGAAGCATGTTTACCTATGTATATTTTTATGGAACATAAATTAGGGTATAAATATAACTGCGGGATGGTTTAGTTTTTCAGTAGCAATAAATAAATTTATAAAATAAAGACAATTTTTATGAAATATATAAAAAAGACATAAAAACGAAATCTGCAAATCATACCTATTACATGTATTTCGAGACCAATGAAATAAAGAGACGCTACGTGTATTTGGTCCAGTCAATCTAATTATTTTTCATGTGGGATTTATAAATAATTGCCAACTCTTCAATTTATGTTGAATAAATATTTGCGAATAACTTGCAAAACATAAATTTAATGTTGAGATCGACAGCATGAAATGGGAAGCTACGTGATTCTGTCAGAGTTCAAACAGTCAATTATCAAATTTAATAAACATAATTATTTTTGTGGTTTTTTCGTCATATTTTTGTGAAATGTCATTTGTGAACGATGTTAAAGTAATTTAAAATGTATAGGTTAAAAAACATTTAGATAGGTATAAAATACATAATAGAACGTCAAAAATATTTCTTATTTATTTTAATTATTATCGAATAAGCGTTTAAACATTAAATGACATGATTTAATTACTGTGTAATTGTGATTTTGCTAAGTTTTCCGTTAAAAGTAGATTGAGAGAGAAAAAAGCGGATATGGTTAGATTACAAATTTGGTTTTAGGCATCATTTTACGGATTCTTGTCGAAATGGTAAATATAAAATTCTTAATTAAAAATAGTGAATTTTATCTGGACAAATTTATACAAATGCGAACGTATGTATATAATGTCGATTAAGATATATTTTTTAATAAATTTTATGGGTAGATCGTAAGTAAGTATATTAACAGTTAAAATACTAATAACTAATAACTTACTAATTACTTTATAGTTATTACTTTTAACTAATAATAATTATTTGTATGCTCTCCTTCATCAAGGACCAAAATTGTCCCTTTCCACAAACCTGAGTATAACAATTGTATTTAATAATTAACTGATACTAACATACTAACATATTATTTACTGATTACAGTTTTATAATTTTATTTTTGTGTATGTTTAGCATAATATACATATATATTGGTATTAATAGTCGTTAAAAAATGGTTTAAGTTAATATATAATATATATTTTTTATAACATGAATTAATTTTTTATTATAATATACCTAAAAAATATACATTACGTGGGTATACCGATTCAAGATATTTCTGGTAATTCAATATCTATGATTTATTTACCTTTTTAAAATGTTGGTTGAGAACCTTTACTTCGTATTTTACGTACCCAGACAAATATTCATTAGTGAATGAATCTCTAGGAAAATTTTTCTAGTGAAAATAGAAATCATATTTTTTATTTACGTACATATTTCATCAAAAGTCACGATGTGATTTCATCAAGGTTTTTTACATTTTTAAAATGTTTATTGAGCGAAATTTTATCAAGAAGTTGATTTTTATGAGGCACGTACGGACAAGTCAAACGTATTGACGATATTGATGATAATAACAGACATTTGAATCGTATTGACGGGCCCTCATTTTAAAGGTAAAAACGTAATATTATTCCGACGAAACGGCGCGCGTGAAATCGTTATTGCGCTGTTGAATATTTCATTTTTCGAATCCGTCGCGTGATTTTGTATGACTGAAACAAACAGTTATAAATAATAATATAATCCTATTACCGTAGTTGGAAAAATAAATTACGTAATCAGCGTTCGACGCGGACTCATAAATACCGCGATAAGGACCAATCTCACGTCCGGTCGTTTTATTTTGTCGCGGAAAAAGAAACGGACGTTTTAACAGAAATAAAAACGAAACGATAATGCTTTCGCATTTGACGTTGGACTAGTTTAGTCCAACTAACCGTGGTCATACGACTGGCGAGGATGTCGTCAAAGTCGAATTTTCAATTATGAATTTCACAATTTTCAATAATGAAATAGCGATTTCGTATCGGTATTAGACACGAAAACGACTATCTCGGGTACATCTATCACTTGTTATTGTTCAAAAATAGAAGGTACTTTGTTCACTTAAAATAACGTTCACTAACTAAACCAATTGATAATAATTAAAAAAGTAATTCATACAGTCGTAATGTAGTATATTTTTATGGGCATATTTATTTATAGGTATTCTCAGTTAAACTAACATAATACTTCTGTACTTGTATTGACTGAGTTAATAATGTATGTTTAAAATGTCTATAAAAATACTTGTTTAGTTCGATTTTTAGTAAACAATTATTTAGATACTTAATTATTTTAGCTATTAGTATTCGATTTAAATTTATCCCCTTCTCTCTCTAATAAAAAAAGAACAAAAAAAAAAAACAAAGAGCTAAATAAAGTGCTAACTAGATGAAATTTGGTACGGAAAAGGTACCTTATTTGTGGTAATCGAACCATTATTTCTACCCGAAAAAATGTTTTCATATATCAGAAAAAAACAATTATAAAAAGCCTATAAAAAAAAAAATTGTCAGACACGATTTTCAAAATATTTTGTAAAATGATTAAGTAGTATATTCTTAGGCATCTGTAAAGTGATAAACCTAAAATTGTAGATAATATTAATTTTTTTTGTTAAAAAGTTCATAGTTCTATATTTCGCCAAATAATCAACTAATCTATTCCAAAATTTTACCACACTTGTATATTGCCAATGGTAGTACTAAAAAAAAATTTCTAGTCCCTAAGATCAAAACTCAATTAGTTATCACGAAATAAAAAATAAAAAATGACCCTAGGGAAAAACTTTGGAAAAATTCGAAAAATGAGCTTAATAAAGTGCCAAGAAGACACGATTTGCTACCAAAAGCATACCCCACTTGTGATAATCGGACAATTATATCTATCCGAAAAAAAAAAACACCATTGTAGAAACAATACATTCCTCGCTCCGCTTAGAATCTAAAACTGTTCACCGTATTCGCCTTCACTACCATCGCGATTGCTGCAATACCACAATCACGGTTGCCAGGACTCAAGTTAACCACATTTCATCGGCGGCGAAATGTTCTTATTATATTTTTGTTCTTATTGTTTTTGTTATTATTACTTTGGTTACGATGCACAGAAAACTTAAGTTTTATTATATCCGGTTGTTGAATTGATATTTTTCATAAATTTTACAGTTTTCCGCGCGCTGCAAATTACACTCGTCTTTCCAAAGTTGTACGAAAGTATATAGTTAATGACGATAACGATTTTTCGCGTCTCTGTCGATGATAATAACGTTATCATAACACGTTCAAAGAGATTTTCGAACCATTTGTCGAAAAAAAAAACCATGTTTATTATTCGAAAATCCCTATCCTATAGAATATACCTATCTCGAACATCGATCGAAATATTATCATAATATTACATACGTAGAAAATAATGCAATCTATACGCGGATTTACGTATATTGTTTATTTATTTTTCTTAAGAAAAAAGAAAATAATATCTTTTCAACGAATAAAAATCGAAATTGTCTTTATATATATATATATTAACCCTCGTTTTAAATTTATAACTGAAATCCGATCGAATTCGCCATCTCTCTCTCTCTCTACTTATCAGTTATTATTTTTGGGTAGTACGTATATACTTGGCGAAGAAAACGCGGAGGGTACCTTCAGGCTTGACAATTTGTTGGAAAATCAATACTTTTTTTTTAATCATTTATGCTTATCGATAGAAAAAAAAAAATCAACCAAATGAAAATCCATCCACATTCATATTCCGTTTTGTCCGCAATATGGTACTTTATGAAAAAATGGTTGCTGACCCGCGTTTAACATATTAATATTATTATCAACATATAAAAGTTGTTCATTACAAAAATATATGTTTCCATTCATCGCAATATGTACATTGTACGTACGTATATTATATAGTATACATCTTCAATTTTCGCGGTTGAATTTCAAGAGTAAATACGCATTTCGAGATAAATCCGAGTGGAAAACACTTAAAAGCGTTTAAGACTGGCTAATGATTATACCAACAATATTGTAAATAACAATATGTGTATACGTATTCGCAAATATAAGTTTAGAAGCTTTCACTGTGCGGCCAAAGACAAACGGCATTAATTAATTTAATCAAAGAGAATCGAATGGCTTTGATATTTTTCGAAAATAAAGTACGAAAGTGCGTATATCATAAACCTCATCTACTCGATCCACTCGATAACGGCCGTGACGATACTATAAATTCGAACAGTTTCGAACAGAACAGAACGCGAACAATATTATTGTATCACGCGTACACGTAGTATAGTATAATGTCTCCCGGGACCCGGTGTTCGAATTCATATTCTTTGGACATATAAATAGACTTTTATGGAAGTTTTCAAACCTTCTGCTAATTAAAAATCGTTCTGTATAACATAAAATTGGATATAACGAATTTCATATTTTTTCTATTCAAGACAAAAAAAAAAAAAAATAAATAACGTATGTAGGGTATAACAAATTATTGAGTAACCCAGTTTTGCGGTTATAATTAATTTATACCCAGTAACGAGTACGACTGTAAATTAATATACGAATATAGTTTATTTTTGAACATTAATTATAAACTTTGAGAGAAAACTTATTTTTTCAAATTGAAGTTCAACGCGTGACGTATATAGTTTTAAATTCACTTATAGTTGAAAAAAGGCTCATTTTACACGTCTTGATCGTATCTTCCATTCAGCAGGAAAACTGAGTGGAAAGAAAGCTGGAATATTTTAGTTACTTTCGGAAATTGAAACTATTGGTCGTTTTCAATCGATTGACTTTTTTTATTTAATTTTAATTTTACTTAAAACTATAAGCCTGAAGCCATTCAATTAATAACAGCGAAAATAATTTATTCTCATAGTTAATAATGTTATTAGGAAAAATAAAAATACCATCGATAAAATATCAATTGGATATTATAGATATTTCTGTTTCTGTATTCAGTAAAACTTTTAGTAAGAAAAAAAATAGTGGTAAAAATTAAAGACGTAAAGTTGTGATAAAAATAAGAATAAGAATTTTTAATTCATACAAATGAATATCGATAATAATAATTTATTTTGACCGTACAAAATGTCCGTCCGAAGTTTACTGACATAATATCAAGTTACACCGTTACTCTTCTAGATGGGTGTCGAAAAATATATGAAATATGATAAATGATCGATTTATATAAAAAAGTGCTCGAAATTTTATGAAATCTAATGTTTTTATCATTCAAAAATTATATGGGTTTTAAGTAAAAAATCTTTAAAATAACTTAAAATCTGAATAATTGTATTTTTTTTTTTAAATTTCAAGTTGTAATACATAATTTAAATTAAATATTACTTTAATATAATGGAATACTTATACATTTTATGTTGTTAATTAAAGAAATCTTAACATTTTTAAATATTTAAGTCTAATATTGAATTTTTCTAGTAATAATTTATATTGAAATTGTTTGTAATTTCAAATTGTTGAATATTAAAAATGTTATAATTGAATAATAAAAACTAGGTTAACTTAAATTAATTTATACATATAATAAGAGGTAACGATCACGAATTAAACCTTTGCCTTAGGTTAAAAATAGACTCGGTACTGTTTTGAACCGTTATGTAGATTAGTACTACTCAAATGTAGTAAAGAAAATGTAATTTATAAAAAAGTTTCAATTTTACTATTAAGGATGACGTGCTGACATAGATGGGATAAAACGCATTAATGTTACGTAATAATTTTAACATTTTTTAATTATTAAGTTTTTGACTAAAAATACGTAAAATTTCACGAAATTTGGGTCATTTTTTATTGTCGATTTCTTGACCTTCGATGAAATGACTCTGGCTCTATACTCGTATATCTGGACACGGGTTATTTATACCTGGGTATAATAAATTATTTCGCACGTTTCAAATGAAATATTACGACTTTGCATAAATAATATATGCAAATATAACGAACTTACCACTGCTGTAGGAACTTGTCCGGGTACTATCTGTTGACTTGCAGCCATAGTCATTTGCTGCATTAGTGCATTCTTCAGGGCCAAATGATTACGTCCGTTTATCAACAGCTGATCCTTGAGATGCTGTGGAGGATGGAAATATTTGCACGGCGGTTTCTCTCGGTTACACCGACCCTGTAATGATATTATACAAATGTAGTGTGTGAATAATATTATCTTAGTGTGATTAGAATAATTAGAATAGATAATGTGAGAGTATAATAAAATTACAAGTATCTAATGCACAACGATTTCGATATTTCGATTCCATACTTAACAAATTTTCTAGTAAGTTTTCTTGATATTGATGTGACTACTTTTTCGAATGTACTCCGATATTCAATAATTACTATGATTAATTTAATAGTTAATAATTAGTATTAATATGTTTTTACATTTTTGAATACTGCATGAAAAGAATATTTTATATCTATATATTTATATTTGAAACGTTTATATTACAAAAGTACAAAATATTATCAATCCATATTTTTAATATATTACGATATCGGTATTAATAACTATAATTATTGTTCAGTATCGAATAATATACGAGTATATGTTGCCATGTTGGTGTTATAGGTACTTATTGTTTAATGTTATTTTATATCAATTTATTTATTTATGCGTAATTTTGTATTTTTTAAAACTCCCGATCGTATTCGTGTTTAATATTTAACTTGTATTAAGTCTGTCCCTGAGAAGCAAATTGATCCTGTTTTAATATTTCATGCATTTAAAATTGCTTTTACCAGCTAATGTAATATACTTTTAATTGATTTAACATGGAAACTATTGTTTCTATATAACTATTTTATATTATAGTCAGAATACTAAGTTAAGACTTGGTTCATACTAAAAAAGTAGATAATTTTATTACCATCATGATCTAGATAAAATGCTGATAATATTATAGTCAAAATAACAGTAAGTAGACTTAAAGCGAATTGTGTGACATCATATTATGACTGTAGATTTCGATAACTTGTTTTTTTTAAAAATAATTCCTAAAATATGTTAGACTTAAATTATCACGAGGAAAATGATGTAAAATAAAATTTTTAATGAGAAGGTATCATAACCTCTTCTTTGTAAAAAATTAGCTTTGATTATTTTGCTTCACAGGTAACTACAGAGTATAGATTTATTTATAGAATTTAACGTTTGATGGTGTTATGTATTTTTAAATATTCTCATCAAAAGCGTATAGTTGTCTAATAATAATTTATTTTTGCTTCTACAAATTATAATTAATTACGAACTCGATATTAAAATAGCGATTAAACTGATTCTGGGCGAAATTAGTGGTTTATTACTATTTAATATATTTAAATGTAAATTGCAATGATATTAAATTCAAAAATAAAATTCTGAGTTTTGAGCGAAACTCAATCAGCTATATCATACTGATCATTCGTTCCAAAATTATATCTACCTATGAGAATACTTAAAAAATGTTTCAAGTCCCCAAAATAAAAATTGCACTATTATTATCCTAAAATATCGAAAATCAAATTAGGTAGTCAACATTGCAGTTTCCGCGAATTTCGCAGTTTTTCAACTATTTTTTGGTAATTTTTTATATTTCAAGAAAAAACTTTTGATAAATTCGAAAAATGAGTTAAATAAAGTATTAAGTAGGTGCAATTATCTACTGAAAGCCTATTCGTGGTAATTGGACTTTTATTTTGATTCAAAAATTTTTTACAGACAAAAAAAAAATATCTTTGTAGAAACTCGCTTCATTCAAAATCTAAAATATATTTA
Source organism: Eriosoma lanigerum (assembly GCA_013282895.1). Lineage (NCBI taxonomy): Eukaryota > Metazoa > Arthropoda > Insecta > Hemiptera > Aphididae > Eriosoma > Eriosoma lanigerum. The sequence goes on from CM023362.1 coordinate 14,210,356, forward strand.
ATATTTAAAAATTACTCGAGTAAGTAATTTCCTCTGTCTATCAATTATTACATCCATACCTAAAAAAGTGGTTTTAAAACTATATTGTTTATTTTGTATGTAGGATAAAATGGAAGCACAATTATATATTAAAAAAAAGAAAAATCAATAACAATACGAAGTATAGGTACATTTCATTGAGCCGATAATATTTGACAGGTATTTCTCTCTATACAGACAGTTGACAAGGACGTGGTCGGTAATCTTATATATGTATTTTAGTTGCCAAATATTTGTTCAAATATTTATTTAAAGCCCGTAAAAAAAAAAAAAAAAACGAGATGGAACATACATATTGTGAATTGCGTGTATGTCGTAACAATGAACAATTGTAGCGTAACATATACGTTATATTCGATAAATCTCGAAGCGTGCAAACGTATTTTTCGACGAAAGGAAAAAAAAAATCATATTTAAATGTTATTTAATAATATTGAGAAAAATATTGTGTTTCGTACTTTGTAGAAACATAATATTTTTGATTATCAAGACCGTAGCAAGCACACAATTCCGGGGAGTAATGTGGAATATTTATTTAGATTGAAAAAAATTAAAAAAAAAAAAAAAACTAAACAAAAACTGTTTTTAAATTTTGGGCGATTGTTGGTAGGGGGGTTGATAGGGTGATTCAACCCTAAAACATTTTCTCCGGCTACGACTTTGTGACGATTACTATTACCAACGTAATATTTATTATTTCAGATTATCTTATCGAATTTAAGCGATTGTAATATCCTGCAGAATAGCTGGACGTTACCAGATTACTATTATAATATGAAAATCGTTATCTAATAAAGTGAAATGTCACGGACGTAATATATTTACATTTATAAATTAATAATCAATTAAATGAAAACATCCGGAGTATCGGAAATTTATCATATTCAAAATTATAAATGATATATTATAATTTATAATCGTAAGTTAACATTATTATATATCACTGACATTTACAAATAAAATTAAATATTTAATATACCTATTAACAGTATAAATGATAAAGTAAAAAAAAAAACGCAATAATTAATGAATATTGAATATGCATAATAAGGGTAAATTTTCCCAGTTCATAAACCAGTCACTTTGTAACTTTTACACCGTTACACTGTTACTATGCCCAAATAACTTTTCATATAATATTTTAATAAAATTAAATTTCTTATTAAATTCCATATAAAAAATATAATCAAACATACACGATGTAACATATTATATAAAAAATTATTTTATTTTATTATCATAAAAAATAATTTACAGTAAATAGTGCCTTTTATTATTTTATTATTAAATTCATATTCATTATATTATCCAAAACTTATATATATATATACAGTGTGATACATGTAACCAGTGATGTTTTGCCAAATTATTTCTGAGGTATACGACACAGTTTAGGCAACTATGGAGGGAGGGTAGAGGTAAACACCTCTAAAGTGATTCATAACCTCACTGGCATAATTAGGGAGGGCTTAGCAAATTTATTTTTTTTAGAACACATTAAAACACACTGTAACATAATAAGAAAGATACAGGTACAGGTTGAAAAAAATATTTAATCATCTCGTAAACAGATTAATAAATACCTATTGTAGTATTACGTTCGGAAATTAAAAATTTAAAATAATTGGTTTTTATACTGTTTATAGAAGATAACACTACACTCTCGCGGTTGTAGATCCGGGTTCAATACTAGTGTGACAGTGTCAGTTAAATTTATTTTCTATTCTATTATTTAACGCATTTGTAAAATGTCAACCTTTCGCATATAGACATATTATAATAAATAATAAGTATTATTAGCATTAATGTATATTATATTTTTAATTGACATACGGGGGTGTACCTGCGTATTTTTCTTCTTTTTTTTTCAGGGTTATATGCTAAAGATTAAATTGTTGAAGGGTAAACGCCGTATGCTCGCATATACTATCCAAAACACAACTGCATGTAACGTAGGAAACTCATTATCTCGAAAAGTATTAACTTTTTCCAATTTTTTTTTTTTTTTTGTTAATAGTTTTAAAATGTACCTTGTTCGTTGTTCTATAATATTGGTTTAATTTCATACTTTTAACCCTTTTTGGTCTACCCTAACTAAACATCAACTTTCGATTTTTAAATAGCAACACCCATTTTTAATTTCAGAAATGAATCGAGATATGTTTAAAAATAGTTTTAACATTTAAATATTTTAGTCAGAGTCAGCCGTTTGAACAGTATAATCCCTTAAAGTTGGCTTATTTTTTAGAGACTAAATTATTTTTAAAAACCAGTAGCCATTACTGTAACGGACCTGTGCGATGGTGCAGCAATCGTATATTATTATCACGAACTAAGATAAAGCTATAAAATATGTTATGATAATACAGTAATTTTAATCTGAATAAAGTCTATTTAAAATTTAGATAATTATTTCCTACGTGAATATATTAGTTACGATTTCTGATTATGTATTTTACTTGATAGGTTGTTAGTGGAAAACGGTAGCTATTATTTAAACGTGTACGATAATAGCATATACTATGTGATATTACGTGTGGCAGTGTAAATGTACGCAAAAAGCACCTCCAATAATCATGACTTCACGTCATGTTATATCTCGGAAAATAACTAACAGAAATTTAATATATAAACGTTAAAATTATTTAAAAAATTATAATACTATAACTAGTAACTAACACTACTAAAACAATATTATAGAACTAGGTAAATTTTAAAATTATCAACAAAAAAAGTTAGAAATAGTTAATATTTTTTGAGATAATGAGTGTTCTATGTTAAATTGATAGCCCCATCTATATATACATTTTTTAAAGTTGATCATTTTAACAGGCATCTACAAACTACACTAGTTTCCAAGAAGATATGTATATAGTTTTTTACATAAAAATCATATTAGAGTAGATACATCGTAAAGAGCCTTTTCTTTAACGATTTTGTTTCTTTTTTCTATTTACTACACGATGTTTTCTAAATGAATAGGTGCAGAGAATATCGTTTCCATTCACAGTTACTAGATGAAACAAATTGTTAATTAAAATTCTGAAGAGAAAAAAAACATTAGCGATGATTGAGAAACGTATGATTTTCTTTTGTTTCTGTTTTTAATAAATCCAGAAAACTACACAACAAAATATTAATAACAGTCGCTGCCGAGGTACGTGAATATAGACGGATGATCGTGTTCTTAAAAACATTATGATTGTTAGAGATAAGATATTAATATAAAATGTTCAAACCGATCGTGAACAGAATCATAATGTTTTTTTTTTCATTTCGGTGCATTAAATAAAATGAGTAATAAATAATATGAATAGGGAATAAGTCATCATATTTTGTTATTATATGATTTTTGTGATGAAAATTATAAACAGAGTACTTTCAGGTATTGCGGCTAAGGTTTTAGGCTTTTCTGTTTATCGTAATGCAAGCATCACATTATTATTGTCTTAAACGTAACCGTGGTCGAGTCACGAAAAATAATATGGTGTTTCATTTATATATTTTTGCACATAATCCAATTATTAATATCTATAGTGTCGTTGTCGTGTCCATAATCTCTTTGTAAACTAAAGGGTAAGTAGCGAATAAAGAGACACTGTTAACAATACACACAATTTTTGGCAGGATAAGATCGTTCTCGCGTATAATAATAATAATAATTATATTGTATTATTATACCGTATTGTGTCCCGTATCATCGTGTATACAATGACTGAGCCTATTCATTTTCGTGTTGTGTACACAAAATAATAATATAATATATGTGACTAAAATGACACGAGCAGTAAGGCTATTTTCGACTTTTCATTTCGAAATATCTCGCCATCTCTTTGGTGGAACCAGTAAATAATAATAATAAAAAAAAAAAAAAAAATAGATAATTTACATATTTTTCTTTTGTTTGTAGCACGATAAATCCGAAATTAAACCGCAATGACCCGCAGACTAAAATAAATACGACCATATTATTAATTCCACACAATCGAATAATAATCGGAAAATTTCTTTTTGCGGAACCAAATCTAAACAAAGTGTACTCTATTTTGTCGACTATATGATGTCCTACATTGTAAGGGACAAAATTTGTAGTCATACCTTATTCAGATTTGATTGACCATATATAGTATTTCTACGATTCATCGAGCTGTTTGTGATTTTTGGTTGATACATATACGAAAATTGCCATTGAAAGGCACCAGATTTGAGTCGCACGAAAATATAATGAAGAATGCAACGGCCCGGCTAAATCCTATTTTCAAAGGGCCATTCCAGAGATGTTTTCAACAATCATGACAACGCTCCAAGGATAATACTTTGAAGGTGATTAAGATTTCCAGACCCTTAGTATGTTTTTATATTTTTTCTAACACAAAAGGTGAGATACTTCTTAAACAAACCTCGTATTAGATCAATAGAATAAATTCTTGAAAATCTACAAATTCTTTAGAATGTAATACAATTTTCGAATATTTTGATTAACAATATCATTAGTGTCCATTGGATACGAAATACCATAGTCTGGTAGATAAGAATCATATACTACACATATAACGTCAAACAACGTCAATATGTTATAATTGTACAAAATTATTCAGTAAATTATAGTTTGATAAAGTCGTGATGAGATTTCAAACTAATTATAAAGTATATTTAGGTATCAATGCTCAGAATTCAGTAATATAAAATTTAGTTATAAAATGGTCGAAGAGAGCTTGTGGAATACAGTGGGATGGAATCCTTACATTTTTTATAGTAAATATATTTCATCCTTCTACTTTTAGAATATTGCCTGACAATGGTCTTAAAGGTATCAGTTTAACCATTTATCTACGAATGTTGAACCAATTTGACCACTGCAAGCGACAATGTTTAGGTAGGTACATTAATCTACTCGTATTATTTTGTTTTTAAATTTTATAATTTTATATCATATGATATACGATTTTATACATTTCATCAAAAATAATAATAATTATAAAAATTGTTTACAATATTGAATAAAAAACCACGTATGACTTATAATACTGTATAGTATGTATTTGTGTATTAGTACAGTTCACAAAATATGTATGGGTTGAAAATTATATGTGTAACATTAGGAATGTATGATAAAATATTCATTCTACTTAAAAAGTTAATATTATTTGGGTAAAAAATACTAATGTATTATGAATATTATTATACGATATTGTGATTAAAGAAATAAACTTTTAATTTGAATATGTTTGTGATGTGATTGAAATTTGACAGACTATTATTATGAATAACACAATGGTATTAGTATCATGATAAAATAACAAACGGTTTTGTGGAAAAATAAAATATGACAATAAAATATACCAAACTAACATAAATTTAACGAGTATGTGGTAATTCTAACGTATGTACAGACAAATAGTAATTTAAAAAATAATTTTCTGAATTATACAAACTATCAAACATTTTATTTTATTTACTGCTTGCACTCTAATAATGAAATAATAATAATATATGAATTAAATATTATTACGAACAAATAAATATACCTTTAACAGACTTGGATAAAATAATATTTATTAGGATAATTATATATTTGAATACTTATAATTAAATATTTCGAATATTTTATCATGTAGTATATTATAGGTTATATAAAAAATTCAGAGTTAATTCAGTGTTTAGAATAATATATACGAGTATTTACATAATATAAATATCCCAATATTATTTTACTATATTTCAATTAGTATATGATTTATATGATCATTTTTGATGTATGAAAAAAAAAATAGTAATTAGTTATTAATATGCACAAACCGAGAGGATGATGCTTTATTTGGTCATCAATAAAGTATATTATAATTATAATATTGAGTAGAATAAAATTTTAATACTTAAAATTTCACCGCTGATAATAATATTTCAGTTTAGTAATTTCCTTTTGCTTCTAATACAGATTAAATCCTTTCAACAGTATTATTCTGATATCTCAAATAGCAGAGTTCAAAGCTAAGTAGGTATAATATTAAAGCCTCTTCAGAATATTTTTTTTACTCTCAAATTTATACATTGTTTTTAATCTGAGTTTCTACTATAATTATAAGTTGAAAACATTATTGTGTTTAAACAAAAAGTATTTTCTGTGAGGTTGCTCAATGACAGAATAAATAAAAAAAAGGTATTACTTTTAAAAAACCATTATCGTGAATAAAAACCAAACATTTGAACGTTTAATAATAGGTAGTAATATAATTGTTTAAATTATTTTAACTGACCGGCTTATGTAGTCTCACCGTAGTCTTCCTATGTCGTCATTCCGTTTTTGTGAGTCGTTAAAAATAACTCCAAGACGATAAATAAAATTAAAAAATATATGAAAAACATGTTCGCCGTAAACGACGAGCAGTGTGTTAAATATTGTCATGTCGTCAGACAAATCGATATTAGGTTCGGTGTTGTTTATGTGATTTATATAAATAATATTATTATTATTATTATTATTATTATTATTATTATTATTATCACTGTTGTCATCTACGTGCTGCTTTATATTTATTTACATAATTCGAAATGATTATGACGTGTTCGTTTTGTTTTCTAACGAATTTCACCAGTAAATATAAAATAGTCCATCTGTTCGCTCGAATGGCCGTTGCGGTTTTGTCATCACGGGACTGAGGGGTAAAATAAAAACTTACTTAAACTTATTCCGCGTGGAAGGAGATATACAGATATACTTAGCTCTGAACGGGGTTAGGTAGATTCAGGGCAACAATTATTAACAAAAAAAAAAAAAAGGCATATTAAATACATTTGTTCACTCAATCGTTATGTTATCACCAAACACAGCTAAAAGAGTGACATACGAATCGATAAGAGTAGAGATTTGCTGTAAACATTTATTTTATAAAAGTAATATAAAATGCCAGCCAAAGACGAGAAAATTTTTATTTTATTTATTATTATGTCAGTTTAGTTTACATTCACAACATTATTCACTACCATTATTATCTCATATCCATAACCATTTTTATTATATTTTGTCTATTCTGTGTTGTATTAAGCCTGCATCCTTCCCATCTCGAATGTTATTTTCTACTAAAATATCTACTTATCAATAAAATTAATCTTCAGTTAATATCTGATAGTAATAACTGATCGATAATCCGAATAAATTTCGATTTATTGATTTTTACGAACATGTTAATAAGACGCACTATAATAACGAGTATTTTTTTTATAGTTATATTAATTTAACATATATGAATAAAAGATAAAAAACCATCAAGTTTGTGAGTCAATTATAGACATCTTAATTTTCAAAGTTACTTCTTCGGAGGAATGATATGTGAGCGAATTCGCATAGAAAATCCCCATGGAACTGTGAGGGTCTGGTTTATCGATTCGCATTTGGAAATGGCGTTACGAGGGTAATATTAACGTCCAAATCCCATCTATTTGCATATTTTCTACTATATATTATAACACTATAATGTATAATTTGACATATGATATTAACTTTTCGTTAGTACTTATTTTATTTGACGTCTGATGTTCAATCACGATTCACTTTGTCATTTGAAATTTTCTCAAATTCTTCAACTATCGCATGAAACTCCTAACTTAATCAATACAAATGTATATATATAATTTATTGTTTTAGATATAAATCTTTTTATAAGGGTTTTTATTTGTGAAAGATAATGCGCGTCAAGTGCAACGTTTCTCAGAAAATACTTTGAAACTTTTACCTGAAATGCGATCATTTCAATCTACAAATTTGACACATTTTTAATCATAACGACATTTTTTATAAAGAATTTCGTTTTCAGTAATTCAATATTTGAGATGTTTTTAAACATTTATTTAAATGCTTTATTTTATTCATTTTATAAGACATTTTTTGAAATTTGTATATAGAAACGGCATGACTAAGAGATGCCGGTGTAAAAGGCGAATTTTACCTCCTATATTTTTATCTGAGGGGGTGAAAATCGAATAGAGTAATATTTTTTACCCATCTACATTTTTACAGAAATATATTATTTTGCCCACCTATATTTTTACTAAGAAAGATAAAAATCGACGGAGATAAATTCAATAATTTTAGACATAAATACGCATTGTACAATTACAATTATTATATTGTAAGACTATATTTATGTTTTTATAAATAAAAAGAAAATGTTTAGGGAGTTATTTTAATAAAATAAACACCTAAATGAATAATTACATACATAATATATGTATATGTATATGTGTATGTAAATTATCTTGGATAATTTTTATTTTCACAATATGGTAAAATCTTAATGAGGTAAAATACTACAATCGAATTTTAACCCCTCAGTAAAAATTTAAGTGGATACAATTTTTCCTAATACCGATTTTTATCTCCTCGTAAAAATATAGGGGGTAAAAATTATATATTACTCCATTTGATTATTAATGCAGTTGATTTTTACCCCTTTGAAAAATTAAGGTGGGTAAAATATTTTACTTTAGTTGATTTTTACTTTTTCGGTAAACATATATGGAGGTAAAAATCGCCTGTTACTCTAAGCGATTTTTACCTCAGTCGATTTTTACCTCCTTTCGCGATAAAAATATAAGGGGGGTAAAAATTTGGGAAGTAGAAATAGCTGATTTTCGAATAATGTGGAAAATCGGAGTATAATGTTTCCATAATTGACTGGGAAATTCAGTCAATGTCATTTATCGATATTTCCGAATAATAATAATTATTAAATATTTATAGTAAAAATAATTTATATTGTAACCTGTGTAATTTAACACGGGCACCAGAGCAGTTAGTTGTAAGAGGATAGTTTTTTTGATTTAAAAAATAAAGTACTACTGTCAGCCAAAAATAAAATAATATATCTCTCCAGGAAATTGCTGATAATATTAGTTTTGATAGAAACAAAGGATCAGATGTCATTGCAAAACTTTATGTATACATATTAATGTGATTGTCTATAGCAACAATACTAATACTAAGTAACTTTAAGTGTTATAATAGTTTTTCTCTTGAAAACAAATAAAATAATAATGCATTTTAAAATGAATACGTTATAATATATTATTTAAACTTAATAGATATTGATTTAAATATTTTAAAATATTCACACATAATAATAAATTTTAATAAAAAAATAATATATTAACTACTTTTACTATGAATTTTAATAGCTTTATGCAATTAAAATAGTTATTATCAGATAATGACTGATTGCCGAATTCGGCGGTATCATACAAGTTATTTTAATATTAAAACAACATCGTGATAGCGCGTATAGATTTAAAAAAACAGGTTAAATAAATAAAATATCATATATAAAGGTTAGATAGGTATGATAAACATTTTGGAAATTTCACATCATGTTAACATATTATTATTTAAAAACAGTAAATCTTTTTTTACGACGTATTTCAAAGGCGTTTTAAAGAGGTCATATTCAGTTTTCCAACATTTATACCTATTACTTATTAGCCATTGAACCGTTGACTGACGTTTATTTAGATTACAAAATGTATTAATATAAAATATGGTTTAAAGTGTAACTATTTTATTTTATGTGTGAAAAATCGAATTATTTAATTTTAATAAAAAAACATATTATTTTTCGTTAAAATATATTAACTTATGATTATTTTTTAGTATGTATTCACTTAATAAAATAGTTCTTATTGTCAAAAATGTATTAATTAATCTTTAATTGTAATTTAATTATATGTTCCAATATTGATCATCAAAGTAGAATTTTAAGCTATTAATACATTTTACTTGTACATTAAAAATTATATTTAAATAATGCTCTTCTGAATTGATTTAAAAATACAAACAAGTAAAATTAATTTTACATAGAAAGTTAAATTATCTCACGGTTTCCAGATTCGAGTTAAAATATTTTTTTTTCAAAACATAACTCAATTAAAAAGAAAAGTTAATTTCGTTTTTCTCAGAAAAAAATATGATTTCCGACTTTAATAATAATATAATCTAATCTAATTTTTCGGTATGAATTAAAATACAACGTGTATAATGTAAATCTTAAAAGCACAAAAATACAAGTATAAACATACTGAGGTAGGTAGTTCTAAAAACTATAATCGATATAAAAGCGAGCCGACGTCATAATATTAAATATATTATCTCCCACGTGTCAAGGTCAACTAAAACGAGATGATTACGAAAACGAATCACGAAAAGTTTTTTCATAGAACAATAAATAATAATTTATCCATATAGTTAGTTAAGTCCTACAGAATTAAATCGAATTTATTTTAACGTAAATATTAATTTGTTTTTTTTTTTTTTTTTGACATTTTATAAAATAACTATTGCAAAACCACAAGATAAATTGTATTTTAAATTATCAAATGTTTAATGTTTTGTTGACTTTTTTCAGGACATTGATATAGGTAGGTATCCGAGACAAATATAGAACGCATTCAACACAATTTACCCTATGGTGAATCGCATTAAAGTGGTGGTGTGTGCATGTGTGCGGCCACGCGAATAAGTCAATAAGTCATTGCAATTTATCAAATCGAGAATTAAATTTTGACGGGTAATAAATTCCATTAACGTCGCATCTGCATTCGCCCATCACAAAGATCTGCAGTGTAAACTGCAACGTTCTGTCGCATTGACGATCGGCGGCGGACGGGTAAATGCAACAATTCATCATCATCATCATCATATTATTATTATTATATAATATTATGTTTAATACAATTGTTATTTGAACGAGTATTTGTTAAAATATACTTATATGCGCATTTCCAATAACTATTCAGAGGAAAAACAAATTATTTCGCTCCTAATTAATTTTTATTTGAAGATTTAATATTAAATGTTAGTATTAGTTATAAAACAAAACGAAAATGATATAACGAAAACTTTGATCATAAAATTATTTTGGTAAAATATGTAATATTTTAAACAAAAAACTATTAATAAAAAAAAAAAAAAATCGTAATTAAAGCTGCTCGGATCGACGGACTTTGATAAACGAATATAGACAAGTTTAGTTTACTCTGTTCAAGCTATGAGGAAGCGTTTCGTTTATTGAAAAATATAATATGACGTCATATACGTCCTAACATTGTACAAATAAATTATATAAACACATTAATTTAATAGGTTATGTTTAAAACGAAATGTATTCTTAATTTTCTTCGTTAAATGCGATTTCAAGCCATAACGATAGAACATTTACCACCGAACTTGCAATATCCTAAGTCGGAAACGGACTTACGGTCCAATAATATTATGTCATTTGGTCGAACGTTACATTATATTAAATATGATACGGAATACACTTTTCTGGCGAAATCCCTCGGGCCGTGGTCTTTCGAGACTTTTACAGTGTTTGTTATTATTTTGTTTTTTTCATTTACGAAACCAAACAAAGGGATATTATATTTTATTTGACGTTATATTGTTAAAACAAGTCCAAAAGGTCGTCGCATGCCTGTTGTTTGTGTATATATATATACAAACACACACACATATATATATATTTATACGCATACACAGGGTGTGGTCTTGGAACGCAGGCGGCGGCGGCGGCGGCGTTGGCAATCGTAAGGGTGGTGGTATGATGTAGGGGAAATGAATTGATGGCGCCAGGAGGTCGGCAGACAGTATATCGTTGTCTATAACCATGGTAACATTAGCTGTGTATAGTTTAAAAGTTAGATTGCTGATTAAATACAATTATTCAAACGTCGTAGGCGGCGGGGCGTTCATGGTAGGGACGACGCTACGCCGTGTAGAGGAGAGGGCGATCCGCTGTTTTATGATATATCTGTGTCGGGATTTATACGATTGAGATCTATATATCGATCGGAGATAAACGAAGAAAATACATCCATATTATATAATAATCAATGCGAAAAGAATAATGGCACATATTTAAATATATAGTATCTAACGCTTTCATATGGTTCATCATCATAGCAATATATAATATTCTAATAATGCATTTTTGCATCTCGTTCCATTATTATGTATATTTGATTCGGAATTTCGGAAAGTGAGAAGTTTCATTTCGTTCACATCAATTTTTTCGTAACGTCGAAATATTTAATTAATGTTTTATTAAAACATATTTTTCATCTATTCGTATAAGGTAGAATATAAATTATTATTTGGAACATTGGTATATTATACGCATATTTTATTATTAATATTATATTATTATTGTAGTCGTCGATATTAAAAGTTGAATTTAATAAAAATAAAAATAAATTAATAATTTTGTTCCCTTATGAAATTTTTTTTTTTCTAATTAATGAAAATTATTTTTGAATTGTTATCCAAAGAAAGTTGTAATTATTTCTAAATAGAGGTAATTAAAGTTGTATATTTCGATGAATATATACCTATTATCATTAAAGGGTATATCGGTATTAATTGCGTAATATTTATTCAAATAGGTTTAAGTGGATATTTTCTAAGTGCAACTAGTCCCGTGTCCCGGTAATAATGATAATAGTAGGTCGTCGTTGTCGTCATTGAGACGATGACAAATCAATTTCAAAACTTGACATGTAAACTTTTTGCGAGATCATAATATAGATATACCATAATATTATAATCATCATTTCAGCTATTATACCTTACCAACCATTGCGCCGACATAATAATATTATTTATAATATCTGTACGACTATTATGAGTGGGTAATACATTTGCGCACGTCGTTAATATGTATTATTTAAAACCTCGTCAGGAAATCGAAACGGTAACGACTTCAATACGATTCGATTTATGAGCAATTTCGATGAAATATTAAATAGAAAAAAAAGTAAAAAATACACATTAAGAATTGAAACACGTTTCGAAACATCTTACAACAATTCAATGGATGTATCAACGGTCGTAAAATCGAATTTTATTTCACCAAAATAAACCGAGAACTCGTAATAATATTATATTATGTTAGCGAGGCATTTTATAACACTTACGTTTAATGGTAATTCCATTATATAACATCGAGGGATCGCACTATTTAACATATTTCTTTTTCGGTCGCTAAATTTCTACAAATATTGCATAATATTATAACGTTTCACAATATTGTGATAATCATATACGGGAAAATTAATGAAAACCAATAAACTCGATTCGAATCTGGCATTATAGAGAATAATGTCATCTAAATGTAATCGTTTATTAGAAATACAAATTTTACAACTAAATTTAAATTCAATAATAAAAGATTTAACTAAATTAATTTTTTATATAAACATAAATGAATGAAATGAAATGAAATCAGATAAATGTATACAAAATACAAAAAAATTATCTAAATTACAAATATTATATAATTATGAATTGAATGAAAAAAATATAGTCGTTCGTTTTCCAATGTTAATTATTATTTTTTCTAAGCGAAAATAATAAAATAATAACTTTAAAAATTTCAGTTAGTTTAATTTTTGCATAAACCAATTATGTGTTAATTTATCAATGATCCTAAGTCATATATTATATTATATAAAAACTTATAAACTTTGGTTTTAGTGTGGTACCGTATCGTGAGCGTTTTGCTCTAAAAGTTGAATAGTATTGTCTTTTTTTTAAAATGATTTATACAAATAAATATTTGTATTTATTTTAATTTGAAATTCGTTTTAAATTGAATTGTTTCGCCCAAGAGCGTATAGATTAACCGTATATTATTATAATTATATTTTAGGGATGGTTCTAACATGCGATAACAATATAATATTATTTTAACCAATTAATATTTTTATATTCTTAATAAAAAGGTAGCTAAAAAGCGATACGGTATGTGCCTTTTAATAAATTAAAAATGCTGAACCCTTTTTGTTGTTGTTGCACTTTCCCGAGTAAACTTCATTCGTGTCGTCAAGAACGGAAGTGTTTACGATGCGACACTCGGAGAAAGAACGTAAAACGTATAAACATTATACGACGACGATGATGAGGACGATTATGATTATGGTTATTATCGACCACAATGAAAACGACCGTCACTAGAGATTATTTAATATTATTATTAAGTATTATTATGTATGTAACGCAACGATGTGACGATCGTTGAACGTTAGAGACAATAATAATAATAATAATAATAATAATAATAATAATAATAATAATAATAATAATTCAGTCACGTAATGTTCACGAACAAGAAGTTAAGACTTGGGCACTATTCAAAAATATTCGATAGAACTACTTACTATACTATTCGATATCGATATCGATAACTGATAAGTAATGTGTTAAAAATATAATATTATGTTGGTTTTAAAACAACTTGGGTGTAAATTCAATTCTATCTAACCGTGTGCCGGTAGAGTTCTAGCAAATAAAAATCTAAGATATATGATATAAAAATATGATGATAAAAACCAAACCAAAAAGCTATGATGATTATAATAACATATGCAGAATAAAGATGTACCGCTAAGCACATAAAAGACAGAGATATTTAATAAAAAATTGTATTGTTTTTTTATAAGGTATTTTTGCGCGTAGAGTATTGCAAATTAGTTTTATGTAAAATTATGAACATAATTTTTTTTTTTATATGACTTTAATAGTTTTTTTTTTCAATTTAAATAGCTCGACAATATCACAAAACAAATAATACACAGAAAATAATGAATAAACAAAAAATACATAGAAACAAAATGAAAAAAAAACTAGAATCTATAGGATGTAATTAGTAAAGAAATGATAGGGATGGAATGAGTACTAAGCCAGAGACGAAATTAATTTGATATGCTGATGAATGAGGCAATAAAATGGGATAATTTATTAAATATCGCATGATAAACTTGATAACTCAGTGTAAAAAATACATACAAGGAAGGCGAGGAGTTAAAAGAAAGCCGAAAGGAGTGGACTGGAAGAAGATTGTACTTAAACGAAGACGGGAAAATTTAATTATGGAATGTGTTTGGGAGTCCTAGTCTCTTCAACCAAGTGAGGATGAGGAATGTGAGGAGAATTGGCTGTCTACCACGAGGACAAATATACAGGAAGGAAGTGCGATAAAGACAATCATACCTTTATTAAGGTAGATAAAATGAGACAACTAAAACCGCGAGTAAAGATAATAAATATAAAAACGAAACAAAGTGAACACATTTAAAATATTATTTTTCTTTATGTTACATTAAACATTGTTAACTTTTATATTTATTATTTGGAAACAAAAGGGAGTAAATAACGATAAACTATAAAATATTTTTTTATGCTTATTTACAATTGATTTTATTATATTACAAATTTAATGGTAATGAAATACAATAAATACAAAACATTGTTTTCTTTGAGGCATATGTTTTTTCTTTTTTTTAATGTTTTATAAGTACTATTAATATATTATACAATTCCTATAAGGTATCACTATTTTTATAATATACATTTTTTTTTATCCATCCATGGTCTGTAAAAATACCAAATATTGAAATATGAAAGAATAATAATTATTATTTTTAAAAAGTTAAAATATACAATGATTTAGTTAATACAAATAAATTACAGTTTTCATTGGTATGTTTACAAATAGTTAAATCACTAAAACTATATTTTGAATCATTAATGTTGTGTTCACGTTGGTTTGTTGATAATTATTATATCCTTCGAAGTCAATAAAACATACTTAAATAAAATGCCATAAAAATAAGAAAATAAAGTACTTTATTATAAGTGTTAGGATGCATACATAGTCGTAGTATTGAGTTATATTGTAAAAAAAGGAAATGTTAAAAATAAAACTTTAAAATAAAACGTTGTTGTATTTCAATAAATTTTTATTTAAGTGAGCAAGCCTCTCTGAGACTATCTAAAAGCTGAAAAATAATTGCGAAATCATACAAATATCAAACACTTGATAGTTGATTATACGATGATGATCGCAGAGTCGTGTTACATTTTACATTCTAAACGTATTCGCCACACAAGACCCAGTCCAGACATCAATGGCATAATATTATAACTCATTTACATTTATTTTTTAATGAGCAAATTTGCATGCAGTTGGCACTTTGAACATTTTTTTTTTTATGTCATCGCGCCACGTTCTGTTCACTGTACATGTAATGGATATGGAAGATGTAATAATACGTATAACTATGTTTATGCGGTGTCTCAGCTCCTTTAAAATAATTGTGGAGGATTTTAGCTAAGTAACGAGCAACAATAATTAGCGGTAGGTAGGCATAATGTTACACAACCGCTTATAGCACAAACTGATTTATGATAAAACTCTTAGAGACCCCTGATCGGATAACAAAACTAAACGTAAGTGTACACGTCGAGTACACCCGGCCAATCACAAACATTTGCATGGATATATTATTGTTTAATAAAGTTAACGATTTCTAAGACAGAAACATTGTGTATAGTTATTATAACAATAATATTGTTATAGTTGTCAATGCCAGATATTCAAAACTGATCATTAACGAGTTAAAAAGTTAAAGTTAAAATAATAATGTTATAGAGTTAATAAAACTAGTTACTTTAAGCAACTATTAACTTTTAACGTAACCAGTTAAAATTTTATACTAAAACAATAAGTTATTTTTCAATGAATTTAACACAAATAGTATAATTTTATTGTAAATAATATTTATTCATAATTAATTTAACTTAAAAATATAATAGTTTTATATTTTAATAATTTTAAATTTGGCAATACTTTTGGTACTTAAAAAATTTAATACAAATTGAAAATGTAACGAATTTTTAGCCATTAGTTATTTTTTAAATTTAGATTAGGTATACAAATTTATATATCCAACTATTTTAATACTGATTGATTAAGTTAAGATAATATTTCAATTACATTTTGCTATTATTAGTTAACTAAAACTAAAAATGTAATGTTTAACTTTAAATCTAACATTTTCAAAGTGACGTAATTCAACGAGATAAAATATAAAAATATCAATATTACGGGTAGGTACCTACCTATTTTTATAACAAATAATTTTATTGATTTAAAACTTTTTTACGATCTAATATATTATTGTTATAATGCAAAAAAAAGGAGGTATTGTAAAAATATATTTGAAGTAGCTTAATATTATTACTTACTTAGTATTATATATTATAATGTAAATTAAATTTAAAATTTCACGCTGTTAGTTTAATTTTATTTGAAGTTGATATGCTTTGATATTTATTTAGTGGCATTTGGATACCATACTAATAAAATATAAGATTATGAATTGCTTTCTCAAAGCTCGCATAAATTATTTAGGGTGAAATATTCAAATTAAGTTTATTGCATTCATTACAATATAATATTTGAAAAGTTTAAGTATTGTTTAAACATAAACAATTTAAATTCAAGACTATACGAATTTGTTTTTATGTTGTTTTGATTAAATAAAACATGATATTACTTAAAAAACATTTAATTTCAAATTAATAAGTATGCAATTTTGTTATATTTTCAAGCCATAATATCTGTACTACATTACAATATGTTTAGGAATATAAATAAAACATTTTCATTGGTAATATTTTTCTTTATTTTGGTTATGTTGTTTGTTTACGCGTATAGATACGTTTAGATGTTCAATATAACAATATTATGGTTAGAATGTTTATGATTTTGTATGTTTCTTTTTCTATTTTAAAATCTTATTTCATATTCGTTATGCTAATATACTTTTGGATAACTTTTACAATTACATTAAATGTTTTATGGTAAAAGTGTTTGTATATACGAATTTTCAACTCGGTTTACTATAGTCACTGAACAATGTCTCTAGATTAAAAATGTTTTTCATAGTTTATTATATAATATTTTATTTCTATAATACGGTTGTAAAGGCTAAATTCAAAATCATATTATATTTCAATAGGTACTTAATCGTTATGTTCAAGTGGACACAAATCAGATTCTTAATAATGATAATATTATGGAAAAATCGTAACAGGTTGGTATGGAAAAGTTACCGAGAAAACCGCAACGATTGCATTTTATTTTTATAACATTCTGTATAATAAAAAAATAAAAAATAAAATATATATTACATATTCGGCTTGTAAAATTTTCTTGACGGTCAGGTCGTGTTATGCATATTGCATATACAATACGCCTTTTACGTACAGGTTGCGCGCGCACCTCAGTCGATTTGCATTCCACAGCGCGAGGCCACGGGACCCGCCGATCCAAGCCCGACACGAAGCCGTTTCGTTCTAAAAGCGAATTAACTTTAATGTGTCTTTTTATTTCATTTTGCGAATATAAAATACGACGTCGACGTGTATATTACGTTCAGTAATTTCACGTGTGACACGTGCCGTGACCATAAAATATTGGATCGCTGACCTTTTTTGACGTGTCGCTCTGCCACCGCAAAATAACATTTGTTTTTATTTTTCACGATAAATTTAACGGAATTTTAATTTTAATTGTACAATATAAGAATGGCCGAAAAATCGTGAAAATACAATTGTGTAGGGAAACGTTGTTAAACACAACGACGTCTGTGATCAAATTTCAACATCGATTCACAATATTTGTGGTAAAAGATGTGATACGATATTATATTATTATTCGTTTAAACAGTAATTATATTTCGGAGCAGATAAAGCAGCAACTGAAGCGACCACATAACATTCGATAAACACTATAAATTGTGTTCACTATCAGAGACCTAAATAAACAGGTAAACAATATTATCGAACACTGGAACGGACAAACCATTAGATTAAACGAAATTAAAAAATCCGTTGCGAATTCCTCAAACTATGAGGACATCTTCACGCGTAAAAAAAGGGGTCTACAAATCTAACACTCCCAAATCAACACTTAATGACAAAAAAAAGAGTCTCTTTTTATGTATCAAACACGCTCACATATTAACAGAATGCCAAATGTATGACAGAAATAACATATACCATAAATATAACATTTTATATTCAATGTTTTTTTAGTTTGTTGTTTTACTTCATTATATACGTAATTAACTTTATTAATATACTTGGAAATATTTAGAATAATTCATCCCATCTACTCCATCACAATTAAAGTGTAATTTAAAATATTTTAGTATGATATATTTTGTATTTATTCTATTCTATTATTATTAATAAATTAAACTATATATATACACAATTATAATAAAACCAGAGCCTGAAGACCTATTTATCAAGAAATATTGTCCCAAATATTGGGACCGAATCCCATCGAAACGTCAAAAATCCTCTAATTTGTATGTGAAACCAACTACTCAATCAAATCGAATGTAAAACGTATAGGTACCATAAATTTGTATAAATTTTTATAACCTCGTATTTATATCGTATAATCCTTTTGTATTTATAAATTATATATAAAAATAATGTTAAATTGTAAACCATATGCCAATGGCCCAGTTGCCGCGGCTTAAAGCAAAATAATAATATTTTGGATTTTATGTTTAATACTTAAATTGTTTATTCATTTAGATAGATTATTTACGTGAATACTATATTTGTATATATATGAATAATTTAAAAAAAAATCTATTGTCATTGATTATCGTTTAATTTTTTAATGTAATTTCAAAGTGTTTTTATTGTAACTATAGAAGTTTTACTTCTAACAGTATTTTTAATTTAATATCATAGTTCAATTTTATTAGTTATCGACTGGAAAATGTATATAGTTGAAATATTCCAATTTCCAATTTTTATAAAAATGACGCCATTTTAACATCTTTGACCGTAACATATACATATAAGCTATAGAAACGTTTCAGGTCGAACTTTTATGATTTGATAAAAACAACTGTCTTAAACCAGAAGAAAATAATACGATCCCTCGACAAGTTTGCCGAAGTATATAAAAAATTTCATAACTCGTGTACAGGTATACATATAAACTTTTACACACCGTATTTTGTTTTGTTACTTTTTTTATATTCGAACGATAATACGATATAATATGAAAATAATAATGAAAAAAAACCGATATATTTCAAGTTCCAACAGTTTTTCATAGAAATAAAAAATAATATCTTAAACATGTAACGTTGTTTTTTTTATTGTTTTAAACAGCGAATTGTTTAGATAAAAGAATAATTATTATATACCAATAATTAATGAAATGTTTAGAATTATTTGATGTTTAAATAAATTATAACATAAAAACTGGTCTATACTATGTATATTATTATCATTTTGGGTAGGTAGACAAATAACATAATAGTAAATTATCAATAATTCATACTTCGGCTTAATTTTTGTATTAATTTATAAGTTAAAAATATAATTAGATAAACCTCAAACAATTAAAACAAGATAGTAACCGAAGTTCAAATAATAAAATAAAATTTTGATAAAATATATTTTGAATGTTTAACATATTTCATAATAATTATTCATAAAGTAATTAATGACAAATGTTAAAACCCTTAAATAAATATTTGGTAATGAACACATAATAATATTAAAATTTAAAACAGTTTGATTTATTTAAAATATATCACAACTACTGGGTGTTTATGTACCCATAGCCCTTTAAAACAACAAGACAATTCTCAACTTTTTTTTAAAGATATTTTAATTTAGGGCAATGCCACTTCTAAATTTTAGCACTAGTCGCGCCACTGCGTAAATCGATTTGTGCATACATAACTTATAAGTATCGAAGTAGGTATTATATTAATTCGTTGTATACAAATAATAATTATTATGTGATATATGTTTCTACTCAAAAATACTAAATACCTAGGTACTTAAAACAACAACATTTCCGGGTAAACAATACTAACATACGTTTCGACAAAACTGAAAGCTCGTTAATATTTTTTCGCCTAAAATAATTGTATAAATGAATTAGTTAAATAGTTGAGGTAAATAGTTCAATTATATATAATTATAAAATCAGTTTGTATTTATACATAATAAGTAAAAACAAAAAAAAAAAAAACAATGAAAACAAGAAATTGACAAATTATATTTGAATATTATTATATATTAGTTTGTTTATTTAATTAGAAACAAAATAAAAGAATTTTCATATAGTTCATGAAAAACAAATCTGTTCTAAAAACAAATAATTATCGATTCCAAACACATCACGAAACAAATTTGTATCGGAACAGTTTTATCTTACTCACACGCTGAACAATAAATAAAATAAGCAATATTCAAATCCGTTAAGTAGAATTTTTATTTTATAGGATATTTTGCAATAAATATACATATTATTATATAATATTATGACCACGAAGTAAATTTTATAATGTAATATAAATCATATAAATTATACATAATATATAATAAACTGTATAAACTATACTTTTGATGTGTCAATTTCGATCACCGATAATATTTACAATTACATGGTTATTATTATTGAACATAACATCAACAAATAACATCAATTTTTGTATTTTTAGAGATAAAAAAATAAGAATAGATGTTTGTGTGTACTTTTAAAGAAAAATTGCCAATTATTTTGTTCATATAACATCATGAAAAATTCAATAATCGTAAAAAAGAACTTTTATACGATTTTTCATTAAAAAAACGTACGACTTATTTATTAGTTTCTAGTTATAATGAAAAAAAAAAACGAAAAAAGAAAATTGTAACACATGACGTATTGTTACGATTATATCTACCTATAACATTATAGTTAATATTTCTAAAAAAGTATAAAAAACGTGTAAAATGTGTCGAAAGTGCGAAATGCTCTGGTCAACAAGACGAAATAATTATCAATAAACAAATTGCACAAATTTAGAAAAATAAAATAAAAATTACATAGATACGAACTGCATAGTTGAACGTATAGTGGAAAGTAATCGTAACAATTCAGAGACGAATTTTATTGCGTTCGCAATGAAACGAAGCGGCTAATTTTTGAGCAAGTACAAATGATAATGACACAACTGCGCTTGGTGAATAAAAACAAAAAATTATTCTCATGAAAAATATAATTTTCACATTAATATAATTTTATTTATTAATTTATTAATTTTCGAGAAAATTAAAGCAACAAGACCATATCGCTTGAACAGTTATTTAAAAAGGAAAAAAGTCAGAAATTCAGGGTAGATTCAGAACGTTCCTCCTTCGTCCCTTTGTGTGCAATGTAAATTGATAATTTATATTATTATAAAAAATTTTAATTATTAAATAATGGACAACAGAAAAAATATTTATCCTAAAATAATGAAATTTAAGTTCGTAAAAAATGTAGATTCCACGAATTTTAACGTTTTCCGCTGTTGTTAGTGATTTTTCATATTTCATTAGAAAAGTATTGAAAATTTAAAAAATTGACCTAAATAAAGTGCAGACTAGACAAAATTTTTTATCGAAGGCATACCCTACTTATGATAATTGGAGCACATCTACTACCAAAAAAAAAAAAAAATGCTTTCAGACATAAAAATATTATATTCTGTCGATTTCACTCAAAATTTCAATTTTAAATGCTTAAAGAAAAAATGGCACTGTCTGCGACATGTCGATTTACAATTTTTTTTTTAAAACTGAGTTAAATAATGAAGGATTATGTACTTATTAAAATTATAAGTTGCAATTTATATTGACCAATATTGAGAAAAACAATTTCAAAGTTCAATATTAAGTCATAATATCAATGTAATAGTTCCAAATTTTTCTCATAAAAGTACCAATTAGATGCAATTATCTACCGAAAGAATAGAAAAGAATACCCTTTTTTATTTTATTTGTAGTAATAGGATCATTATTTCTACCCAAAATCGTAATTTCAGATGTATAGAAAAGCACGTATTATTGTGAGACCAATAAATTTATCATTTCCCTCAGAATCTAAAATGAATTTATTATAACAAATTAACTACCTATATTTTATTATTATAATAATCAGAGTTGTGAAAATTTTAGCGTACTGTTCGAAGAACACAATATAAGATTATATTCAAACCGTTGTATAGATGAAAAATTACTTTTCAAAAGTAATTAAAATACCACTCAAATACTTCATGAAAGTATTTAAAATACTTTATATTTTTTTGTACGACAATAAGTGTATTTTGCGTGCTTTAACAGTGCGCATAACAACGTATATAGTTTAAACGTTTTAGCGTATATTACATACCTTACCGTTATTTTATTATATTGATTTTATAAGAAAACGTCTTATTGTATGATAAATTTATGCTATTTAGTTATTTTAAAATACTGTTTCGACTACAAAACGAGTTACATTCAATGGAGAAATTCGATTTCAAGATTTATATGGAAAGTTGATAAATTAGTACCTGAAGGAATTTGGCGAAAATTGATTTTATACGCATACTGGGTACCTATTTATTTTGGTTTCTCGGTAGAGTTCAAACAAAACATTGCTTTTAATTAACTAGCAACCTAATAATCAATTTACTGGAAATTACCAAAATTATTATTTAGTTGCCAAAAGAAATTAAATTAGTTTACATTTCGTAAAAATCGCTAATACAATATATTATAGTAGTATTTTCAATACTTATAAGCGTGAAAGATAATTTTACCAAAATTCGATTTAAGATTTATAGTTATCGTGCACTGACGACGATTTTAAATGCCAGCGATATATCAACGAATAAATTTTGTCTATTTGTCCTTTGTTTTTTTGTGTGAATGTATTTGTGTTGTACAATACCTGATCATAATCATAAACTCATAATGGTTATAAAAATATGGTTATAATATAGTATCTGTTAATTGGTAGTGGTTAGTTCATAAGTTCGTAATATATTATTTCGTTAATGTGTGGGGAAAATGTCTACACAACAAAGGCATAACTAGAAGATACTATATCATTCTCATATTTAAATTTAACGCCGCGAGTCCCTGGAGAATATACGATTTTTAAACAAATCTTTTGCTTTTATACTGTAAAACCGACGATATTTTTATGTTTGCAAGCGTTGTGTAAATATGTTATATTGTTAATATTATATGCTCATCTTGTCGAAATAAAACATGGAGTGGCATATATTTTGCGTGTAAATGTATGTCTAAACGGGCCTAGTTAAACCTAATATCTTTTTTGATAAATAAATTATAAATAAAGTTCAATGTGATTATCAACAATAGTTTATGAACAAGAATAATTTTTGCTTAAAAAATCTAAATGTGTATTGTATACAAAAAACGATCAATATGGGATCGTAAATTATGTTAGGAATTAAAATAATCAAGTAGTTAATTAAATTTGGTACCTATAAAAAAGTCACGTATTTGAAAATATTGATTACTGTTTTAACTTATTCATGTAAATGTATTTAAAAATAGCCAATGTTGGAATATTGTAGGTGGAATAATGAAGTTTGTCAATGTTCTGTAAAGTTATAATATAATATTTTAGTATTCCCCAGTATTTCTCCCCATAGTGCATGACCACCAAAGTTAAGAAGTTTCTCGAAGTCGGAACAGTCGTCACAAAGAATGAATACCAAAACTAAATAAGTTTGGTAGTTATTTGTGAATATAATAATGTCGTATTATAATATAATACGTATGATAAATTTACATTTCCTGGTTATAATTTTAACAGTTTTTAATTTTTAATAACAGAGAATACATATTATAGTGCTACATAAAAATTCCTCTATTAAAAAAATACGATTCCATTAAAGAAACATAAATAACTTATGAGAATAATATAAAGTAGGCGGTTGTGGAACAGTTCCAAGATCAGGAAATCAAATCGATCGGTCGATTAGATATTAAAAAATGTTAATAAATTCGGCCCACGTTTCAAAATAAATTTGTATAATATTATAACAATATTTATTTATATCCATTTTTTTCCTACAACTATTTAATTTTTTTTTTATATTTTAAAATATAAAATTATTTCGTGAGTTTATAAAAATATTTACAAAATATGTTGAAACAATATTATACTAACTTAACATTCATTAGATATATATGTTTAAGCAAATTATCGGCCAAGTAATATAAAAGAAAAAACTAAAGATGAGTGTATTCAATTCAGAAAGGGAAATATATTGAGACGACGGTTAAGCACATGTGTTGACGATTCTTTTTATACAAAAATAATATATCTGCATACGAAAAGTTTTCACGATTACATCGAGAAAATATTATAAGGTGAAATTCGCTCTGGTTTTTTTTCTTCTATACACTGATGAGTAACGCACATTTAGGGATTGAGATAACAATCGTTATTATAGATGGGTTTGTTATTATTGTTTTTTTCTTCCTTCAGAAATCGTGACGGTTTAAACGTAATATTACCGTGCAATATATTACTAATACGATGTATTTATACACGCGCACACACATTTATGTTATTTTATAATGATATATATATATATATATATATATGCGAAACACTACAGTACACGATAATTGGCAAGAATTGTCAACAGTTATTAAGCTACTTTTGCACTCGTATCGTCTTGATTACATACATGTGTGTGTGTTATACATATTATCACAAGAATGACCTAAGATGTCAGATCTCGTTACTACGTTTAATAATAAGAGGAAACAATGCCAAATGCGTTTCGTATTTTTATGAACGATTTGGAACGGAAACAAAACGGTGAAAAAATACGTTTTGTTAGGTACCTAATGCACGAATGCCGTTTGTTCGAACAATTCGCATAAACTATAACATCGGTACCTAACTAATACGTATTAGTTAGGTTAGAGATATGGATCGACAACAGTGTTTGGTATATGTGGCTACCAGGAATGGTTACTACGATTTAGGATTTAGGCGAGTGTCAGAAACCGTCAAAAGGAAACAAAATAATACACATTATTGTTTTGAGTTATAGTGAATTTTCAAACAAATTATTTTTCAAACGGCGTCAATTTGTAACATTTTCATCCTTGACATACATTAAATATGAATAAAAAATTTAAGTAAAATATAATTATTCTTTGTACGAACTAAATTATAATGTATAAGTATTTATAAATAATACTTAGAATACAGAATAATAGATTGATATCTATATGATATATATATATAAAAGTATAAATATTAAAAATTTATGTTTGCAAAATACACTTTCAAATATAGTGTGTTATAATGTAAAACGGGTTTATAAAATATTCCGTTTTTTTTTTTAAAATATGTAAATTTAAACTCATGCATTTTGATTATGATATTCATTCATTGAACATAATTACAATAGTATTTTCTATCATATTGGCGAACGAGTATCGTTTAATACGAAATGAAAGAATTGAATGCAAATCGAAAACGTTTGATTATTTTTAAAACACGAGAATTAGTTAATATCAAAAACGAAACTCAATTACGGTACGGAGTTTTGCGTATAATAATATATTATGTTGCGAGGGAGGTTATTCAACACGAATATTCTCCGATTTCAAGAGAAAAAAAAAGAAAGTGTGAGCAGAGAGAGAAAAGTGTGTGGATCTGAGCACACTCATCATATTGGGGCTCTTGAGACCTATTATAAACTTCTAACCTGCTGAACTAACGATGCACCGGAATAAATTTATATTTCCATAAAAATGAGGAGAAAAAAAAAACACAAATATATTTGGAAATATAATATATAACTCTGCTTTTACATAATACATACAACGGAGTATTCGTATGTTAACAATACAAATTTTTGTTAAAAAAAAAAAAAAAAATATAACGTGTGTTCCTTCTTTATTGTCTCATCAGCTATTGGTTGTTAAATATTTTATTGCGTAAGTAAATATTAGAGCGTTTCTTTTGTTCATCGCGAGTGTTTTATTTTGGGGATTTTCGAGAGAACGAAGTTCAAGTTTTAAAATTTACTAGGTTAATCTCACGATTCCTACATTATGATTTATGACATATTATGCCACTCGGTACTAATGAAAATTAATTAGACGCGTGTGCGTTCTTGTATAACATAAGAAAAGGGTTGTTTAAAAAAAAGAAAAAAAGTTGACACTTGACTGTGGTGTGTATTGTGTAAGGATATTAAAATTAAGAAAAACATAAAGTATTTAATATTATCCGCAAGTATAAAAATAATTTATATTTAAATATTAATTTGAGTTTGAATGATAAAACTATTAATGTTATAAAGGTAAGATAAAAAAATTGCATAAACTCTTTATTTGTATCTTTTATAATAGCTAAAAATTATAAATATCACATGCCTACATGTTTTTTTTTTATAGAATTGAATCATTACTTAAAATAATATTCTCACTTTCTGCCAAAAAGATATTATTTGTTATGGATTCAAAATTTAACGTTCATAAGAAAGTATTTACTGAACAATTTTGAATATGTTGTGATAACATGATTACAAAAGATGTTCTATGGGGACGTCAAAAAATAAAGTCAATTAACATTTTAATAAAAATACAAAAGAAATGCAAAAAAAAAAACAATAAATACACAAAAAACTCATTTAAAAATATTTTGAGATTCCATTTGGAATGTTAAAAGAAAAGCTTTGACATCATACGTGTTGTTGTATATATTATTTTCTGTACGTTTTTATTGAAAAATATACATAAGATTTTGGTGAGTTTTCAACCAAAAACCAATTTCTCTGAAATTCAGTAGGTAGACGTGAACATAGTTCTTTCAGAAGTCCCACGAGAAGGAAAATGTCGACTGACCCTGAGTAAATTGCATATACTTGTATCTACCCCTCTATAAAATAGAAGAAAAAAATACATTTTCACTTTCTATTTATTTATTTATTTTATTTTTAAGATGAATGGTACAACCGATTTTACTGAGATATTAGAAAAAAATATCTAACCCGGATAAGGTAGATACTCGCTATAAAATAAAATCAGCTCCCTAACCTTTTTCTCCTGGCATTTTCAATTTCGTCACGGTGACATATTCTTTTAAATTTCGGAACAAATATCTTTTACACAAAGGAATAATATTTTATTCTAAAATAGCATTTCTTTGGATGAAAGTGGTGTCCTTCAGTATTGAGAATATAAATTATAAATTAGTTAGACATTTTATACTTATCTATTTCTTAATATAACCATACGATTTTCTTGTGTATATCCTCGAACTTTGACACTGCTCTTCGTGTAATCTCGTTTTCATGTCGCTTTGAAAACATTTTATGTTTGTCTTATTAATAAAATGTATAACTATAGGTACGATTGAAATAATTAATCAAAGGAAAATTCGTGCATGAACTATCACAGCGAAGATTATACAGCGTCTTATGGGCTATACCAACACAAGTACTAAATTTGTTTAAAACTTCAAATGATTGGTTTATAATCTAAATAAATGATCTACGGGTTATTCTGATGGCACGCTACAAAAGCTCAGATAATCTAGCCTTATCAATGTCAAATTTCTATTTGTATATTTATCGCTATACTATTAAGACACTAAAAAGAACTCGTAATTTTAATTATATGTTAAATATTTAAATTTAAATATAATATATTTGGCCTTTTTCATTAGTTGACTTGTTGCAATTATTTAATGAAAAAGATAACAAGCCACATTATTGATGAAGTTCTTCTTTCGGAATATTGAAATTTACAATAATCAATAGACAGAATATATTTCAACTTGAATATTATTTTGTTTTTATTTCGAAACTGTGCTATTCATTTTCTTCTTTGTTTGTTATTTAGTCGCCAACAATTTGTATAAATACAATAATGTGTAAATTAATTAATATTTAATCACAGTGTTATTATAAATAATAATAATAAAATCGTATTATTTTTATTCGAGTGAAATAATTTGAAATTTAATTTACTTTTAAATAAATTCTTAGTACATACTCTTTTATTTTATACTCTGAGAACAAATCATTGCAATATACTTGTTAAAAGAATAAATAATTTTTAGAATCGTTTTTTAAAACCATTATAAGTAATAATTATGTTAACTTTTCATTGTTATTCGTTTCAATAAGCCGATTATATTTCAATCATAAATCACTGTTGAAATGTGACGAATACCGTTTCGATTACTAATAAAAGATATATGTACTACTGTATAAAGTAATATTGATTATTTTAAATAACTTTAATATTATTGATTGTTTTTCATATTGAATGAAAAATAAATGAATTTAAATTGTATAATATAGTTTACTACTCAAGTGTTGTCCAAAACTATATAAATTGTTAATATATTTTCAAAAATCAATAAGAAATTACACATGCCATTAAATTAATTCATTAATATAAATATTTCATTTTAAAATCGTATTCATATTGTGTGACTTTCTATATCATATTATCTACTTCTACTGATTTCTACTTGAATAATTGAAAATTACAAAAGGATTTTTATTTTACTTCTGTAAAAATCAGTCATTCATAATAATTATGTAAATTTGTTTGTTAGTGCCTGTATCGATGTACATATTGTTATAATAATTCATAATAATTGTGAAATAAATAGCTGATGTTCAACCTATTCTTTAAAACGTATATAAATACAGGATGAACATTGAAAAAACAAATTTAAAAAATGTAGGTTAAAACATAAATAACATTTAAAACATAAAATACGTACATGTTATAAATTATACACTACTAGTATTACTTATAAAGTTATAAAGATACAACCGTTAAAAATGAAAAGTCATCTTCTTTGAAAAATTGCTTGAAAAAACGCTCTATTTCAACCGAATAATTTTATAATTTTTACTCGTTTGGTGGCAAACCGCGAGTTATAACAAATTTTGTTATAATATTTTTAAAATAATATTTCAAAAAATCCAGCAACTAAAAATTTACAGTTTTATATGGACTTAAAACTGTGGCTGTTATAATTTGTTTATAAAAATTAATTATATTCAATATCCAACAACAGTAAAACGTTATAAATAATTGATATTATTTATCATATTATCACAACGACAACTAATATCTAACCACGGTACAACAACGTTTACAATATTATTATGTGATAATATATTATTTTAACATTTAATTATATTTATTACTAAAATATGCAAGTTTAAAATATAATGGTCTCTTAGATTACGCAGGTACGGTGTGGATAATGTATATATATATATATTTTTAAAAAAACTATAAATATTTAATAACTAAAGCAGATTAAATAAAAAAATGGCGCACAGTGTTAGGTACTTATATAATATTTGTTTACATGTAGGGTGAACATAACAGTACTAATTTCCCTTTTCATTTTTTTAAAATAATTTTTCCACATGGTATTTCAAAAGACACAAATCTGAATAATTCAAAAGTTTTGAAAAAAACTAAATATGTATTTCTTATGATCTACTCGCAAACAGCAACATGATTATGTTAAATTAAAGTGAACCAAAATTAACTTATTTTTGAAAACTATTTTTGAATATATTATAATACTACTACCACGGTAGCATACCAATCAGATGGTGTTATTTTATTGGAGAAAATTAAGATAAATTCGTTTTTTTAAGGAAGAAGAATAATTTTAAATTTTTAACTTTGTTTACAAACATAGTAAGTATGAAAAAAATGAAACATTATTATAATCTTAAAATAAATTCTTACTTTGATAGTTATTAGGATATTGAAATTGAATACTTTAATTTGCTTAAAACATTATACAGATAATGAGGATAATTTTAAAGTTTCATGTTTACAGTTAGGTTATAATATTACCTAGTCATAGTACATTATTATAATGAGTTTTTGTTTCGTTAAAAATTTATAAAACTGTATCTAATATCATATTATTTATTCGGTAAAATCCGATAAAACATGTGCGGTGAGTATAGTACATAGTCAATTTTTTAATAATTATTGTATGATTTTTACCTTATTTATAATGAACAGCAGTAATAACAATTTTAACAAAGTCATATGTTTAAAATATCTGACAACCAAATAGTATAAAAAAAACATGGTTTATTAAGTTAAAACATAATATGGTTTTTCTCACTGAGTTAAAAAAAATAATTAGTCAATATTATCAATTAATTATGAGTATTGATGGGAAAAATCGAATAATATTGTTAATCGAAATGTAAGTAATCGAGAAGTTTGTAACAATTCAGAAATTTTCTTAAGAATCTTTATAGTTCAGTCAGTACTTTTTACATATTAGATATTAGTAAATATTAATGGGAATATTATACGTTATTATACGCAAGAATTAAATAATAAAGTTATACTTAAATTTAAAAATTGGTAAATTTTTCACAAATAAATTTACGGGTAATATATTAAGTTCGCTGATAATTTTTTAATATTTAAAATTTAATCTAAGTCGTATATCGAAAGGAAACAAGTACCGCAAAAATAAATTTGAAAACTAAAATAGTGTAATATTGAAATATACATTATTCGATCAAAATATTTCGAGAGAGAATGTGCGAGACCAAATTAAGTATAATATAATAAGTAATTTATCATTAGATTGTTTCAATCAATTTCTAGATCAAGAGAATCACTCGCCTTTTTCTTTTGATTATTCCCATCATATTAATATTGTTATATATTTGAGATATTTGAATGACTAATTTTTAGTCAATTTATTTGTCGGGCTATAGAAAGAAACAATATAAACGCAAAATTTCAAATAATGTTAACAATATTATTATTTTATCGATAAAAGTACAATATTAGGTATCTATTCTGGTACTTATGTGGCAGTATTTTTAACTGTCCATTGCTAATTATGTCGCAGTGTGAATTGAAATATTTATATTTTGTGTATTTATTTGGTATTTATATTTTACATTATTATATAAGTGTAGAAATGCAGGAGTTGGATCAACTGCGGAAAAAATTAGAATGGATAGGATGAGGAGATGATTCAGAGGCAGTGAAAGTTGTCATGGAAATAAATGTAGAATGGAAGAAAACTGATCAAGAGGTGGATAGATCGAATAATTAGTGATATAATGAAAATATCTGGTGTGAATATACAAAAGTAGAAGATCTAGATTTATGGAGGTGTATGATTCGTCTAGCTGACACCATATAATTGGCAGTGAAAGCCGAAGAAGAAGAAGAAGAAGAAGAAGAAAAAGAAGAGATAATAAAGTAATAGATAAGACATCAATTTAATTTATATGGGAATTTTATGATAAGTTTTTGAGATCATTATATTCGGTCATTGTCTATATAGAAAAGGGTCCTACCATATAGTCTGCCTTTCTTGTAAATATCCATTGAATATCGGTGTTCTCTCACTAAAAATACAGGATTTCGTACGGAGTAGTTTCGATATATTTCTATGCATTCTTTTATCATCTTTGACTACGTAAAAAAACCCATGACGCGCAATGTAGAATATTGAATAATCATATTTTAAAAAAAAAGACTCGAGTACGAGTATCGTAGTACGTTGAAACGTTCAAATTGGTCTGTTAAAACGTTTGAACGGTGGAAAAAAAAAAACGAAATGACGCCCCC
Organism: Eriosoma lanigerum; assembly: GCA_013282895.1. Lineage (NCBI taxonomy): Eukaryota > Metazoa > Arthropoda > Insecta > Hemiptera > Aphididae > Eriosoma > Eriosoma lanigerum. Next base: position 14,242,721 of record CM023362.1, read on the forward strand.
GACGACTATAAGACAACAGTCGTGTTTAGGAGCTGTATAAAAAAAAACTTATAATGTACGATCGTGTACTTGATACAAAATAATCGTCCGGGGAAATAATAAAAAAAAAAAAATACATACGTCTGAAGTTAAAATCGAATTTATCTTCATTCGATTCACTCATTGCGTTTATTACGTAACTCCCGAGCAGTATTATTAAAACGTTATAAAATTCCAATCAGTAATTCGGTCACTCGGCTCGTATATTATGCGCCTGCTAAAACACAGAGTGTAATGTGTTCTCTTTTGCGTAGTAAAATATCGTGCGTTATAATATCAACTTAGCACGCACTTAGGTATAGTATATACGATCGGGCGTGTACTTTATACCTGCTATTACAACCGTATACCCGGTAGTCGGTTGAATCCCAACGGTGCGTATGTTAAACTACAATTGGGCGTGTTGTTATTATTACGAATAAACAATCGTAGGCAAACGTAAAAAAATGAGTGCGCGCGAGTTTTCACTACGACGAGAGGTAGGCCCCGATATGACGTTGTCGTTCCCTCGTTGACGATTTAATAACAATCATATAGCAACTTATTAAATCATATTATTATTATTATTATACCCGGGAGTCGAACCCGGAAACCGGAATTATGTTGATTAAAAAACGATTTTTCGTATATCGAAACGTGTTTGTGTGGAGTAAATGTATATTGGAAAATATGAAAACGTATCTTTAAACTTAATAATCGATATGTTTTATAATTTAAATTGTGTCGTATTATTTATACTCGGATGCGAATGTTGCAAAACTTTTAAATTATCACAATATATTATAATCATGACGATGAGTGTTTTACATTTACATGACACTTTCCCCGGGTGCCTCGAATAATTTTTTGCAATAATATTTTTTTTACATTTTCAAATATCTTTAGACGGATAATTTGTAATTCATGAATTATAACTACCAACTGTACTTGTTAGGCGGTTTAAGTCGAATTTATTTAATATTATTCATTTTGAAGGTCAATAGGAACAGAAAAAATTAATTTGACTTATGTGTTATGTAATAATAGCATATTATATTTGTAATGTTACTAATAATATCATTAGTTTAATATGCATGTATACAATTTATACGATAAAGCATAATAATAATTCATTTTTTTTTTTCGAACATAGATCAATTATTAAATTGTTAAAAACAAAATTATAAATAAACCTAGTTTTATGCCAAACAGTGTTTTCCTTGAACAAATTTATATCCGAGTTCTGAACAAAATATGTGTTATACATGTTCAATTAGAGACACATCACGTAAAACGTGAATCATGTACACGGGAAAGTTTGCGTAAGACAAAAATAGTTACATAAACTTCCCTCTAAACTTATAATTAACTTTTTAATTTTTAAAGGCGGTAAGAGACTTTTTCCAGATACCAGATAATTGTTTTGAACTTGGTAGAACTAAGATGTATTGTTCATCTCAAAAATGTAAATGTTTAATTGTAGAATTGAGACAGGATACCGAAGTCGGAAGGATTAGTGAAGAATTAAAATATGATGTAATAATGTCCGACTACCCACGAATTCGATTTAGTACTTAAAAATTATTTTTATGTAACGAGGTAAATATAAGTTTATTATACAAATATCTAATGATGAACAAGTTAATTAAAAAAAAAATAAGTTAGTTAACTTATTTTTAATCCTAAAAGCCTATCTAGTTAAAATATTAAAGTTTAAAGTTAAAGTAAAAAAACGAAAAAATGTTAGTTTCTCAAACATTATTAAAAAGTGAACTAATAGTTAAAAGTTATATTTTAGTAACCAATTAATTACCTAAATATTTTAGAACAACCTAATAGGTACGATAATTGTGATCGTTCAATGTTCAACTATAGGAAAGAAGAGGGTTCAAAATTGTAATTACCATTATAATAATTTATAATGTAAGTATCTATAATATTGACTGTACCTATTTACACAAAAAATTTTTTTTCTTAGTTGGTAAAAGTAAGTGTTATAATTTCAGCTTTAAAAAATGAATTATTATTCATACCAATAATAATAACCGATGAAATGTTTATATTAAGGAATGTGTTATGATTGCGTATATTATATTTTTGTGAAATATTAAAAAACGTTTGTATACTATTTATACTCTTAATAAATATATTAAAATACAGCGAAAAGAGGTTTAAAATAATTTTGAATGCTAATAGAAAACTAGGAATAAAATATTACGAAAATATGGTAAAAAAATAACAGTTGTGCATTAAAATATAATTATTGGAAACAAAAATTACATTCGCGGATCTACGAATTTCTAATAATTTTTTTACATGTACACCGCCATTATAATACGGGTTTATTAACGATACTATACCTAGTCAAAATTAAAAAAAAAAAATACAAAAAAAAATCAACGATAGCGATTGCTGTGGGAGATGCAATGTTTTTTATTTTTTATTTTTAACACACTGTATGTATAATACAACGAAATTATATTTTCCACGATAAATACAATGCAGTTAAGTTATATATTATACAGTGTCGCTAGCGAATCTAATAATTTAAATAAATTACACCTTGGCCTAATTACGCGCGGCGCGTGATGATATACTAATATAATATTTTTACGATCATGAATATACACACTACATCAATATAGACATTATATTCTCGTAATAATTATAGTGGCGAATGCATATGAATTAATTCGAATTCTCTATCGTATAAACCGTGTTTTTTACTATTTCCGATTGGATTGTTTTATTTTGCAAAAAAAAAAAAAAAAAAAACTATACAGCTTTTTTTTATTATTATTATTTGTTTGACAAAACAGAATCCAAACGAATCAAAACAAAATAATAATAAAACATTGAAAATTTCGCGTTGAGTAGAATTATCACTCGGAAAACAATATAATATGTAAATAATAATTAATCGATTTCCGCGTGAAAAGCTCGCTAGCAAAAATGTGTTTAATATTCAAAGTAAAGTGCAGTAAACTTTAATAACGATTGTGTCTGATACGATGTCTCCAAACTGTTGAATTTTTCGAATAAAAAATCACTCAGCTTAACACAATAATATTATATTTTATAATAAAAATTAAACTTAACGTACATGTTCATATTACAAACCGTATTAAATTCCAATAATATTATGCAAGTCGTTATGATAAATAAACAAATCAGTTCTTTGATAAATTTATAAAAAATTATTATTTCCTGCGTATTAAATAATAATTATAATGTGTGTGAATAATTTAATTTTTCTTTTATTATTGATTTAAGATAATACTATTTTACTTTGTGGGTTCACGTCTTTAGTGATAAAAATTTTGTTTAATCAAAATAATAGAGATAATATTGAAAACATATATAATTTTCCACCACTTTTGTAACATGAAATTTTGATCGTACAAATATAGTACCTAATAATTATTATGCTTACAAACGTATCGAATAACCGAAATGGGAAATAATTACCGATTCAGTTTTCCAAAGGAATCCACTGTCGTGCCTAATTAATTTGAATACGTTTCTGAAAAATCTGATAAATTTTAACTTTTTTTTAACACTTAAATATACATTAACAATTTTGGTTATTTTGAATTTTACAAAAAATAACTTGTTTAAATACATTATACACAATGTTCCTTATCTTATAAATTTAAGTTTAAATTGTAAAATTGTTTTTTTTAAATATAAACTATTTATATAATTAATGATGCAAATAATATTATTATAATATATTACGATATATATTATTAGTATTATACATATATAAAACATAAAATAAGTTCCTATCTTAATAATTTGTTTTGGAATACGGCAGTTGTAAATAATGTAATTTTTCTAAAAATTTGTACTTCGACAGAAAAACTTAAAAAAAAAAAAGTGTTTTGTTGATTTTTTCGTGGGTTTAGAAAGATTCTTGGTAACTAAACTACACGGCATAACCAAAAATTGTTATAAATTATAATCATTCAAAATACATCAAAACAATTGATTTTTAGATGGGTTCTTTTATATCTATCTCTGAATTTGCTATTATTGGTCTGAAACTTTCTTATGAATTTTAGATCCACTGTCGTTACCGATAATCATTATTAATTTTGTGGAATAATTCGAATCTCTCTTATAAGAGGATGTCAACGCATGATTTGCTGTTTATGTGTGTCTGGCGTGCAAGAGCAGAACAACAATATTGTTGCATTTAAGATACATTCAGAGCTTAAACGATTATTATCAAATTTAAAGAGAAGAATAATTTTTAGAGATTGATGATTTGTTAATTTTTTTAAATCAAAAAATATCGTACCTACTGTTTTAATTGTTTCACGAAAACACAATCAACGAAAATCTGTAACGTAAATTGGTGCCACAATTTTGTTAAAATAAACACAGTTTTGTTCGGTTCTTACCGTATACACGTGTCGTATACAATGCGAGTAGTTAATTTAAAATTCCATAGAGAAAATTCGATAACTGGAATACAAGATTCGGTCGTGTGTAGGTTACTTTAGATATACACTTTCGCTAATGTGTGTCGAGGGCCCACCGTACAAGCACAGGAAGTATGTTTTAATAGTATTATCACGTCGTTACTGTATTAAAGAAGCGTTATTATAATGTTCTTAAAATCGTAATCTGATTTTCGATCTCGATTCGAACAAAAGAAATCATATTATTATAAATATTTATTATACGACACAACACTATCAACGGGAGTGTGAATGTCTATTATGATTTTGAATTTTTTATTGATAACGATAATTATTGATTAGGTTAAATTATTTTACACGTTTTCTAAACTTTGAGTTTATTTTCATATTAAATTTGTATTTTTTTACACAATATTTGTCAAAAAAAAAAAAAAAATACTCGTAATCGTATTTATTTAGTTTTTATTTAAACCTAATCTTACGCAGAATATAATTTATAGTTGTATCAATGTGCGACTATAGTTGTATTGAATATTTTACTAAAGGATGAGTAATATTATTATAGGTATAATATATTTGTTAATAAAATAACATTTACCGTGAAATTTTAATAGCCCACTATTATAAATACAATCTCAGACGGTCGATGGATTTCGTCGATCGTTGTGCCCAACATTCTATAATAACACGCCACTGTTGTGCTTATAATATATTATTAATTCATAGTTATTTATGACGCGAACACACGATGTCATTAACAATTCATACGAGAACCTTATTTTTCGTATAAACATTTAAGTTCTTAAAATTATTTTGCTCACTAAAGAAAAATAAATTGTTCTGATTGCGTATTATAAACACGTGTAATTTTATATTTTACAAAATTTAATTCACAAACACGTAAACGACATTTCAAAATTAGTTTTAACGCCTTACCATCATTAATATAGGTAACATTATGTTTAATGATGTTGAGCTTAACATAAAGTCTGCAGGGCTGAGAAAGTTAATTAAAAATGTTAAGTTGGTAAGAGTGTAAGCACTTAAATAAGTTTAGTTGATCAATATTCTTAACTGAATATAAATTATGGTATATCAATAATTAAACTAACATAAACATTAAGTTAATAATAAACATTTACTTTTATCGGTACTTATATTGCTTTTATTTAAAATGTTAATATATAATCTAATTCATAATCTAATATAAAGGTTTATCTTCGATGAAAAATATTAATAATAATAATAGAAATAATAAAAAACGACTATAGTATTTATTTAGGTTAACATAAACGTGTTAAGTGGAAAATCAAATGTATTCAAAAATGAAGTTAAAAAGTTAAAATTAAATTTACCCACTTTTAAACTCGTTAATGGCAGGTCTTGACTAAAGTCACCCCAATAATATGATCGAAATATATTTGACATAAAATTAATATTATCGTAAAAAGCTGTTCGTACCTACGTAATATATTTATGGGTACTTATTGAAACGAAAAGAGAAAATCGGAGTGATTATAAGAAAATAAGAAAATAATATATTGTTAACGTAATATCACATAAATAAACGTCATATTATAATCGAGTGGTATCAATTATTATATTAAGGCAGATGATTATTTGCCGTTGAATAATTTTAGTGTGGTTGCATATTTTCTAGTGCATATTTTTCGGTTTTATTATTAATTTTTATTAAACACAATAAATATATAAATTAATATTGATTTATTTACTTATAGAATATAATAATAATTTCGGTCAAGATTTATCGGTCCATTATTCACTCTGTAGAAACTATAACCTGTATAGTATGTATAATAAATTGTTGGAAATCGCTTATCGGTATAGTTTACATATTTTTTAAACAATTATTGTGGATATTAAACTCGATAGGTTTATTTTTTTTAAATTAATTTTATCCTAATTTGTATTTGCGTTTTTCTCAGAGCGCATTTCGATCACTTTTAGTTCAATCTATTATTATCCGCGTCAAAACAATTACCTTTATGCTGTCGTAGCAGGCAGTAACGCGACCGTTTTGGACTTCCACGTTGGCGGCCGGATGGGCAAACTTGCAATCCGTATCTGGTCTGGAGCACTTGTTCCGTTGGTATTCTCTGCACACTTCCAACTGCAACCATCTGGAATCTTTGCCGTTCAGCAAGTTGTTCATATTGACGACGGCCATTTCGTCTGTTCGTCTGTTTGTTTGTTTGTTTGTTTGTTTCTTTTGTTTTTAAACAATAACCTTTTGCCGGTATAATAATAGATGTCCAACGATTTTTTTTTACTCGATTTTTCCCGCAAAATACGTCTTCAATCGATCTACGACGCAACACACTCGACGTACGTTTCGTCTGTGATTATAATAGCACTGCACGTCTTTTCAGACGATATCATTTATTTCCGGAGAATAGACCGCGATTATTTTATGTTCGACGATTTATCGATTTGTTTCCTACACAGCAGTTTGGAATCACTATGCGGCGCTGTGGACGGGTGCGAAGCAAGCCAACGATCTTTCCGTTTTCAGTAAAAAGCCTGCAAGAAAACAAATTTTTAAATTAATTATCAATTCGAAATTAACAACAATACAATTGTAATAAAGAGGCTCGTGTTAGGTACATTTTTAAAAATTTGAAATAATTTAAACGCAGATATAAATCCAATCGTTTAAACGTACGTTTAAAGTATAGTACAATCACTTTGTGTATTACGCATAATATACCTATAATATAATTAATTGTTTATTTGTTAAAAATGACTTTACATGTACATTTTTAACAAATTTTCACGAGAACATTTTGTTCTCGATCAAACGATTTCACTTTAAATCAATTCGTATTTAATAATTTATAGGTACTTTTTAATACAGGTAGATATTATAAATATCATATGACGAAAGTTTCTTTTAACACGCAATTACGTGTTATATATAATACACAAAGATAAATAATTTATCATAAAGCTATATAATTAAAATATGTGACTTATGTATCTTTTAACAAATGTCAATTTAATTAAAAAAAAAAAAAAAAAACATATCATATCATAAAGAAACGTGTTTTTAATTTGGAACAGAAGTATAGATGAATATTTTAACATTATTTTGTATTTATAAAAATTCAAATGATGTAAATTATTTTAGAATTTTTCGACAATATATAGATAGTTTTATCGACCATCAGAATAAATACAGATAAAAAATCTGTTAGATCCTATAGGATTTATTGTTATTAAAGTATGTTGGATAATACTATTATTAGTCTCATCGACATGACTAAGTTTTAATATGACGTCGTATGTTATCATATTATTACAATCGTCTTGCCATTGAGTATTGAGTTCTCAACCTTTTTTATCCGAGTAAAATATATAAAAATTGTACCACTTAAAATTTAAATTAAAAACTGCATAATACTTATTAACTATTAACAATAATTAATAAAATATTTTTTTTATTTTTTATCAGAGCGCGCTATTCGTGCACGCCATGGACATGAAAATGAAATATGAGTTTACCGATTGTTGTGTGGCAATTGTACTTGACGACGGTGTCGAAATATTAAAGGGTTAAGCGGTAAAATATAAAAAGGGTAATAAAACTATATAAATAAAATAATAGCTAGCATGATATAAAAAATAATGATTAGTTCAGAGCGAAAATGATATAACATAATATTACGTATACAACATTTAATGATTTGGCGGTTTAAATCTGTCTCTCCCTTTAATTCGTAGTTTCTCTTATTTTTTACTATCTAGTCATCATACATAATAAGACAATTTATAAAATAAAATAATAATAATAACCATTTTCTTATGATTAAAATAATTATTATTGGAAAAATGTGGTCTAGACTACGTATTTTTCAGATACGGTTTTGATAAACATTGTTTTAATTCAATTTCGGTATATTATAACGCACAGTTGGGCATGCAATACGCATTTTATCGAGTTAATAATAAAAAATATAAAATACTATTTTTCAGAACGTTTTTCCGACCGGTCGAGTGCATTTTTTCATTGAATTTTTACAATATATAGTGATGTACATATTACTATTATTATTATTGAATCGTCAGCCAAAGTGTTGGACTATGACGATGACGATAGATTTTTTTTTTTTTTGTTCAAGAAAATACTGCTGTCGCGCGCGTGTCCGGAAGGAAGGAAGTAGGCGGCGGCGAGAGGAGCGTGATATGAATTATAAGATTGCGGCGTAAACGTGTGTACGAAAATATGATTATTACGAAAGGGACGTGGTCAGATCGTGTTCGTGAAATTCCATTGTAAGCTCCAAAACACAGTTACGTGTCTTGTCTACAGGGTGCTCCTCGTCGCAATTGTCGATGTTCAAAATACGATTCTTAAAAAAAAAGTATCGGTTTACTGAGATTACAAATCAAAAGTTTACATTCATTATTTTTTAAATGACTTCTGCCAATATTGCGCTTAATTTTTTAAAAGTCCACAACTATAGGTATACACAAATAGGTTTAGTGGAATAAAAATAGATTATTTTTTATCAATCAAATTTGTCTTAGAACGATCAATCGTAAATCAAATTAAATTCGTATAGTAACCACTGTCATAGTACACGTGAATACGAAATAATTAAAAAGTTATTGTTGCGTACAAATTGCATATCTGTCGCATGTGGAGAGCAGAATATTATACATTGTAATAACATATTATTATTATCATCATCATCATCATTATTATATTAAGGTAAATACGACAAAGGGTAGTCAAGTTAAAAGCCAATACAAATAGTAACGCGAGCGCGTTCCGATGGAGTTTAAGCCCGAAATTTGAGAACCGCATACCTACCAATTCGGTCCCTGGGCCGCGCAAAGGGATGTCGTCGTGTACGTCCCTGTAGACCTTTGTCCGGGTTACAAATTTTTTTTCTTTTTATCTTCTCGCGGATAAAAAAATAAAAATAAAGGCAGAAAGAGAGGAAAAAGTACATTTGCATTCATTACGTATAATATACGCCCGACGACGTTTTGCCCTCGACGACTACGTGCGGTAATAGATGTTAATATTACATTATATACGCGTCTCGTGCCGTTTTCTTTCTTCACTTTCCTCTCCTTTTCCCACTCCTCCTTATTATACCTTCTATCCTTTTCGCGTATAATATATTCTTTGAAAACTCGTTTTCAAAACATACGTCTCGATCGATACACGCGCGCGCTGCGCAATCCAAAATGAGCCGCATCCGAGTGTACCCATACAAAATATCTAGATATATATATAGGGGTACTGGCAACGGGTCATCCTCAGGACGATGGGCAGGGTAGGGAGAACATAACCCACCCCTCATAGATTCGGGGTGAACGTGTATTTAAAAATTAAATTTAAACAAAAATATAATTCCGTTTTGTAATTAGGTATATCGATAGTTATCTATTGACATTTAGCGTGATAACGACAAAGACACTGTGTGTTATAACATTACAGATATTACAAAAATAGCGAAATAAAAACAATTTTTTTTTTTTTTATGTCTTTCCTCTCTCTGAATTTTTTTACTTTTGGGCGTCCTCGGCACTGTATTTCGTTTCGAAACGAGCTCACGTCCGCGACGACGAGTGCAATAATCGACAGGGGTCATAGGCCGCATAATATAATAGCCACCGGCTGCTCGTCGTAGATATCCTCTGTATAAAGCGAATGCGAGCTTGAGAGGTTGCGACCGGAACGAACGGCAATAAATTAATCGGAATATTCGTATAATTATTAATCGTAATAGCTGTGCTAAAACCGTACGAAATACAAATTATCCGTATCGAAAATGACGACAACGAAAATCGTCTCTCAGTTTCTTATCAATTAATCGTAAGAAAAAAAAAAAAAAAAGTTCTATTTATTTTAACGTTTATTATCTATTCGACTATTCCATTTATTATCTATGTATACTATAATATTATGGTCCATATAATATCATTAATTATAATCGAACGTCCAACGTTGACATTATACGATGCTGTGCACGTTTTTAACGTATAATATTGTTATTATTATTATTATAATATGATCAATATCACAATTTCTTCGTCACCGCTATCGATTTTTAATAATTATTACCGATAGTATTACGCAATAAAAACGTATTGTTGTCAAACAGGAATATTATATAATTTACAATATAAAAATAATTTCATTTTTCTCCTGAAAAAATTCTTCTCCTGCGTTTGGGACACTATAATTAGGTACGCATACTATATAAACAAATGTAAAAAACACATTATTGTCAAAGAAATCCCAAAGTTTTCATATGACCGGCCCTTTGTTACGGTGTTTTTTTTTTCTGTCCACCGTGCACTTTCTATCGATACGCGAAGCTCTTATAATTAAAAACACCATGGAAAGCACATATATAACTATACCCCTATACCGCAATTAAACATGGTTACGGTATAATGTTATTATGCGCGTTATGACAGATTTCACCGAGGGAAATAATTCGCCTAGTACAGATTGGCTACAAAACGCGCCGAATAAGCACAAATTATTTTAAAGGATTTATATTTCATACAGGCCGCGGATTTTATATTATACAATTATTATATAATATATGTACCCGCGCGAGAGTAACAACTTTTATATACAGGGTGCACGTTATGCAGAAAAACTCCAAGTATAAAGTTCCATTCGATTCGAAAAATCGCCTAAAATATGGCGTTTAAAAATATTAAATATCTTAATAATATATAGATTATATAGGAATAAAAATGTTATCATAATATACTAATTCGGATTTTTGTTTTCTTTTATATCGCATATCTTTTGTATAAGACAAAATTACGAATACAGGAAATTATGATCACGCTGTATGTCGCTATAATATAATATTACAAATGAGAGAAGTAATTTGATTACAGCATGAAATTACAATATGCATGAGGTGGGTGAGGAGTATAATAGTTATTTAATTATGTAAACCACCTATAGTTCCTATAGTTTTCTACTATTATTTCGCTTTTAATTTTTAAATCTCTACCTAGTGATAACATATTGAAAATCACTGTTATCATGAATTATATGTTATACGCGACGACGCGCAAAATGAATGAATAGAAAATCGTATTTTTCGTTCAAAACCTTTAAGGATCTAATAAAATTGTTATGCAAACGTGTGGTATATATTATAGAATTACGCTGCGACTCGTATATAAGATAAATAATGTAAAAACAATATTATATTTGAAAAATGAATGTACAATTTATGTAGGTACCTATTATGTCTAAATCAAAAACCTTTTATTTTAGTATTTTATTTATATTATTAGACAATCTACAAAAAAAAAAAAAAAATAATAATAATAATAATAACCTAACCTTCCGTTTACCTTATTTGACGCTTTAATTTCAATTCGCTTGTATACGTTTATGCAAAAATATTAAATCGTATAAAAACGTGTTGTCGAATGACTTTATAAGGAACGCTGAGAATTTATGGGCACTCCGATCGAAATCGATTTATAGGTTTTTGTTCCACGCGTTTAGGAGACGCAATATGTTTGATGGCGTCATTTCACTCGGAACGATCGCCTTATTTATACTTTACGCTCCGTGTAATCCAAATGCCAATAAAATTTATCAATAACATCAGTTATTGTAAAGTGTGATTCTAAGTTGATATATTATTCTTAAAATGTAAAAGATCGAAAATTATACGCACCTATACGTGTGTACAGAGTAATTCGCAAAACGTGCTCATTTATCTAATACTTATGATTTCCGATACATTTATAGATTTCTATATCGTTTAAAATGATATCAAATGGGAACTAACCATATTTGTATAATTTATAATTCAGTCTGATAAGGCCCTGATTATCTAAAACTGTTGGTACATTGATAGGTACTTATATTACAATTATGAGAAGTAATTTTTTCATAGTTATTATAATTTATGATCTTTTGTTTGACCTTAGACAACGCGCATTGATAAAATCATATTGTATAGTTTTCAATTGTCAATTTTAGAAATTATGTAACGAACAATTAATATTTAATATTTGATTCACATTTTAAAACTTGTGCAATTTTTACAAGTATTAGGGTCGTACTTACTAGTGCAGATTAAATAAAACCAATTGATTTGTTGATTAGTATCTATTTACAGTTAACCTAGACCATGTGTTACGACTACGATTATTATCCTGATGAATATAAATTTGAATAATTTGTTATGAAAACCTACTAACTATAAATTCATTTTCATAAATTGTTCAGTAAAATTAAGTGAATAAATTATAAAATGAAGTGGTACCTACTTATCGCGTTCCTATTTGAAAACGTGTAACACGCTACAATATAATCTGAAATGGCAATTCAAGTTATGGGAAATATAAGTTTTAAGTAAACTTAAAATTTGTAATTTAATAATAATTTAGATTCAAAAAGCGGGGTTCGTGCGCTTGGTGAATCACCCTGTATATGTATACACCGCCGAATCGATAATCAGTTCTTCCGTGGTTGGCTGAATGTTGCCTGCATGGGAAAAATTTCGTTTTCGCCGACGACATTTTATATACACATACATTTTATATTATGCATTGTATACTATAGTGATTCTCAATCTAGGAGTCATCGCCTAATTATATTGGGTCACCATTTTTAATGTTAATTTATACAAGTACGTAAAAAATATACTTAAGGGTAGATAATATGCAATAAAAAATGGATTGTTGTTCCTACAGTAAAAAAATTGAGAATCACTGTTGTTTACGGCGTAACGTATGTGCATTTTCTTTTTAGAAAGGCATTATCGATTTATCTTTTTATTTTTTTCCGAATACACGTCGAATTCAATAATATTACACCTATAAAACTATACAGTTTGCAAATATTGGGCGACTGAGTTTGTATAAAACACAATAATAAGCAAGAAAGTTGAGCTGCAGAAGAAAGATGCAGATGAAACCATATTGCCTGCAATAATACTGAATTCGTTTGAAACGCTTGATACGATATTATTAATACAGTATTTTCATTCTGACAATTTTGATTTATTTTAATACTGAAATAATATATATAATATATAAATAAAACGTTTTTCGTATTTATAATTGGTACACAATATTACGTTGTTTTAAATTTTTTAGGGAGTAAATTACGGACAAAATTAAATTAAATTAAAATTTATTTGTTCATTAATTTTGAACAAATTAATTACATTTTTAGTGAAATAAAATCAATTTTATTAAATTATAAACACTTCAATAAAACGTTTTATAATTTTAAGTCTATTAATTATCTTAACTATACAAATATTTTCGAAATTAAACGTCTCTCAACGGTATATTTTTTAATTTATTTATTCCAATCTTTCAAAAACAAAATGTAATTCTTAGAACAATGTTCGCAGTTTTAACGTTAAATTGATATTTTGTTAGGACATTTATGTATAGATTTTAGGTAGAGAATAAAAATTGATGAATCATAGTTGACCATTCAACATTATTTTGCTGTTTTTTCCGCTAGAAACCATTTCGTCGTATGTGTTTATTATTATAATATAATTCGAAATGAAAACCGCGTAGCTATTATCCTTTTAAACGGGTAGATACGCACAACACAAGAGTACCTATGTAAAACAAACCAATTAAATTTGTTTATACGACTTTGAAACAACACGTCCGGAAAAAATAAAGTGCCGCCGTTTTCCCGAAAGTGTACTTAAAAGGGACCAAATTACACGTATGATTTTCGACGATTACACCCACACATACATATCGTTGTTTAATTGACCTATTCACCGCTATACTTATTTATAGTAGGTATTATGTGTGTTTAAGTACAGCATCGTTTTATATATAAAAAAACTAATCTCGAGATATTTACGTAGTTTTAGAGTTTTCGTCGGAATAACGACGGGATTTATTATATACTTTTTTTTAAAAAAAAAATCATAAAATAGTAGTCCATACCAGAGATTCTCTAATTGTAAGTTTTAATAAACATTTCAATGTGTCGTAGAAAATATCGAAAACTATTTTTTTAAGGAATAAAAAGAAAATTAATGTTATCATAATATAATAACAAAATATTTCTTTTTAATAAAATTGTAATTATTATTAATCATCTAACAACGTTATTTGTCATTAAATAAACTAAATTTATCAAATCTACAATTTTTCATCAAAGATTGATCCAATGAAGAGTTTGGGAACCTTTTGCTTACCCGATAAGTCACGAAATCGTACGGTTTTATTAGAATATTTTTCAACGACACGATTATTATAGTATAAAACGACGACAGTACGTGTTATAAACATATACAGTTGGAACTACAATATAGTCGCATGAGTTTAACCAATATTGTTTACGCGATTAAACCGAAAATAAACCTTATTGTGAAGTTTTATAATATAACGCACATTTTATATGGCAAATTGGCAAATAATCAATATGCCTTTCTCTTATAATTCTTTGTAACACTCGTTCACTTGAAGTTTATCCCCTTTAAGCATTGAGTTTATTTTACTATTTTTATTGCGCCACTAGCATACAAGTGTTAAATTTGTGAGATTTAATTTTCCCAGACTGTATGATATCAATCCGGTAAATTCTAGAACATTAAATTCGATCGATTTGTGTGTCTGTTAATCAGAATTTTTTTGAATTTATTTGTAGAAATTTCATGATATTTACGAGTATAATGTCATATCAGATAAATAAATAATTTAACTATTGTAATAAACAAATTGCAACAAGTAAAATCAAAACGATATTTTATAATTACATTCATTAACAACGTAAATATTTACAGAAAGTGTTGCTATTCAATAAAATATATCAAATAATATATTTTTCTATAAATTACAACAACCTAATAAATATTATTTTTGGTAATTTAATTTTAGTATGTTAAAATGTACAGAGGGCACATATTGAATTGATAACTTACAAAAAATGTTCAGCTTCATCGCATCTGCTACCCCGATGTGAATTGTGAAATGTACAACTGCGAATAATTATAAAACCGTATACATTTACTATAATGTATCATATCTTCTATTTTCTTTACGTTTTCTCTACACCGATGCTATAAAACGTAGAAAACGGACGCGAATCGTCAAAACCGAAAATAATGAAATGTACAGGGTGATTTTTTTCTGTTTAAAACCTTAACATTATATCTGTGTTTCATTACAACATGTAGTTGTAAGAGTAGAATTCGTCAAATTCGTTTCAGACAAGATATGTTTCTGTGGTAATTATTTGTATTCCTTTTTTTAGACGTATTATAGGTACCTATGTAATTTACACGTAAGCATTTCGATTTTTGGCAACAAAACCTTATGGGTTCGCGACGGATAAATAATATTATTTTTAACGAAAACAATCATCCTGTACGAAAGTATACAATGAGATCGTACGAACGATGTTACAGTTTTACAGACGATAAATAATAAAAACCGACCCGTCGAGCACGATATACGCGTATTTCGAGGGTGATGGCGTAAACCGTCGAGGTGGTCCTCGTTTCTTCTGTATAAATGGTAAATCCATATATATATATATATGTGCGTGTTTATATGTAACCGTGTTTGTGGTTAACTCACGTACCATTGTTGCTGTTGCGCGTATATACATTTTATTGTGTCCTGTGCGAGTTGTGTGGTCCAGACGAGGGTTGAATGCGAGTAAGACACTAGCCTTCTTCGTTATGCATTATTATACTTTCGATAAAATAATACGCGTTACGCGAATAAGTACGATAAAATATAATAATATAATAATAATATTTTATCGCCCGAGTATGCGTAAATTTATATTTATATCATATTAATATCGCATATTTTTTTATCGTGACGAATAAAAGTGGACCAAAGTTCTGTCGTTTCGTTTTTAAATAGGTACCCGATGATCGCAAAGCGGGTGGCAATCCAACTGCACATTTAAAACAAAATCCTATATTATGCATAGCCGCGTTCGGGTGGGATTTCATTGTTCAAACACCCACAAAAAAAATTCTTTGACATATTATACAATATATTTTTTACCGTTAATAACGTATAAAGGCTACAATTTAAATTTTCATAGAAAACTCGCCTCGAAAATCAATGCTGGATAAGGTCATAACTTACGTATGATTATAGTATCGGTTATAGTATTAAGTTAACGGTAAAACTACGTAATAAGAATGGAGATTTACATTTTCGGACAAAATCATATTGCGTTCGACTTTTTTACTTCGTCGTGCGGTATTATTTTATCGTAGAATCCAAATAAGTGAAATATTTCGCCGAAATTTAAAATAGAATTCCTCATTTGAGCTGAGCCCGTATCCGACTGAGTAAAATAATAAAATACAATAACAAGAGGTGGACATTAAAAGAAAATGTGGCTATAAAAAACACCCGTCGCCGCGAAAACTTTTCCGAACAAATGATAATATTATATTACGATTGTTTTTAAGAAATCTTTAAAGACTAGATTATTCTGTATATATATATATATATATATATATATATAGGTATATGGTGTACGTAGTAACACACACTTTGTTATCTTCGCGTATAATACACATATTATACAGAGTGATCGGTGTTACAAAAAAATGATAGGGACGACATGCTTTTGTCGCGCAAAACACCCAAAGTTTTTCTAACGTGTTAGTCTGATCATCTTGTACGAATAGGATGGAGGTATATATATATAGCAAAGTGCTATAAATAAAAAACTACTTTTTCTTGTGTGTGCGTTATTAAAAATAACGAAACAAAACGATTTATGCGCCTGCGGAAAACAACCATATTGTACTGTATATAATAATATCATATTCTATTTACTCGGTAAGTAAACAATATTACGTCCATCGTAGTACAATGAGGAATTGTAGTATACTTACATGTAAAGATATGCGGATCTTTTTAATATATATATTTGTTTTTTTTTGACAACAATGCCCGTCGAGGATCTTACTAATTTTTTAGTACGAGTATAAAAAAAAAAATCTCCTACCAGACACCTATATATATATATATATATATATGTATAATATAACAAAAGCAGTGGTGTATTTAGGATTTTTTTTAAGAGCGAATATGTTCGTTGAAACGTTGTGCACAGTGGCATGTGTAGGATTTCTAAAAGGAGGAGAGGTTGTAAAATTACAAACTGTATACGTAAAAGTTTGGACCAATCTTAATAATAAAAATATAATACGGCCAACGGGGAAGGCTTCAGCCCCTTAAATCTCTCCTGCGTAACGCAGGTTGTGCATAAAATATTATCGTTACATCGACTGTTACGGTATTTATTTGGTGCCGTACTAATTTGTATAATTACGTTAAATTATAATAATAGTGTTTAATTGCATAAATTGTTCCAAAACGTTATGCAAATTTTCTTATTAAAGTAATTACAGTGTCCATGTGTCTATATAACATTTATATTATTAGTCAAAGAGACAGTTTTTCATAAACGATATGTGTACGTATATTATAATATATAAGTACGGTGTCGAAGTTTTTAAATGTTATTTCTTAGCGTTGAAATTACATGGTACCGAAAACTAGTGTTTATGATCTGTTGCTATTATTATATACGTATGCAACAAAATTTGTGAAAATATTTTGTTGTTCCTTTAATTTGTATTTCATTGTTTGTACATTATGTAGATATTACGAGTCGTAACGGAAAGAAGTAGTAGTAATAATGTAGTTAAAATAAATATTATTATAAAGTGTACATAAATTATTTGTGTTTGTTTTAAAAATATTTGTCTTGAAAATATTCTATAACACTATGTCTAATAATTACGATAAAAAGTATATTTATAATCTTAATATGTCATGTTGATGCCGATCATAATAATTCAGATATTATTATTTCGAACCTTACCTTTTTTGAAATTTTTATTTTTAATATAATTTTGGAATTTTAAACCATTATTAATAGAATAATGTGTCTATAGTTACGGAAACCATATTTTAGTTAAGGTACTATTTGACATATTATATACTAGTGAGATACACTTTATTAATCATTATTGATGACGAACAATCATCAGTAACAACTCAGTTATGTCAATTGTCAATGATAGAATAAAAAATAAAAATAAAAATAACTTGTAGTAGTTTCGTTTGTATAACAATATAATATTGAAATTAAAAAAAAAAAAAAAAAAAAATTATAATTCGGCAATAGGTACTTCATGAAATGCACCGAGCCGGTCGATATTATTGTGTTGAAATTTTCACTGAAAAATTACAGTTATTTTTAAGAAATGAATTTTGTTCGTTAACAAATATAATACGCATTAAATTTAGTTTCCACTGTTAATGTCGCAGGTAAGTATCCGAACAGCGAACACTTTAAAACTCTCTCCCCAACACACACACACACACACACACACAAAATTTCCGTCACATTTCCGTTAAATGAGAGGTTTCACCGTACACGTGGCCGATCGATACAGATATGGTTAATTATACATCCGTCAGTAAAATATATAATTCATATATATATACACATTATATACACCTATACACATACAAACCGTTGTTTAAGTATCGTTCGGTATCGTTTGGTATCGTTGGGGTATCGTAGGGTATCGGTAGTTTGCGGTGTTGGTTGTATATTATACTACACGACGACTATAATATGCAGCCCTCGTTGTCGTATACATTATAGATTAATAACTATTATTACTTTTCGCAGCGCGATATTATGTTGGTTTTATTATTATTATTATTTCGCAATATCATGACTGTGCTGTGCGTTACCTGTATACGGAAAATATCATTGCGTGTCTGTCTGCATTATTTTATTATATTTTATTTTTTTTTTCAAACCATTATAATATTATATCCACCCGGATAGCGTTTCTCGTGTAACTTGCCGGAACACGTGAAATTCGACGACGAGGGGAAAAATAAATTCTGCGGTCTCTCGCCTTCAAATGTTAATTACGTTTCCCTTCGAACAACAGTTTGCAACACGATGGTCATAATCGAGTTGACATTTATGTTAATTACAATTTTTAAGTTATCTTTTGGCTTTAAATTTTGTATCCAACCGATCTTTTAAATAACATATTTTTTCCCTTTATGTTAACTATTTGTAAAAACGAGTTTTTTTTTTTTTTTAACTTCTACGAAGACGATACAATTAATGAAAATAATAATATTGCCTATACTAACATGAAAAACTATAATAAATTATCAAAAATAAACTTAATTTAAACTAAGTAATATCAACTATAAACTTATTTTCAATTAACTTAATTTAACCTCAAGTTAATAAATATCACTAACTTAGCCAGCATTTATATTGAGAATTTGATGATCGTAGTAAGACGTACGAGTATCATTGTCGAGGCCACCGCGGTCAAAAACAATTAAAGAACGATGAGCGTGACCGTGATCGTTAACGTTCCAGTTATAAAGTAACAATAATAGTGCACGAGTATTGTAATAATAATAAAACATTATCGATTATTATACAATTCACCGCGAGATTAGACCGAAATTAAAAAAAATATCATAACATATCATTGTAAAATAGATACCAAATGTAATATCAGAGTAGCCGAATGATCGTGAATGCGCAGATGACCTTTGAAAATGTACTAATTCTATTGTGTTAATATTATAAATATTATGTATTTTTTAAAATAGGTACAACTATTCTCGGACGATAACTTTTTACCTATTTCATATATATTTGAAAATTACTAGGATTCAATATACAGTGTCACATTTATTTTGCTTAAAAATATTTTTTTTTCAGTTGTTAATAATTATAATTTGATAAGTACCTACACGAATACCATAAGGAAATTAAAAAAAGGTTACTAAATTAGACAAGTTTATAAACGTAGAGTATAAAAAATAACGAAAAACTCAAATAAAAATTCAATTTTTTAAATTTTCAATGTAAGTAAATAAAAAAAAGAAAGTATATTGTAAAATAAGTTGCGATTCTGTAGTATTCGAATGCGAATAATTTTCAACAATCTTATTTCATAAATAATGCGAAAAGTCAGTGAGAAGGACAAATACGATGGGTTCACTCTGTATAATATACTCTTTACATTTATAACACTTGTACGCACATTACAACGTCGAATTTTAAATGCTATTATAAGAACTAGATAATAATAATATTTCATTGGTAAACACGAAGAGTCCTTCGCGGAGGCAAATAAATACGATATTTGGGTTCGAAACAAAGAAACGGCGCACAGATGTTTGTCGTTAAAATTTAGAACGATATAGCGTATTTTGTTAGTATATATCTTCTCTGTAATAGTATATATCTTCTCTATAACATACAGTATAAAATATTTTATATTTCTATAATGAAATCGACTCGCCAAAAAAAAAAAAAAAAACGGAGTTTCATCGTTCATGCGGTATAATATATTTTTTTATAAACATTTTTAAGAAACTACAATGTTATAATATATTTACGGTACCTATTTGTTTTATTATTATTTCGCGCACGCATGTACGATTAAATTTTATACGAACGTCCGGAGAGGTCCGTTTTAATAATAATAATAATATTACATAAATAACACGCAGGGTACGAGGAGAGTCCGATTTGTCCTCCGAAAATATGCCGACACGGCCAGTTCGATCTTTCTCGGGTCACAGACGAACGTAATAAAAATGTCAAATACGAAATATAAATATACGATAACATTTAATTTATAATATAGATCTGTTCTTATGCTTACATTTTGTTATTTACGCGTATACCATATGCCAAATTTGTAAATGTGTACATTGTAATGTAATAAATTAAAGACGTTATTTAACATGGCGATAAATATGACGTTCTAGTTCCAAAGACTTGCGGTAACAATATAGACATCTTCTAATGTCGTCTAACTGTCGTCAAGAAATTATTGCTCTTCGATTGTTCGAAATATAAATATTAATATATCTAGTTGTATATTAATGATTAAATATAAATTCAAACGTCGAAATTTCGCTTTAAAGACATCATATTTCTCCGATTTGAAATGTCGATATCAAAGAGTATCATAAAATGATCTATATAACATTATTTAAATAGACAATTTTAATATATTAAGAAACTATTTATTTTTTCAAATGCCGTATCGTTCATTGCACTCTAACAATTTCAATATCAAATTCACACTAATTTATCGTTTGTTGAAAAGTCTGCACTTATAATCTATGATGAAATTTGTAGGTTCATACAACGATTTGTGAGAGATTTAATCTGATATAATAATTTAATAACCTGCAGTGCTGATGTTGAAATTAATACAGCAACAGCAGTTCAGATATTATGGATTTTTAGCAAAACGAACAATTAATCATAACACTTAAATAATTAAATTGGGTAAGCTAAGATTAGACGTTCAATTAAAAATGCTTAGTATATATAATTAAATTTTAAACTATCGAGGAAAATATCTTAATAAAGTAATATATATATATATATATATATATATTTATCAGTTTTATACGTAAGTACTTATAAATTATAAAATAATTTAATTATTATAAGTCAATGTACAGCATAGTGATATATGAATATTTAATTGACTTATACAGTATACTATCTGACTAGAAATTTAAAATTATTTTTCCACGATATACAGATTTTTTATTTGTTCAATAGTATATTAATATTCTATAACAATTTTAATACTCACGAGTTACGATCTTACAATGAAATTTAATATTATATAATTTATATATTGACGACTTTAAAATTATATTTGAAAGAAGTACTTATAAAATCTATACGTTTATTAAATATTAGGTACCTATATATTTATGGTACATTGACATAGTAGAATATAAAATTCTCATAGTTTTAATCATCAGAAATGTATATATTTTATAAATCTAGTATAAATGTTAAAAATATGTTAAAATAATAGTTTTTAATATGATCTATTTAATATTATTTTATAAGCTGTCTATATAACCATGCATAATTATAAAATCGTTTTTTTCTAACGAAATAATTCTGAAGCAAAACGTCCTCGAAAAAGAATAAAAATAGCCGATAATACAAATAAATAACGATCCAGTAATATATTTTATGTTTTATTATCGTTATGACAATTATAAATAATGGTTTGATCAAAATTTATATCAATCGCAATAACTCTGTTTATAACATAATATTAGGATATTTAGACAATCTCATCATTAATAAGGACGTAGACATAATATAATTGATAATATATTTAATATTATGTCAATCTAATCCGACTATGAACTTATAATTGTTTTGCTTAAAAATAAATAATAATAAATGAACAGTAGCCAATTACCGAAAAATATTATTGAAATGGTAAAATGTAGAATTCATATTGATAATAAGTGATTCGAATCAACGAAAATCTGTACAAAATAAAATAGGTAATATACTAATATGTTTCTGATGTGGACATGATGTCATCACACAGACATCAAAAATCGACGTTTTGATTTATTACCCGTTGAACGATGCATAGATTTATTTTAATTTGGTGGTCTCGGGACGATTATTGTGATCTAAAAACGAGGTCTTCGAAGACATAACCCTTTGGGGGCATCTAAGCTAACATATAAATGTAAATTAATCATTTTTAATAGTTAAGTAGGTACCATGAAATTCACAATTAATCTTTTACGATAAATATATATATATATCTATATATATATATTACATGATTATCAATACATTGGATTACAACAACTACGATTCAACTCATATAGTTATTTAATAATCTCGAAACAATTATTTTATCATTCTATTCGATTTCGAAACGTTTCGAGTAACGTCTAAAATATTGTTTGAAAGAATCTGTCTCTATCGACACATATACATATAACTCGTACTTTATAATAAACATTGTCATTATAATATTATTGAGCCGACGACATGAGTTGTGTTGTCTTATATTAAAAATATAATATATATATATATATATATTGGACGAAACTAATAACTGTGAATTGTGCAGCATAGTGGGTTGCAGTCCCATTGCAGCCCACATTGATTCTACACACTATTATTATCGTCGTGACACCGTGTGTCGTTAATATACAATTTTAAACTGCTCGCGTTTAAAGACCATTTAATTTTATTTAAACTTATTTGTTAGGTGAAATTATGCGACTGCAGTTCCTATTTTTATACTAATATTATAACAGTAAACGATACGCGTACAGACTACAGTGTGATTCACAAAGTGTGCAACAGGCCTGCACATTTA
Source organism: Eriosoma lanigerum (assembly GCA_013282895.1). Lineage (NCBI taxonomy): Eukaryota > Metazoa > Arthropoda > Insecta > Hemiptera > Aphididae > Eriosoma > Eriosoma lanigerum. The sequence goes on from CM023362.1 coordinate 14,266,386, forward strand.
TTAAACAATGAATAATTTTTTAGGAAATTTAAAGTAAAAGCAATACACCTATAAATCAAAATATTCCAACGGGCCAAATAGTTTAAATTTACTTATTAAGGATAATAAGACTAATATATATATATAGAAATAGTAGTATACCTATTGTAATATCTTATATGCAAATAGAGGTACCCACATGACGTCAATTAGTAATGTGCTTAGCCAAGTATTCAAGTACGGTCGTACGGACCTATTGGTGGTAAAACATGCACACACTTTATAACTAGGATAATTAATATCAAATAGGTAGTTATAGTTTTATACCTAATTTTCAAAAAAAAATTTGTTTAAGTTTTAATGTAGGTACATTCTTTGTGAAAAAAGCTATAGATATATATTATATGTTATAGTTTTATTTACATATCTTTTAATAAGAAATTATGTATCAAAGTTTTGATAAATCCAACATTTCAAACATTATTCTTTATTTAAAATTTATAAGTTTATAGAAAAAATATTTATAATTCACTTTAACATAAAACAAATCTAAATGTTGAAAAATATAGGTAAGTATTATTGAAATTTCCAATAAAATGTATACAATCAAATATGCCTAGTTAATAATATAAAGTGGAATGGGTACGTTAAATGAATCGTTCTGTATAATATTTATGATTTATAATTATTATGATTACACACGTGTGGCAAAGAAATGCATATTTTCATAATGATTTAATAACGTACCGTGTAAAGTGATATTTTTATACTTTCGAAGTAAAAGTATAAAAAAAATATTAAACTATATAATTATCGATATTGATTGAAATATATTTTTATATCAAATATTTTGATTGTATATTTTCAAACAAAATAAAATACAATAAAATTAATAATATAAGCAATGTGAATAATGATTCTAAGAGATAAACCTTTTACATATTTTATTTAACAAACGAATTATATATCAATTATATAATTCGCACGTCTCGTGGGCGAAACTTCTGTTTTCCGCTTATATTAATTGTTGAATTATGTTTCCATAACCCTAGATTTTCTCTCTCTGCCACACCTCCAAACAATAACCTCAAACTGCCGTTCATATTATATAATTCATGGAATTAATTAATTCGAAAAATGATGCAATTTTGACGACTAGCGTGTAAACCAAAGTTTGTTGGTATTATTTTTTATTTTAGTTTTCTAACAAATAATTGTTGAACAAATCAAATTTGCAACTCAAAATAATTCTTTCGCACTCTTTTTTCAGTTTGCAAAGTCGAAAACATGAAAAAGTGATGAGTGTATTTATTTCGTTAAAAACTGTTCATCATCAATTGATCGTAAATAATATACTATATTTATTGCCTATAATAACAAAACAATTTATCCCCTGACATCTAATCGTAAAGATCAATTATGGTAAAAGAATATTGATCGTTTCTTATCCAAACTCTGTATAATATTATGTACGAATTGTATTTTGTAGAAATTTTATCATTGTTTGTATTAAATTGGTTTACATATTTTAGTACATAAAGTTTAAAATATTTATAATATATTATACATTTGTATGTGAAAAAATTTTACAAATGATATATTATACAATACGGTTTTGTACTTTATTCCGCGAGATCGTGTTGGGTTTGAAAATTAACAATCTGTAAGTAATTTGTGATTAAAATAAATTGTAAGTCTGTGTATTATTTTAAAATCGTTCTTATAAAACGATTGCATTATAATTATAATATACATACATTTTGATTACTATTTTATATTTAGGAGAAAAAAAATGTTTGTGATTTATCAAAGAATCTTTCGACGTTTCTATGAGAATTTCTAACTCTATACAAATGTGAAACCATATCATGCAGAACAAATCAGATGCATTCATCCAATCACGATAAGGTTACGGTTAATATAGCTTAAACAGGAACAAAGAAATTATTGTTCGAATACGGTTTATATTATATTATAATTAATTTTTGAAGTACAAAACTTCGTCCATATGGCTTACAATATAAATAGATATTACTATGAGTTTTAGAAGACATTTAAATGTTGTACGATCACTTTACAATAGTGAATAATAGTCTGTGTAACTAAAATCAAATATTTCACGGTATCTACCGCAAACTTTGATAACAATTAATATAATAAGATGTTTCATAGAAACTACTATAAATTGACATAATTTAAAGACAAGTTTATATAAACAACCTTTTCAATTTCGAATAAAAACTTAATTAGTGCGCAGACAAACAACGTAGATAGGTAATAATAATATCATGTTATTGTTATTATTACTAGTATAATAGTAGGTATGAAATAGCTTTGGGTATATTCTCATCGTTCCGGATAAAAATTTAATAAAACAACGAAATTTCACTTTAGTTCTAATAGAAAACACTATGTTACTCACTCGCATTTCGTACAATATAATATTAGTAATAATATAAACGCGATTTATTTTTCCCTCTATTGTAAGTCGATTGAAGTCAATAAATCAATCACTGATATCACAATGAAATAATAAATCCAAATAAAATATATTGCACACGTGTCGTACAAAAAGAAAAAACTAATACACTAAATGACATATTATTTTATTAAAATTAAATTAAAATTACTGTCAAAATGTGAAAATAAACTTGTGAAGATATAAGACTTCGTTTAATAAAACTTTATTTTTAATTTCGACGGTTTTCATATTGTTAAATAACGGTGACTTTGTTTGGTAAGAAAAACAATTGTAAGTAACCTGTGGATAGTCATTTTTTTATCTTATTTATATTTATAGACATATAGATATAACTTTAAAGAAATTAAATAAATATCACCTACTTATTATAATTTTTAAATAACAATACGTTTAAAATAATATTTTTTTATACATATTTTTATTGAATTATTCGGATAAATTACACACAGTAAATTGTGTTATTTTTTTTAAATTGAGTAAACGCGTATCAGATAGCATCGTTTATACACTTCATAACATATTATAAACCTGAATTTACTGAATATTCATTTACCGTTGCGTTTTTACGTTGACAATGTTGTTTATCTTATTAAACGCATATTAATTTATTAACTTATAATATTTATTTATATATTGAGCAACACGTAAAACAAAAAAAAATAAAATATAATTTATAATTTATAATTATTTTACTATATATTTTACTTTCAGACGTCGGAGTCCGTTATAGCTGCTTTTACGTTTATGTATAATAATAATATTGTATTTGTATATTTTCGACACATTTATAACAAAATAATATCTAATATATTCCATAATTTGTTCACGGTTAAACGATCGTTAAAATTGTCTTAATAATTGCGAATTACGTTGTAATTTATTATTTTATTTCAATTCAATGGTATTACTATAGTAAGTAATACCAATTAATAATAAACACCAAAATTATACACAATCGTATAGGTTAATTTTCAGAACGTTGTTATTAAATTGTTTTGATTTTAATATTATGGATGTTTTGTGATTATTCTTAGTGTGAGTGTATATTATACGACGATCAATTGTAAAAAATGTAATTAAATGTTCAGGGTCTTAGGAGGGACAGACAATACCTACACCTACACAAATGGGCACGTTCATTTTTAAATTGACCTTGTAGATTTCGTATTAGCTTTAACACACACTTATTGTCTGTACAAAAAATGCACAGCGTATATTATTACGACACAATCGACAGCTAAATTATAGCACAATCATTAATTTTTATAACAATTTTTTTCATATAACTGACGACCAAAAATAGATTTTGTATAGATTATGGATTTCAGATCAGAATACATACCGCGAAAATATAAATAACGAAAACATTTTCTGGATCCGCTACTGGATATCTACGTACCGATGTAAAGACATTATTCAAATAATAATAATAACAAAACAATATTGTGATTAAACGTAAACATACACACCCGTCGAAAAATGAAACCTAGTAAAATATTGAAAAGATAAGAAACAAATTAAATAATAATATTAAAATAAAATTGATATAACCGAGACGAGCGTTGTTGTAGGTATCTATCTGCGTGTGTAACGTATATGTAATATGATATCATTTGATTTAACTTTGCGATGGTGGAAAACTAGAAAACCGAACTTTCTAGATTTTTTTTTTTTTATATATATATATTATCGTCCGGATATCACATAGGTCTGAGAGATAAAGTGTGTTTTCTTGAATATTTCGAATTTTCTTGAACGTTCAATTTTATCCGGTCGTTCGGTGGACCTTTTGTGTACGAAGATTTCTTCTGCAAATCTATTTTTGATCGTTCGTAAAACGCGTTGTGTTTGCAAATGTGAGTTGTAGTACGCGTATACCATCGTAATCGCAACGAGGAAAAATAAATAATATTATTACCGACAATGCACAAAAAAAAAAAAAAAACATATGTTACGTGTATGGGCTACCAACTAACCTTTTTTTTTTTCTTTACTATAAATTAATATTTATTAATTTTTTTGGGGCATTGTAATATATATTATATATTTGTATAGTTGTTATATATACTATTAGAATTGAAATTAATAATTTCTCATGCATATTTTATAGAAAAAAAAAAAAAATGAGAAATTGTTTCGTTATATTTTAAAAATATCATGTTATAATAACATTAACTAGGTATTTATCCTTATTAGAGTTCATTAACTTACACATTTAATTAAACTAATATTGCAGGTGCCGTTTGGTTATAATATTATTATTATTATTATTATTATACTTGTTCGTTTTTCGAGCTTGGTCGCCAAATATTATGAATAGGCAGTGGCACATTTGAGTGGTGGAAAATTGTGTGAATAGTCCGGGCGGAAAAATTTTAGGGGTTCTTAATAACTTATGATATAATTATATTATTATATATTTAGCTTCTAAAAAGGGAGAGTTATACAATTTTTCCTCGGGACAGAAAATGTTTAAATGCGCCACGGTGAATAGGTATCAATAAAAGTATCTGTTAATAATTTATCACAAAATTATTATATACCTATAATATTATAATAATATCAAATATATTTTGTCACCAATTTTCTCGAAAAATAATAGTTTTATAATAATATTATAACACGATGTAAAGAGAAGACTGCAGTCGCCGAGAATAAACCCGAAAGCTGTTTCAGTGGAAATATTATTATTACCTTTATGTTTACTTGATAACTAGTAATCTTGTTTAAAATAGTTTTCGTTCTCGTGAGAATCCGTCTAAGACAGTTTTAAAACTATTACGTGACAATAAAAATTGAATGTATATTATAATCGACTTATTTTTATTTTTATTAAGGGTATTATTTATTTAGGGTATTTTCTTAAACGATTAATTGTTAAGAAAATTAGAATTCACAAAATAGTGGTATTATGGATTAAAATTAGTGACTCTTAACCGCTGTAATAGCCAGCCGAATTATCGTAAATAAGCGGGAAACAAATAAAAAAAAAGGTTAGAGATCTACTGATGGTTAAAACCATTTAAAACATCTTTTTTATCAAATAATGCTGCTGTTCATAGTGTATAACAAAGTAATCATAATATAGTGTTTTATCTTACATTATTAGGTAGATGACATTGATTACTAACCTAAACAAACTATTGTGATTTAACTTCCTGTTTCGTGCATATCGTGCGAATAATATTATTATATTATGTAGGGTTGTTTGCGATCCTTTCTCGTATACCCCATGGGATAGGCTACTCATAATCGCGTCTCTGGGATTTTATTTATAAAAATAATTATTTTTATCACGTTTATCTTTAAAATTGGAATATTTGTCTTTGTTTCCTAAACCGTATGTTTTAGATTTTGAGCAAAGCTAAGAATATATTGGTTTTACATACAATGATGTGTTTTTTTTTTTATGTATGAATACACTTAATAACTTTCAGTTAGAAATTTATTTCTCAAAAGTTTTTTCTTGGAAGAAGAAAAACTACCAAAAAATGGCAAAATTACGATTTCTATTATTTTTAACTTTTTAATTTCGTAATACCTATTTAAGTTTTAAACATAGAAACTTGAAATTGTATTTGAGTATTCACATACGAAGTTTTCACGTATGGTAAAATTTTTAAACAAATTGGTTGATTTCTCATTAAATATAGAGTTTTTTTCCAAAAATTTTAAATATTACTTACAATTTTCGATTTAACGGTTTGAAAATTTTAGAGTCCTAAACATATACTACTTAATCTTTGTACAATATATTTTGAAAGTCGTAACACAGAACTTTTTTGTAAGCTTCTAAAGTTTAAACATTTAGTAAAATTGAATATTATGATATTTTGTATTTTTAAAAGTCTGATAGTATGATTTCGTGTAGAAATAAAGTCCGATTACCACGAATAGGGTATGCTTTCAGTAACAAATTGCATTGAGTTGGTACTATATTTAGCTCATTTTTTAAATTTCTCAATAAATTTTCCTTAAGAAAAGAAAATCTCCCAGAAAAACGGCAAAATTCACGTAAATCGTAATCTTGACGAAATTGATTTTAGATTTTTCATGATAACTAATGCAATTTTGAACGTAGGTACTTGGAATTTTTTTGGGTATTCTCATAGGTAGTTTATACATGCGGTAAACTTTTTGAACGGTTTATCAATATAATATATTGTGTTATATTGAGTTTTGCTCAGAATCGTATTTTTTAAAGCAATATTATGGCATTCAATCTTGATTAAAATAAACTACTAATTTCTCCGAGAACCGAAGGAACGAAGAAAGGACGTCCGGAATCGACCTTCCTATTTTTGTTATATCATATAGGATAAACGTACATTTAAAACCAAGTTCAGAACCTAACCTAACCCGGATAGATATTTTTTTTCATATAATATTATAACACGGGTACCTAACCGATATCGATTGTGTATACGATACTCGTTCCTATAGGTATATAAGAAGGTATTAAACTCGCTAATCGGATGGACAGAGGATTACGTTATAGACGTAGTGAAGAGCGCAAACTGTCAATGGGTAATCTCTTTTATTTATTTATTATTTCAAATACGATTGCGATGTGAGCAATATGACTATGTGAGGGTCCTAAGGTACAGTTCACTGACGATCACGTCAACTGGAACGGTGCCATTTTTCACCGCAATACGTTTTGTATCGAATAAAAATCAATTGTTGTTACTGATTCGCCGTAGTTTAACCGTAAACCGTCGAATATGATTTTTCCTTAGAAAAAAAAAAACAACGATCAGTGTAAGTATCTATCAATGAATAGTCAATAATCAACGCATTTAGTTAAAATGTCGTTCTGATGTAAACTTTGCCTAATTTAACTCAACTTTAAACAACTGATCGTTTTCTCTTAAAGTCAACTAAATAGATAATGATAGTACAATATATTAAATGAATAAAATTTATATATTAAATCATCATATTAATTTGTATAATTTATTGTACTATTTTTCATAAATATATTAAAATATTAATATTGTATAATACGGATTTTTTCGAGAATAGTCAAAATTTGTTCGACGTGGACAGAGAATTGAGGTGTTGTAGTTCTATTGTAAACGAGAAACACTGTTTTATTATATAATATTATATCTAAATAAGATGAAAATGTTATCGATGTGTTCTTTTAAAACTTTACCTAGACATAATGTTTGACAATGTTAATAATAATAGTGCAGTATAATAAATGTTGAATAATGTATAACGCGATGCTGTAAGATGAATAATATATTATTATTATTATTATGTTTGAATTTCAAAGTTTTCCCATTGATTAACTGGTATTATCTCGTTACGGGAGAGTTTCAAAGTAATTGTAATTTATGACACAATTTAAAACTGTAATATACATTTGAAAAAAAAAAAAAAAACAACATCATCGAATATTTTCACATATTCTTTATTATAAATTATAATTGGAAACGATTTAAGAACATTATTGGTACGTTTTTACGCGATAGATAATACTGCAGACATGCACTGTAAAAGTTAACGGAAATAAAAACGAGCTATTCTAATATTAAAATAGATCGCATTGTACGTTCTTATATTGCCATGGAACGGTTTCGGTCTTTTGGAGATTAATGCGGAAACGGAGAAAACGCGTATACGTCAAGAAAATCGTCAACAATATTATAATATATAAAGGTCGAACATAAGAGTTTACTGCGTCGTAAATCGACTTTTCAGATTATATTTATCTGGGTGTATAATATGAAAAAAGATGTTTTGGAAAAATATACTCGAGAAATTCGAACATCAACGGACTGAGCAGACATAAAACAGACGGGTTTTTTTTTTTCCATTAAACGATTATGTTCGTTCGTTCGTTTGTTTGTTTGTTTGTTTGTTTTTTTTTTTATACGTATTATACTTTAACTTTACGTTGGAATATATTTAATTTAACTCAATATATATATATGTATAATACACACATAAATTTTTTCTTGTATTTTTGTATTTCTTTTTTTTTATGCAAAACGATTTTTTACCCCACGTCAACGTTGAACATCACACAGCGCTTGCTGCACATATTATATGCCATTATATACGTAAGAAACTTGTCTGCCAAATATTTAAATTGCTTTCACCGTTTTATAAAAGCGTATTTTTACGGATCAGACATATCGTACATAATATAACGCCCGCGTACAAATTAAATAAATTTTCAGCTATATAATATAATATTATACACATCTGCAGAGTTGCGTGTGCGTGTGCGTGTGTACGTGTATTTAAGCCTTTATTAAAATGGAATTAATATTTTTATTTGTGTAAACGAATCGACGTGCGAACTTATTATTACGTATAGAGGAAATGAGATTTCGGAAAAAATGAAATTGTTCAAATTTAAACGATAAAAAAAATAATAATAATGCAAATATGACCTTGTTGACGATTTGTTATTTAATTGGAAACGTTAATGAAAAAATTTAATGCGAGTTAAAAATTGAAATGTACAAAATTGTGTATAACATTTTAATAAATCGAACGATTTTAAACCGAAAAATAATATTAACTTTAAAGCGCCTACCTGTATTAAAATCATAAGAATGGAGTTTAAATAGATTATTATTAGATAAGTTTTCTAGTTGATTGTACAAAAATAACTATATCAATATTTTATTGCGAAAATTGCAAACAAAATTTACTTTATAAATTTAAAACCAAACATATTAAAATATAAAAATATACCTAATATATAGTTTTATAATTATTAATAGTGGTCTGCACGCACAATATTCTTTTACGACAATACAAACGACGACACGAAAGACTTACAACGTTTACAACGTGAATTCAGACAAAGTAGGTTCGGATTATAATATGAATAATATTGCACGTCATTTTCGTGGCTCTGAAGATTATATGAAATTTTTTTCTTTAAAAAAAAATGATATTTTACGATCTATTTATGAGCTTTTTAGTAATAATAATATAGAAAAACGCGCTTGTACATTTGCGCGCAGACCTCGTTTCCATAAGCTTTGGCACTGTTTCCATATAGTTTTATAAACGGCGGACAAGCTCGGGATTTATTTAAATATTTCAAGTCTGCAGTCGCCGCAGACATTATTAAAAAACGTTTCGACGGCGGCGACGTGTATTTTTAAACGCGCGGGCGAGCTCCGATTTTATAAACCGACCATAGACCGACGTTGCCGGGAATCTGTTATAGTCTGTATACAACATTATTATAATAATTCACTAATTGTTGTAATACTTTAGTACCTATTATACGATATAATTTTGTTTGTCGGTCGTTTTTTGACGAACGCTCTACATAATATTACCATTACGTACGACCACGTGTCGAATCGGTTTTTACCTGAACCACGGTATTAAAAAAATAAATAAATAAAAATAAAAATAGTGCCTAATATTATACTCGACGTCTTAAGTAGAAGACTATGGCAATTCTAGAACTCCATTGTTTTTTTATACCATCGTCGGTTTACCAGTGTGTAATTTTCACGCCTATAATAAAATATAAATGTCGTTTTTAATTATAGAACCGCGAGATTTATATAAATAGTAATTATCGTCTCTAATCATATTGTATATATAGGGTGCACTTACATAATTTTACTGAAACTACCGCGTTTGCATAATATTCTACAGGGTGACGAGAAAAACTTTGTCAGTGAAACAAGTTGCTACTATAAACTATAATAACAAAAATTATTATTTTAAAAAAGACAATGTATTTTTTTATCCTTAAATAAAAGGATTTAAAAAGATCATATAAATATTATCATTGATGTAATTAGTTACTTTAGTAATTATCATAAAGTTGCATAAAAATAATAATTGACTTTAGATTTTGAATTTATACAACTCATTTTTCATCCGTAAATAATTTTAATAGAAAACTCACGTATTATAATGTTAAATTATTTATCATATTAAATTATTTATAAATTTAACTAAATTAAATAATAGTTGTTATTGAATTTTTTCCTCGCAGTTCGTTGTTCTTTTATATTTTTAATTTTTTTTTCGCAAAACGTAAAAATTAAATTAAATATTTTAACTTTTAACAATTTTACTATATTCAATAAATGTCAATAATTCAACCTTTAAGCATATTAAGGATAAAGACTGAAAAACCAGCTTAATGCGTCTCTTAAGATTCGGTTGATACAACGCGTGCACGCCGTCATGAAGTTTTTATATAAGTACGTTACGCACATGCGCATTTGTTTCAACTTTTATAATATATATATTATACTCTCAAACCCTAAGGGTTAGATATACCCATTACATCGTTGAAGGCGGCACCAATGACCTGTGACCGTGTATATGGTAGTAAAGTTTGTATGTTGTGCGTGCGTACCATGGTATTCGGGATCGAGGGAAAATATTATAAAAAAAAAAAAACAAAAAAAAAAACAATATATATATATAATATATTAAATTGTCTATAATAAAATAGTTTTATGTATAGGTATGTGATAATATTAAAAAAAGCAAAAGCAAAAAAAAATATTTATACGCTAAATTATTATATACAGTGTGATTCTTTTCTCTTGTTACGCTACTTTTTATTGGTCAATTATAAGTGTTTTGAGATAAACGAAACACCCTGTATTAAAAATGTACCGCTTTGTCCAACCATAAATCTAATAATTTCGGACATGCGGTTTAAACTATATATATACTGCTGTCCATTTTACGAGTTTTGTTATATTTTTGAAGGGTTGATCTTTCGTGGAAACGTGTCTGTGTGTCTGTGTGTGTGTGTGTGTCTACAATATAAATCTTTGTTTTCTTATAGTCTCATTCGAGTCGACCAACCCATACTAATATACCCTCAAAGCCACAACGAATAAACTCGTTTATATAATATCGGGTCTTCAAAGAAAAATCCAATACTCACCAACAAAGCCGCGGCCAATCGTTTATTTTTATTACAACGACAAAAACAAAACAAAAAAAATATAACAAATATAATAATATATATATATATATATATATATATGATGAGTGGTACGTATTATTCGCCCTAAAGGCCTGTAGAATCTGGTAACAGCGGTAACACTCTATGACCATAACCGCGAAATAACTATATACCTCTACGTTTAGCAAACACATTAGGTATAATGCACAAACTATATTTAAAAAAAAAATAAAAACCAGTAAACGCACTTTACTATTTTTCACGACATTTATTTAAATTATTATACAATACGCATTATAGTGCATAATGTAGTACATAATACGATGCATTGAACGCAATTCGTTGTACCTAACAGTTTGTTTCGTTCGACAGTGAAAAATATTGTTTTCGTCGCTGGTCGACGTTAAAAATATAAGTTGTTTTTCTAAAAAAAATCAACTGCGTTTTCGATTTTTGTTTTTTTTTCAAAAAACCGTCAATTAATCATTATAGAAAATAAGACTACGATTATTTTGTTATTAAAAATATTTATTTGGCATATTATGTACATATATATATATATATATATATTGTAAATGCTAAATATAATGATGTCACGTTATCATATGTATAAGTCCATTTCGCGAATTATTATTATGATTATGTCCAATGAGTATACACAACACAATACTGATAACAATGATTATTATAATATCCAGCTCGAAAATAATATTATGATTGGAATTTCGATTAAATTAAAAAAACATTTTAAATCTCGAAAAATAGTTTTTCTTCTAAATAAAATGAGAAATTTTATATGTATAGAAATATATTATATTATAGTACATTAATATTAATATAATGATTTTTTTTTATACAATTAATTTTTATTGTAAAATGTTAATTTTACAAAATTATATAATATATAAACTATAAAATAAATATTATTATAATATATTTTTTTTATTTAATAATGTTTCATGGATGGATTTATGGGATAAAAATGATATTTTAGAGTATTTTTCCAAATCGTCGGTTTATTAAACTCTTATTATTGCGATAAATCGTATTTTATATATTCATACACGTATGTTATCTATGTGTATTTAAACAATTACATACCTTTATTGATTTACCCTTTTACGTTTATTAATAGTGTGTTTCGATTGTTTGCATATAGATAAACATATAACACGTGTTTCGTTCCACAATAAATCCGACAAACGCGATAGAAACATTACAGAATACAAACAGTATATTATTATATTATGATATTGTATTAGGAAATACAGTTAAAAATCGATGTCTTTTGTTATATTTATACGAATAATTCAATGATTATTTTGGCGTATAAAATATAATCGATCGCATGTACTATTCAATTTGAAAATATATTCTCGTCAATGAATAATTATATATAAATAGATAGACCTAGAGAATAATCATTAGATTCGAAGTTATAGAAAAATTATTGTAAACGGATTCAAAAAAATGAATTAAGAGAGTATGAGATTTTCTGAAAAACCGAAATGCATTTAAAATAGTGTATAAATTAGAATTGGTACGCTAAAATGTTTTTAAAAAAATAATGAATTCATAAATGGTAAACGTAAATTATCTGCTTAAAATGAAAACGTGTTTAATATTCTTTTTTAAAAAGATAAAAAACCTGTTTAAATTCACAAGTAGATAAAAAATTTAAGAAAAATTATTTAGGTACTGACGATTGAACTTTTTTATTTCTCAAAACGATGCGAAAAGTGATAAAGAAAAGGTATAAAGTACAAGATAAAAAGAACACGGACAATGATGACAATATAATAAGGGAAATTTGCTTAAAAACTGCTCTTGACACACCTCCTTAAAACTTTGTATAGGTATCTACTAGGTGTTGAATAAAAAGGTCTAAAAACATCCGTTTTTCTGGATGATAAATAGTACACGACGGTAAAAAGTATATTCTAATCATTAGGGTAAAACTTTAACGTCACACCTATCACGAAAAAACATAACATTACCACCATTGTCGTTAAAACATAAAAAAAATAACATAATTTATGTTCTGGTAAAATAAGTTTAGGCATTTAATTTTTTTATGAAATAAATCACGATTATATTGTGCATACATTTTGTGAAATTTGTTAAAATCTATTATAACAAAATTGAAGTCGAATGTCTTGACTCGAAACGTTCATCTTGTTAATAAAAAAAATTATTAGTGTTCCATTAAAGGGGATTAAATATAATAATTTTATGTACATTTTTTTGTCTCCTTCTGATGTTCACTGCTGTTAAGTAATTTTCAATATAAATGTAAATAATTGACTTGTGAAAATAAAGCTCGATAGGATAAATTAACAACAACAACAACAAGAATCAATCGGTTATTTACCGCGATTTTAATTTTAAATTATATAAAGTATTTTTAATTTTTATACTTCGATTGCGCGTGTAATTATATTATATCTCTGTTTAATATTAAAAAGTTGAGCTCGAGAGTGGAAACCAGACGAGTCCTTAATAGATAATGCGTTCTCATTTTTAGATTTTATAATAGATCATCCCACTGTTTTAAAATTACAAAACCAGAAAACCGTATCGTTGATGCGAAACGAAATGTTTTCCAACGTCGGGTGCATGTCAGTCGGAGACAGCAAACGAGGGTGCAGCAGAGGGTCTCTTTAATGTAATTGCTTTGGATTCGCCAAACATAACTATAATATACAGTTGTTAAATATATAGAGGTAAAAATATTTACCTATTTAAAACATATTACGTTATATGTATCGGAACGACTACTAAAACAAACAAAAAAAAAAAAACAATTTTATTTTTAAGAGCGTTAAAACAAATAATAAATCGTTTATTTTCTAACAGCGTCACTATTGGTTATTTTTTTCACAATTCACGAGTTTGAATGTTTTGATTTTGCGTTCCTTAATGCCGCCTTAACATATTATCGTGAAACGCTACATAATAATATTATATTTACTTGAAAAACGATGAAATCGTAACGTTTTTAAACGAGGATAGCAATATCCATGAAAGGCGTGACGTCATCCCGGGTAGGTATTTAATTTTTTACATTTTACTCCGAGCCACTCGTCTATTCTCCCGGCGCGTTTTCGAAAGTTTTCGCACAGCGTGGTAAAATATTTTAAAAGCGACAGACACCCAAGTCTCTATCGCACGCCGGAGGCGGATAAAACGGAAGGAAAAGTGCGTTTTTTTTGTTTTCAAAGCGAAAAATATGTTTTTCAAAACCATTGTCGACCGCGTACACGTCGTTTTAAATGTTGATAAATTATATCGCGCTTTGGTGCGTTGCAGAACGGATTATAATAATAATAATTATACGATAATACACTACCATGTTGTATTAATATAACATATTGTGTTTAGTTTATCCAACGAGGGTGGACGTCGATAAGTAATTAAGCGCGAGGTGAGTGTGTAAAACAATATAATCAAATGCACATAACCGAGCGGGGAAAAAATGGAAAAACTTAAAACGCTGACGGCGAAAACTTAATCTTTTGCTGCGAGACAGAGGATTGGTGTCGGAGACTTAACCGTCGTCGCTGAATTCGCGTGATCTATAGTATGTTTTTTTTTTCTTCTTCGTTGTTGTTGTGAAAAAAGGGATGATGTATTAGCCGACAGAGGGGTGACGAGAATGGTTATAAGGAAATAAGCCAAGAATGTTATTTATATATATACATATATTTTTTTTTTCTCCGGTTTCTTTGTCACCGAAATAGATCTCGCGCATATTCACATACTACGCTTTTCGTCTTCGCCACCATACGTACAGTCACGAAAACTGTCAATGCCACTGTCGTATTCTATTGTCTGCGTCATAGATCACGCGAAGACGAAGTTGATTTATCATCATCTTATTTTATATACGTATATAATATAATGTACGTATTACATATTATAGAATATCCAGAACGTCTCTTCGACGCGATCGTCTTCCTTCCTATACGCGGCAAAACTCTCTCCAGTTTTACCATAAAATTTATAGTATTATTATTATACACTGTGAAAAATAGCGTTTGTCTAAATACGCCTGTAAAAATGTCGTTGTTTTACCAGATAAATTCATAATAATCAATATTGGACATTAATCTAGATGGATTCGTTTACATATTATATTATCTCAACATAACATTGTTAAATTATCTGCTATTATATATGTATATAAAATAAAATAAAGTTTTTAAAATACTATATAAGTTTTCTTTTTTTTGTGTGCACCATCGAACGGTTATTTCTGGTTCAGGGAATCATATCTTGACGGTTCTGGAAAAAATCGATATTCGATTGAGGTAATGATAATAACATATACTTGAAAATAATATTCGAAAATATTTAAAGAAATCTTTTAAAGTAAGTCATAAATATTATATGAATACGAATAATTTTCATGATTTAATTTGTAATTAAATAATGATAAAATATAAACTTAGTTATAACATCACAATATTGTATAATAGATGGTTTTAGAGTATATTTTCTATTATCATTTATTTTATAATTACACATGATTTGATGTAACAAGGTGTGCATTTAATTCATGGTGAACTTTACGTTTTTTTTCTTATGATCTTCCAAAATTCTTAAATGCTCATTAGAAAAATTGATGCAAAATTGTAACAGTTATTTTTTTTAGATGATTATTAAATTATTTACGTTTAAAACAATACTGGTTGTAATGAATAATAAGAATAAGAGTTATTTTTTTCTAGTTTTTTATACAAAGGTACCTATAAGTATATCATATTTTATTAAAGTTAATTTTCATTCGATGCGGTTTTCGCGCTGTGGAGCCTACACAATATACGTTTTCAATACAGTCACCATTGTTTTTCCTGACAAAATATTTCCTTTCTCTATAGTTCTATATGATAAAAAATTCGAAAATGGTCAGGTTATGTTAAGCTTGAAACTATAAAATCATCGATTCGTCCAATTAAAACAATAATTTATAAATAAAACAATTTTTTTTTTCCATAAATCGAACGAAATTTGCCGAAACTATCTTAACTCGTCTTAACGATCAGTTTTGTTTCTGACCCTTTTACTCGTTTCACCGTACATTTTCCTCAATCCTCAGCCTGTTACATTTATTCTTATTTATATTTTCGCAATCAATAAAACGGTTAGGTCGGTTATATATTCATATTATATTATTATATTATACACACACGCTACTGACGTCGTCGACGGCGGTGGCGAGATAAAAAATAAACAAATGACAATTTATCCGAATGATTGCACGCGCGTGTTGGTTGAAATAATGTCTGTAATAATATTGTTATGTTTAACAAGTTCGATGTTTAGACGAGGTTTTAAAAATTCACGTAAAGACTCGAAAAAACCGTCACATAATATTAAATTACACGTTACATTATAATATTAAACGCATTATTACGCCAGCGCAGTGCGACGAATCCTATTGATTTTCAACAATGTGCAAGTGGGCTCGTTTCAATTTTACAATCGTATTTATAAAATAATATTATCAAGTATAGAAAATGACGAAAACGCGAACAAATTATAAAAAAAAAAAGTTTATTTGCATTTTTTGCCCGACATCTACCATCATAATAGACTGTGACCTTCAGAGGTCAGACACGATCGCGAACTTCGTCTACGAAAATGATGTTATGTGAAATACATTTTTGGCCGGTACAATGATTAGGTATGTTTTTATGACGGACACGATAATGGGTTATAATACAACGGAAATTGTGCAGGCGAAAAAAATAAATAAAAATACGACAAGTTTCGTAACGTTATTCGTTATAATGTTATAAATGATAATTTTAATATTAATAGTTGGAGTAAATTATTAAAACGTTTCGTAGAAATCGATTGTTGTATTTTTTTCGTATGTCAATTATAGTTAAGTGTTAAATTTTCATTAAAAGTATTACTTATATTTTTTTTTTTTTTTACAAATATTAGTAAAAAATACAGAGAATTTCGATCTCGAAAATTAATAATAACTTATTTAAAAGTATATAATTATTTCGACTATAGAAAACCATATTGCACCATCTGGATTTCAATTTAAACTCTGAAAATATTTTCAATAAATTACTACACTTTGTTATTTTTTAATTGCAAAGGCTATACTTTATTTGAGAATTAGAACACCATTCCACAATTCCACGGTCCTTTTTAGGGAAGATTTGAGATGTTATATTTGAGAAGGACAGTGTGTCTGACCACACGAGGTTTTTTTTTTTCAAATATAATTCCATAATTTTGTGTAGTTTTGTAATATCGCTACCATTTTCACAATTCGTTGTATAACAAACGCGCGATTATAATAATATTACGTATGCATAGGTGTGAATGATAATAATTTCCATTTATCAAACGCAGCAATAAAACCGTTATAATAACGACGATGAACATTATGCGAATTATTATCGAATTGTTAACGGGGGTAGTCGTTAATTGTGTGTGTAAAAAATATTGATTATTATTTAATATCATTGCGGATCCCTTTTCGACGTTGCATTACAAACGGTTTCACTGTGTTTAAAAATACATTGTACGTACAATTTATTATAATATTATCGTCGAAAAGTCACGTTTTCGTGCGTGCCATGCGTATAAAAAAAAAAAAAAAATTCAGTTGGGTTGGCGAAGGGTATAATAATATCGCGTTAGCTATTATAGGTCGCCATGCGGCGGAGGCAGTTGACGCATTTATATCGTGTTCATTATTATTATTATTTCGCATCGCGATCGTTATTATTATTATATAATATGAAACTCGTTTTCCTCCCCCTATTTTTCAAAAAAAAAAAAAATAATAATAATAAATAAATTTAAAAAAATAAATAAATGAACGCGTTAATTATGTACGAACAAATTCCGCTTTGTAATGTTTCTATCGAGTTCGTATAATATTATTATAATACAATACGCGACGTTTATACGCATAAATAATATCTATATTTTATAATACGGTACATTAATAACGGGGGAATGAAAATTGTGTAACAAAAGTATAAGTTAAAAAAGAATTTTGCTCAACTTGATCTCACACACACACACACACACACACACACATTTACGACTGTTTTGAAGTTTATTCCAAGTCGAGCCGCTGTGGTGAATAATTATTAAAATATAATTGCAGCGCGAAATTGCCCGTACCCGTCATTATAAAGTGTTTGAAAAGTATGTATATCATTGCGGTGTTTTCCATTCCCATTGAAAATTTCACGATATTCATAATTTTAAGACTGTTAAGTATGATCTGCACTCTCATATCGTATTCTTGATAATCAACACGAATTTTGATAATAAGTGAACAAGTAAAAGTTTTTGATACTTTCGAAGATTTGTGAACGAAATAAAAACGCTATGTAAAATGTATTCAATGTAGTCGTTTGCTTAACAACGACTAGCTGACAGAGGCGACGTTGTGTACACATAAAAATGAGCTTGATAATAAATAAGTGGGCCCGAGTAAAGTAGGTGAAAAAAAAAACTATTCTCCAAAGCTAACCGAGTATACGGTATATACCATAACATGATATAATTAAATGTTACTTTGCAGTGCTATCGTCGGAAGGTATTATAAAATATAGAAAGGATAATGGCTGACCAAAACAAGTATATTAAAGTTTGTTTATTCGGTTTCGTTTTTCAAGAACATCTCTGTGAAATTTCACAGTTTAGTTAATTTATTTTTTCGAAACAAAATTGAATAAAACGTCTCGTTTACAAGTATTTGTAGCATAATATGCATTGCGATAATATTATAAGGGGAATAAAATACACGCAGGTAAACATGGATTTATTTAGAGTTGAAATATAATAGTGGGGGGAGAGGGCTTGATCACACATTTTTTTTCTATAACTTATAATAATACCATATATTTTTCATATAATCTGTGATTATACTATATATTATATTATATTATATGTTTATAAAAACATTATTATTATTTTTTTTTTATAAATGGTAATAAAAAAGTATAATTAATAACATAAAATATAAATAGTTTTAAACTACCATCTTAATTTTTTCGAAAAATCATTGAGAATACTTTTTTTCTTTATTTATTATAATATATCCCTTTCAATATTCAATAATGTCAAGCTATCAAAAAGATGTTGATCCATAGCATTTCTAAGATATCATGATTTATTATTTGACATAGGTATTGGGTATAGGTATATCTTAAAATGCAATACTTCTCAGTCACAGTTTTATTTGTAATTTATGCTACTAATAATATTTGTGGTAGGTATTCAATTTTCGTATGAAAAGTGAAAACTAAAATTATATTATACCCGATTAAAACATTTATACCAAATCACATTTAATTTAAAACAAATGTGCTGAAAACATGCTCTGTGGGGCTTAACCCTCCCTAGTCCCCCCTTAAATACGCCCGTGCAGGTAAAATTGTTTTACAAACCAAAGATAAAAGAATATCGAGGAAATTTTTCGATTGGTTAGAGCAAGGAATGATTTTTGTTTGACGTAATCATGTAATTATTTCGTTGACTTGACTCGGCTACATATTATAATATACGTATATTAAATTTAATGTAATTATATAATATTATACGTATAAATCTTGTTTATGTTTAAAACATGAAAATACGATGTACTCTTCATAATATATGTGCATTCAGGAAGACCGAGAAGATAAACCAGAAGACCCGCAGGTAGTTTAAAAAAAAAAAAACAAACAGAAATTGAAACAAAAACTTTACCTCTTGCGACGACGAAATGCCCGCGTCCTTCCAATTATGAACTAACGAAGGCTATTATAATATAGACACATAAATCGAAACTTTTATACCATACGGGTATGTTGTGTGTAAGCTTATCACACTGTTATCAGTAGTATAGTAAATTAGTGATAGCTGCAATGCTGTATAGTGAAAATAAATTAATTGTTTCGACGATTATAATATTATATTATATTCTCATTGAACTTTAAAAAGATAACGTTATTATGGTCATAATTATTTACAATAATAGTTCTTAATAGTTATCATATTATAGTAGTTTATTATTAATTAAAATGGTTTGACAACTATAAGAATTCAGTAATGAGTGCTTATAGAATGATTTAATAATGTGTATTATCCATATAATATTCTATGGTGAAAATTTAATATTCAAATGGTATATACCTAGGGGTACCATTCTTGTGGATAATTCACGTGCTAAATCTTAAATGTGTACCTACACTTATATCACGACGAACGAACGAAAATTATGTTATTCATCGGTGTTTATATTAACTGTTTGGAGTTTTGAATAGTTAATGTGTGAGAGTAACAATAGTAGAGATATTATTATATTATTGTGTAGTATTATAAATTACGGTCAACACTTAGATACTCGTAAATTACCGAGATAATTTCATTATCAATTGCAAATTTCAAGCAAATTATCGGTAGACTAATTTCCAAACTTTGAAATTTAAGTCCATATCAATGGCGATTTGAGGGGGGTTCGAAAATAACGAACATATAACTATTTTAAATACCGATCATTCGGGTAACTAGCAAAATTACATACACCGGTTTATTTTTGTTTTTTGTTCTTGTTGAAGTTGATGATTTTGCGAAAAAAATCTGATCTTAAATATCAGAGTCGCAAACACGAAATGGTTGCCCACCGAACAGTAATAAGTGAAAATATCTCTCTAAGGCAAAATAATGTATAAACGTTAATGTCCATTTTTAAACGATAAACACATAAAATCGAAAATTTGAATAACATAAACGTTTATGTAATTTGCATGTTTAAAGTTGCAATACAAAAGTAAGCGAAATTAATGACAAACTAGTATATATATACATTACAGATTTAGTGATAAACGATTTGTTAAACATCTATTATAGAAACTGTGCTGGTGGACATAACGGAAGAAACTACGGTTCCTAAAAATCGATTTGGTGATTCCGAGGAGAGATTCGGGTAAACATTTTGGAGTGGCTTGATTTTTTCGTTAAATTTTTAACGCCGGACGATATAGTATACCGATTATAATTTATATTCTAACAATTAAAAACGTATTATGAATATTGCTAAAGAATTTTCGGGGGGTTATCACTGTTCGTCGGGCAACCATTTATCTTTTCGTCGAGATATTACATTTTAATCGCGATCGCAAATGTGCATAATAATATCACAGTATTCGAAATCGATACGAGTATTACTAATTACGATTGGGCCACGTTCGGTCGATTATAGTGATTATACCCACCTGAAATTATATCATCAGGTACAACGTAAACGCAATAAAAATTGAAAAAAAAAAAAATTAATATTACAATCGCGGATAATGCAATACGCGTAAACTCGTTTTCCGACGGCGGGTTAACCTGTTGACCGATTTTCGCGGAAAACGCGATACAATTTTTACCGACCTGTATAAATTATTGTTTATACGAGCGCGTATAATTTAATATTATATTAAATATTATTATGATATTGTGTGTCGGCCGCCGTCGTCGGGGGAATTGTCCGGAGGTTTTTGAAAGTTTTATTTTCCAAAGTATAGTTTTCGTATATTTCCCCAAAACCGAGCTGGCGCGCGTGTTATAATGAAACGCCCGTGTTGTTGTTTTATTTTTTTTTTATTTATTTTTTTTTATTCAACCGCACACACGCGTACTGAATGTTTTTAATATTTTTGCTCCTTCAAAACTTCATTAGAACACGGCCACGTCGACGCCGCCGCCGCCGCCGGATAGCAGAGGGGCTATAACAGACAGCTGTCACCGTCACGCGACCGCGTTTTCGTTGCCGGTTTTTCTCGCCCCGTCCGACGATGTTTGCCGGATGTTCGCCGTTTCCCTAACCCCCCGGACACGAGCTCATGTGATTTTCCTAATTTTATTATACGCACACTGAGTGTGTGTATCGACTGATCGACAACATTTTGATTTTGGACGCGATCTTTGCCACGAAAATATCTCACATGTGCTTAAACCTAATTGTTCAGGAGACACTAAAAACCTTTTTTTTTTTTTTTTTTTTAAAAAAAAAGAAAAATTTATACTTGTAAAATTATATAAACTCTTATTTTGAAAAAATATTTGAGTAAAAAGTTTAATATTTATGTGAATATTAAAGTATTTGCAATCGTTTTGTCACATAGGAGGGGTTTTATTAAGTCATAGTGTTTTGCCAAAATTACATAGGATGTTTTTTTGATGATTTTACATATTATTTTTTTAATATTATATCAACTAACAATTAATGACGTTTTCTATGGCTATGTCTTGAGATTAGGTAACAATTTAATAGTAAAATATTACAATCATAACTAATAATAGTAGTATACTTTTTTGATTTAAAACAAATTATAAAATGTATATACAAATTAAAAATATAATTAGTAGTAGCCAGGCATATAGATCAAGAAATTTATCATTGAGTCTATAGATGGTAAAATTATGTAGCTGGAGACGGTTCTATATATTAAATAGATTATAAATACCTATATTATGTAATTTCAACTAAAAAAATACGTTTATGTATAATTTTACAACATTAATTACAATATTACCATTTACTTTGATTGTAATAATTTAATAATTTCATTTATATCGTTTAATTGAATTATTGTTATTTTTTTATATTGAATTAATCCGTCTTTGAGTATTTGACAGTAGCGCACGCAGGATTTTTTTCTGGGAGGTAATGGGGGTTGTGCTTATAATAATTTAATTATTATAATAAAAGGGGAATTTTGTAGAATATACAGTAGAAAAAAAGTTTAAAAGTATATGTGCACACTGTAAATTTTACGTCACTGTGCGCTTTGTTTTATGAACGTATGGTGGATTTTGAATCCAAATTTAATGAAGGAAAACATTTCGAGGGGGGTTATGATCTTTTAACCCCCCCCCTCCACCAAATAATGTATGCGTCTTTGGTATTTGATTACATTTTCAGAGTTAATTTATTATCACTATGCATTCTATATGCATTAAGGCTAGATTTATAGTAGTAACGTTTCTTGACTGGTTCCGATTTTTCAAAAACTTTTCGAGACGTTTTAATGTTGAAAATATCCATTCAGGTGTTGATGTTTATACTATCAATGTTTCTAATGTTAAATTTGGTGTAACAAACAATCTCGCGATATCAGACTTTTTACTCGGTACTCGAGCGTGCGCGTTAACGAGTACGACTCTTCACGTTCTGCCATTCTCGAGTACAAATTATTAATATAAGAATGAAATAACGAAAAATAAAATAAATAAATAAATAAACGTTCGGCAGAAAATGCGCGTATTATAACGAACGCGGTTGCGGTAACTTGGTATACAAAATGTATATATATATTATTATTATATAAAATCGGAAAATATCGACTCGAAAAGTAAAGTCTGGTGCGTTGTATAATATAAATTCCCGGACGGAGAAAAATATAAATTGATTCGGGCGCGCTGGAGCGATATCGGTTTTGTCGAACACGTGCGTCGAACGTGTATGAACTCATGAAGGAATTTATAGTACAATAGTAATATATTGTGTGAAAAACAAAAACAAAATAACATTATAACCCGTATGTTATTATAATAATAATATACAGATGTGTACGACGTCGTCGTGTTCAGTCACGACGAAACAGAGTTAGTTAGGTGTATAAGTTCGTACTAATAATAGTTAGTTTTGGCCATGTCAATACTCGATATTATAACAGAAAATATCAATTATCGAATATTGTAATTTATGTATTTTGATCAATATAAACGTCTAGTTGAAAAATATTTTGAAAAATAATATTTGTTTTGCAAGTTAAAATATTATATTAACAATTTACAGAATATACTCTCACTTAAAATTAATATAATATTTTAAACCATTTTTTTTTTTTTTTGAAAAGAAAATATTTTCATAAAGTTTTTAAACGGTTGTTAAATATTTACCTATGGAGCTAATATACGTATAATGTTCTGAAAATAATTTAATGTATAAATAATATATTATATGTACTTACTTATTTACTTAGGTACTTATATAAAATGTTTTTACATAATATTTTTAGAATAATAATTAATATTAATAAATTATAACATTAAATATTGTTTATGATATTTAAATGTATTTAAAATAGTACTTATACACATGATAGTAACCAGTATGTATGATTTAAATCATTAAAACATCATTTTAAAATAATTTAATATTCCAAATGTTCAAATATTAATTTTATTTTTTACGGACATTTATAGTCAAAAAACGACACCAAATGTGAAATATACATCTTTATAGCAATATGAGTTTCCGTAAAAATTTAAATATTAGTAATAGTATGAAAGAAATTGATAACCATATAAAAAATATAAATAATAAATGTATGTAGATTGTAGGTATGTATTTTTAATGAGTTTCTTCCATGTTTAATATTACAATATCGCATTATTGTTTAACGATGTGTATTCAATGGCATAAATGAATAAAATATTTTATAAAGTCACGTCCAAGGTTAATATTTTAATATAATAAATTGCAGAAAATTATCTTAAGTAAAATTGGCGTTATTTTAAATTTTTTTATGATATCACTAAGTTATGATCTCTACAAGCATTTTCGTATTGTTGAATTTTATTTTGTAATTTTATTTTCAATAAAATATACCTATTCGCATTAAAATAAAAAGAACCTAAGAAATTTTTTTTCTATTCGTAATTATGTAGAAAAAAAATCGATATCATAATTTTATACATTAAGCAGAAATTCAAATTATGAGATTATTAATAATATTTTTTTAATTTTGTTCAATTGAATTTGAAAAAAATCATTTGAAATAAAAAATATCGAAACATTTTAAAGCTAATAATATTATGATATACATTTTGTTAATTTAAAAGTGAAATAAAAAATTATCTTAAAAGTTTAAGGTAAGTTTATTCGTTAAAATAATAATATAATACACATTTAAAAATTAATACGCATGTAACATGATGAGGTGAAATATCAAAGTAAAATATAAAAATAATATAATTAAAAATTATTAAGTTAATATCGTAATAAAATAAAGTCAAGTTTAAATTTACTTTAACTCTTTAACTATAATTGTTTATACTCAGAAGTCAGAATTGGGAATTTGGGTAGGTACATAATGTTGTTTTTTCTTTTATATAAACATGAATGAGAAAACTAATGTATGGATTTTGTATTTTGTTTTGTAGAATATATAAAAATATTAAAAACTTTGATAGGAAACTATTAATTTTGCTCACTGGAAATTGTATGTATACACAGTTGTTTATACAACTGCAATAACGTGTGAATGAGATATTTGCCTGTATATATAGTGTTTTTAAAATCGCAATTTTCATGAAATAATAACTGAAATTTTATGAATTAATTACAATATATAAAAGTTCCAAGATACGTATTTTTTGTTGTACACATTTATTGGTTTTAAGTATGGGAAATTATTTAAAATATTATATTATATTATGTAAAAAAAACAATATCTATTAATTGATGATTTAATATTTTTAAACGACTTTTAATATTTTGTCCAAGTTTTAAAATTTGAAAATTTAATGGGAACTTTTATCTAATATTATTGCTGTAAAATTTAATTTATATATCATAAAATTTTGATTGCAATTTAGCAGACTAAGACCTGTTTATATAATAGTATAAACACATTTAAATTTATTTATAGACTTTCGAAAACAAAGTTAAAAACTAAATCACTGTTTGTTAAAGAACATATATTTTCTTCAAAAGTCAATAATAATTTTAAATTGAAATTCTTTATTTTATATAGAAAAAATATAACGTTAACATTTTTAATGGCGTTATATTGTCTATATTTTTAAGTAGGTTTAAGTAGGTATCAAAATAATTGTTACGAATTACACATTTCGCTAGATACATCAGCTGAATTACGTTTCTGAATTTCTCTTTTAATGAGTTCGAACCGAATGTTACAAAGGTCAACGAAAAACAACATTATAATAATAACTTATAGGTAACATATATAAATTGTTTTTGTAACCGGAGCTTAAAACTATAATAATTTAAAATTTATACAATAATACATTTGTAATAATAAATATTAATTAAAGTCTACGTGATTTGACCAACGTCTGATTACATAGCGTATTGTAATTAATAATATTTGTTTTATTATAATTACGTGATATATAAATATAATACGTATAATAATATAGAAAAAATATGTAAAATAATTGAATAAAATAAAATTACTGCGTTGTTTAGTCATTTATATGAATTACTCGCTGAATTCAATTTCGTATAAACAGGGCGAGCAAAATGTATAAATACACAACTATTTTATAAGATTTAAATTATTTTGATACCGTCCTCAATTATGGTTTTATTAAATAACTATTTCATAATACATTTTGGGTTTGATTTTTATTTTATAAATGATTTTCGATTTTTATTTTATAGTTAAACTGATGATATTAAACAATTTTTTCTTGATATTGGTTCTGGTATTATGCGTTTTAAACTTTTAGTGTAAAAAACGTACGTTGTAGTTTATTTAATTTTTGATTACTCGAAATTCTTGAGAATATTGGATTATGTTTAACCCCCGCAGCGCATTTTCTGACAATCGTCAGGAGATTGCATTCGGCTAACCGCAATACATATTATTTTACCCGCGTTATTTGCCATAGGTATTTGAAGGGACGCACGCGACTTTTGTCCCCGACGAGTGCCGTCGTGAATAAGAGTATGACCTTAAGTACATTTCTCCGATATCGTTCACTATATAGGTATTATACAGAGTGAACAGAATTTTAAGTTACAATAATTCAATTTTAGAAAAAATAAATGAACAGGAAGTTTTCATTTGATTTTAAAACGTTAAAAAGGGGGAGAGGATTAAACAAATATTTAACTGTTGAATAGTAATATTATAATATTATTGATCATAATTTACGTTCATATTATACATAATTTTTATCGTATTGGTATAGTAAAAAAAAGAAAATTGCTTTAATTAATATAAAATGTTATCCACCACCCAAAGTGTGGTGGTCACTTTCACCATTATCAGTAAAATAGTTTTTGTCCTCGTCCCTTCAACACACCCGTGACTTTTCATACCATCACAACACACATTATAATATGCTAACACTGACGTTACCGATTGGCGATTTCCTATATAACATAATATTAGATCGTAACAGAGTGATCATAAAGACATAAAGTATTAAAGACTTTTCACATTTTTTATATTTTCGATAAATATAATTTGTAAAATATGTAAGAGAAACAGCTAAATATGGAATATCAAAGACGACAATATAGTTTTACGTCTTTGAATGTTTTTTTTTTTTTTTTTTTAATACGATTAAAATAACTGGAAAGTGATATGATAATATATTATCATCATTTTCGAAGTGATAAATACGTATAGATTATAACACGGATAAGAATAATTATAAGTTATAAGCAGGGCTCGAATTTTATATAATTTGCATATTTGTATGTAGGATCAACGTAAAAATATCTGAGTAGAATATACATATACATTTATTTCGTAAATACGAAATATTATTTTGCATTAATTACCATTTGAGGTTTATAAGTGTATATTTTAGCTCTTTCAGAATATATTATTTTTAAGCTTAAATATATTCTAACAACAAATTACACGAGTTTTGTATTTTTTTTTTTTTTTTTTTTTTTAGGTTTCATATTGATAATTTTAAGACTTAAAAGTTTTAAAATTGATATCCACGCAATACAATTTTTGAATTATAATGCTTAAACGTATCTACAATAGAGATATCAATAAATAGCGAATTATCAAAACTAAAAAAGTAAAAAGTAAATGTAAGATAAATCATACATTATGATTTATATATTATATGATATATTATATATTATGACCTATATGACCTAAAACGATTTTGGAGGAAATTTCAATGGGAGTTAGAACCCTAGAATCCTACTCTGGCGTACGCCAATGGTTTACTATAAAATTATGTATATCTAGTGATGTATTTAGGGATTTTTTTCGGGGGGTGTCCGGACAATATTCTTTCTTCTGAAAATATAATTATAGTTTGATCATTGACTCCTTTTAAATTTCACCAGTTCACATAAATTTTTTTTTTAAAATTTATTATCAATAATCAATAATATATCACGTTTTATCCTTTTACGATTTGAGTACAAAATTTAACAAAAAAAAAGTTCAATATAACTCGAAACGGAACAAATATACCTAATATACGAGTACACGATACTATTAAAATGTCGAAATAATCGCGAACGATCTAGGGTGCGTGTTGTACGCGGCGGCGGCGGCGTTCAGACGATATCGGACGGAGAGTGAAAAATCGCACGCGCGGCTGAGTGTAATGCGACGGGACGCAACGACATTACAGGGTGTGGCCGCAAAAATAAAACGAAATATAAAAACCGTGTAATCTGTTGGAAAACCAGGTTAAGTCGTATATTGGAAATTCAACCGGAAAATACACCGCAGCAAAGGGCATTAACACGCGCGCACTCGGCCGTTATAACGACAAAAATCTATATATATATATAAACCGCAGCTTTTATTAGGATTTTACTGTCCTGTACTCGGCGAGCGATCCGGTATATTTGGGAGCAAATATCCCTTTCCACACAACGAATTCCGTCAATTCCGTTCAGGGCCGGACATTATCCGCGTGAACGTCCGCCCTGCAGGGACCTTTCAAAATGTTTCCATATTCACTATAAATAGACACGTCACACCACTGTATACATAATAATATGAAATGTTATTTTTATAAATTTCGATCGTATTCAAACGGATAGCGTAGAAGGATATAGTGACGGTGAAACACGCGTTTTCGGTACCGACAAAGTCGCGTCGGGCCCGTTATTAAATTGAATATACGATAACATAGGGAAAACGTTCGATTCTTAGATAAAAATTACAATTCATTGTGCCGGCGCTCGATCGATTCGAAACATAATAGTGTGAAAGAATCGCGTAACGAGGCAAAAGTATATATAAATATATAAAATAAAAGCTCGTAGAAAAAATATCAACTTTTCAACAAACTCGGCACGAAAAAAGACAAATTATTACACTTAACATCGCCGGGAAGAAATATTGATGACAGAATATTATCTCGCCGGAAAGGTTGGCGCGTCGACGGACGCAAACGACCGAAAAATTTATAAATCCGTCCATTCCGTGTGACGTTAACGACCGATTGCAATATGGTGTTTATATACATTTGTCTACTACTAGTCACTAACAGTCTACACCATTAAACTAGATATAAAAGCGCTGAAATTGAAAAGGTATATATTATTTTATGACTTTTTTTTTCTTTTCAAATCAGCTAAAATACGGTCACTATCAATTTTTAAATATCATTCATATATAAGAATAATCAAGAAATATTGAACTTATAGTTACTTATGGGTGAAGTAAAACATTAAAGGCATAAATGATTACGAAAATCAAATCGAATCAATATAATATCAGGTCCAAACAAACGTAATAAGTGGTTTCTACTTAACAACGATCCGAAATTAATAAAAACGATTTTTGATTAAACTAAATTTCATAATCTACTCGATTTTGATGAAAAAACTGAGGACACTGAATCCTTTTAGATGCTTAAGATGAAATTGTGTTCAAGAATGAGTTATTTGTTATTTGAGTGATAAGGTACAATGCATCCCAGATCTAAAGCAAACGAATAATGTTAAATTAAATCGAGAAAAACCGGCTTTAGATTTCTATCTCACTTATAATATATTAGTTATCCTATGGACATACAGACATTGTTTGTTCAAAATGAGAACTACTATTTTATCTACTTATAATTTATTTTTCAGTTATATTTGTTCTTAGTTTGTTAGTTTTTCTAATTCATGTTAATTTTAATTATAATATAGTCTCTAACTGTTTATGGATATTGGTTAAATAGATACTTAACTCATAAGCCAATTTATTGAAGTATAGGTAAAATATTTATTAATTACAAAATATTATGATATATGAATAGAAAACGTAATAATAATTGTTTCGTATAATTTTCATAGATGTGATAAATTGCACGTAAAAAAAAACTGATATTGACGCGAATTTTATGTATATACTATTTATAGTTTTATAAATATTATAATAATGAAGAAATAAATAATCTCAATTTAAATACATAATAACAATATATTATTTCAGAAAAAAATGGGAGAATAATTTACAAAAATAAATAGTATTTTCTAAGTTTGTGTCGCCATGGATAAGATAAACGGTAACGGTAAGTGAATATATATCTATAAGCGTTGGAAGATAAACGTATGTCGGCATACTTTACATTTATAAAAAAAAAAATCATAAAACGATCGGTGACTGGATGAGCTCATTTTTTGATAAATCACCCTGATCGTATTTACGAAATCGATTCGACGTGAGAAGAACAAAATATTATGATTTCCTCTCATCAGTTCAACGTGCGTCATCTCTAAATAACCATAATAATCGTAATATTGTTCACACTGAAATGCTAGGTAATAATTTATCCTTATATCACAATATACGAGATATATTAGTATAACATCGATGTCATTTACCCGACGACCGTTTCGTATATTTCTACACCGATCGATTTTTTTATTCGTGTTTTCTTCATACAAGGTTCAAAAAAGGCGGGCGGATGTTCGCGTGCAATGACAATATTATACGGACCATATACAATATTATAGTGGGTAGGTATATTATAGTCGTATAATACTATCGCAGAAATCCGATATTATCAATCTGGCGCGGGGACGGTCGTCGCCATCGAACCAATTTCGATATTATATTTGCCGCCCGAGAGAGTATTATAGACTATAGTATACGGTGTCGGTGGTATATAATATTATACCGAGGTATATAATATTATTATACAGATACCACGATACCGAAACCACCAGAGGAGAGTTTATAACTTAGCTCCGATATATAATATACAAGGCTGGTGGCTATAAATATAATAATAATAATAATATAATGCGATCAGTTTTCCGCGACTACGTCATTTCATTGTTCTTGTTTGTATTATAATATTCTATTCTATTCTTAGACAGTTATATTACATTTAATCCCGTCTCACTTATCCGTTTGTATTGAAATACAAATTAAATTCCAGTTAACTGCGTCCTGCAAAACGTCATCATATTGATGACCAGTGCTGCAACTATCAGTTTGGAGTCAGAGTCGGTGCAAGATAAATTTAGAAGCCCTTTTCGATTCTTAGCGAAGCGAGGAATGTATTGGTTTTACAAAGATGTTTTTTTATCATGTCTGAAAATATCTCTCCGGGTTGTTATAATGGACCGATTACGACGAATAGGGTAGAAAATTGCATTTAGTTGGTAGGTACTTTATTCAGTTCATTTTTCGAATTTCTAAAAAGCTTTTCCTCGGAAGAAGAAAAACTACCAAAAAATGGCGGAAAATCAACGAAATCGCAGTTTCCGTTATCTTAATTTTTTTTATATCGCGATAACTAATTGAGTTTTGAATGTAGGGACTTGAACATTTTTTTAAGTATTTACATAGGTGTTCTACATATTACGAGAAAACATTTTTGAACGGATTGATTGATTATCTGACTAAACATAAAGATTTGAAATTTTTTCCAAAAATGTTTAATATTATCTGTAATTTGGGTTTAACGATTTGAAAATTTTATATAAGTATAATTATATACGTACTTCTTAACCTATTTACAAAATATTTTGAAAATCGAAAGTTAATTTTTTTTTAGGTTTTCAAATTTTAGTATTTTACATTGATGTTAATAATCTTTATTAATCGTAAACAAATATTTCTCCAAAACTTTTTTAAAAGTAAGCCATTATAAAGTTTGGTTTTCTTATAATTTATTTTATATATCTAATATTCATTCATTTTAATATTGCCACTCTGTAGAGTGGAAACTGGACACTCATATAGTTATAAAGTTTTAACTGTTTCTTTGTAACACAATTATTGAAAATAATAATTATTATTAAATTTTAATAATAATTTTGAAATCACAATATAAAATTTATCAGTTATAAAACCAATGACAATCGTTAACATGTCAATCACCTATGATCAGAATCAACCAAAAGAACACAGAATGGAATATTACAAAAATATGTAAAATTAATTTTTTTTGTAATAAATGTTTATTTACATATAAATATTGTAAAAAAAAAAAAAAAAAAATACAATACAATACAAATATATTAATGTATGTTTCTATTGTAAGAAATAATGTGGAAGGTGTATTACATAATATTATTATTATGATGATTTTATATAGGTCTTGCGTTTCACCACCAACATACAAATCATATTATATACAGCTCGTTATTATCACCTACAGCACGATCGTAATATTGTATTACAAAAATAGTGTACATAATATATATGTAAATATTTCCGATTCCCCCACTATTGGTTTTACCTACATGAAATTCTAACCACGCTGTATATATTATTATAATGTCATTAATAAACTTAACACGTTTTTGCGAAACCAATGTAATACAAAGACTGTAATCGACGTACATTGGTGGTATACTTTGATCGTCCTGTATAATATTATATTATTATGAAAATTACTGAGCGTATTTCGTCGGGTAGGTACCTACGTAATAATAATAATAATATTATTTATGTTATTAAAATACAGTTATACGATTTAGATACATATAACTACTAATATAAAATGTTAAAATATGTAACAATAATGTTACAAACCCATATAAAAAATACGATTTGGCGTATACAACGCGATCGTGATATTATATAATAATAAAATATGGATATTTTGTTATTGTATCCTGATTTACTTGTTTTCATTTCTTTAACGATCGAAAAATCTAAATAAAAATGTGCGCGCACTCGAGTAATTTGATCACGCTTTTTTTCTACTTAAAAGAAAGAGGTTACTTCAATATTACCGGTCGTTTTTTTTAAAATTACATTTTATCCGAATTGTCTGCCACAATATAGGTATAACATCGTAAATTGTGTCTACTGGAACACTTTCCGATCGATTTGTAAACACGTATTATTTTTTATAGTAATATAATAATATAATGCTTTAGGTATGTCATTATCATGATAAATACACATAAAAAATTTGTATATAATTTATCGATATTATGTCGAATTATACATCACTGAGGAGTTTCATAATAATATGTTATTATGTCGAGTGGGGTAGACAATGTTCGAGTATTTACATAATGTGAAAATCGATAGTAATTATTGTACTGTCTGATCCATTAAACAATATGTCACGGATATAAATATAAAACGCGTGTCTACGTTTTTAGAAATACGAATTAATTTAAGTATATTTATTTTGAAATGTTTTGCGGGCGACGACGTACAGGTACCTACTACAATATAACGTCGGTTTTATAAATTAGGTAGATTAGGTACCTATAAATAGAGATAATATCACTGGTGTGTGCACGGAAGGTTAATTAACGTTTATTTATTTATTTTTTATCTTTACGCGCATATTAATAATATAAATATACGTATACGAGCCGGGACGTCGCGTGCAAATACTATTCCGCGGAGTCGTGAAACTTTTAATAAGTATTATAAATATAATGTTTTCAGCGTTACGCAGATACGTGAAAATAAGTTCAAAACATCACCGTAACTATTATTTTATGCGGTATGGTTATAGGTAGCTATAGGTAAGGTATATCATCTGGTCGAGGCATAACCGATTTGTTTGAACCGCGAACGAATGTATATTATATTTTTATTATAATGTGATATCGTCATCTGTCGAGGTCATCTGAACCGCGATATTAATATTCGTTCGTGAATATTTTGTTTTCTAACGTACAAATTTATTATTATTATTATTATTTTTAAGAAAAATGAACCCTCATAAAGCATTCGACGTTTTTTTTTTTCTTTTTTTTTGCTCTATACGAACACACTTAAGTCCATCGTTGATCATATACGCGTGAAAAAGTGTTAAAGTTCCTACGCGCTTAGAAGTAAAATATTTATATGCCACCCGGAACATAACAGTGGTTATATATCATCTAGCCTCGGTAGATTCCTGGATATTAAACCGTGCGTTTCGAATAATATGATGCGAGCGTAAAAATATTTATATATATATATATAAAAATCCGCTCGCGTTCCGAAAATCGCATGTTATCGACGGAAAACAGACAGATTTGTATAAAAGAAAAATAATACATAATATTATATACGGAAATGAAATAAAAAACTTTTATATTATTCAGCAGTATATATATATATGTGCATAATAATATTATATTATATTTCACGAGTGACGTCTACGTTGATTAATTCATGCGTTTATTATTATAATGACTGAAAATACTGTCGAAAATAAACAACGTTCGTTCGGTTTGAGTAATTTTACTACAAAACAAATCCACCGCGTGTATGGGTATAAAATATATTTGTACACTGTTCGTTCCTATAATATATATATATAAGTAATAATAAAAAAAATCGATTCCATTATTATTTTACATAATCGTATTTGTAAACAAGAAAATATATACTCTTGTTACACTTTAAACACCCGGTAGAATATGGTCTCCATGGTGTAACTTTACTTCAACCGTCATAACTACGTTTAAATTTCCCCAGTGAATATTTACTCCTTCATATTTATAAAATTCGGAAAATATTCCAAGTGAGTATAATACATTATTGTCTACCTGTCTGTAAAACTTGTCTAGTAAAAATTTAACGATGAAAAAACCAGCTAAATTTTTTAATGGGTTATTAGGGAATTTCAAATACAGTACCCGATAAAAGTAAAACAGTATTCTTTTAATAAATTGTCTCGATTATAACAATAGTGTCCGGTAAAAATTATATTAATACCATGGCGTGTTTTGATCTTAGTGGCTGAGAGGTAGGGCGAGACATGTAAATTATTCTAAATTTTCACATAAACTATGATGAAAAAATTGGCTGGAGAGTGGGGGGGAATCGCCCATTCAGCCCTTCTGTAAACAAGCCTATAAATAATAGGATTATGGATTTATAAAAAACCAAAAACTATCTATATGTATGTGTGTACTTTTTATTAAGATTTCTTTTAAGATTAATATTATATCTACATCCTTCTCTTCGTATTGATTGTGTACGAGGGAGTATATTTTATTTTAATCATAGTTCAGAGATCCGTTTATAAATGCAATAATAGTTCGTATAGAACACTCATCGATTTGTAAACAATCGTTTTAAAACGAAAACTCTAATGAAAAATCAAAGTAGGTTGTATTTTTATTGGTATTATGTTATGCATACATAATTTACAAAAAACGTATTTCACGACAATGGCGGGTGTCGTGACATTTTTTTTTTTCTCTTCTCTCCCTGCCTACAAATATAAACTGCCGAAGATGACGTGCGGAGAGTGCGGTTCGAGATTCTATTGAAAACCAAGTGTGTGAAAGAGTTTCCGGTCCAACGGGACGCGAAACGAGTAAGTAAAGGCTTTTCTTGCGATATTTCTAAACATAACTGACGGGCTGTAAAAATACTATACTTGTATTTGAAAGTCTGCCGGAAACCACTCGTGAATCACTACCCCGCGAGAGCACCGCCGGTAGAAAAATAATAAAACTGGATTTCCTTCTATTATAGCCCTTGTCATCGCACATTATTATGGTATATCGTGCGACCGACGCAGCAAACGATCTCGAACATTTTCGATCGGCGAGAATAAGAAGATAGAATAAAATATATAATAATCCGTTTATAAAAAAAAAAAACACAATATTTAACGATGACTTACAAGTTGACAATCGTCGCGGTTTTATATTTATTTATTTATTTTTTATTTTTTGTTAACCTTCGACCGCACAAAAACGGCATATTATTATTGTTATGTAATACCGCTGTATAGAATTCGGGTCACAATATATTTTCCAGTCCATTCTTTCCGGCTCTCTCTTAACTCCTCACCTTCCAGTACTCTTCACGCTAATGAAGTCGATTGTGGTGTTTGCCGTATCCTATTTGATTGTTCCTCTCTAATTCGTCGACGTATCAAATTCCTTTACTCTCTATAGCTTCCTTAGGCCATTCCATCGCTCCTTCAATTATTAATTTCACCTTAAATACCGATAAATACATTTTCAACTAAGTATCTACAAGTAATTTTTGTTTTGTAAAATTGTCAAACTACATAATGCCGATGGAAGATAGCTCTAAAAATACCGATCTCGCGTAGTTACAGTCGAAAATTGTGAAACATTGATTAGGTATGCGTACTCGTCGTATTATACGGTTTACGTACAATCGTCAGACCCTTCTAAAATACGCAGCGGACAAGGAGATAGGATATAATAGTACATATTTATATTCTCCGTGTGTATAATATACTGCAAACGGTGAACGACAAAAGATTTTATTTTCCTTCGCATATACTATATATATATATATATACGCTGTGTACGAGCGAGTTTGTTCGTTGAAAAGAAACCTCTGAATATTTTTCGACATCGAACTTAAAATGTTCGTAAACATGTACGATTTCATCGATATATTTATTTATATCGTACGTACTAAATAATTGTGTAAAAAAATCACGGGCGGGCGTATGTACCTACCTATATATATGTGTAATGTGTATGTCTACACCAACTAATTTTTTTAGTGTGACGTAGTGTAAGTATACAGGATGATCGAAATTTCATGTTACATTCATAATGGAGACATTATCATAACTTTGGAAACAGATATTTATCAGAAATTATTGTAACATGAAATACTGTATACCTCTAATATATATATATATATATATATAGTTCAATTTTGTGTATTCTTAATTTTTATTATTACTATTAGTTTGATAACAATAATATTGGAAATTCAAAATATCGTGAAAAGTATAGCGTCTGCAATCTTTAATATATATATATATTTATTGTTATAATAATTTAATTCTTTGTCGGAAGAAAAAAAGTTGTGGTTTGTGCAGTGACGCGTGTAGTACGTACCTAAATCGAATAATACGAGGGAAAAAAATGATAATCAATTGAAAAAAGAAACCAAATTAAATCTCGCAAAATCTGCTTCGAGGTCGTTCGGTTCATAAAAAAAATATAATAATAAATTTGAACCGTTAAATGTATAAGGCGACGTCGAAAATTTCGTTTTAATAAAAGCTGTTTTGTCTATTATTTTTTCTCCGTTTTAAATAACATCTGCAGGCACTAGGTATAATTTATTAATTTTAACATTAAATATTGTGTACCTATATAATTAACTCTTAATGAATTGGGTTTGGGTGTATAAAAACATATACGAGTTTCTTTGTTTAAACTATAGTTATTAAGTTATATTTTAAGAACAACTAAAAGTAGTCAAGTTAAAAAGTTTAAAACAATTAAATAACTACGTTTAAATTTAATGTTTATGTGTTTGCTAGGAAAGATCGCCACCGTAAAATTACATTAAAAGTTAAGACGACCGTCAATGTTATAAATATAATTAAAAATTAATACTTTCCGCGCGAGTTTAAAATGTTGGAACCACGTGAAGGGGTTCATTTTGCGTTCACACCGTATGAGTACTGTTAATATACAACATATAAAGGTCATCAAAAAAGGTATATAAATTGATATAATGCTGAAAATTGTTATAATATTATCCACTAACTTGATTTCATGCGATATGAGTCCGCAAGAGATTAACTGATAACTTAAATTATTATTATTGTTTTTTTTTTTTTTAATTTTAATGATTATAATGTTATATTGTTAAATTGAAATCCAATAGATGAGTCTGTTAACAAAAAACAATCTATACCAAACACAATTTGATAAAAAAAAAACGATATTTTTAAGAAAATATGACGTAGTCTCGAACATTTTAAAATTTTAAATCGTAATTATATATCATTTTAAGCATTATAAAATTGAATTAAACTTGAAATTTTTCAAAATGAAACCGAGAAACGTCTGGAAATCGCATAATTTTTTCCCTTTTTAAATTATAGTTTAAATTTCGTATTAATATTATTATAATGAAATGTGATCGGATAATCGTTTAGATCATTATTTTTATAATCACATTGTACACTATATTATTATGTAAATCGTGTACGCTGTATAATTATTTATAAAAGATGTGAAAATAAAGGTCGATCAGATTGTCATGTAATAAAAAAAAAAAAACGGTTGAATTCAAAACATGTTATTTCCATTATTTTTTAACACAAAATTCTGATCACCCTTTGCATATACCTATAACATTATATGCCAACGGCGGTAACGGTTCTTTATGTGGCGAATATATTATATTATTATTCTACCCGCGTGTTTGCAGATAGTGATATAATTTTGGTAATAAATACGAATATAATATCAATAATAATCTTAACAGCTTTCGGAGATTTTTCGCGCAAACGAACCGCGTATAAAATGGCATATAATACGTGAATGAATTAGATATTACATTATTTATTCGCATGATGTGACCTGAAGACATTTTGCGTGAAAAAAATTCGATGCAAATACAATTATACCTAAATAGTTATCTGTTATTAATAATACGTCGACGAAAAACATTTTGACAACACAATGGAAAAAACGAAAATTTATAATTCGAATGTGCACTAAAGTGCG
Source organism: Eriosoma lanigerum (assembly GCA_013282895.1). NCBI lineage: Eukaryota > Metazoa > Arthropoda > Insecta > Hemiptera > Aphididae > Eriosoma > Eriosoma lanigerum. The sequence goes on from CM023362.1 coordinate 14,305,398, forward strand.
TTCGTACCGTGTTTGTCTTGTTGGTGAAGTAGGGTTAGATTAGTTTTAAATTAAAAACGATTTTTTTCGTATATTTAAATTGTGAATTTAAAGAATGGATGCGAACAAAACGCGTCTCTGAATCTCTATATACCTATTTAATATTATTGAAATTTGTATTATGTTAAAACGTTCAACACACATATAGATAATATTATTATAAAATATCTAGTGGATATTGTGAATTTTAATAATAATAGTGGATATTAATGTTTAACAAATTTAAGATTTATTACATTATTGATAATGCATATTTTATATTTTCGATGTCGAAAAAAGTGGCTAATCTACAGCAAAAGTTTGAAGTAGAAAAATATTGACCCGCGGCCAGACACGGTTATATCTCTTCAATACCAGTCTTTATTGACATCGTCTGTTCGAGAGAGAGTTTATATTGATTTTGGTGTCCATTGTATATATTATATACGATTGGAACCGGAGGCTTTTATTTTCATTTTAACCGATGAATTTTTAAAATAATTTCCAATTCACATTGTCACGTTGCGACAGCCAACGAGATTAAATTTTATAAATTCATAAAAATACAAAACAAACACTTTTGCGAGGTCTCAATAAATTGTCCACTTTCAAGTTGTCACTTTCAATGCTAAAACATGGAGTCAATATATTATTATAGTTTTAGATAATATATTATATATATATATATATATATATATATTGCTGAAATGTTTACACAAAGTCGATGGTTTAACTCGATTATATTTTACAAAGTTATTTATCTATTTGGGTTCACTAACGGGGTTAGAGGATAACAATATTATATTGATCTCGACTGTAAAATTCACAGCAGTATGTCAAATGCCTATACCTTACTATGATAAACGCATAAATTGTTATTATTATTATTAAAACCGACCGAAAATTAGTGAAAAGTTGCTACGAATATACTCGCAAGATTGTCGCCATAATTGTTCCGGGTAAGTTTTCAAACGACAACGGTTTAATACGACGTGCGAGCATAAATCAAAACGGCATTATAATAATATTATATTGTACAAGTCGCGCGCGAACGAAGAGGCGTGCGAAACCCGTAAAAGAGTAAACACTAAATATGTACGTACCAGAAAGAGAGAGAGAGAGAGGAGAGACTTATTATTAATAATACATTGTTATGTTACATATATGTATAATGTTGCTTTCACGGTGTGTTATTTCAGTTGATTAAATTTCGATATGAATGTGTACCTTAATTTATAATATTTTACAAGTACCTACGTACAAGTATGCAACGTATACGTAAATCTACCTACCTAATATAAAAATAACGCGGTTACGCCATAACAATATTTATAATATATACGAGTATTTTTTTTTTTTTTTTTTTTTTATGCAAATGAACACGAATAATAATTATAATAATTTATTAACAATATAATGTTAGGTTAGGTTAGGACACACGCCGTTGAAACAACGATAGCTGAACAACCGAATTTAAAATTTATATAGTTCTCGTCAATGGCGATAAACAAACATAAATGACATTAAACAGAGTTACAAAGTTAATTTTATATTCACGTTTTAACGCTTTATATTATACGTTCGAATTTATCTTAACTACCTTATCCTTATCCTTACCTATCGCCACAGCACCCGGTATTATAACAGTCTGAACAATATATTATATTATTTTAAACAATACCTATACATATCTTGTACAGTGTTCTCAGGTTATTTTAAAATCCGATCCTAGACTCATAATCATTCATTAGCGTTGGCTTGTTTTCTTTCTTTCTTCGCGCAATATTTTACGTCCGACTGATAGATGATGATAATAATAATTATCAACTTGCTGTTTATTATTTTGTTATATTTTTTTTATTTGAGACTGATAAAACGAGCTCGTTAGTGTTATGGGGATAATAATATTGTGAGTTTATTACGGTTTTTTGAACGTCTACAATCTATATAATATACAGAGAGAGACACCAGACACATTGCTTATATATATATTTATACATATTATATATTATTATATCGAACATCCGGAATCTCTCTCTATACATATATATAACCTATCCGTCCGTTTTCGTTAATTGCGACTACGTGATGAATAAGGAATTATTAAAAAAAAAAAATAATCCTTCGACAAAATTCTGCGAAACTAACAATGACGACGAAATTTTTATATTTTACAAAATTAATAACCGTTTGAGTATGATATACCGACGATTTTCGGGTTCCAAACGCGGTGCGCCGCGAGGTCGCTAAATGGAAATAATAAATTTAATTATCAATCCCGTGGGGGACAATCCGTTTAATATCCGAAACGAGTATTTGATACGATATTGGAGTGTTATCTATATAATTTATATTTACATTAAAAAAACACCATTTTATTTTTTGTTTTTTTTGTTTTTTTTTGTTCGACGACCTATAGTAAGTATAGGCACGCATTTGTATCGAATTTCTTAATTTATTATACAGTCGTGTGGTAGTATCGAGTATCGAATATATACGGTCAATAGAGAAAAACGAATAACAGACGGATCATACGATATATATTCGTTCCTTTCGATAATAACGTATATAGTAATAACGGGTATGATTAAATAATATATGTATATTTTTCATACAAGTTCAATAATATCAAATGAAATATCAAATTATTTTTCGAAGTCCAGCACAAACCCGAGTGCAAAAAAGTATTGGGAAAATTCGGGTAAATTAAATTGATTGATATACATAAAATGGCAATGGTTAATTAAAGATTATATCAACTTAGATAAGATAAAAGTAAAATTAAAAATAATATAACTGTGTTCATAACTCAAGTTAAGTTACGTTGAGTAATATTTTTTAAATTATTATTTAAAATCAGCACGCGTCATAAATAATTATTGGTGAGAATAGCTTCAAGATAAAATATAAAATAACATTTTAAAAAAAGTTTCAGTTTTAAATATTAATTTTATTTAAATTTATTTGAAAGCATTTGCCTAACTCGTTATAATTTACTAGAAATTATTATGGGAAAAAAGTTTAGTTAAAATAAAAAAATTAGTTTACAAATTTACCAAGTTAAGTTAAGTAGAAATTAGATAATGTGACTTTTAAAGAATCTCAGAAGAATAGCCCAGAAAATCAATGATTATAGTATTATGTAGTATAATAATTATTATGATTAATTTTTCTTATTTTTATTGGACTTGATTTAATATGCTAAAGAGTGATAATAAAATTATTATTATATTATTATTTTATACGGGTTATCCGCAATTACTTTAATTAACACATATTGGATATCTTGTTGAATTAATATTTAAATGCCCGTAAACGACAAGTAGTCATTATCAACTATAATAGAAATTCAGAACACTTACATTTGATTAAAATCCATTAATCTCTTACCTGTACGGGTAGAATGATTATCATTGTTGGGCGTTGGTATCTACTACATTTTATAATCATACAGACTAGGGAAATTTTAATATAATGCTAGTAGGTTGCATAGAATACCGCATTGCTATACCAGTTTTGTGTTTTAATTACCAACGATTGACTTAAGCGATAATATAAATGTTAATAAAGTTATTTACTTTTTATTTTCCACGTTAAAAATTGTAATTGCTAAACGTATCACTTTTTATGTTAACTTAACAAACAACTAATTACTTTGATTAAAAAAAAAACAATTATAGAAATTGTTTATTAAATATATAAAATGTTTACCTACTTTTGTAAATTGAAAAATAAATATTCCATTGTCTGATATATTATGCAGCCATGTAGGTAAATTGGTACTACCAATTAACAGACTATATAGAATTTACACTTTTGTTTATTAAAAAATAAATGTTTTATTTTATTTTACTGGTCTAATCAGTCTATAAAATGTATCTGTGTATGTTGTAAATAATAACATTTCACATTTTTCTATCAACTCGAAATCCAAACAAATAGGTATATGCGTATTGTGGAATTATCCAGAACTGTTAATATTAGTATAATAATTATTCATTGTTTATGCGAAATTTGCCTGTTGTAAAAACAATGAATACGTTTCACGCACATCTATCATATTATTTCCAATGCAAGATGGTTTTCGGTGTTTTTTTTTCTCTGTATAATGATTGGGGCGAAACGGATAATAGTAATGATAAAAATATCATGTCTCGTCCCATAAAGGGTAACGTAATTCACACTGCAAAAGCGGCTACCGTACAAAACAAAGGTCATATTTTCGAGATAATTTTTAGGTTCAAATCCACCCTTAGAATTGCGTTTATATCCCCGAAATACCCTATTTCTTCAACCGCAATATTGAAATATACCCACGTCGGTAACTGCAGTATATGGCGCGCATACATATACAGAGGGTATCGCGAGGAACCGACAATATTTTACATTTACGTTATCATTGTATATTTTAAAAATGTCAAGTGTGTGTAATCACTCTGTATGTATATATATATTAAGTTAGAGAACCAAAAATAGTCGTCACGCGTCGAAATTCACTTTCAGCTAACCGTTCTTTTTCTTTTTTAAATTTCTTTATTTTTGTTGTTGTCTTTTTGTCAATAAAACTTTATTAATAAAAACGTGGTCTACTAGTTTAGTACATTGCTGAGTCGACATCATGTTCACTGAGCCGTATATATAGATTTTATGTATAAATAATAATATAGAGTATAAACGTATATGTAAGTTGGCCATTACGCGGCAGTCACTCATGTGTTTGTAAATCCACGAGGGATCGCGTATAAAAAAAAGGACGAAAACAAAAACTGTTCATACACCCATTTTTTAATATGTTATACTTTATTAATATAATTATACATTCGAAGTGATTAGAACATTGTGTTAGAAAAATAATGGAGATAACATTAGAAACTCATAAGCCATTATTTATTACTAAATATTAAATAGGTATCTACTTAATTCTATAGTTCCGATCACCGTGTGAAAAAACTTTGTATTTTTTAAAATTAATTAAATACTTAGTTTTAAGGATGTAGATCAAAACAATTTTGGCCTAAATAATTGGAAAACAAATTTTCAGTAAAAATAGTTAAAAATGTTTAACTCAACATAATATGAACGATTTGAAGAAATATTAATATATTCTGAGAAAAATATCGTTGTTAAGTATACCTACTATTAACCAACTAATACTATTATTACCTACTTAAAGATGTTATTAAATTAAGTTTAGATTTTAAGTAAATAATATATTTTCAGTAGACATATTAAAACAAACGCATTAAAAACATCATCTTGATGAAATTATTATATGATGTTGACCGATCAAAATGTTTTAATGTAAATAATAATATAGTCGTAACTCGTAGTCTGAGTAAACATAAAAAAGTAAAATATATTTAATTGAAAAAAACCATCTTTATTTACCTAAGATAGATTATTGCAACCGATTTAGCGATTTTTCCATGCATATATAATAAAAAATACATAGACAAAAGCATACGTTCAGGTCACGCACAGAATACTCGTAATTCAAAACATAATAATAATTCAAAATATTCTTATTTTACGTGGTTACAACCATAATATATTATTGTATAACCGTATAAACCATGTTGTGTATCCACCTCCGTTTTCGGGACAAAATATGCACAGAGTCAGAAAGGCGTTTGTATTTTTTAATTTTAATTTTTTTTTTCTTAAACACCAAGACCGGAAAACACGGTGAATTATTTTAAATTTTCGAGTAAATAAAATAAAATAATAGTGGTTTTTTGTTGAATTTATAATATTACTTTACGTACAATACACGTATAGTATTACATTGTACCGTCGACGTATATATATATATATATATATATATATTACATATATATTTCTACAAAAGTTTTCGTAGAATACGCGACAAGCTTGACGGTTCTTCGTGCAAGTTATATCGTTTATAATATCGTAGGTATATTATAACGTGTATAAGATACCTATACCGCGATATCGTTTGCGTCTAACTCGCAATCTTATTGAACATGAAATTTACCGAAAAAGCGTATAATATCGTGAAAAAAAGAAAGCAGTCGTCGACGATAGAGATTTATATGTATTTAAGATTATCGAATAATAATATACAGAGATCGCGATTCTGCGATTGTAAAAAAAATATACACTATAATAGTTATGTAAAAATATGGCTTTTTAACGATGTCTGTTAACGTATAATGTTTGAATTTTCCATGTTATCAAACGTCTATTTAGCATGGTTCTATATTCATATAAAATCAAGATTAAATGTTTTCTATTAAACATTATTCATTTATTTGAAAACTCAAATGACCCATCATTTTTTTTTTTTTTTTTTACCATAATTAAAAATAATGTAATTAGACTAAGAATAACGACACGAATCGAATGCCTTTTACGTCGAGTCTCTCCAGTCTCAGCCTAATATGTTTTGAAGGATTTAACGCTAAAAAGTTGTGTAATGCGCTTATAAAGTCTAAAACGAAACGTATACACGTGACAAATTTTACCAACGCACATTATATTATTACGTATTGAAATTATATGATTTTATGATATTATACCTACTGAAATTCCGTTTTTTTTTCTCGCTAAGCTTGTTATTGTATTATTATTATTATTCGTCTCGACTCGTTCATACGCTCGCAGAAACGAAATCCATTCACATAATATAATATTGTTTATTTTTATATATAATATCATTCGATTATTGATAATACTCACGTTTGTTTACGTGGTATTTTATTTTATTTTATTTTTTTTTGAAAAAAGTGAATTATATTATTGGATAATATTTTTTTTATCGCTTTTCAATGATTATATGCATACGTAAAACATACGTACCCGACATGAAAATATAATATTTAAAATCGGCTGAAACGAAATCGCTGTGGCGATAATAATATTCTAGACAGCGGTTAGTCAAATAAACACTAGCAGTAAATATTGTGAACGATATACGGTATATAGTGAGACCACAATAATAATGTCTGTTTTATATCGTACTTTAAGTATTTATACAGTTTCATTTATCTTCTGACTGTTTCCGAATAATGCGCATCTTAAGTCTAAAAAAAATAAATAGTTATCCGAATAGATAGTAATCGCATGCCATGCATCGTTCATCACGAAGTATTCCTCGGCTATTGATAGGAATAAAATAAATAATTAATAAATGGGAACATTTTTCTAGTCAATAATAATTTTTTCTTGTAGGTACCGGATTATATTTTTAAGTATTTTTTAACAAATAATTGTTACGTTTTATATGCGTTCGAAAAACATTTAAAACATTTAATATTATACGTATCTAGGTATTTGTGTATAATATTTAGAAATATTACGATATTATACCGTAATTTCATTACGGTTATTATATCATCACGGTTACAATAGATTGAAAATCGAAAAAAACGGTAATGGAATTTTTAGGTTTTAAGAAAGAAACAAACCAAATGCCACAAAACATTATTTTAATCGATAAGCGATAGAAATACCGGCACGTTTTATATATTAATATATTGTATTATTATTGTACAGGCGCTGGTGTTTATATCTCGATACTCGTGAATCAACTAGATGATTATCTACAAGTTATAATTAATTGGCGGTTAGAAACAGTAGTTAAATCGCTGTAAAGAGATAATAATCATATGTCTTGGCATTATTATTATTATTATTATTATTATTATTATTGTTATACGATATCAAGTGTACGCAAGACAGTGCATAATATTATAATATTGTATACCTAATAGATAACGCGATTTAATAACAAGTATAACACGTATGATTTATTGTAACGACGACGAAAAACGATTTCTCGTTCGGTGGTTTGCTCTTCGTCTTTATTAAATATTAATTACAATACGCACATATTATAGTTAATTGGTTAGTAAAATATTACTAGTACCTAGGTTGATAGTGCACGTTTTACCAAGAATATTACGCCATTCGTATAATATGTATATTAGTTGATATTTGGCCACATCTGTGGAAGACTTGAAATTATTTATGGCCATAAAATACTGCTATTTTGCGTTATGATGTTGTGACCGTTTTGGGTAGATCCTAAGAGCTTAAATTCTCTCCCCTGCCGTCATATTGCGATCCTTCTCAATGATGTATATCGCGTATTCACTGTCAGGGCTTGGATCGAGTAGGAACCGAGGGGAAAGGAATATTTGTTTGTTTGTTTTTTTTTTTAAAAATATTTTACCGAGTGTCCAATTTAATTAATAAGAGTTTATAAGACATCTCGTATATTTAAGTCGGATAATGATTTACGTATTTAAGTAGCATACTTATCACTTTTCAGAATAGCAAAAAAAATATTCTCGATTATAATTAATACTTCACTGTCTATTTCCAACTTTTCTTAAACTTACAAATTATAATTTATAAATTAATTATAAATAGGAATAGGATAATAAATAAAAATTATTATATTATATGATATAAATATAACATAATTATATTATGAATACATACATAAAATAAATAAAAAATAAAAAATGCAAACATTTTGTAACTTTGAGGAACTTAAAATAATAATATCCATAATATGACGAGAAACCTGATGGTTTTTTTTATGATTATAACTTGGCCGGCGGGAAAAAATTACTATTGCCCAGTGTTTTTTCTACGCACTAGGAAATTACCTATAACATTATTTACTTATTATGCGTTCGTCGTCGTCGTATTTGCATTCGATATGAGTAACAATTTCAATATTAAACTTGTTCATTTCTCCTTACAAACGTTATTGCCATTTTTATTTTTTACTCAAAACCACTCAAAACGAACGGTCGTTATATGTTTATATTAAGGTACACTATAACCACTCGAATTTGAATAAAGGTTTTTTATTATTTTATATTCGTGAACCATTTAAGGTTTACTGTCGTTTTTTTCTTTTCGTTTTTATCCTCGCGTCACGGCGCACAGAACATAGCCTCTCGGATCATATTATCATCCCGCACCGAAATCCTTTAACTTGAAAAAAAAACCAAACAAAACCCGTATAAATCACATATAATATAAGTCCAACAGCTGGAACCGAAATATGTGTATATGTATGTATATTACACCTATATTGAGGTCAATACCGTCGTAAAATTATACATATAGTATATACAGGCTAATCAGAATTCCGTATTACGAAATCGATAGATAGTAATATTTTCAATTATTATAAAAATAAAACGATATTACTTGAGTTTGAAACGAATAAATGTGTTACGATTTTTCGATCATTTTGTATATATAAAAATGAGGAGAAAAACGCTTTACTTTATAATAATACAGACTTGAGAAATAAACAACACTAAATTGTATACAATATTGTATAAAAATATATTGTAATATATAATATACTCGTATAAGATGATCGATAATTTTGTTACAAAAATTGTAAAATTGTAATTATACAGCTGATAAAAAATTTGATTTTCAAAATGTCCAGCCCCGGAAAACGCTCAGAAACAGGATTTTAAATATATCAAGCGCTCGGATAGTTTTTCATAAATTATAATGCAGATTGGTTTCCGTTTCGAATTTTCGAACGCGATAATGGCTCTGAAAATCGAGTGAAATTTTGATCACCCTGTACGTGTATTTCCAGGACGATATTTACCAACATTATGATAGACTCCTGTTGGGAAACGAATAATAATAACAATATTATTATTATATTTATCCACTCGCCAAGTCGATCCATTAGAGTTCAACAGCTGGTGCCGAGAGGGGCGTACTTGCAGTGTGTATTATAATGCAATGAAATAGGTATACATATATAGGTACATATTTCACTCAATCGCGGCGACGGCGACGCTCTATTTTAATAATAATCTGTTCGTTTACAGTGATTTGCGCTTACGTCCAATAATTGCAGACGCATAAAATCCGAAAAGAATAAGAAAAAAGTTAAACAACCGATTATACACGTAATTTGTTTAACAATAATATTGTATAAATATTATAAAATACGTAACGTGGTTATAATTTATAAATAATGATAATTTAAAAACGAGAGGGAAATAACGGAAACGTTGAAATTAAAAACTTTTAATTTTTCTTATCTTTTAAAGGGTTTGAAAAATAGTTTATGTAAATTATGCAAAACTGTGAATTTAACGCGTTATATTGCTTTGTTTGTTTTGTTTTAATTTCGTTGTTTTTTTGTTTTTTTTGTTTTTCACTCGGTCCCCTCTTAAGGTGGGCCAACCGCGAAGACCAAAACGAAAGCGAGTCTTATTGATTTTTAGAATAAAACGACCGTGCAAGAAAACGGTATCTATAATTTGGAGGGAAATGGTTACGACCGAATAATAAATAAATAAAACACAAATGTTCTGCGAGAACGGGGAACACGCATTTTTACTGCGTTCGGCTATTACAATCTTGGCAGTGGAGCCCGCGAACCGTATACGTATAATAATAATATATAATATATTACAATATTTTATTCGACGCTCGGCGATTACGTCCGATATTGCGTATATACGATATTTTGCATTAGAAAAAAAAAAACAAACAAAAACAAAAGAAAAAGAAAAAAAACAAAAATTTTTATTAAAAAGTCGTTTGATTGTTTCTCATAAAAAAAATTTCTTTCATCGAGGACAATAGGAATTATGGTTTTCCTCGATGAATAGAACGAAATACGCGGACGGGACGCCCTGCCAAGTCGCGGATATTGCCGCCGACAACTCTATTTCTGCCCGTTTGAGAGATTTAAAAAATAAAAGAAACGTTTGAATCATTTTGTTCGCATCGTATATCGTTATATTCCATACATATTTATGTGTGTGCGCACGCGCGTGCATAATATATAATATATAAATATATATATATATCGTGAGTCATGCTGCAACTATTATTATTTTATACGACACTGGAAATAAGTCGTAAATATTATTATTATGTACATATATTACTGAAAAGTTTGGTTTTACTCGGCGATGCCTTCCTAATGGTGTTTTCGGTTTGGTAAAATATTCCGGTTCTGTGCACGAACGATAATAATAATAACAATAATAATAATAATAATAATAATTATTATTATTATTTCAACGAAAGAAAATGTTCGTGGTCCTTAAGTGTATATCACGAATTGTGGTTAAATTATAAATTCACAATATCAACACATTCGTTAAAGTATAATCTAAAAAAATATACTATAGACATTTTAATATTTAGTGACCGTTCGATATTGTACTCTGAGCGAAACCGAAAAGCGTTTACTTAATTGGACGTTTAAATGACGCTCAGGGCAAAAAACGAATTAATATAAAATATAACCATTAAATAATTCTCAACAGTTTTACAATCGTTCCGATTGGCAAGATTTGGTAAATGGGATCCCTTTGACGAATACAATATTGAAAACAGCTGCGTAAATATACGTTTCATCACACAAATCCACTCAAATGGTTATACGCCACGAAATTAAAAATAATATATTAATAGTTCTATACGTAAATATATATATATATATATATATAAACAAGTTTTGTTTTATTGTTGTTTATTTATTTAGATGTGTCAAAATATAAAAATTTAAGTTTAAACAATAAAAACTAATACATTTCAGTACCTATAGTTGTTCGATATTTTCTTCTTGTTAAACTGTTTATGAAATAAATTACTTTTACGTTTACTTTTGACATATTGCACAATTTACTTTAATTATTAATTCATAATATGTGGCATTGTTATTAATTAATAATTGTACGTTATGGAATTCGCTTTAACATGTTTGTTTTTTTTATTGTGCTATTTTTAATCGCAGTCGTATTATCGAATAAATCAGTCGATGTAATAATACTTGAAATAACAAAAAATAAATAATACTTGAAAACATTTATTAAATCTATTATACGCACTAACCTAATCTAGAAATATTTGCAGGGATGTTTGTACTCATTGTCATGACATTCCAACAATTTCAACTATAAATAACAATTTATATAAGTTTATAATTTATAAGTTTAGATTTTTGGAAGCTATTTATTTTGTTGGACGAAACTTTCATAATCTAAGGAATTTGAATATCGCTAACAAAAATAATAATAGTAGGTGACATAAACTTATAAGTTAATATAATTTTTTTTTTTTTAAATATAGCAATCAAAATAATTACTTAATATTTATGTGTAATACAAATTGTCAAGAACGAGTATTATACTGTTCTTATATTCTAACAAATTGTGAACAAAATCAAATAATCTTAACAATAAATTATAATTTTCACCTTACACAACAATATGATGGTATTAAAACCATATTACTAATACTGCTGATGCTGTATCCACACGTTTTCAGTAAATAAATAAATCGTTTTAGTTGTGAAATTCACAAACAATCTACTTTTGTATTCGGCCGATCAATAATATACTACTTGTCGAATAAATAATCGATTGCTGAGGGGCAAGTGTGACGTTTTTGTTAGAGTCGGTCAAGACCATATTAATATTTGGCCAACGAGAACAAGCTTATACATTTATAAGCTAAATTTACGAGACGGATAAATTGGATTGATGGCATTCGAAACGACAGCGGTATCGTTGTTGGGTTAGCTCCTGAAGGGAAATTGTTAAAAATTTGGGATAAGCTGAACGTCGCAGCGTAGAGATGGCATTTATTATTATGTGTCGCGATCGAGAGATGTTTCCATTTTCTTCCGTTCTCACCAACAAGTATAACAATTTAAACAGCTCAAAACTATAATGTAACAACTCGCGCAAACTATACATTTATGTAATTATTAGATCGAACAAATTTTTGTTTACAAACATTACTCTAACTATGTTGCGTGTTGTTGTTATTATTATTAATATAACAACATAGCGCGTCTTCCAATTACCCGTCGCAAAATCGGGGCTGTTTCCATTTTGTTAATTAAATGTTCGTAGTGCCACAAAAAGCGCCGTTAAATCGCAAAAATTATTTTACTACGGTATAACAATATGGTAATTTGTCATTATTTGTTGACGTTCCCAATAACGTGTCTTTCGATTTCCAACAGTAAATATATCATTTCGTTATTAATATTATAGTGTTTTTTTAATGCCAAGAGGAAAAGCGCGTCCAGAATCTCGTTTCTTGGCAAATGCAAATTCGCAATTATTATTATTAATAAATATCAAGTGTGTGGGACGTAATTAGCGATCTAAGGTACATATTATAGGATATATTTATATAATATTCTGGAGCTTGATTTCCTATATGTTATGATATGCGTACATACCGCGCGGGGAGCAATAATAATAATATTCAATATGGGTCACGACCCATATTATACCTATGTAATTTTATAAACTGCTATTTTAAACTTAACCATAAACACGGTATACACTGGACGGACGGTGCATAATAATATAATATATTATACGTCTATGTGTCGCGAACGACTTTTTTTTTGGCCGAGTGTACGTATTATTATAAAATTAAAAAACGTTCGCACGGTATAATTAACGACAGTGGTTTCAATTAAAATATAATATAATAAAGTAAAGACCGAAACAAAAACGTGAATATTATACGGATTGATTCCTATATGAATATTATTTCTATGTGTTTTTTTACGAAGAAAACTACAATTGTAATTCGTCAACGTATAAATAATTAATTCTACAATCGTGTATTAATGTAGTATAAGTGTAATTTTCGAGGTTGCAGCGCAAAGTTCGACGTCTCGTAAACGATAATTATATAACTGGTATATGGAAATATTTTTTATAATAAATTTAACACATATTTTTATCATTGGTCATTGAACAACATCAAACAGCAGTAAATATATTGCGAAATAAATATTTAAAAATGTATAATTTATGAATATTTTGGAAGGGAAATAATCAAGCCAAATCGAATGTGTACCTACGTAGTTGAAAACTCGTTTCAAATACGATTTACTCGTTTGAAAAATGTAATAAAAATATTTTCGAAATGTTTGAAAATTTAATAATCTACAAAGCACATTTTTTTTCGAAACGTTACAGTTTTGAACAGCAGAGACGTATATACCTCATACTTATATACTCTGATATCGCGTACCAAAAGACCGTTGCTGTCGCACACGAAATATAATAACGTTTATATTGATTTGCAATCGGATAATATGAAACAATAATAATAATACGAATCGGAGAAGATCAGGACGATTATTATAAATACCGCAACCGTGGTCGTAAACATGTATACCGCGCGGTTAGGTTTTTTAAATTTTTTTATATATATATATATATAACTATATGCTATACATAATGTACTTAAATATTAAAATACTTTCAACGAAATATATATATAAAAAAAAAAACCACACACACATTGTTGCACAAACACGGTACACACGCACGCACGCGACACATAACGCACGAGGTGCAGTGCCGCGCGATAAGACTTCGGTAAAAAAAAAAAAAAACTCCGAAGTAAAAACGACGTGTACAATTATATTCATTGCGTAACGCAATTAAAATGTTAATGATTCGGTACAATATAATAATAAAACAATTAGTCGATACGCAAATTTTTTTTAATTTTTTTTTTTCTAACAATTTACGACATAAAAAAAAAAAAATAAAAAAAATGATACGTACCTCGTGTGTAATGCAGATATTATAATATATTTTTATAGCGAATATAATATAATATGCGATCGTCTCTCGACACGAAATCTCAGCGTTCGGATCGGCTGTTGCAGAGCTGCGGCGTGGGTGTGTGGGAGTGGGGGCTACGAGTGACCGGTTCGAGCGGCCGAGAAAGAGTTGAGAAATGTGCGGGGAGAAAAAAAGATGAGATTAAAATTTTTTTTTGAAAATTTTATTATTTGAAAATGTTTTTCACGTCGTTCAAACGAACGGACGGAAATAAATTTAGATTAAATAAAAAAAAAAAATGTGGACGACGGAGAAAAAAAAAATTTGTATAATTTTTAAAAATCGACGCGACGAGTGTAGACCGTTAGAGACCGTGCTCGACGGCGTTTGCAGTGGGTGTCGCGGCAACGACTACTACTACTACTCGGCGGCTTCGACTTCGACGGCGGCGGCGGCGGCGGCAGCGGTGGCAGCGGTGGCGGTGGCGGCGGCGGCGGCGGCGTTGTGTTGTTGTGGTTGCTGAGGTGTGTGCCGCGCGAGGGTAGTAGCAGCAATGGTCTCTGTTGTCCGCGTACGACGACGACGACGACGACGACGACTGGTGCGTGGCGGCCACTCGCGCGGGTACGTCGGTTTTGGCCGCCGGAGGGACGGCGAGCGATGGAGAGACGGTGCGAGTGAGAGCGATCGCGCGGCGGCGGCGGCGGCGGTGGCGGGTAGAGCGACCGGGGCGAGCGGCAAACGAAATTATACTGCCTCCGCCGTCGCGGGTATCGTGTGCCGGTGTGCTCCGTGCGCGTGGGCGGCGCGGCGACGGGGACGCTCGCCCGTAGTGCGCAACGCAGCCGCGCGGAGCGTTACGGTCGCGCGCGCGCGTTCGTCCACTCGCCGCGTCCGCGGGCCGGCGATAATAACATTACGTCCTCCCCGTATACCGCCGGTCGGCGCGCGTGCCGCCCGACCGCCGGTGGTTCGCCGGCCGGCCGCCAGGGGATCGCCGCCGCCGTACACGGCAGAGGACCTTACTGGCGCCTACCGCGTCCGCCGACGCGACGCCCGAAAGCTGCACCGACTTACGTGTGCGTACGTATAAACCGTGTCGCGTCTCACTCGGCCACTATCCGTAGTCGCCCCCCGGCGGGGGCCGCCCCCCCCCCCCCCCCCCCGTACATTTCCCCCTTAACCGCCCGTGTCACTCGTCCCTCATCCCTTTTGCTTTTATTTTTTTCCCCCGTAAAAAAATATACTATCGCGTTATCACCTCCACCCTGCACCGCCGCACGCCACTTTTTCTTCGACATGGTCTCATTACCGCGCGCGTCTCGACGTTCGGTCCCTTTGAAGCACGCGCGCTAGTTTCCCGACCGCTTTATTGGCTTTCCAAACGGAACGGGTCGTGTATACTTACACGTATGAGTCGAGTCCAATAATTATTTGCGATACGATATTATCATAATAATAACAATAATAATAATAATAATCCGCGAGCTATCATACATTTACACATTTTTTATACACTCAAATCGTTCCGAATACGTAACGCGTTTATAATTTTTTTTTTTTTTTTTTAAGATTTTCGCGGAACACAACTATACTCATAACAATATTTGTATAAAAGTGCGTATACGCAATATAAACGATAATTTTATAAGTATATGTTAGGTACACGGCCGTACGGTATTAATATTTTATAATTTATAAATTTCTTGTGCATTTAATGACAATGAATTATACAATGTATTACGTTTCAATTAGTTAATTCGTGTATATAGTATATTATATACCTCTACGACTTAAAATTAAAAATTTTAAAAATATAATTCTCATTTAATAAAGTGTAGGGTTCTGGTTATAATTTATTTATAGTTATTATATTTTATAATTATTAAGGATAAAAACGAATTATTTAAATAAAAATATAAAAAAAAATTAATATCATAATAATCATTTCAAGTATTTTTTTCTTTTTTAATGTAATTTTAAGAAAAATATGGCTTTAATATGTATTTAATATGTATTTACCAATACATCCCTGCATATAATATATATATGTATAAAATTGAAGAGTACGTCATTTTTTTAACATTTTTTTTTAACGTAGCACTTTTAATTTTCCGAAGGGCCCACGGGGTTGAATTAAGTGAGTGCAAGGGATCTTATTTTTTTTTTTTTAAGTCTCGTGTACACTTGTATAGACTTCCTTCTTTTATTTTTCCAATTCAAAAACATTGGGTAAAAGTCAAAACAAGTAAAACTATGCAAATGATGAAGCTCAAAATTATTTTTCTTAATAAACGTTTTTATTTTTCACCGATTTTAACATTTTGACGAAACACTTTATCCGAGTTCACGACCACTGTTCATGACCACTGTTCTTAACTATATGGGTTTTATTTATATAAGGCTTGGTACATTTTGTGATTTTCGGTTTCTATTTCGGTTCTTAGGAAGTTAAAAATATTTGTATCGTTTTATAAAATTTAATTAAACGTTTCCGGTTCTTAATGGTTCTATATTTTAATATATATACTATGAAACATTTAAATAAATATTGAGTTTATAAATAAGGGTTAAAATTATGAAATATAAATAACAATAATACATAATTTTTAAATAAAACGACAAAAAATGACATATTATTAATTTTAATTTTAATCATATTAATTGAATTTATATTCGATGATATGCATACAAAGTTTGATATTTATAGGTAACCATTATATTTTTCATAAAAGATTAATAATCTTGAATTCTCGACATTTTAGAAAGAATACCTACTTAATTTGTTAATATAATATTATGTTATACCCTATTATTGTATATTCTATATTTCTATACTTGATGAGTTACAGATGATTCATAGTGTTAATTAGCCCATGGCTTCAATTTTAAAGACAAGTTTAGTTTGATTGTGACTTATGTTAATAAAAAATTGTTTAAAAAATAAATACAATGAAACATGTGAACCCTATATTTAGTTATAATATAGAGTGTTATTTTAATATATTTCTAAAGTTGTATATAAAATATTTATAATTTTATAAATTATAATTTATATGTTATAAAATATATAATGTGTTATCATCAAATACAATGAGATATTAGTGAAAAATTAGACTATCACGATCGTGATTATACAAAATATGAAATGTTTACAGTTAAGTCTATAATTATAAAGATCTTAATAATATATTAATATATTTATTGGTGAATTAAAAAATATTGTACGATTTTCTGGAACAATTATATTTTATACAATTTAGTAAAATCAAACTATACATTTTTACAACTTCAATCAAATTGAAATTAAAAAAGACAAAAATAAAATAATATTATACAATTGGAATAAAAAAAAAAACGGAAAATACAAAAGCACTAAAATCAGTTTCGGTTTTGATTTGGGTTCCTAAGAAAATTAAATAAGGGTTCTGGTTAGAATCTGGTTATAAGATTTTTCAAAAAATTCCAGTGTCAATCCAGTATTTTTAATTTACTTTCCAAGCCCTGATTTAAATCATTCTCACAATGTAATCGTTAGTTTTTTATATCTCTCTCCGAAAATTTAAATATGTTGGCATTCATATTGGAACACTAATTTTGCGAATTCCAATGGAAATTTTAATAAACTATTAATGTTTGTTCTATTCGTTGGTGTACGAACAAAATAATAATTATTAAAAAGTAATCAATTTTATTATTTTAACTTTTATTTACTATCAAATCGAAATATAAATATAAATATAAATATTATTATTATTATTTATTAATAGTTTATCGATATTACGTCCAGTATACATAAAAATCTTCACTGAAAGTTTAATTTTCGATACCAGTTAAAGTGTATTACTGTTTCCATTGCTTAGGTATGTTACAGATTTTATCTAATACGACAAATACGGTTGTCAGAGATGTAGCCGAACAACGACAACCATTACCGTGGTAATGTTTGATATATGCGACTGAATAGGCTATTTAAAATAATTAAGTACTTAGATTTAACAAATATTAGGTATATATTATTCCCGGTAAAACGTACGTTCAATTTTACTCACTGTAGTTAATTCATTTTAGTGCGAATTATACATATTCAATTTGAGGATTTATCATTATCACTATGGATTCAATCATAATGTTTACCAATTAGATTCTTCTTTAAATGTACATTTATGTATAATATGTTTACTTTACAATTTAATATAGTATGGAAATTTTAATTAATTGTCTATGTTTATATTTACAAACTGATTATTGGGAATCATAATGATATTCAATTGAGAAATAATATTTAAAATTACATGTTATACTATTGTCGAACTTGTATCACGTGCTCAAATAATATAAAATAAAAGTGATATTTCCTAAAAATCGATTTCAGGATTATAATTGAAACAAATGATGACGAAACGCAACTTACCGCATGGATTGAAAAATAAAAATTACGTGTAGATAATTATTATTAAAAAATGACCAAAACGCAGTTTTCATTGTCTAATGTACATGTTTATATATATATATATATATATGTATAAAGTTTAAGCGAAGTTTCTTTGGGATATTTTCATCGTACAAATTGCAAAACGAATTAATCATGACAGACGTACAAATTGTTATTAAAAAAATTACCATCAAGTTAGGGAATAATATAATTTTCAAACATTGTTTACGTTTGAAATCACAATTTGAGATTAGGTTTCTTTTTAATACATTTTTCGGTGCCTCCCAAAACCTTCTACCTTCTATCTACTACAATTATTGACCTATTACAGTGTATCGCATGTATACAAATTAAAAATATTTAAATTCATTAGAACATCCATCAAGTATTTATTTAAAAAAAAACATTTATCAAAATAAAGTTACATTTATATTTCGTAACCATTTTATTCCTTCAATATAATATTATTGACTTTGTTATAACTTAAAATTTACTTACTGTAACTAATAATATGTTGTTTTAGTAATTTTCTTAAAAACCGACATTTAAAATTATTATCTGCTCCCAGTTTCCAATCAATAGAAAGGCAACATGGAAAACTTTTGCAACTCTTCTACTACCCCAAAAAGTGTTTTCCGAAACAAAATAAAAACCATATCGTTGTAAAACCAATAGGTCCCTTGTTACCACAGAGATATAAAAGATAACGTTCAACTTTAACCACTATATTTTCATACTATACATTTTGATTATTCGTGCTATTATTGAAGTAAAATATATTTATAAATTGACCATTTTACTAAAGTCGGATTTTGATTACCTATTTTCTTTCGAAAAATTAGTATTTGGTTTTATTGTTTACAATTAAAGCTTAACGGTTATTTAATTTGTTTCAATTGTATTTATAGTTTTGCAATATTACACTATGTATACTTAAATTACATTGGATTTAAAATAAAACATAAAAAACGAAAAATATCATGATAATCAATAAAAATGGAACGTCGCAGTTTTACGGATTAATGAAATTGTATTAAATTATTATTATTATTGTTTAAGTATATTGCAACGCAAAATATCAAACATATATTTGTCGGTTAGTATTATTTCGATTATTATAATATTCAAAGGTATAGTTATAGGTATGTTTTTTATGATTATATTGGTCTAGATATTGAAAATGTTATACAACAGCTATGTCAGCATCATAAATTTTACTATAATTTACACAAAAAGAAAAATTAATATAACAGCTCTCCCGTCTTATCAAAAATTTAGACAACGACTTCCATATTGAACAAATTCATTTTTAGTAAAAGGTTTTCGTTTCTATACAATTTTGTAATCAAAGTTTCCTTTACCCCAAATTTCATAAGACCTAAAAGTGAATATTTTTTTTATTTTCAATGTTGTATACAATTGAAATCTATTGAAAATACATACTAACAAATGCTAAAAACGTAAATCAAATTTTTCGAAAAAAAATGATCAGTATACGTATACCTAACTGTTTATATTAAGTCCCAAGTTTTTGTTTATTTATTTATTCTAAGCATACCGATGTAACATTTGGATTTTATGGATTGTACAATGGTGTTAAATAGCTAATAATATTATAAATTCTATACCTTCGTCTAAAATAGACAGTAATGCAGTTTTTTATTAAGCCACACAGTCGTTTATTGAATGCAATTAACATTTGGTCATAGAACAAAAAATATACTAAACGGAATCATAAATAATTTGTTATTCATAATAATTACGAGTCATAAGTATGTTTAACACGTACCCTCAATAATACAGTCTTTCTCCGGCAATTTTAGTTCTTGTAAAATAAGTAGGGGACGCGTTAATTACTTGAAGTATATTTCGAGCGTGTACTGTAAAATGGATGTGGAATATATTAATTATAATGATAGAACATATAGTTTTGATAAAACAATTTACGAATTTATTCTCTCGCGGTGTCACAATTAACTAAACATTCAAACGGAACAAAATATAATAACGAACTTATTGTATTTTTATAATTTTTAATTTTTATTCATGAAAAATGCAATAAATAATTTTAATATTGATTTATTATTTCGTCTCCTATGCATATACGTGTACAAAACATTGAGTTATTTATATTATTATTAGTATTCACGAGCAATTATTATAGACAATTATAAAAGTTTTTAAATAAGTTTTTCGATTCATTATAAATTATAATTAATAATATGAGCACATATTTTCATTCCGGACAAATAATAATAATAGTAAGTCTTTAGATAGATTTTGCTTTTACAATACTAAAGTAAAATTGTTATTATTGGTTATTTGTGAGAAGAACTACTTTGTATTAGGTACAAATAATTGAAAATTGAATGAATATATTATATTTTTTAAGAAAATGAATCTGTTGTAAGTGAAATCGCAATCAACAGTAAGATTTTTATTATTATTATTATTTTTTTTTTTTTGAGAGCAGTAAAATATTGTAAAATTCATAAAATTGATTGCAATAATATATTGTAGATGATATTTATTCGAGGTAATTTATTATACGTTTAAAATCATGTATTATAAATTTCTAGCTTTTCGGTAAAACTTATTTAAAATTACAACGAATCCATTAGAGTTTTATTCCAACTAAATTAATTTTATGAAATATGTACGAACTATGATCGAAAATTGATAATTAATGTTAAAGTCAAAGACAAATATTATAAGATTCAGTTATTTTCTTAACACAGATTGAAATATATTAAAATTTCAGACGGGAGCTAAACTTCTTAAGATCAATATAAGCCAAATTGTTGTACTTATCATTATTATATTTGTATACATAAAACTCAAACACTTTCTAGGAGGGCTAATATAAAATTTGACGGAGCTTAGCCCCCTCGAGCTCCTTCTATTTCTGCTTATGTTTCTCAAATAATTACTAATCGTATTACTATAATTTATAAGGTATTACAATATTTTACGTATTTTGAAACCAGAAGACCTTCAAAATCCGTTCGGAATATAAAATAATAAAAAAAAAAATATTAAGGTTTAGATGAATAATTTACTCATTTGCTGCATAATATTTAAACCGTATTTAAATTATTGTTAAATAAAATCAATTATAAATATCGACTTATATTCCATACTTTTTTTTTTAAAAAGAAGATGGTTACATAATATATATTATTTTTTGTTCCGCAAACATTAAAAGGATTACAAATTATAACAAAATTGTCGTTATAAATGTTTGTTTATAAATATATATTTGATTTTTACATTTATAATCGTTATAAGATCATGGCAATTTATCAATAACCATTAATGGTGAGGATATTACGTAATAATACGAATTTCGGTTCAAAACGGAAAAAAAACAATGTTTCTCGTTTTTCTCATATTTATAATATTAGATTTTTTTAAGCTGTGTACAAATAATTATGAGTTATTATTTGTTTTTAAATTTTTTTCACGCCAATAATATTTTCAATGTTTGTTTTGTATAATTTAACCGTACGCCGGTCCCGCGATTGCCATTCGGAGTGTATAAAAACCACTGTTCATAAATTATAATAGTTAGCGAAAACATTGATTCAATACATTGACACATATTTCATTACATCGCTCAATTGTGCGAACAGCAATAATTATTATTATGAAAGTCATTGCATGCACTACCTACTTACTTAGGAATAATTTCCGCGCTGACGTACGACATTTACATAATAATAATAAAAATATTTATTTATTTTTTTTTTTTGCAAGCTTTTCATTTTTAATCTTCTTAGCGATATAAATTAGAGAGGAAAAAAAAAACAAATTCGAACCTCTACGCGATTTCACAGCCTCGGTTGTCGTGTCTCGCCAAAATAATTACTTATATAGGTATAGTCCATGGACTTTGCATTAGGTTTATTATACATCTGTTCCATCAGAACGTTGTTGATTAACAATTTAAAAATAATGAAGTATTTTATAATATGAATAAATATTAATACATAAATTAATATTAATAACAAATTAATATAATGATTTGCGCGATGACTACGTACTAAATATAAATATTAAAAATAAGTATTTACAGTTTTACACAAAATTGTACGTCACAAAATACAAGTAAAAATAACATATTATTATAAAATTATTAATTAAAAACAAAAAATAGTATACAATTTATCTAAATCTATGTATTATTATACATATAAATAACAGTGTTTTTTTCACTTTTAAATGAAGCTGTATTAATGTGTATATCGCAATTACGTATCGATTTAAACGAAAATAAAATTATATAATTAGTTAACAACACAATATACAGACAATGAACATCCGTTTTTTGTATTTTTTTATAGTTTGAATAATAATAATAATAATAATAATAAAACAACGATATAATAATATAATATTAAATCAAAATAAACGAGACAGAAATAAATTTAAAAGTAAGGGTGTTCACAAAACATCAATTAATTTTGTTCATTTTTCAAAGGATACAGCTATAGAAAACGTAAAATAAAATATTTTTTCTAAGATAACATTAAATATTATTTATTAAAATAACCGAAAAGGCTAAATAAAATCTAGACGTAGGTACCTACATAATAATATGTTAATATGAATGTATTTTTTTTTATTTGAAAAAAAACTTTAACCGATAACACACCAAATGAAGACTAATTAAATATTATTCGTTTTAAAAGTAATTAAAAGTAAATCACATAAAAAAGTTACCGAAAATCGAATACACTTAACAACGCGCAATCGTGATGTAATCGATGAAACAATAATAATAATATTCTGTAACTCGTTGCGAAAAATAATACTTATATTTGAATAAAACTAATCGCACCTATTGTAAATCTACTTGTTTTTATTACATATACAATATAACACATATATATATATATATAGAAATATTTAAATTTTATACGCGATAAAACATCGTTTTCATAGACATAATACTAAACTGGAATAAACAAACAATGCACCGTTGACGATATTTTAACTTAAACGGGTTTAAATACAGTTCCGAGTATCAATTACAATAAAATAAAATTGATACCTACATTGTATATTTGCATAAATGAAGCTTTTAGACGATACTATAGAAACAACGATGGATAACACTAAAGAAATAAAGTACAACAACGACCAATAATAGTAACGATAATCGGATGGTGAAAGAGGCGATGTAATACAAATCCATAAAGAATCCGGTAAAAGGGACACGAGAAAAACGAGATGAACAACGGGAAAATAATAATGATCAGTCATCGTCGAAATACAACTTAATATTATATTTATATAAAAAAAAAAAAAATATAAGTAAATATATTACAATATATAGGTAAGTAGATAATATTTGATAACGTTTTTATTTTGCAATTTATACAAATTGAAATCAAATTTTATATAACTTTATATCTTTGTAATTTGATTACGTATTTTTTTTTTTTTAAATTCTAATTCGTTACTCTTTGATGGTTAGTGGAAAAATTTTAATATTATAATATGCAACCGACAATTTTTGGAATAAAAAATTATCACTACACGTAAATACGAATCAATATTTATATGACAAACACAGTTTATTTATTTAATTATTATGATGAAATATATTATACACTTGTATAGTAATTTAATTACATTTTAGCCAATTTAATGGTTAATGAGTAGTTATATAATAAATCCTATTCGAGTTCGAATCAAATATTTCAATTAATGTTCGAACTCGAACCGAACATAATTGTTATATATAAAAATTAAAAAATATGAATGTTTAAATTTTAAAAATGTTAAAACTTTAATTAAAATAAAAATTATATAACTAAGTTCAAAACTAAAATACTTTATTTTTTAAAATGAAAAAAAAACAATATTTTTTTGTTATACCATCAGTTTTTAGATTCTGAATGTATTGGTTTTACCAAGATGTTTTTTTTTATCTCCAAAGACACTTTTTCGGATAGAAATAATAGTCCGATTACCAAAAGTGAGATATATTTTCGGTAGAAAATTGCATCTACTTGGTACTTAAACATTTCGAGAATGAAAATTCGTGGTAAAATTATGGTACGTATTATCAGTATAATATATTGTATATCTCACTGAGATTCGCTCAGAATCGTTTTTCGAATAATCGAATGCAATATCATTGCATTCAAATCGTAATTATAATTAACCACTAACATTTCCAAAGGGACGAAGGAAGAACTTCTGGAATCGACTATCCCGCTTTTTTATTATATTTTTTATATAGTTATATTATGTAACAAATATATGTATATTGGTATATTTAAAATTATTAAAATATATATAAAACTGTTGTTTTTTTTTGTATAATAGTCATAATTTAACGTAAATCTTTGAAATATAACTTAGTATTTTAGAATAAAATTGACTCATCAAGTAAAATGTTGAAAAGGTTTCACTACCATCACGAAGATGTTTTTTTATAAATATAAATATAATTATTATTATTTTAATTTTTAATTAATTATACTTATATATTAATTTTCCATACTTAATTATTTTACAAACAACGTATACACCTTATATTTTACTAACATAATATCATTACCACCGTCAACGTTATCCTTGTTTTTTTCTCAGTATGTGATATCCGACTTTATCAGTCCAACTCGATTTGACATATCCATTTTATGCATATTTCAAAGCGTATTTTTTATTCCAATTAATAGTTCTTTAATTGCGACGTACACAGTATGGCTTACAAAATATAATGAATATTGAATACTCAATTCATTAACTAAATATTGAACTTCATTGATAAGTGGTTGACTTTTGATTAAAGCACTTTATATGTAATAAGTAATAATAAATTGGAATGTTTGTCTTTTTATTCCAACGAGTTTGAGCGATAGTCAACTGCAAACTGAACTGAGTTTCTTGGAATGTGTTGGCGGGATCTAATATACACTAATTATTAACATTTTATTGATAATAATAATAAAACACATTTATATCTACTCATTAAAATAGTACAATTTTTTTTCGTAAAATTCTACTGCTTAGATTTTAAATCACTACATTTGTCCCCAATTTTTAAAAAATACGTAACAAATCGTTTTAATTAACATTATTATATAGTTTAGCTTACGCGTTTTGTTACAAGATACAAGTAGGTACACAGTAATATACTTAGATACAAAAATACATATATTACAAATATTTATAATTTTTGGAACTTTTAATAGAAAATGTTTAATAATATTATTGTGAAACATACCCTAAATAGAGTAGGATGTTGTCTACTGTAATAAAAACGATAACTATAATTGAATATTTATTTACTATTATTTATAATCATCATATAAATATATTTTTTAAGTTTTTTTCTATAAAATTATCAAACAGTTATTTATTAACCTATTTATTTACTAACCTCACTTAATTCATGATGAATTATATTCTACCAACTCATGCTAAAGGTTTTAAATGAAAACAATAAATCTTTAATCTGTTGGTTTCTTTTTAAATATCATTTTAAAATTTTCTATTAAGTTTAATAAATAATTTATTCTACTGTCTGTGACTACAGTATTATTGAACCAATTGAATCAGCTTATATTTTGATACTCAAATTCTATCGCTAACGGTGCACTTCTATTTTCAACTACTTCATCATCTTTTCTTGTCTTAAAACACTATAGATACTCGTATTTTTATTACTTTCCATAATATCAACGACTGTTTTTTTTAATTATCTAATTTAATTAATTTAATTATATAGTTTTTTTAAACTATCTGAGTTATAGTTGTATTACTTGTTGTTTAAATTTATGTAAATTTTTCCTCGGTGTTCTTAATTCTCTTTTTAAAACTATTAAATTTTTGAAATTATATTTTACATGAACAACATTATATATTAGTATAATGAATCTAATTTTTTTGTTATGTAAATATATTTTCAAATAAAATATTAAAAATGATTAAAAAATAAGTAATTTTTTATATAACTTAATTAAAAGTAACCTAACTTAGGTATTTATTTATTAATTCTAAGTTTTGAAATTAACGATAGATTAGATATATTTTAAATTATATCAATATTCAAACAAATAATATTTATTATATTTTGCGTAGAAAATCAGTAATCAGTATCGAGTAATCATTGATATTTCTGCAGTTTAAATAATAATTAATGAATTTATTTTACAAATATAAATTCTTAGAAAATAAAATTCTATGCCCACATAAAACATTTTAAAATGAACATATTTTTATAATCAAATTTATAAAAATCAAATTATTTGCCATTTGCAAGAAAATTTAAATTATACCATTGAAAATTATTTATTTTATTATGAAAAAAAAAGATTAATAAAATATAAATATATTTATAATTTTAAAATTAATGATTATATAATTATAATATTCGTCTAAAAAATATTATTTCCTAGATTCAAATGTGAGAACATTAATATATTTTACAAGTAAAAGAATATTATCTGATTTTTCTTTGTTTTTATAAAAATCTATAATATTTCTATTGTCTGTTTAATTACAAATAATGAAATGTTGCGTTTCGAATTTCAGAAAAATTTTCTAGCCTAATGACATTGAAATGTATATAGCTATATATATAACTAAATATGAATTTATTACGTTAGATAAAATAACATATTATAGTATAATATTCTTCATATTATTACCTTTTGTTTTGTTTAGAAATGTGTCTTATAAACGTGTACTGTATAGTCATTAAAAGATGACAGTGTCACAATAATAATTCTTCGAAAATTATTAATAGTTATCTTGTTCTGCTTTTGTTTGATACGATAATATGAAAGTGGGTGTTGATTTTTAGAGAGAAACAGATTTTCATTATATCTATAGATATCTGTAGGTACATACCTACAACCTACTTATTGTTCATAAAATTTTAAAGTATATTTATTGTTAAATGTTTTTAAACATTTACGTAATTTTCATAATTGAAATGTTTGGAACAACAAACAGTTAAATTTACTTTTCAAAAATGTTTATAACTGATGAAAAAAGTTTCATTTTTATGATAAAGCAATGCAAAAGTTAAAATAATGTATATTATATTTTATTACTATAAATGATTATAATCAATATTGTTGACTATAAATTATGTACACTCTTTTTAATGATCATACTTTATCTTTTGACAAAAAAAAATAAAAAGTTATGAAACATATAGATTTATTTAGTTTTGTGTCAAAAAAAACTGTTTTTCGAGGTAATACTAAAAGTATCTAATTAAAACAAATTTAATCATGGATTTTTAAATTTTCAATTTAATACTCATAAAAATATAAAATATAATAAAACAATATATTATGTTTTAAATTTAGTTTAAATTTAAAAAATATAATGATTTTGATGTATACGTTATACTCTCTATACATAATATAAATTATAATATTTAGTGAAATCTAGCTACAATTGGTAAAAACTTGTTTATATAAATATTTATTGGAAAATAATTTTCTAGGTCTCGCACTCTATGATTATAATTTACATAATTTGTTTGCTTTGTCAGATGGTTGAAGTTGGTTAAAGGTGTTACGTTTGATACTATCTTATAATAGCCAATATTTAAGTATTTCAAAAAAATCTTCATCAAGTCTAGGATTCATTACTAGGTCCTGTAAAGATTTCATTAATTCTATTATTTTCAATTGGTTCAAATTATATTAAAAATATATGTTTTAAAATTTGTATAAGGAATATACGCCATGAAGTCATCTATTAAATTTTAAATTTAATCGTACTATAATGATAACAGAATTATATTCCGTTATAATATCGGGCACCCTTATGCTGCCATTTTATTTTCAACTGATAGTGATAAATTCTATTTGCAATAACTTTGAATATTTCAACCAGGTTTATATATAACCATTATCATACATTACATATGAACAGTCTTGCAGTCAGGATATTTAATAAAACGATTTAAAATTCCAATATAAATTGGTAAATGGATACATAGACGATTCAGGATTACCTACTCAATTGTTATAACTTTCAACACCGACAGCACATAACGATAAGTATGTTTAATATAATATTTAAAAAATTCTAATAAAAAAAAACATATATTTTTAGCTTTTTCAAAACTAACATTAATTACAAAATCAATTTATGACGAGAATTTTAACGAGTAAAATACTCAAATTAGCGTGAATATTATTATTATGATCCTCTCACATTGTATCACATAAAATATGAACCATAATGTTTTTACTACCTATAATATTATGTGCGATTAAACACTGTTGTTAACAATATTAATAATAATAATAAATAAACGTTTTACGTTATTAGTATCACTTAGATTAATATAAACCATATTGTATTTTTATTATATTATAATATTTTTATGTGATTCATAAAAATAAATTCATAAGATGCCTTTAAATATATTGATGTGTATTACATTATATAGATATAGGGTGTCCTAGATCTATTTACTAATTGAAATATCTCAATAAAAAATTTAAATTTTTGAATCTAGTTTTTTTCAAACTATTGTTTAGGCAACGGACTATAATATTACTTTTATTACTTATTTAAAAAACATAACTTATAAAAAAAATAATTCTTTATTTTTAAGAGATGTAAAATTTGAAGATAACTATTTTAAAAAATAACATTATATGATAATTTTGATATGTCGATCTCTTAATTTAATCAAGTTTTCGATTTTTAGGAATTGTTTTTAATTATTGGAAATATCATATTTCTGACTTCATATTTATAGCTTATATATTTCATATAGTCTATGATTGTGATCGTGGAATGAAAAATTCATAATATGAAAATTATAATAAATGAAATAATTTGTAGATTGATAATAATTTTTCGATAAAAATTGATAATCACGAATTAAGATACTTTCTTAACTCGTGTTGATAACTAAGACTACAACAATTGTTTGTATTTCAAACCATGGTAAACATTAATATATAGATAATAATATTGATGTAACAAATGTTACGTGCCATGATATTAAAATATTAAATTATTAAAAATAATAACGTTAACATTTTCCAGTAAATGTAAAAAAACTACTAAAAATCAAAATGTTAATTAAATTAAGAGACATGTAAAAATTATCACATAAATATACTCTTAAAAATGGCTATCTTCAAATTTTACATAACTTAAAAAATATAGAGTTAATTTTTAAATTTTTTTTAATGAGAAGTCTTTTTGGAAATAAGTAATAAAAATAATATTATAGTCAATTGCTTAAATAAAAATTTGAAAAACTGCATTCAAAAATTTTAATTTTTCGCAGAGATATTAAAATTAATAAATAGATCTGGGACACTCTGTGTATATTTTCTCATTATATTTTGTTTAACGATTGCACATTATTTATACTTAATCTCATGTACGGTTAATAATTATGTACTATTAGAATGAAATTGAGGTAGATAGATGGAATAGATTGTGATATAATGATAGCTGGTTTGAATTAGCGAGAGGTAGGAGACCGAGATCCATAGATGTGTATGAGTATGTTTTTGGGAGTGTAAGGCGAAGCAGAAGAAGAAGATATAATATTACATATTTATTACTAGAAAGTCAATTTGGATAATATTCCAATCAAAGAAATTGGAATACTTAATCCATTGAGGATATTTTTTAAGTTCTAGCAGGTACAATTTATTTCAATAGTGTTGAATATAAAAATTTAAACACATACGCAAATTGTTTTATTCCCTAATGAACAAAAAACTAAATTTAAAATTGAAAAGTAATATAAAATTTGATATTTAAGAGAATAACTTTAGACTAAGGGGGATTTACTTTATCTTCGGATAAAACTACTGGATTAAAAATTAAATATGTAGTTCTTAAAAATTTTATTGCTTAGTCTATTTAACATCTAAATTGAAAAATAAATTAAAGGTATTTAAAAAATGTTTGAATTATTCATGAAGTAAGTATTTTAATGCAATTTTAGGTTTATTATTTTTCTACGTATTAAAGTATTTATATCAAATACTTCCAATAGATAACTAGCCAAGTCTGTTAGAAAAAAAAATGTTTGCATGTTAAATTTGTGATTTTACACATGTTGTTAATGAAACGTACTATTTTTATACACGAAACATTGATCGCTCTGTATATATGTATATTATGCCTCACTGGTATCGATGTATACCGATGCGACAAAACGCGTCGGCTGCCAAAATATAATTTATTAATATCTAATTAAAATATAGGTTTTACGTTGAACACGACGACTTATTGCGAACGTCACACACGTAAGCGGGAAAGGTGAATTTTATGAGATTTCGCGTTTACACTATTGCACAGGAAAGTTACGAGAATTAAAATCATTTACGAGAACAAACATAATATATTATTTCGAATAGAGCCCAACAATTTGCAACGTCTGAATTATCACATTGTTTTTCATCAAAACTTATACGACGAACAAGTAACTTTACTTACAGTTCAAATACATAAATGCATACGAAATCCGAAAACATTATTCTTTTCGATAATTTCAATATTTTCAATAGATTTGTCTATGTTGATAGGCATAAAAACGAAACAAAAAACATGATACCTTATATTATATCAATAATCGAGTTTATTCGTGTTAATCTTTAGTCATATTAAATAATAATAAGTACAATTAGAATTTATTGGTCGAGATTTTTCTTTAGGGATATGTATAGAAAAATTAAAATTAAATATTTTTCCTATAGAAGTCAAAATAAATTTATGATATAATATAATTATATGTTGATATTATGCAAACCAATTATATACGTTATTATAAAATAAAATAAAAAGTAGTTATGGT
Organism: Eriosoma lanigerum; assembly: GCA_013282895.1. Classification (NCBI taxonomy): domain Eukaryota; kingdom Metazoa; phylum Arthropoda; class Insecta; order Hemiptera; family Aphididae; genus Eriosoma; species Eriosoma lanigerum. The sequence continues at coordinate 14,337,238 of CM023362.1, forward strand.
AATAGCCAATAATACCAATGAATAATAGTGTTTGGGGCTCGGCACTTGATGAGATAAAAATCATTAAAAATGCATAAACAAAGAGAAATAATTTTAATTTAAAAATTCCCTCTTTAAAATTAATTTTTAATATGTTTTCAATAAAACGTGATAAATTTTTATTTCATATGACAGTTTTGGTTTTAACAAATTAGACTAAATTAAAACAGACAAACTCCAATGTTAAAATGCAAATAATAGGTTAGGTTATATTAAATTTAATTAAATTTCTATAAAGACGAAAACAGCATGAAAACAAATTTAAATACATCAAGTTTCGATCAAGTATGATGCACTAATAACAACGGCGTATACTTTATAGTTTTCGTAGAAGAAAAATGATTTGTTCTTCTGTAACTGCAGTTTTTTCAATCTAAAACCGACGAAACTTTTGGCATTCCTATTGAATTTTGATTTCAAACTGGATACTATTATTATTGTATAGTATCTGTACTTTTGAATAGCCGGAAAATCCATTTTTTTTCCTACTAGAGTTCTGGATTTGTTAACATAACTCATCAATTGAGACAGTTTTTTGTTGAACAACTTCGCTCCTTAACATGCAATCAAAACTTTGAATTAAAACTCGTGCATTTAATTTTTTTGTAATTAATTATATTATTTTAAGCAATTAAATGGTCTCATACAATCTACCATCTATTTTATTATAAATAGTTGTAAAAGTATAGTTTTTTTTTATCATGTTACAAAATTAATTTCCTTATTTATTTACTCTGTATTACAAAACGAGTTTTAAAACAAACAAATTAAAAATGTATAATTAAATAAATACACGTAGATAGAACATAGGTAATCCATAAATTAATTAATCTAACGATTACAAAATACTATTTTATAATACAAATATCCAATTTCTACAAATAAAACAATCAATTAATAGTTAATTAAAATTAATAAATAATTCAATTTTGTATGTTTTTTGATAATTAAAACAAATGTATATTAAAATACCAGTTTATAGTTTGTATATATAAACAAATAACTATTGTATCGATGTAATAATATCTATATTTGTAAAAGAAATATCAACTTAATTGTTTTATGTAAATTATTTATATTTATGACAATGCAATAAATATTATTATTAATAAAAATTATTAAAATGAAAATATAATTTTATTAGACAAATTTCGAATGGAAAAGAGTTTTGGTTTTATCTGTATTGCCCTTAGATATACTTAATAATATGTAGTATAGAAAAATTACATAAATTTGACTTTGTTTTTATATTTTGAATTATTTTTGAATATATTTCATAATACCTAAAGGAATACTGTTATTTATTGAAACGCGTTTCGTAGTACACTTATCTACAACAACACACCAGTTAACGACTGTTTATGCAAAATGAAGCATTGAATCAAATTCGTGGTCTTAAATATACAGTTTCTGACAAAAAAATATACATCTACGTTTTTATAAAATATAAAATATATATATTTTTCCCCTGCTCAGAAACCATAATATATATATATATATATAAACAATACCTTGAAATATAATTTTATATAACATAATAACCAGCAATAATAAAGAACGTTAAAATAGATATATGTTTATGTACCTAATATTATTGTTTTTACAAAAATTAATAATTTTTGTTATTTACTTAAAAAACCATTAATAATAACTATTTTATGTTTGATATTGGCTTTGCAAAATAAATAATAATATATTGTGTAGGTATAATAAAGTTTATATTGTATTACCATAGAGGTAAAAAAAAGTGGAATGTCGATTGTGGACGTTCCTCCTTCGTCCCTTCGGTCCTTAGAGAAATTAGTGGTTTATTATAATTATTAAGATTTGAATGCAATGATATTGTATTAGAAAATATGATTCTGAGCAAATCTTAATATATTACAATATATTATACTAATAATCTATTCCAAATTTTACCACGAGTGTAAATTATACATGGGATATGTAAAATAAATTTCAAATCCCTACGATCAATATTCAAGGAGTTATCATTTCAATGTAAAAATTGTCAGTCACAAGTTTTAAATTATTTTGTAAAAAGATTAAGTAGTATATGATTAGACTTTCATAAAATATTCAAACCAATAAACCAAAAATTGCAGGAAATATTAAACATTTTTTGAAAAAAGTTCAAAGTTTAATATTTAGCCAATTCAACTTAATATAACCTATGTTAGTACTCAAAAAAAATTTCAATTCCCTACGATCAAAACTCAATTAGTAATAAAAAAATAAAAAATTTAAAATAACGGAAATTATAATTTTATCAATTTTCCGCTTCTCAAGAAAAAACTTTTGGGAAATTCCAAAAATAAGCTAAATAAAGTACCAACTAGATGAAATTCGGTATGAAAAGGATACCATATTTACAGTAATCAGGTTATTATTTCTACCCCCAAAAAAAATGTTTTCATACAACAGAAAAAAAAATTATAAAAAACCTATAAAAAATGCCAATTTTCCGCTTTTTAAAAAATACCTTTTGGGAAATTCAAAAAATGAGCTAAATAAAGTACCAACTAGATGAAATTTGGTATGGAAAGGGTATTCTATTTGTGGTCATCGGAGTATTATTTCTAACCAAAAAATTGTTTTTATAGATCAGAAAAAAAAAAAATAAATAAAAAGCCTATAAAAAAAATTGTCAGTCACGATTTTCAAAATATTTTGTAAAAATGTTATGTAGTATATTATTATGCTTCTATAGAATTTTCAAACCGATAAATCCAAAATTGTAGGTAATATTAATTTTATTTGTAAAAAAGTTCATAGATCTATATTAGGCTAAATAATCAACTAATCAGTTCCAAAATTTTACTACAGATGTATATTACCTATGTTAGTACTTAAAAAAAAATAATGTTCAAGTCCCTACCATCAATACTCAATTAGTAATCACGAAATAAAAAATAAAAAATTACAGAAATAGTAATTTTGCCGATTTTTTGACATTTTTCGGTAGTTTTTCTTCTTCTAGGAAAATTGTTTTAAGAAATTTGAAAAATGAGCTGAATAAAGTACCAGCTACATGCGATTTTGTACCAAAAGCATACTCTACTTGTGGTAATCGGACAATTATTTCTACCCGAAAAATGTTTTTATTCATAAAAAAAAACATCTTTGTAGAAACAATACATTCCTTGCTCTGCACTGAATCTAATACGAATATTGAATGATATAAACAATTAAAACATTAAAACAATAATTTTGTGTTTATGATTTAGTAATTTTATGATAGAAAAAAATGCCCAAATTGTATTTTAATATCGATTAGTCATAAAATATTTATATAGTAATTAAATGTAAGTAACAGTAAAATATTAAGAAAATTATATCAAATTTAAAATAGGTAAAATATAAATTAGTTTCATATTATAATGAAAACTTGGTTTTATTAATTACAAAATTAAATTTAATGTTGTACGTTTAATAAATGATATTTTCTATAGGGTAGGTGTGGTCATAACTGTTAAATTTCTAGAACATATTTATAAAATAATGTTTACGAGTTTGGCATAGAAATAGATAAAATATAAATTAAAATCTTTAAAACTGTATTTAATTTTTTAGTTTAAAATAATTTTCGTATTATTACACAGTAGAACCTATATGTTATTACGTACCAATACTTATACATTTGTAAATTCTATTTTTTTTAAATATTCTTGTTAGTCTTAATATTTATAACAATTTAAAATATGTTTTAAATATTTACTCCATACGTAATATCATCACTGATGTAATATCGTTAAGATTATTTATTTTTACTAAAATTAATCGTATATTCAATTATATTGTATAATTATTTATGAATAAATCTTATTAAATTAAACAATATAATAATTAATTTTAAATTTCACTTTTATTATGGTAAGTACAACTCCCCTATGTACGCAGCCATGCAGGAGTACATGGATCACATAAGTACACTAAAAAAACAATCCACTTAACTATATTATCATGGGGGCTATAATGTTATTCTATATTATTTTGGTAATTGCTGTAATTACGTGTGGTATGTGGTAACCAATTATGAAGTAGTCTATTCTATAACCCTAAAACGACATGAAATAAACGATTACGGTATTGAATATACGTACTCATATTCAGAGTACTCTCTCTTCAATATTAATACTATTTAATTTAAGATTTTCTGTTATCGACTACAAACATTCACGCGATAAAATAAAAGTCACCGGATATGACCTCTGCGATAATGAATAGGTTGTGCCGTTGCGATAACCTCAACATAATTCATTTACGTTATCTGAAACTCAAGGAATCTAAAAAAAATAAAAAAATAAAATAGTTAAATAAAAATAAAAATAAAAAACCATAAGTAAATGTATTATATTCTTGTCGAAGATAAATTAACACGATCCGGATGTTTTCATGATCTTCATTCATTCGATAGTGGTGTACTCACATGATCGATGTTATGCTTAACTAACTACTAATAAACAAGACTCTTATTTTATAACACTAAATTGTATATAAATATGTAAGTACAAAAATTTTAATTTTATTATCGTCAATTATCGGGAGAGAAATAATTCTATATGAAAAACAAGTCATACCACTCATGCTATATAATTCTGCTTCTTCTAGTAGACTTTGTTGAAAAAGGAAGTAAATAAATAATTTCAGATAATTGTTAGACATCTATCATAGATAAGTTTAAGCATTATAATAACTTGCAAGTCGCATTGTATGCAAGGCGATATTTTCAAAACTAAAGCTTTTTCGTTGATTATCATCCAATTATATTTCAACGTAATGTAACAAACAATGTATGATGAAAATTACGAAATCCGTATAATTTTATATTTATATAAAAATAAAACTAACTTAAAAAGCGAAAATATGCAAAATTCTACTTTATACCTTAATTGTTTATGTCACGAAATAAATTTGTATACTGAACTTTTCATTTTTAACTAAGCGATTTAGGGCGTTTTCCCTGTTCTGTAAAATACTCAGCTTAATGAAACAAATTATTTATATTTTTTAAAACTTTAAGACGTATAGTTCAATATCATTAATAATGTCAACAATTCCCTGAAAATTATTTCAACGGATTTTTACGAAATAAATTTATAAAAAAAAAAAATAACTTTGTGTATAATTGTGCGTATAAAAAATTAAATAAATTATGTATAATATAAATTTCCTTCAAAACAAATTTTGCAGAGTTTAGCTATAATAACATTATTATATGGTAATATTATTAGTGGTACTTATATTATACCAAGGTTATATTAACGAAGTAAAAAAGAAGTCTCATAAAAAAACTCTTTATTTTTTAAGTTATGTAAAATTTGAAGATAGCCATTTTATATTTATATGAGAATTTTGACGTGTCGATCTCTTAATTTAATTAAGATTTCGATTTTTAGAAATTGTTTACATTTATTGGAGAAATGATATTTCTGATGTCATAATTTTTAATATTTTAATATATTAATATCATGGCATCTAAAATTTGTTTTATAAATATTATCATGAACGGTTTCAATACTTATCACAACTTGAAATATAATCAGTTGTTGTAGTCATGTAGAGATTCTCAGTTTTTAATATTTATCGAAAAATTATTATAAATCTACAAATTGTATCACTTATCATAATATTGATAATATGAATTTTTCATTTCATAATATAATCACAGACTATATTGTGAAATATATAATACGCTATAATAACGACGTCAGAAATATAATTTCTCCAATAATTAAAAAAAGTTCCTAAGCATCAAAATCTTAATTAAATTAAGAGATCAACATGTAAAAATTATCATATAAATAATCATATAAATATACTCTTTAAAATGGCTATCCTCAATTACTACAGAACTTAAAAAAAGTGTTTATTTTTAAATTTTTTTGAGACGTCTTTATAAAAATTAGTAATAAAGATAATGTTATTTATAGTCCGTTAAAGTGCATTAAATTTTTTAAATTTTTCACGTTATATTGCAATTAATAAATAGATTCGGTACACTCTGTTTGTATCATTACAATATAAATTATAATAAAAAATGACTTAACTACGTTATTTATTACTACGTTTAGTTAATTTTATTTAAATTATTTTATGTCATTCAATATAGACAAATATAATTGGTATTAAAATTAATTAATCAAAATATTTTAGTACATTTATAATATTATTATCGTAGTGGTAATTGCAATATTATTATAATTCGTCATAATGAAAACTATAAACCATAATAATGAATGAAATATTGTTTATAAATATAAATATAAATTTATTAATCAGCTTCTTACCAAATAAACAATAAATTAACCTAGCTTATGAATAAAGTCACGACAATGTTTATTTTCATGCGAATAATTTATATTTAAGTATACATTTAATTTTCAATAAAGTGTTATTTCAAAAATTTAGTTGGGTTGCTTTATGTAAAAAATATTCGATGAACTACATTTCCCTTGTGTTCCTCAATTTAAACACTGCATAATTTACGGTCATGTTAAAAAACACAAGCTACCGTGAACGCCTTTTGCCATCGTTCATCATATATAGTGACGTCATATCCATATCAAATGTCTCGCACAATTTAAAAAAGTGGAAAGGTCAATTGTGGACGTTCCTCCTTCGTCCCTTCGGTCTTTGTAGAAATTAGAGGTTTATTATAATTATTAAGATTTGAATGCAATGATATTGCATTAGAAAATACGATTCTGAGCGAATCTCAATATATTACAATATATTATATTGATAATCCATTCAAAAATTTATGATAAGTGTAAATTACATAATATGTAAATACGTAAAATAAATTTAAAATCTCTACGATCAAAACTCAATTAGTAATAAAAAAATTTTAATATTTAAAATAACGGAAGCCGTGATTTTACCGATTTTACGCTTCTTAAGGAAATACTTTTGGGAAATTCCAAAAATGAGCTAAATAAAGTACCAACTAGATGAAATTCGGTTCGGAAAGTGTACCCTATTTGTGGTATCGGATCATTATTTTTATCCCAAAAAAATGTTTTCAAAGATCAGAAAAAGAATAACAATAAAAAACCTATAAAAAAAAAATTGTCAGTCATAATTTTCAAAATTTTTCGCAAAAACATTTAGTAGTATATGGTTATACTTTGATAAAATATTCAAATTGATAAATCAAAAATTGTAGGAAATATTAAACATTTTTGGAAAAAAGTTCAAAGTTCTATATTTAGCCAAAAATTCAACCAATCCATTCCAAAATTTTACTAACTGTAAATATTATTTATGTTATTATTTAATAAAAATTGCAAGTCTTTACGATAAAAACTCAATTAGTTATCACTAAATAAAAAATAAAAAATTATGGAAATCGTAATTTTGCCGATTTTTTGCCATTTTTCGGTAGTTTTTTTTCTCCTAGGAAGAAATTTTTAAGAAATTCGAAAAATGAGCTGTATAAAGTACCATGAAGATACGATTTGCAACCGAAAGCATATTCCACTTGTGGTAATCGGACGATTAATTCTAACCGAAAAAATGTTTTCATACATAAAAAAAAAAACATCTTTGTAGAAATAATACATTCCTCGCTCCGCTCAGAATCTAAAACTATACGGTTTGGACCATAGAGATTTCAATCTATCATAAGTTAAATGTTTGATCAACAGTGACAATATACCTCACGGGAATAAATGAGTATATTATTATAAAAAAAAACGTTTAACATAAATCGAGTTCAAATTTGGCCAGCATCATTGTTTTATTTTATTTTTAAAGATTCAACAATAATCAGTACGTATTTGAGAAACTTGTTGATTCTGGGTCGATAATAATAATAAACGCCATATAATGGGAATACAAAATAATAAATCTAGTAAAACTATAGAAATATAACAATAAGTGTCGACTGGATGGTAAAGAACTTAAAACATAAGGAGGCGTACTAAATACCCCTCAGTTGGACTAACCTGACTAACCATGCTTTTCCTTTAGAATCCATTGGTTAATATTTTTCCAATAACCGGTTTTTTGTCGTATATTAAGAGTTACTATTATTCAATAAAAACGTGATATATTACTAATATAAATTTCGAAGAAACAAATTGTTACATACTTTTAGTAAAATATATAAAATGCTTGTTTAATTTTATTTTTTCGTATTTCAGAATATGTTTGATTTCAATAATTTGTATATAAAAAAAAAAAAATTATATAATTTAAGTTTAATTCGTGTCTTATTAATATGTTAATAAACAATATAATATTGCATTAATTTTTACACGAATTGACTATTTGTTTCAATAAATACGATATTATTATTAGAATTCGATGATTTCGAAGGTATTGATTGGTTATTTTTCAAAAGATGAATATTAATTATTAATTATTAATCATTAATCAAACTTCAGTCTTTATGTTGAAACGGAATTAAACGTCGACACGCAATTTTAATAGAAAACTATTAAACTAGGTATGAAAGTTAGACATACTCGTATTATGAAACAGTCAATTTTACTATATGTTTTATGAATATCTGATATTAAAATATATTAGCATTTTAGTTTGTTTTACGCATTTTATACAATATTGTAGCGTTTATATGTAATTTGAGAATATTTAATTTGGTTTAATGATATTTTATTGTTTCAAAACAATTGTTTATGCATTTTAAATATATTTAGTAATATAATTTTATACGGGTACAATTGAATTTAACTAATGTTTGTTTTACAAATTAAAACTCAATCATGATGTTTATATAAAATTCATAGAATAATATAAAATATTATTAATTTTTATAAATAAAGTAGTTTTATAATTATAATTCATATATATACAAAAATTTGGGTTTTCTAAGTTTTTAAGTAATATAATTTATTCTAAATTTCGTAATAGTACATATTTGTTTTTTCTCTAAAGCCAAAAAACAAGTAAAAGTTGGATTTTAACAACATTCAGTGAAACTTTCAGAATGTATATTATTATATTAGATTAAGTAGTATTTGAATAGGCTTCTATAAAATTTCCAAAACGTTAAACCTAAAATATCATGTAATATTAAACATTTTTGGAAAAAAATTCAAAGCTCTATACTTAGTCAGAAAATTAACCAATCATTACCAATTAATTTTCTCCAATGTAGAACACATATATAATTACTCAAAAAAATTGTCATGTCTCTTTTATCAAAACCTAATTAGCTATCTTGAAATGAATAAATTTAAAATAACAGAAACCGTAATTATTTCGATTTTCGGTAGTTTTAATTACAAAAGATTTTTTAAAAAAATGTCATTCACGATTTTCAAAATATTTTATAAAAAGATTAATTTGTATATAATTAAATTTTCAAACCGATGAAACGAAAATTGCAAGAAATATTAAATATTTTCGGAAAAAAGTTTAAAGCTCTATACTTGGTCAGAAAATCAACCAATCGTTTGCAAATTTTTTTTTTAATGTAAAGCTACAATGTTGATACTTAATAAAAGTTTCAAGTCCAAAGATCAAAACCTAATTAGTAATCATGAAATAAAAGATTTAAAATAACAGAAACCGTAATTTTGCTGATTTTCCGCCATTTTTTGGTAGTTTTTCTTCTCCCAAGGAAAAACTTTTGAGAAATTTGCAAAATGAGCTAAATAAAGTACTAACTAGACGCAATTTTCTATCGAAAGTATATTCTACTTTTTGTAATCGGACCATTATTTCTAACCAAAAAGTGTCTTCAGATATAAAAAAAAAAATCTTTGTAAAACCAATACGTTCCTCGCTTGTCACAGAATTTAAAAAAAATAGTTTTTTATTTACGTGAAATTTATGGTAGTTAGTCACAATGATTGTTATAATAAGTTGATACATTTAATGGAATATAATATTATTAATTGTGACAATCAATGATCTTTGTCAAAAATTATATGAATATAAATTGAAAGAAATATCTCGCATGCAAATATTATTGTAATTTCTTACTTGAATGATTCCAATTTGATTTTTAATAAATAAATAATTGTAATAATTTGATTCACCAAATTTGTAATAATCGTGTATCATAATATATAGTATTAATTTTACTTTAACCTTAACATTATATAATTTCATAATGTACATAGATTTACTGTTTGTTTTTGGTTAAATTAGTTTTTGAAGATTATTTAATATCCTTTATGTTAGAATATTAATGATTAATAATGTAAAGTCCTAAAAAAGTTTTATGAGACCAACTATGTAGCAGTAAAAGACTAGAGGGTATGATCCCAAACAAACAAATGCATTTTGCGAAACAAAACAATTAATCATTATTTGCACCAGCGTTCGGAACGTCCCAGGACGATGTTGAACAAAATATGAATAGTTAAAATACACAAACAATTGACAATAAATGTAACAATTTAAAAATTATTTGACGTAATTGTACTATAAAAATTGAAGTAAAGGAATAAAAAAAAGAAAAAAATAAAGTTCATAATATCATCGTTATATTATCTAGGTACATATGGGTTTTGTTTAATAAATCCATATTATTATATGCACAAGTCCAATCCTTTTTTTTTTTACTTATAAACTTCAAAGCGAATATGAACATGTTATTATTATATTAGTAAAACAATCTACATTGACATTTTTAGTTATTCAGACTTACGATAAGATCGAATTATAGCGTGTTAGTAAGTACATAATATTACATGTACTCTTGCTTAGTAAATCTTTTTTAGTAAAAATAAAAATATTATAAAACATATTTTTTTAAAACAAATTTAAAATATGCCTTTTAAATAAACAGAATAATAAAATGTGAAAAATTCCATTTTAAATTTATGATTCGCAATTCGTGCTTCCTTAAATATACAACCATTTTGGTATGAACAATTAAATAATTTTTTGACCGATCATAAAAATTTTGTTTTAAATATATCATTAAATGGTATATAAATATAGGTATACTTATAATAAATGAAAACATATTTTAACTGGTTTTTTTTTTTTGGTTTGGTCATCAATATCTACTTTAATAATATTTTTTATTTAATATTTAAATATGTAAGTTATTATTATTATATTTTTGCGGGATAACATGTTTGTTTATGTATTATACATATATAACAAAATTCTAAAGTGAACTTGAATATGATTTTCTCTGTCTAGATAACATGACTATAATATATAGTACTATTCTTTTTAATTACCCATTTGACCAAATTAATATTGATGATATTACGTAAAGTAATATATTATTATTATTATTATTAACACTTTTTTTTTAAGTATGCATTCTTAATCGTAATAAAGAAATTAAGAAAAAATAAATTATACAATCGAAAATGCTATAAGTAGATATTTAATTTAAATTATCTATACGAAATAATGTTAATTTTTACTTTGAGAGATATCGGCGATACATTTTAAATCGTATTCAATTAATAAATAATATGCGTACTTATTGTCTAATTGGTTATCCGAATGTGATTGCTTTTCATCTATACAGGGTGTGTAAATGAAGTAACGCGCCTTATTTTTTACAATTTTTGTAAATTAAAACTACTCCGCACTCGTAAGTTAGGTTGAGCATGTATACAGACTCCGAACGGAAGAACAGTCATGAAAATCTCGATGTATTATTTACATCATTTTTTAATATTATAAAAATATCGCAATTTGCAAAAGTCGTAATAATATAGATATAATTTATGTGAAAAAAAACAAGTTTGCGTTGTTTCAATAAAAACGTCCTTCAGAATATTTAATTGATATTATACCGATTACACGTTAAAATACGATTACAATTTATTCTGGAAATTTTTGTTCGTCGGTTTTCATCATATTATATATATATATATATAAACGCGTTTGTTAGGTATTATTTTTGTCATAATTGCGTTATATTTTAGTACCCAAATATCGAATGTCGGTAAAATGTCACCGGAAACCGAACGATGAAACGATAAAATTATTAAAAATATTATGGTTCGCCGTCAATATCGTTACGCATTATACATCGGTCAAATGTGATTAATTTTTCCATTGATTTTATACATATTTACGTAGTGGTGACGCGACTTTGAGTTATACCTATATATACTGTTCAAATAAAAAAATACAATCGGTTTTTTACAACGATAGAACAATACTATTAACATATTGTTTTTGTTTTTTTTAATTTTACCCGTACGATTTTAATTCGCAACATTTTCCCGACATGATGAGCGTTTGGGCGTCGTCATCGTCAAAGGGATGTATATAATAATTCGATGAGTGATGGTTACCGAAACGAACCCGAGTGTTACCTGTATTTTAGAATCGTATTTTATTCAATCAGAAATCGTTTTCGAACGGATTACGGTATACAGATTTGTAATAAATGAAATCGCTAAAAATTGTATCTCGCGCGACGAGAAATTATTATAACTGTAAAATTTATTGTCGACCATATTATGTAGTAGGTAGGTACGTGATATTATACGCATTATACATATTTTAGTTTTCGTAATGTATTTAATTAGTATTCTCCCCTCGAGGTTCAAAAAGTTATGCAAATATAACGTGATTATTGTCATTAATTTAGATTTAACATTTCAAAGCTCTATAAAACACTAAAAACCTACAAAAAATATCAAAGATAGATAGACGTATTACTTCATTAATTCTATTTTTATATATATAGTTTAATCTTTAATTTAACATTATGTAAGTAGTTACAAATATGACAATTTCAAGTTACAGTTTGCTTAAAATTCAAAAATATAAGATTTATATATTATCATGTACTAATTTATTAAAATATAGGTAATGTAAATTAATGTTAAAAAATGCATTGTAAAATAATTAAAAAATATAATGTTAAAACTGGTGTTTATTATGTGATAATTATATTTATAATTTATGTGTATACGACTCGTTATAAAAATTACAATTAGTATTATTCTTTAACCGTTGTATGTAAGTGCATTCTCATCACTCTATCATATTGTGTACAATAATAAATACATTTTTGGAATATTTCTCTTGTACACTACCAATAGTATTTGTAATATAATATCAATAAATCGCCATCGTTTTATTATTTTATTATATATTCATGAACTATATTTTATGCTAATAACATTTTAACGCTATACGAGTATAATTGGATTGTAGGTAATATTTAACAAATAATTATATTTGTTATGATATAGAATTTCAAATAATTAAACTCGACTAAATTAAAGCAATAATTATTAAAAATAAAAACTCGTAAGTTTGGGTTATATAATTAGGTTTATATTAGGTATATTAATTGTATAGAATTAGTAATAAAAGGTATCAACTAATTAGTTAGAATTCACTCAGAATCGTTTTTTCGAGTACAATGATTTATCATTGCTTTTAAATCTTAATTACGAGGTATAATAAAATCATAATAATATATTTCCACCATAATTTTAAATGTCTCCGAGGATTAAAGGTACAAATCAGAATTAGTGACCTACCAGTTTTTTTTTTTTTTTTAAATATACAGAGTATAACAGGCGATTTCGACGTTTAAATTAAATCGATATCACAAATAATGATAACAATGAATGAATAAGACAATATTCTAACTCGTTTGTGTACACAAATTAAATGAAAATATATATTTAGAACGATTCAGTGGATTTTGATACTTTCCATAGAAATTCGATTATTTGATTATAATGATATTATTATAGGTATTCATGTTCCTGGAGGTAATTCAACCAAAGGCGAATTCAACTGATTATAATATTGTAAATTTGCCCGGTGTAATTTATTATCTACTTAGATGGATTTCTATATTGTCTATAGAATTTAAATAATGAAATAAAAATGTCAACTAAGGTAAAATAACCAACCGGGAGACCGATTTCGCAAGGTAGTGAAATGTCCTCATAAATTCGAATTAATACACAGTGGGCTCGAGGTATTTTATTTATTATATATACCAGATACCTTAGTAGTAGTATAATGCACCTTTACCTACTACCAAAATGGTGATTTGGATTTTTAATAATATTATGCGAAACACGTATAAAACACCAGTCGCCATTATTATACATTTTATATAATAGTAGGGGTAAAACGTTCATTCCCTCCTCCGAAAAAAAAAAAATGCATATAGAAATCGTGTAATCGGAAAAGCAGAGTTTTTTTCTTTTTAAGGGAGGGTCGTATACGAAAAATATATACTACAGCAATATTCATAACTAAAAATAGTAGGTAATATATATACCACGACAGTTATGCGACAGAAAATAGTAGTGAGTCACAATAATATATTGTTTAAAAATAAAATCTACCTTTATCTGTGAACTCCGATGTTCAGTATTTTCGACTGTTATTTACAATAATAACAATAATAAATTCAAAAAGAAAATGTGACATACGATCACTTTGGCCACACATGCACATTGTATATAATATGATCACAACACTATGTCACTATAAGCGAAATATATGCTTAACGTGTTCCGTGTCAGTATAACAAGAAAATGTGCACTTTTTAATTCTGTTTGACATTTGGGGTGAAAAAATGAACAATGTCCCGTTAGAAAGTGAATGATGCCGGATGATAACGATCAGGGATCGAGACTTAAAAATTTCCCCTTTTAACAATGGGTATACATAATCTAGGAGATAATATATATATATCGAATATTAAACTGTAAGAAATGTTTCCGAAGATGAACAAATTAAAATTACTATTATTATGCATTTATAGTGTCTCAGATCTGTTTACTAATTGCAATATCTTCGTGATAGATGAACATTTTTTAATTTTTCAGTTTATTAAAATAAATCCTTAACCTAAAAATGATTATATTAAGACTCATAAATATATTCAGTAAATTAAATTTTTAAATGGGCTATTTGTAATTTTAAATTTTCTAGAAAAAAAAAAATTTTCTTAAAGTATTTTTTATTTTGTAATTACTTATATAAATTAGTTTTCAATCCAAATAATTATTTTAAACAAACTGAGTTTAAAGTAATCGTTTTCCAAGGCAATATTATAATTAAATATAGTAAATGATTAAAGTACACTGCAAAAAGAAATAATTAATATTAGGTATTTAAATAGGTAGGTATACAATTTTAATTAATTGACAATTTTATTTGTTTTATTATTTATATAAATATATTCACAAAAAAATAATATATGCAATATTTATTAACAAATCTACAATAGATATAAAATATTAACTTCATTTTTTAAAAATGTCCAATCCAAACATAACGTTATAAACTCATAACAATAAGTATTCATAGTTGGAATTTTAATTGAAGTAAAATGTTATTTTCTAAGAATGTAGACATTATTTCAGACATAGTGATAATCCCCACAATGGATAATTTCAAAGTTAGATTCCTGTAGAGAATGTTATCTAGTTTATATTTTATCTTGTTCATATTTTGAGTTTTTTAAAAGTTCTCTTAAATGTAAAGAAAAATTACCCAAAAATAACGGAAAACGGAAATTATCACAAAAATAAATATTTAATAAAAAATATACCTAACTCAAGAAATAATAGTAGGTTTTGTTTAATTTGGGGGTAGGCGTAGTCACATACATATTTTTCTTAAGAGATACAATTGTGGGACATTTATAAAAATGTTTAGTTAAAATTTAAAACTTTGAAAGTTTAGTAAGTTTGTGATTTTTTTTTTTCGCTCAGAATCGTTTATTCGAATGCTTTGATTTACAATTATGTTAAAATTTCAATATTTGTAATCAAGGCTGGGCAAATTAATACAATTCTTTAACTGAGATAAGTTAATAGTTAAGTCTAAAAAAAAAATTACTTATTAACTTAAGTTAAGTTATAATTATTTTTTTAAAAATGTTTAAACAATTATATTTATTTAATTAAGTTTAGGTAGTATGCGTTTAAAAAAAGACACATTACGTATGGCAGGTTTATGCCCATTTACATGTTCCTATTATATATATATTTAAATCAATAAAACAATACCAATATTAATAATGATTATTAATATAAATATTATTGTAATTTTATAATTATAGATTTTCTAGGTATAATACACCTATAAAATGTACACATATATCTAAAATATATTAATTTTTTTACATAAAATTAATTTAATGTGGATTTTAAAATGTTTCAATAAAAGTATAAACTACATTTAGAAAACGAAAAGATAATTATTTATTACATTATTACCTATATTATAACAATAGTTAATAACTTCAGAACAGAAATTTAAAATATTATTACTAGAATTTAACATGAAAAATAAACTTGTTTTGTTGAATTGCATGAAAAAAATTAAATACAAAAAAGATAAAACGATTGATTAAAAAATTCAAAGTGTTAAACAAAATAATTTTTCAATTGTATGTATTGTCCAATATAAATATTGATATCTTCTTCGCGAAGTCAAATTTCGGTTCAGTGAACAAAACAAACTTTCCACCAAAGGTTGCAAGGGATCGGATAATATTGTTGTCTAGGTAGGTACATATTGGTTTTACGTATTTTGATAATTTCATAATAGACAATAATAATAAAAAAAAATTTAAAAAATGCAAAGAAACGTTATGCGGATTAGACGATAATATAATAATAATTGCACTAGAAAAAAGTTAATCAAATATAAAAAAAGGACATAATATATTTAAAAAAAAAATAAAAAAAAATATGAAATAATAGAATCGAGTTTGATGACACCGTATGATACGACTCCGGTGGGCGGTCGCGGTTGGGTGGCGGCGCGCCGTCGGTCCAAAGGGTTTATTAGTCCGACGGAGTTTTTAAATTATCGCACGCGAATTTTTTTTTTATTTTTCTATCCCTATCGTACTATGTAGCGCAGGGTCTAGTGTCGGCGATTGAGCGCAAGTGAACGAGGGATTGATATGCGGCACGAGCGGGAAAGGGATCGAGACACGTTTTATGAGCTCTATGGCGTCGTCGACTCCGCCGCCGCCGACGCCGACGCCGCCGTAAAAGGCTGGCGCCAAAAGACTCGCTATATGTATATATAATAATATGCCCTTTCCCGCCGACCACGCGCGCGCCCTTTAAACACACGACGACCTCATCTAACCGCCGCCGCCGCCCTTCGTGTCACCGAACCGTACCCGTCCCTCGAAGGGACGAATATTATACGTATACGCGCGTTAAACCCGCCCCGCGCACACCCCGTCACGAATGTTTGCTTTCCATTCCGTCACCGAAAACTCGGTCCCTCCGTGCCGCCGACCGCCGCCGAAAAACCCTTTGCGATCGCGACCGTCACACCATTCCGCGCACCAGTCGACACCGCCCCACCGCCCCTCGCCGAAAACCATCGCCCGTTGACCTCGTTTCGGGAGCATCCCTATCCGCCGCCACTGTCACCGAGCACGTAAACGAAGCGCCGACACACATTTTACATATTATCATCAACTCTTTTATATTATATACGCCAACGTTGATAATAATAATATTATTACGCGTCATAATATGATATTATACGCTTGGGCGATATATCGTTTTAAAATGTCGATAATAATCCCAATAACAAAAATATGCATTGTATAATATAGAAAAAAAAAAAAATGTTCATATTACAGTTAAAATATCTCATTCAATCGTGCATATATCTATGAGAAAACGTACCATTTTCATTATTTTCAAAACATATTTGTGTTTTATTATAATATATTTCATATTACACGAGTTAGTATTTGACGTGACCATTCATTCTTCGGACCACTTACCTTTGTTTGTTTGTGACCATGAAAAAACTTATCTCGTTCGAAATATATATTTTATTATCAGTTCTCAATGCGTAATGTCCAGAAAATACAAATATTTGTTTTGGAAATTGTCAAAATTCAATCTATTTAAATAGAAAATAAAATTCATAGAATCTATGGGTTTTCTTTTAAAACACTCTTAGTTGAAAAGAAACGTAATTTGCAATAAGAATGAATTAAATTCAAATTTTAAAATTTTAAATTAAATAATATTAACATTAAGTTGTAATCACAATATGTTATAAGACAGTTATTTGAACTTATATTTTTTTTACTAGTTGATTTCGTTGAATTTTTTATTTGTTTGTCTGCTAAGTTAAATACTAAATAAATTTTTCAATGCAGAACTGTAGAAACAAAGACTTTAATTTTAAAAAATGTATTACACAACGTCATATATATATATTGATATTTTTGAGAATGATTAAAATATAAATATATTACGAACAATGTTTTTATTTTTTCTATAAGGTGTATACAATTATAATTATACTTCTCGAATGTTAAAACAATTATGGAAATATTTGTCATTTATCAGTCAAATAAATATTAAATATTTGAAATTATGTTTTCTTTTAATAACATATAAAATATTTTAAATATTGTGTGTGAATTTATTATTATTTTCAAATAAAAAATTAGAATCTATTGTCGTCATCGACATATAAGTGCATTTCTCGATGATTTATATTATATCACATGGGTGTAACAACTACTACAATGACGACATCCTACTATCCGCATACCACCCTTTTCTCAGGATCGAAATATTATAACCATAATTTCCTGTCGTTAAGTTATATTGTTTGCGATAACTGCAACATCGCACACATTTTCGATATAAAAACTTGTCGCCATAACGGGTCGAAATCGATTTCGGTTTAGACACGATAATAATATGATATTTTATGTACATATACATAGGCACGATCGTAATACGTATTATAATACAGTGTACGTTATATTACATTGGCTGGTCCACCATTTCCGCAATAAACCTTTATATAATATTCGAAAATTACACTATAATATAATGTGTGAAATTTGTGAAATTCATCGAATGACTCTCACAACAAATAAGCTGGTTACTACACAATCGTGACCCTTTCGACGTATACATCATTTTTTCTCTGCTTCAATTTCTTTCCAAATTCATAAAATTTACATACGAAATGAATAATTAACATTTTTTTTCTTAGATATCCAAATCACCAGCGGATCTATGGGTTGGAAAAATTAAGTTTTTTTTTATATATAAATTTATTATTTTATGTCTATATTAATAAAGTTTACCTATACATATATAGACATACATTTTTAATATTTGTGAAAATACCTACCAGTCCGATCTGAAATATACATATAAGCATATAAATTATTTATTCCAATTAAATTTGATTACTTATTTACTTGTATTCTTGTGGCTATAATACACATATTTTTTTTCCAAATAGTCACTTCGATAGCTTTATTTTACAGATTATTGCACGAGTAATTTAAATTTAAATTCAAATAATTATGTTTCTTATAGTTATTATAATTTATGCTGTGCAAATAGTAAATTAAAAAATTGAAGTTTCTACGACAAATATTTTTTTTATTTATAACAAAAAAACGGAATTAAATTTTGTTAAATAATAGTTACTGAAATTTTTATCATTTAGTCGTAGTTATAAGTAAATTCTTCTTTTTCTTCTTCTTCTTCACCTTACCACCCAAATATATGGAGTCGGACACTCTAGTCCTACATCTCCATAGAATTCAAATACCTACAACTTGTCTATTCATACCAGCTACCTTTATATCACTCTCAATTTCATTAATACACCTCTTCATTAGTCTTCTTCTCCACTCCTATCTTCCACATTAATTTTCATAACTACATTTACTTAATCTGAATCATCTCTCCTCATAATATGCCCAAATTATCTAAGCCTATTTTCTTTCATTATACAAACAATTGATGAAACTCCTAATTTTCTTGATATGTATTCATTTATTGTTCTATCCGCTGAAAGCACTAAAGGCACTAAAGGTAAATTAAAGGAAAAATTTAAATATCAATTAAAACCTTAAAGGTCTTATTTTAACGGATTTTTTGATTTTGACTCGTTAATGATCAGCTTTGAAAGTTTAATTACGTTCTCTTCACACGCGCAAATATAGGATATTATAATACAGTGTGATCAAATAATACAACAGTTTCCTGGTTTTAATTTTCACGAAATAGAGAAGAGTGTGATAAAAATCCATCAGTAATGAAAACCAATTTGAGATGTTTCGGGTTTAAGCACTCATTCATTTATCTATTTATTGAAGGCGTTTATACACATGTGTTTGAAGTAAATATAATATTGCTATACCTATAACATAACATAACAACATATTATTCTAATCTAGTGTTCACGTATATAACGAACACGTTTACATTAATTTTCATTACTTAAAAAACGAACGCGTTCACGTTCATTTTTTCGCAGATGAAGAAGTTCACCTTCATAAGATAAATGAACGCGTCCAATTTTCATTCATCAAGTTAATAATGCGTATCCACGACTATAAATTATGCGGTTGAAAAATTTTTAATTTTCTGGGTGAAGGATAGAAGGGGTTAGAATATCGTAGAATTTTTGACTTGGTGTAAAATGTGAATAATGGTTAATTATTAGTAGGGCATGGAAGTTCATGCGTTAAAAATTATTAAAATATGCAATAATTTATGTGCTCAAAAACATTGCCATATGAGCTAAAAAATTTAAAATATGCCCTTATTTTTTTTAAAATTCAAATTTGTAGCCGAATTAGCAATTCGAGTATGAATAACAAAATAAACGTCTATGTTACTATAAATTAACATTGATCAAAATAATAGTGATGAAACACGAAAGCACGAAAATATTAAATTAAAATAATATAATTGGGATATATACAAATTTTTTCCCATTCATTCATTCCTTTTAAATGTAACAATATATTAATATTATATTAAAAACGTAACAATTTCTGAATATAAAATTGTATTTTAAGTTCGTCAACTGTATAGGTAATAAAAATTGTTTTCTCATTAGTTATAGGTAATAGTAATAAACATATTATATAAATTTTAAAATAGATATATAATTAATCATTACCATAACAACTATGTAAAAAAAAAAAAAAAAATAATAAATTGGATTATAAAATATATAATATTTCTGTAGATTTGAATAGTTTTTTAAATTTTTAAATTCGAACCAAATTTAATTGACTGAATCCAAAATTATAAATTATGTTTAAATAAATATCGTAAGTATACTCATATATTATGAGCAAATCTAAAATGTCATTTATTTTTATTTAGTATGTTCTAATATTGTTGTTTCAGATTAAAAATTGTCATAACGTTGAAGACCTTAGTGTTGTTAATATGGAAGGTTGTTTTAGAGAATTGGAGATTAAGCAATCCAAATTAAATAATATAATTTCAGAAAAGGAGGAATTACAAAGGGAATTAAATAACGCAGCTGATTATATAAAAGATAAAATACAAAAATACAAAACACTTACATGTCAGCTCACAAATAACTATGATGCGTTATGGAACAAATATCAAAATAAAACTATGGAATTGAATGAGAGTAAAAACCATAAGGAAAGTTTATGTAGCAAACTTGAGAATTTAAATAGAAATATAAAGAATTATGAGTGTCAATTAAAGGATTACGATGAAAAAAATAAATATTTGCAAGCAGAAAATGATAAATTGGAGAAACGTTTAAATGAAGAAAAACAAAACGTTATATTTCTCAAAGATCAAATTCAGAAACAAAAAAAATGTTTAGACCAAAACGATCAAGAACTAACTAAAACTTCTTGTGAATTGGAAGAAAAAACTGATGAGTTAAATAAAGAAAAAGAAGAGCATTATAATTTAAAATCAAAAGCAGAATCTTTTCAGCGTGATTTAATACAAAACATCAACGAATCTAAATCAGAAATATGCTGTCTCACTGAAAGTATAAATAATCTGAAAACAGAATTAGAAATACTACAGAAAACTAATGCAGAACTCAATAAAATGCTATGCAAAGAAAAAACTCAACAAGAGGAATTAACGGAAACGTTAAAAATATGTGAGAATAAATACGAAAAATTAAAACAGATAATGGACAAAGAGAAAATTCAAACAAATGACTTAATTTGTAAAATTAATATGGAAAAAACTGATATTCAAAATGAAATGGACAATCTCAAAACGAAAGCCAAAGAGCTAACAGAAACAGTGAAAAAATTAGAAATTTTAAATAAAAATTTAGATAAACAGGTTGATGAATTGCAATGCAAATTAGTCACAGTTAAAAGAAATAGTGATGAGCAATGTAGATTATTAGCTGAAAAACTAGAATGCATGCAGGAAAATCAGAAGAATTTAATGAATGATGTAAAATGCAAAAACCGTATCATTTCAGAGTTAGAAAACAAACTGTGCCATGCTAAAAAAATACAGGAAAAAGAATCTGAAAATTCTTACAATTTGAAAATACAATTAGAGAATTTAAAATACAAACAATGCATCATCATGCCGATTAATAAATGTCGCCAAATAACCAATGTCGATAGTGACTGCCAAATTGATAAAAAATTCCTGGATGAGATAAATTCAGATTGTGAAAATTTATTAACATGCATCAAGCCTGCTGATAACGGAAGTGACAATTTGGAAGAAAACAATCAGTTGATTAAACATTTAATTACAAAATGTAATTCACTAGCAAATTTTTTTGGTGCATAATATGTTATATATGATGGTTTCAAAATAAATTATTAACTTTAACATTTGTGTTATTATAAACAATCGTTTTACAATCAGCTACAAAATTATGTATAACTTTTAAAAATTATAAAGTTGTGACGTAAATTGTTATGTTACATCCAGACCGAATTAACATTGCTAGAAATATGTAATTAACTCTGTTTAACTGTTTTTGACAAAAGTAGAAAAATGTTATTAAATTTATTGACAATATTGATGTTTCTAACAATTGATTTGTTATCAGTCTTTGATGATAAAATTATGATAATAATGCGTATATCATCATTTCATTTGTCGGTATTACTAATTATTTATGCCATTATATAATTTACATTTATATTGTATTTATTGTTTTCTAGTAAACTAGGATGAACTCAATACGTCATATTTTTTTGCGTTTTTAATTTTTAACAAAATTTTACACATGAAGTTACAGCGATTTTTTGCTATTAGTAGGTATAAAATATAGTAAAAAATTCAAATGACTAAAATATTATTAGTTACTTCAAAATTAATTAATTAATAATCAACGAAAATGAACTATAAAATTAAGTACTTTAAATTTTTTTACTGTCACATAACATAATAATGATTTTGTTATTGGAAAAATGGTTTTAATTTCAATAAAAATTTTAGAAACATGTAAAATTAAAAAAAAGTTATTCACATGTTACTAAAATTTCTGCTAAATTAAAAAAAAAAAAATTGAATGTAATATTATTTTTTAAGATAATTTTTTAACTTAAACCTTGAACTAAGATAAATATAACAATTGCCAATCATCTTACTTTTATTTTGTACTATATGTTATGTTTGCTCTATAATATCCACATTCTTATACATCTCTTTACCATTAAAAATAGGTACCAAAAAACGTTTTCCATTTCACTGGAATTTTTCTTTCCACTATCATGTAAAAAACCTGTCAACTACCTTATTATGCCAAAGATTTCTAACACTGTCCATACCTCTACTGGTCCTCCAACAGGTCCAATCGTTTTCTTTTTTTTTCATATTTTTAACCATACTACAAATTTCCTCTTCTCTAATTATGTCTACCATATCTAAGTTCCATTCTACTTGCTTTATTACTTCTTTTGGAAGTTCTTCATCAATTGCCTATAAAAATGTTTTTGTCATCTTATTCTCATATTCTCATTCTTTTACATAAGAAGTCTAAAACTAATAACCTATGCAGTGTTACTACTCTTTCACCTGCAATTACTGTATAAAATTTACATTTCTTTATACTCTTCCACCTTTACATCAAACACTATTTTTGTTATCTATTTTTCCCACAAGTTATATAACGCTCTTCTCTCTAATAAAAACTATTCATAATTGCTAACTCATAGTTATAATTATGTGCTACCTCAATAACTTTTTTTCTTATCTCATTCCTCTCTTTAAAGCTATAACCTCCATGTAACCACTCGTATTTTGTTCTATAACTTCCTAAATATCTATTTATATCACCATCAATCATCAAGCCAGGGGTCGTATGTGCTGTCCTTATGCCGTTGACATCACAAGCGTTGGATAGGCCCAACCGCTAATTCACTCGCTGTCTATCTGGTATCCGTCATACCATTCCTCTAATTATCTTCCCCGAACACTATTAGTTACCTATCATCTATTGTGTTAGTTATAGTTAAAATATTTTTTTAACTAGTTTTTTTTTCAAAATATCTGATCATAGACCTATTGAACGAATTCCACAATTAACTATTTCGTTTAAATAGTTTCATTTTTCCTAGATTAAATAAATATCATGTTATTTGGTTCATTTAAAATGTTTATGTAGTTTTATTTATTTTATTTATATTTTAATTATGATTTTATTAAAAATAAAACTTAACGTCCTCTCATGCCATTTATTTTCATATATCTTTCTAATCTATATATAAATTTACCTCTAATCTAAATGTATACTCGATAGGGGACAAATCGTCAATTTTCAGTTCCGGGTTTCTCATAGGTTAGGTTTTTTGACTTAATTGTACACCGGCTGTCAGCATCATTTTAGTCGCCTCTTACGACATGATGTACCATAGTATTATTATTATTTATTATTATTCTCTCCTGAAAAGTGAATTATTGTAGATTAATTAATACGTATTTATATAGTTCATAATTTATAGTGTTTTCTTACACTTAAAAAATTTACGCTATATAAAGTACCAATAGATACTTCATATCGTTACAAGGTATATTGTGAGTGACTGAAAACGTTTAAATATTTACATCATGAATTATATTTTATATTATATTATTTTATATTTGTATCAGAAAATGTAGACTTTAGGTGGACTTAAATTTAAAAAAAATATATAACATTGTATATTATTACATTGATTTTGAAGTTAACAAATATGGCAAACACTGCATCTTATACAAAACGCGTTTAATCATTAATAATATTTTTTAAATCTTAGGTCGATGGGTTTAATAAAATTTAAAAATACATCAGTTGTTTCGTTATTTAGAAACTTTTTAATCTGAATAAACTATTTGAATTTTTATTTTTAAGAATGTTATTTATTTTTTTATGCATTTTGTTTCTTGAGAGGAATACTTTAGTAATTTTCCAATTAGTATAGAAATATAAAAGTTATAAATGTAAAAGTTTCAAAACTATCACATCCACACTGACTTAAATTTGGTTTTTCAGAGCATTGAAATTTTTAGCAAATTTTGTAAATTTTATAATGATATCATTAAACCTCTGAATTTGTTTTTGTATACATACTTGTTTATCAATATAAAATATTATAATATTATAATTATATATTATAAATAGATACCTTTAAGGTTTTATTCAGATACCTACATAATATATCATACCATGGAATCATACAACTTTGTCGTATTTTGTTTTGATAACAGTTATCTAAATAATAAATAATTTAACACATTCCCATTCATACCAATACTCTAGACATATTTACAAGTGTTATAAAACTATTATTCATCCAAGTGTAAATAATATATATTATTAAATTATTTCAAATAATATTTCTAGATAATAAGTATCTAATACGAGGTTGGTGTACAATATCATAAATTATACATTTTATCTCACATTTTATTTTTATTTTGTACTTCTAACGGATAGTATGTAGTACTTTGTGCATGCAAATAATACAAATTCTACATTATAATATCCTTAAGCGTTTTCATTATAAAAGAAATATGATATAGGTAAGTACTAAAATGTTATAATATATTATTACTATAATATACAGGCCTATATTTAACGGTGTAGTATATCATATTTATGCGCTTCCGGAAATATAGATGTATTTTAAAAAAATAAAAAACATATTTATTTCATTTCAATTATATATAATCTGTTCAAGTCATTTCATATACCACGACCTCATTACATGGTTATACTATCTCTGCAATAGATTTTTTTTTAGAAATTTTGCGATATTTATACTTATATATTTAATATCTAACGAATTTTGTTTTCGAAAAATCCACTAGAATTAACAATAACCTCTCTCTATATAAAAATATTATATAACAATTATTACACAAATGCTAACAAGACACTCAAAAATATATAAATCGTTATTATCTTCTCTGGTATCTACCTACTATGCTTTTAAAATATGGCAACGTTTCAATACAATTTTTTGCCCCCGTGACAATGTTCGTTCTCGTACAACATAATAATGTCATTCGTTGTACATTTTATTCGAAATGAATTGAATACACTTATTATCTAGTAACCTTTATGGACAAAAACCCAGATAAAACGTAATTTGAAAAATAATGATATAAAATTAATTTTTTACTACCATAATATAAGTAAATTGTAAAGTTTGAATACAAATAGTTACTAAGAAGAAACAACGATGAGCGCACACATAATGTCAACATTTTGTACTTTATGCGGTATGTTTATGTTCTTTAAATAACAAATAAACTTAAAGATTTAGATGCACGGGTTAATGAATAAAAACGTTTAATTTGAGTTAAGATAAATGAAAATAATTTCTAAAGTTATAACAATGAATGTAATTAAATAGTTTGGTATAAAGTTAAAATAAAAGGTATTATTTATCTATAATCTTAGTTAAACCTAATCATAATCGTTTTTAAAATGTTTAATATCCAACTGGGCAGAGTTTAATTGGAACTGAACTATAAATAATTATATAAACTTAAAGTACATAACATATATTATTGCATGGTTCTAGTTTGAAAATATTATATCGATTATGATATTGAAATGATATATGGAAATTTCTTTAATATCGATATTTATTCTTGCATCGTTAAATTGTTATCAATTCAATTAGTTTAAGATTTATAATTTATAATTCATTAACATTTTCCTTCTAACTTTTAACACACTTTATCTATTTTGTTAATATAGAAGAAAGTTACTCATTATGATTTATTTGATGATTATTTGTAGAGGGAATACAAATAGCTGCAGTACATTTGATTGTTAATAATAGAAATGGATTTATAAATTTTATTAGTGTCACGAAAAGAAAAATCATCATTTTTTTAATAGACGTTATTTGAAAATTTATAATTATTGATATAATTGCATTTATACCATATAGCAGGTTGATAAATTTATCTAAAACTAAAATTCGATCATATTTATAACTAAATATATTACATTATATTGTTATATCAATATACTCTAAATTTTATTAACTTATAAATAAAATAGTTTTTATTATAAATTTATAAATGCTAGAAGTTTATATAATATTTTACACTAGGTATTAAGTCTATTTTTCTAGAATTTTTAGCCAGTTTATTAGGATCTTTTTTTGGGGTTATTGGAATGTCTTATCAAAATTAATCTATTAAAATAATAATAGCCTTAATAATGTTTACAAAAGTATAAAGATGAAATATCTATTTCAGTAATTGAATCCTCAGATAAGTTTTAACTCATTTCAATGTCAAGATAGATCTTTCTAGTATAGCGGTTGACACAGGTAGCATACATTATATTTTTAAAATTGTATAAAAATTAAGATAAATACTCGTATATCTACGATCACTATTGATTGAGAGAATGGAATCCATTTTGATAATGTTTATAAAAATAATTGTATGAGCCAAAAATCGTACAGTAAAATATTATCGATTAAAATAAAATATTAATGAATTAATTTAATAATATAGTAATAAATATTATTTTGTAATTGTAAAAATCGCAATAACTCTACTTCGGGAACATCAATATGTGTCATTTTCTTCTTTGAGAAATAATTTTAAATGTTGTTACAATATATTTTTTTCATTTAAATGAAATTAATAAAATATCTATAATAAAAATAATTTTGCAAACAAAATATAACACTTGGCGGAATCTTGATTTTATGATTTAATCTCACAGATATAGATAAAAACGATTACTTATATTATTTATATTTGTTCAATGGAGATTAAATTTGTTTGTATTTGTTAATATTTAAGTTGTATAGGCCTTTTAGTAAATTCAAATTATTGATTTAAAGTTCATATGACACTCTAATCACCTATGCGAACAAGTCCCTGCGATATTGTATGGTGACTTTTGAGATGACGAACAAAACGTTATTGTGATATATTTTTTAAATTGCATTATCAAATCTGTTACATTACCTACGAACAAAAATAAAAATTACATAGTAAAGTCGTTGCGCATTGTTATAATTAATATTGATATTGTGTTTTTATAAATTCTAATTAAAATAGGTTAACTGCGGTAATAACTTTTGAAATAATTAATATACATTATTATGTTCACTCGCATAATAATAATATAAAATCGTTATGATTATAATAATTAATTATATACTTTAAATTTAGCATATCTTATGGATAATATTATATAATATATCAGAGCCTTATTATACGTGCCTGGTTCATATAATATATAAGTTTAAACAACGCCATAGTATCAACTTTCAATTACGGAAATTGTATTTAGTATACTCTACTGTACAGTTTGTACATATGCTTCAGATAATTGTTTAAGAACTTCAATATTGAAATTAGTTAATATTATAATATTATAATATTATGATATAAATTATTATTATAGCTATTTCAGTTTCGAATACTCAAAACTCGTATTAGTATGAGCAACTAGGTACTTATGCTATTCAAACGATATTACAAACAAATCACAACATTTGATATATTTTAAGTCAAAACGATTTAGTTCATTTCAAGAATAAAAAAAAAAAAATATGCGGTGTTATAAAATAATTTATTGTTGTAATATTTGAAAATATCCAATTTGTATAATATACACTCTGAAATAATTCAACTAAAAAAACCATCGAGTTAATCAGTAAGATATTATATATATTTATACTTGTATAACTAACAAATTAACAATACTAAATTTATAGTTGTTTATAATTGAATTCGAAATAAAATCAGCTATTATTCATCGAATAGGAAATAATATTTTTTCGAAATTCGATTAATATATTATTTTATATTATGATAATTTGTTGGAATAGGATTTGTTTTTTTTGGTTACACATATTTTTACAGAAAAAAACATATATTAATATTATTTATAAATTATTACCAAAACAAGTTTTAAGCTATATCTGTGATATATTTCTAAAAATAATTGGCAATTAATTATTTGCAAATGTATATAAAAAAAAAAAAAATTGTATTTTATTATTACTAGGTATGACTGTGAACATATGAATGACTTCTAATGAAAAGTAAATTAAATTTACTTGTATGAATAAAATGTGAAAGGAAACTTATAATTACTTTGAAAAATATGTATTTTTTATAAATGAATGAAATAAATAAAATTGTTTGTATACATATAAATATTATGTTTCCATATTTAAAAGAAATGTATGTTAATCAAAATCATTTTATAATGTAACAAATACAAAAAAATAAATAAATAATAATATTAATAATAAAATTATAAAAGGAATTATTTATATATATATTAAAAAAATTAAAGCTATGCAATAGGTAATAAAATATCTATCAGTAAAATAGAATAACAATATTTGTATAAATAATTTAAACATATTATATATGCATAATCATATAACGTGGGTTCATTATAATCTGCACACACATTTTACAGTTCAGATTCAGGGTTTCTCAAATATTTTAATCGAAGTATTGTACTAAATAAATTCATAAAATTTGTTTATGATATTTAATAGAAATATTACTACAAAACAGGTACCTTTACAGGTTTTTTAAATTCTATGTAAAATAAGGAAATTGTCCATGTCATTGAATTAAATTTTTAGATGTATATATAACATTTATATTCATGATACCATTTATAAGGCTGTAAATGATAGTATTAAATTTTATTAGTATTATATTTTTGTACTTTAGATACTTTTAATTATAAGTAATAAATAAATTCTAACAGTTCAACCTACTCGATTGCATTTTATGAAAATATTTGAAAGACATTTAGAGATGTACTTTCAAAAATTAGTTACAAATAATTTTAAATATTTTATAAAATTGATTTACGAAAGTACGGATAGTGTTCTTTTTATCCAGATGAAATAATAATAGTTTTAGTGTATTGAAATTGCAGTTATTATATTAGTATGTGTTTAATATGATGATATCGCACGAGTTACCATCTCTGTCAGTTTAGCCTGCAGTGAGCATAGAAAAATAACGAGTAGAACAATTTTAGGTTAGGTGATACGTGATACGTTTAAAGCTTAAACATTTATTATTAAAATATTAAAATATTAAAATATAAAGAGAATACTATTTTTGAGAGATGACATATCAATTTTGTGAAAGTAGTTTGACTTTTTTTTTTTTCAATAACTGTAAATTCTTTGTCATACAATGTTTTATAAAATGGATATGTCATAAATCTCTCGAAAATATTTCCGTCTTTGTTTTGTTAATAAACGTTTAAACTTTATACGTAACCTAAGCAACACATTTCTTTTATTCGGTGTAGGGTTATTTTTACAGAGACGGCCAATCATGCGTTGACATCTTTTTAATAGTTAAAAATATTATGACACTTTTGAAAAATTATCCATACCATATTGTAACCATACTATGTCACTAAGTAAACCATATAACATTATTATAGTTACTGTGCAATTGTTTTAAATTAAAAAAAAAAAACACAACTTATTATATTCTTTACCGGTTATCGCCGTGGTTCGAGAACAGTATAATAATAATTAATAATAGGTATTTTATTAGTACTGGTATTGTCACAAAATGAATGTACCATAGGCTATCCTATCATTAATCGACATATTGACCCAGTGACGTCATCCGGCCGGAAATGATGTCATCGTGAAAACCATTTATGCAGGATAAACTTGTTGGAATGGGCGACGGAGAGAATCGCGCTTACAAAAAAAAAAGCGTGGGCAAAATTGTTATTGTTCTATTCGATGGTCTTCCTCCTCATCGCATCGCCATCAAGATTTAACCAGATATTAGACAATGTAGTATAACAATTTATATTAATATAATGACGTTTCGCAACGTTTGCGATCTACGAATTTCGATCAAATACGTTTTGTAACTACGCATATTTTAAACGAAAATATGAAAAAAATCCAAATAGAATTCCAAATATGTATTTGAATAATTTATTATAACAACATTACAGCATTAATGGACCTACTTAAAACATGACTTATTATAATTTTTTTTGTTTTTTTTTTTTTTTGTATTTTTTAAATGTCAATTAATCACTAATTTCATACTTGATCCTGACAGATAGATACCGAGGTAGTCAGTGATTTTTCCATGTCAACTAGACACAATTGTTTACAAAAAAACCTATTTTGCACGATGCGGTCATACGATTATTTTTTATCCCAAAAGTCTACGTTCACGAAAGAAATTATACATGATTAATCATGATTATCAATGCGTTCAATTTTGCTTGGAATCGAATATAGTAAACGTTTTGAAATAAAGTTTATATTCTGAACCAAGTATTCCCATTATTCAATTCTGTCGATCATCAACCTCGGTACGTGTATTTTAATAACGATCAACAATTATTATTGTTGTCTTTTTTTTTTTTTTTATTACTAGTTATAACTACCATACGACATCGATTTAAAATAATATGATTATCATCATTATTGTATACAACTAGCAAAGTTTTACCGTCGAGTACAGTACGCATTATATTATGCGGATACGTTATACCTAATATTATATTATACGAGCACCTACATAATAATACAACATTATTACACTCGATGGGTTTACGCATTGGTTCGGTCTAATAAAATACATAATATATTCAGTTAAGTACTTATCATTGTTTATAGTTTATTGTTATTTACACACGCACGTATAATATTTATTGTGCACATATTATGCGCGAAACGATAATAAACAATTCGACTTCGTTTGAACATTAAACAATTTTTAACACGCGTAGGTATTGCGATTACGAATGTGGTGATTACATTATTATTATTATTTGTGATAAATTCAACAATGAATCATCGATAATAGTATTTTTTAAAAAAAAAAAATTTTTTTTATTTCAAATGCGATTCAAACCTTTTGGAACAGTATTGAAAAATAACTTGTGATGGTTATCAAATATACAAATGTCATACGACATTATAATATCATTGCCCACCGGGTATGACGTTTTATGATAATAATGCACACGTGATTATTAGTTAGGTACACGTTAAACAAAAATGTCAAAATGTTAGTAAAAAAAAAAAAAATTAAACTCCGAGTTAATTTTATGTTATATTCAATAGTGTTCCAATAGGAAAATATTTAATTAAAAAATCATGGCCTACCCATATTCGCGTACTAGGCGTATTTATACTCTCAGAGTCTCAAAAACATCGCATAGCGAAAAAAATATTTGTTAGATTTTTTGTAATCTTTGGTTATATTAGAATAGAAATTAAGTAGCAAATCTTATTAACTTTTTTTTTTTTATAAAAAAGTCACATGAACTTGGATTTTTTGTTTTATAATACTCAGAGGCGTAATTTGAGTTTTATTTAATTGAGTAAAATTGTATTTTCAACAGACCCGTGGAAAGTATTCTGTTACACACCACTTATACTCAAGTTCCCCACTAATTGCGCCTATGTCAATACTGAAATAAACAACACAGTTGATTGATTATTGAAAACCAATTATTGTTTTAGAGTTTAAATGTCATTTAATTTAAAACAGTTGTTAAATTATTTCCAATAATAATGAAACAGAAATTCAGTTCAAAAGTAAATGACAATAATTTATTATTCACTTCTTAGCTATACTGTTTTAGTTATATTTACTTAATGTAACGATTCGTTATACATTTTTAATTGCCGTAATAATATTATTAGGCGAATAGCGAAAATTCGTCTTGAATTTTCATAGTAAGTACCTATTTTAAATAAACTATAGTATACTGTGTCACCGTGGTAAGACGATTAAATGAGAATTTTACGGATAAATCTTTAAATCTTGCCCATTAGCCCTTGTGATAAAATGTCACAGCGTATAAATAAGTATTACTAGGCGTTTCCCTAATAAACGTAAAAGTTCACCGTCCAGGTTTATACGCGTGCGACCTTGTGGATTACCACTACCAATGAAACCGCATATACCGTAATAAAAAAAAAAAAAAATAATACAAATTTTACAATATATATTTAAATATTATAATATGTGAGTAGAAGACTACACAGTTTGAAACTTCGTTAATTGCAATAGCTACGTATTAGGATTAAATAATTTAGATTTATGTCGCGGATTATATTTTATGATGTATATGTAGGTACAAAGGGGATCACAATAAAATATATATAAATTCGTATGTAATGCTATGGATTTACGCATGAGTTTTTGGACTTAAAATTATCGCAGAAATAGTATACGCGATCTAGAACGTTTAATATATAGTATTCTGTTATTTTTGTTATAATTTAATATTATATTTACTAAAAAATATTAACAACCCCGATTGCTTGTTGGTTTAGCCGTTTAGATTTTATTTAGTTTGATGAACATAATAATATTACATCTAAATAATTTGGTTTAAACAACTACCTAGTAGAAGTTATACCTAATGAAATCGATTGCATTACAACGTATGAAATCTCACATATTTCATAGATAGATACACGAAAATATCCTTATACAATAATTTTATAAAATAAATATTAAAATATTATTATTATTCAGTTAATTTTTAAAGTTTTTATAATTTATTTAGGGTTTCATCTAAGAGATATTTTTATGAATAAAAGCACTAAAAAATAAAAAAATAAATTCCTATTGATGTACTATTATAAAATAATATATATATATATATATAGTTATTGCTTTTTTGAATGTATAAAATTATCGAAGGCTTAAAAATCTAATCTTATATATTTCCAATTTTCCAAAAATTGATTTTATTTGTCCAATTAATAAATCTAAGTCATTTTTACCATTCGGCCAAATATTTAGTGTCCAAAGCTATTAGAACCAGTGGCCTAGGCAGAATTCTCTCTCCTACATAAACTTTTTTAATTTTAATAAGTCGATTAAATATAACTTTTTTTTTAAATTGAAAGAAATTTCGTGCAGTGGGGGGGGGGGGGTATAACTCGTTAACCCCTCTTGGCTACGCCACTGATTAAAACTATGGTATTTTTGTATTTTAATACATTACATTTTATAAACTAACTATATTTATTAATGTACAAAAATACTATGTCTTAAAGCGTACAAATTTTGTTTTTATGTAAGACTTAAATTATTTTAAGTAAATATATTTAACATATACTTTTTAACATACATATTTATTTAAAGTGGACAAATGTATAATATGTTCGGTCATATAATATTTATTAAATTACATTTAGATAACATTTTAATAAATAATTTATATCCATATTAAAATGTAAAAACAATTGTCATTTACAATACTATGATTTTATTCATTCTATTTCCATTTGATAATTTTTGAAAAAAAAAAATGATGAGTTTGGATTGATTCTAATTAATGAATTATTATTCCAAGGTAGCTTTTATATAATATTTAATTTAAAAATCAAATTTTAGTAATTTTATAAAGATTTAAAAAAAAAAAACAAAAACAAAAACTTACAATTGCTCTCATGTAAAATTTAATGTTTGTGACATATCATATTTGGCTATTATACTATTGTTATATTATAATATTACCGGAAATGTTGATTATCAGGCATAGTTGATAATATAGCTTAAAAAAAATGATGATAAATTAGTATAATGACTATTTGAACAAATATTACGTTTTTGCTTACAAACACTTTAATAAATTTAATATTATAACTGTTATTATTTAAGATAGTTACCCTATTTTTACTGTTATTGTTAAAAATATCGATAACATTATTATATTTATTTTCGCAACATTGCATGGGACTTCTGTAACATATAAGAATATATAAACTTTGTCTGGCAGGCGCATTTATTATTTCTGTATTTTGTTTTACAGTGACTCATTGTGACGCATTGTACACGTGACTTCCGAAAGCGTTAATGCCTTTTCAGCTCTTTTAAAAGATATTTTTATTGTTCGTAGAATTTCTTGTATCGAAGACTTCTTTAGTAAAAGTTAGTGAACATAACGCCATTGCAATAATTCTAAATAATACAAATTATAATACGACACAATATGAGTATAAAAATACTTAGCGATAGGTAACACATTGTTCAACTTTTTTACTAAACATTATATTAGTTTATAAAAATAATTGAGTAAAAATCCTAAATATACTCCTTTATATTCTTTATACACTCTATTAATCATCTTACCACTTCAACAAAACATTGATTCCATTGGACAACAGAAATAAATGAAAATAAATATTTAAGTATATGTAATAGGTACATATTATGTATGTTTTCCACTTTTTTTAAAGGACTATGATTGGATTTAGGAGTTAGCTTATATAAATATACAATAACAACACTCAAATAATTATGAAATTAATATTGTAAAAAACTATAAAATCTACATCAATGTCTTAAACTATTTTCCTTAAGCTATTATGGTTATTGCTTAGGTATAAAACGGTTATACAAATTATTGAATTACCTAAAAATTGTAACGTAACATTATATAATAATAGACATAAATTATTATAATGTTTTCATTAACCATCAATACATCAGTGTAACCACAATAGTTTATCCAAAACCTTCTATACGAATTTAAATATAAATAAGTAATAAATCAGATTATTTATTAATTTATTCTTATAGTAGTAGTTATTTTATTAGTTTTATAGTATTAAAAAAAATGTTAAATTACTTATTATTTTCACTAACGATGAAATACTTAAAATTTACGTTGTATTCTAAAATAAAAATACGTCATTAATAAACCATATTATGTTCAATCTCAATTATCAAATTATTTATATTTTTTCTATTTTATTTTAAGCAACAATACACATGGATATCTTTAATAATTTAGTATCTAATTAAAGTATTCATTTTTATAAACTAATATGTATAAAGGACGTAATAATAATATTTATATCACGTTAAAATATTTTATAATACTTATTTGTTTTAATTCTACATTATATTTGTTCTTTTGAAATTAGAATAGGTATTATCTGATACTTTAAATTCAAATATATAGTTGTTTAAGTTTATTATATTAAAAAAATAAAAAATAATATTAGAAGAATTTAAAATTAAAATTAAAATATATTTGAAATTAATAAGATACTTCCGAACACATACCTAATTAATTTAATATAATAATACCACATTATATTATTACATAAAGAACTATTTTTCTAAAATGTATAGTATGTTTTTCAGTACGTTTAAACATATCATTAAGATTACAAAATAATTATTAATAGCAAAAATATTACAATGAAAAACACAAAATGATTCGTTGTATACTATTTTTCTGACATATAATATGACTATTGTCTCTTTTTTTATTACAAATATATCCATTAAAAAAATTCCTAAAATATGCTCAAATGATCGTAACGATACTTTGATTTCATTCAGCAGCACTGAAGTTGAATACTCGAATTACATTTATGAGTAAGTACCTATTTATTTTGATTTAAAATAATGAATTTTGAAATAACGGTATTTTACAATCACGTTTTTTTTTTCAAATTTCACAAATACTTAATGTAATTATGTCCATTGATTAATTACAATTCCATCATTAATTGTTTATAAAATCTAACCGTAAACAAAGTCTAAGCAACTATATTACAATATTATCTAGACATTAAGTACTTAATATATTTTAGCGTGGGTATATAAATGAGAATTTATGATGACAATAGATGGTTTATATTATTTCATTATGAAATCGACCAAGGATCAAGAATTAAGGACAAACTAATTAAAATACAACTTGCCCAACAGTCCTCTCTCGCTTCCATGACATTTCAACTTGCACAGTATCACTATATTTAACGATTGAAACTAGAACATTTTAATGGAATGTTTCGAGGAATAAGTTAGTCGAACGTTTACCAGTGTAACGAGAATGAAATTTTGTAATTTAGACGTATTTTCTCGTAAGGTAATAAATTACGTATAATAAATTAACTTGCAAAGAATAATGGTCAGTTGATTGACAACCTAGATGTAAAATAATATTATTTCTTAGAAATTTAGACATAGTAATTTTAATTTAAATAAAAAAATATATTATAAAATCATTCATATAAAATAAGTTTTTATGAATTGTTCCTCTATAATGATAACATTTTTATTTGCATTGAAAAAAAAAAAAATTAATTAAAAAATAATAATAAAATTATTTTCCAACAAGTTATATACAAACTAATCAGACTCTAGTAGAATACTTTTTAAAATTAGTTGACATCTATGCTGGAATATTTACATAATATGATATTCCGAATAATATGTTGTTTGTGATCTTTTTGGCGATTTTATTTTACGTATTGTTAAAAACCGGTAGGTACAAGAGTCGCCCGGTCAATAGAAGTAAATGATAATGTTATTAATTCATTATTATAACGTTAGTAGGTTTGTATTTTTGTAACGGTCGATCAAGACCCGTCATAATAATATGTACAGCAAGTCAGCAACAGCCGTCTCGTTTGAAACATATCATAAAAATTATAATATACTTTAGTGATCAAATACAAAATATAAATATATTATTTCTTTATAATATAACATTCTATTAAAAACAATCGATGAACCGGACGTAAAAAGTTTATACAGTTCACTAAGTACCTACGTAATAAAATATATACATCAATAGTTTCTTGATTGTAATACCTATACTTATTTCAAATAAGTATTTAGTAGAACTTAATCTACACTATTTAAAAAACATTATTAAAATTATTTCTTTTTAATTAAATGTTTTAAATCGAACGAATTAAAAAATAACATTTTTAAATAAAAATAATAAATTTGAATTGTAGTATTATTCCTAGTACGATGTTTACAATATAACAAATAAAATAAATATAAAATTTAATTTGAAAATAAAAAATTACATCACTATACTGTAGTAAACTGCTTACAGAAAAATTAATTATATGTTTCTAAAATAATTTTTATTTATATTTTCATTTATATTTGAATTATATATTCGATTGAATAATTAAAATAATAATTTTAATATAAATTATTATATAACTAAGATTTGAGTTACTATTACATGGATACCTATAATTATTATTTTCTTTAAATAAAAAAAAAAAAAAAATTTATATATAATATTATTTTAATTATTATTATATTTAAAATGCATAATTAAATTAGAGAGAGATATGAAAATAAATTATGTAAGAAGATAATAAGTAAATAATTGATATGGAATTGTATGACTAGGTCAGGATCGCATTTAGGGGGGGGGGGGGGGCCCAACGGTATAATATTTCCACTAGCGGCAATTTTTCAAAGAGCGGCAAATTTTTACTAGACAAGCAAATTTCATTTAATATATCTTTTTATATAGAACTAAGGCAGCTATCGTGTCATTAGTCGACATTTAATTACAAAAAATGTATTGATGATTTTAAATATTATATTTTTTTTATATTTCTTAAATCTTTTGTGCATTTCATGATTTTATTATATGTAGGTATTTTTACTTATATTTGACTAGAAATATGGGTACATTTTTTTTTCTGTTTGACTATTTCGGTTTAACTTAAAGGAATATGTACTCGTTTTTTTGTGGAGGGATGAGGCGGCAAAATCGTGGTGCCCAAGGGCAGTAAATGTATAAATACGGTCCTGGATTAGGTTAGTCAATTACATCTAGTTGGGAATATTAGAAAAGTTAGAATATTAAGATCGTAATATTTATATGGTAAATATAGTTTTAATATTATTTTCAATAAAATACTAATTGTACTGTAGATATAATAAATAACTATTAAAAATAAGCTCGATAACATCTCTAACATAATTTTATGTTTAAAAATTATATTTAATTTTTTTTATATAAGCACAATGTTATAAGCACCTAAATTATTAATACATTATGATTTACTTAAATGTTTTTAAAGTGATACATTGATCAATGATTTTATTTGGATAACATTAGACCTTAAGCTATATATTATCTATAATAAACGAGCCGAAATCATTGATATTTATTATTTAGTCTAGAAAAAGTAAAACTATTTAAAGAAAATAATGCTGAAAACCCGATCAATAGGTCTATCACTTATGATAACATGATATGAAAGAAAACTGGTGAACAATTATTTTAACTATAACTAATAGGTCTAAAAAGTATGGAGGGGTCCGAAACTGAACAAAGGCGGCTTGTCCCATTTTAGATGTATACGTGGACAACAGGTGAGTGGTACGTGGTGACCAGAGGAACGGTGCAGTACCCGTAGTGCCAGTTATGTGAAGGGACCTATCCGACGTTCATGATGTCGACGGTGTAGGGACAGCACATACGACCCTTGGTTATAAACTAGGGATAAAATGTTGAATGTAGTAAATGCAGTATTTTTAAGAGTAGAAGAAATAGATCATTAACAAATTGTTTGATGTGGAGAAACATATTTTATTTTGGAACTTTTATATAAAATAATATTATTGTTATTATTATTTTTATTTATTGTTGTTGTATTGTAAATTTAGAAATATGTGTAAAAATGTTGAAACATATATTTCAGATTCGATGGGAAATTATGATTTTAGTGGTGGTAGAAACAAAAGATAAAAAAAAATCCAAATTATAAAATCTCAGAAGATGTATCCAAGTAATATTGATATTGTATCATTGAAATAATATTTTAACTTTTATTAATTTTACTGAGGTAACTTGTTAATAATTATTTGATAACATATGAATACAATTTTTTTATTTAACATGTTTTTAAAAAAATGTGTTCCAACACTCTTATTAAAATTAAAAACATTTTGGTAGTAACATTCATTTTCCAATATCAAAATCATTATTATGTTATGCGACGATAAAGTTAAAGATAAAGTATACCAAATTTTATAGTTAATTTTGGTGAATTAATAACTTTTAAGTGGGTAACTAATAATTTTTTAGTCATTTCGACTCTTTATAATGTCTTATACTTATGACCTAATGACATATAATTATCGCTGCGACTTCATGTATAATACTTTGTTCATAATTAAAAAAGCAATAAAAAATATGTTGGGTACGTCCTAGTTTATTAGCAAACGACAAATACGTACAATGCTATTTATGTAATATTATAATTAATTGATAATAACCGACAAACAAAATGATGATATATTTATAGTTATCATAATTAAATACATTTTATTCATCATAGACTGTCAACAAATGAATTGTTAGAATCATCAATGTTGTCAATAAATTTTATAACATTTTGCTACTTTTGTCAGAAACAGTTAAACAGAGTCAATTAGATACTTATTTTTAAATAAATGTTAAAGTTAATAGTTTTATTTATTTTTTTAAATTATCATATTATATAATATATTATGTGTTACAATTGATATGACTAAATATATCTAGCATGCCCATAATTCAGACCCAATGTTTCTATATAAATTAGGATTGTTAATTTAGGAAGAATGTGTACACTTTTCCCCAATAAGTGTTCATCGCTTTTGTACATTTCTGAGTTACAGTAAAAAATATATTGCGTTATAGTAGTATTTTGTAAATTGAATGCGTAACTGTTATACCATAACTTTGGCTCATCTTAATATATTTCTAAATAATAAATCTATTCGATTAATTTATATAAAAGTATTTTAGTTTATATTATAAATACAATTGTAATTATTATTATCTTTAATTTAAAAATAAAAAATTACATGTTTATTCAATATCCAATTATTAATAAATAGGCCAACTATTTATAGTAAATTGTTAATATTATTAAATAAATAACGAAGTGATATTGTTTAATTATTTGATCATTTGTTTTGTTTTACTTTTTTGATATTTTGAAATTTGAATTCTCATTTTAAAAATGATACCAACCGAGAGATCAATAACGAATTTAAATTTTAACATTAAGAAAAAATAGATTTCAAATGATAATAATACAAATTTATTGAAATTCTTTCTTTTTATAGAATAAATTAAAATATAATATCTACCTATTTACATTTAGATGTATTTTTATTGTTAGTATATTATACTTATTTTTTAATATTAGTTTTTATTTATAATCGTTGAATTACATTAAATATTTTCAAAATTAAAATATATGCAGTACAAGGTTTAGTCAATTATATACATAATAACTAAATTATCATATTCAAACAGTGCATGAAGCATTTCTAGAAAATTAAAAATAACCACACATTCATATATAAAATAAACTATATCATTCTGACTGTGTGAAATTAAATATTATGGAAGTTTACTAAGTGTGAATAATTAAAAAAAAAAAAAACAAACAAATAAATAAAAAGTGTAATTATATTTCTTTTCTACCAAAAACCTTTATTATTAACCTCGACCATTTTCAATTTAATATAAATGTTTTGTATAATTTGTTAAAATATGTGAAATTAATGTTACGGTCTTACTTACATTTTTATTGTTAAAAAA
Source organism: Eriosoma lanigerum (assembly GCA_013282895.1). Taxonomy (NCBI): domain Eukaryota; kingdom Metazoa; phylum Arthropoda; class Insecta; order Hemiptera; family Aphididae; genus Eriosoma; species Eriosoma lanigerum. Next base: position 14,378,830 of record CM023362.1, read on the forward strand.
AAAAAAACAACTAATTGAATTACAAGACTAAGTATGTTTATTTTATTTATCAAAGTAAAATGATTTATTTAATGATTAGAAATATAAAAACTTCAATAATACATATATTTATAAACGTGAAAAAATCCACTTTCAATAACAAATAAGTTTGCCTTCCTTTGTATTATACTCATTGCCACGGTTTTGTGATTCTATAACGAGATCACTAAATTGCGACTTATACGCAATGACATTTATTGAACTATAATATTGTATTTCCGAGTGCCTGATGAGTATTTTTTTTAATTAAAGCCATTAAATACTTAGACCCACTATTGATTTTAATTTGTTTTGTTCAAAACTTAATAAGAAAAAAATCGAATCACGGTATTATATCGACCCTCATCGAATAATTTTTTACGACTCACAAAGGTTAATGAGGCTTATCGCAATGCGGTTTTATACTATATAGGTATAAGGAATTCTTTGAAATAACTACTTTTTTGTTTCTTGTATGAATAATGCCAATCGTCAAAATTGCTGTTTCAAATATTAATTATTAATAATATCATTACACTATAGAGTCAAGATATATTCAAAAAATTGTTTTTTAAATAATTTTCCCGTTTGGTCTGTACGATAATAAGATATAAAAAAATACTATTTTCAGCTTAACTTGTATATTTTTCGATTGTATGAATATGATGGTGACATCAGTAAAGTTTTACCTCCATATATTTTCATAAAAAAACAAAAAAAAAATACCATTTTCGCAATTAAATAATAATTATGCTATATATTTAACTTATAAATAAAGGAAGATCGAAAAATTTCGTATAACAAATATCGTGGGAATTGTATTGAAAACGTATGTAACTCTCATTATATTTATTACACAAAATTTTGGTCATTCTGTATACATATATTATGACATATGATGTCACTAAAATACTCATAATTTTGTATGTTTTTGTCATATATTAATTGTAGCGTAATACAAAACAAAAATAATAATCGTACATAAAACGGTTGTTTAGATCTTTGAACTTACACAAACAAAAAAAGTATGTTATTTGTGTTCTTTTGATTATAATTGGAAATGCACGCACGGGATTTATGACATCAAAAGTACCGTTCGTGCAAGCACAAACTAAATGTTATTAGTTTTATATAATGTTATATTTAATACATTGTCAAGTTAAATTATAATTCATAATAATTGTATTCTTATTCATTGTAGAATTTCAATTAAACTACTGTAATATTTCTTATTTTTGTAGAAAAATGCTTTCAAAATGTACTCGTACGTATGACATATAAAAAAGTGTATAATTTTTAGTAACCTGCTACTTCAGTATTATTTTATTTATAATATACATAAAATTGTTTTTTTGCTTTAAGTGAACTTAGAACTTAAAACTTAAATAATTATTTATCTTGATTTTAAAATATATTAAGAATGCATATTGTAAATACAAATTATATTGCTCTTTAATCATCCGTTTAACGAACTCTATTCAATGAGCATTGTTATTATTTTGTAGTTTTATATTTTATACATATATTATATATATACAATATAACTCGTATATATATAATCATAATATGGTTTCGTTAAACAATATATCGAAAAAAGGATCTCTTTTCAGAATATCAAAAAATAAAGTAAATAACTATATTGAATTATGAAAACCAAATAGGAATGAATATTTTAGTTTGAAAATTGTAATTTAAGTAAAAACAATTTAAAATAAAATATAAATGTTAAGTCTTCCTCACATGTGCAATTTTGGAATATATAAAACTTAAAATCCTGTACGGTCATGAACACAAAATAATTATAGGAGAACTTTAAGGGTATGATCTTGTAGAAATTTTTTAGAATATGTCAGTAGTGCGATTTGAAATATTAACATTTAAAGTAAATTTTGTAGACTAAAAGATCTTAAAATATATCTATAAAAAGTGTATAAGCTTATTTTGAAAATACTTTAAAAAAATCACAAACAAATGGTAATTAAATAATTATTTGTAGAGTAAACTGCAGATAAAAAATTGTTTAATTTTTGTAAATATAAAATAAATTCTAAATATTATATTTTTTTTTCAATGAATATTTATTGTTTTATTGTTATAAAATATCGATTCTCAAGATATTATAACTTACTACCTATTTATTTAAATGATTTAATTGTTATTATTAGGTACAATTTTTGTAATAAATACGTTATAAAGTTCATTAAAATTGCGCTCATTTACTATTTTTAATTAGGTAAGTCATACTGTGTTTGCTGTGCTCTTTTAAACGATGGAATTTCGGGTAAATAATTACAAATATATTATTTTTGACTGCGCTTGAACGTGCACCGATACACTCTGTATATACTTATTTGTACTGCAGTGTTTATGGATGGGGGCGTGTTGTATAGTAATAGTTGCAGAAAATATTGTTAGTACGCAAGGTAATTTCGGATGAAAATTGGAAAACGTATCGTCCAGAGTAAGTTATCGTGCTAATAAAAGATAGGCTAAAACGATGAGTATATACGTACATTATTATACGTTTTATTATATACAGAGTGATCAGAATTTTTACTGTGGGAATCGCATACGTTTTCAATGTCGTCTCCATTATTTTCGTAACGTAATATTCTGATCACATTGTATAATACAAACACCGTCATACACATATATACACAATACACGTTCGCGAGGTCGAGTTAATAGACGTTTGCATTTATTTCGCAATTTTGGCAAATAATGCTTATTGTTCGTTCTTCTTTCGGCGAAATCGCAAGTGATTTACGAATATTATCGTATGCGAACTATTATATTATGAGGTTTAAAGAAAATAAAAACCAGACAATTTATTAAACTCGAAAATCAGATCGCTGTGGGTAGATTCAACGTTGGACAGAAAAACACAATTTTCGTGAAAATAGACATTTTGTGGTTTCGTTCTATTCTTTACACGATTTAAATAATTTGAGTAAACATTTTATATGAACTATATAATATGGAAACTGAAGATAAATTAAGTGAAACAATTTATTTTGAAATTGATATAAGTAATAATATTATAAAGTTACGGTATATATATAATTTTTCTTGACCTTTATACAGTATTATAGAACTATATTAAAGAAGCAGAGTTTTAATAATTCAATTTAGAAATTCTAATAGAAAATGCAAATATCAATTAATATATTATACTCATTTGTAATAGGTATTAATTTTAGTATTATAAATCAATCCAATTTTGTACTTAAGAATACAATATACTCAAATTATATTTAATTAATTTTTCTTATAAAATAAATAACTCAATTTTTAGATTATCTAAGTTCTATTTATGGCAACCAACGTTTTTCTAAGTTTATTGTTCTAACTATTTTTCAAGTGTTTTATTATCAGTTGTAAACATCAGTATGAACTTATCTATAATTTATTCCTCAGCCCAAATAACACAATAGAAATTAAAATACTTATATATACATTTATAAGATACTTAATGATACCTAATATTATGTAATATATTATATTAACTCGATTACGCGTAAAATTATATATAGGAAAAACAGAAAAAATATTTTAAATATATATTATAATCAAAAGCATGAACAATGAATATTATATGTAAATAGATTATACTTTAATATTATATTTTATGACAATATTTTCTTTTAAATATTAGTTGACATTATTGTCAAGTGCGCATGCAATAATTCGTTAACCAGATGAAACAAGATAACAGTGCGATTGACAAAAAGGACGTACGTCGTATGAGAAAATAAATCCCTATAGATCTCTTCATCTTGATCCTAATATATTACAAATAGGTAAGATATTTAGACAACATAATGCGTAGAAAATCATGTTGTAGAAACTGCGAACGATAACAACCATGTTACAAGGATTACTATAGCAAAAGTGTTGAACACTTCCAGACCTAACCGTAAACGTTAGTATCTAGTAATAATAGTACATACTCATTTAATCTGAGAATTTGTAAAAACTAAATTTTTCTACAAAGGGTTTATGTTATTTTACACCCCATACTATCTGTATGCATTCTGTGTTGTAATAATAATTATTTAAACTTAAATTCAAAATAATAAATGCCATTTTTTTTCATATTAACCTTTGTAAAATCATGTCTACGTAGAATTAACGATATTTCATCAAATTTCTTCATTTTTGTTGTTACTATACTACCTTTAACATTTCCAGGATAATATAATACCTACATCGCGTTTCCGTACTCGTTTTATAATTCTAACCACGCGATATAATTTCGTACAATATAAAAATATAATATGGTCATTATGTTATATTATATTATAAATTTATCAGAAACCGTGCCCCGGAGTAAAATCGTTATTTAATCCGAAATTAATTACTTCCATACGTCACGGCGACGGCCGTCGTAAAAACGCGAGCTTAAAAACTCGTTCAAAAATATTTATTATGGTCGTGTTACAATAAAAATCCTTTTTCTTCTCTCTCACAATACTCAGACAACCTAATAATAATCATTTTTAAACTTTGGTAAATGCCAATTTCAACGTTTTAATTATAAATGGGTAAAGTCAATTTAAAAGGCATCTTAAAAAATATTACTTTAAGTTTAAGAAATAAAATAAAATAATTGTCATATCAACCATCAAATATTATAATTGAAAAAAACTGAGTAATCAAAACGAGTTGATTTGTACAAAATAATTTGTGTAAATTAATGCGAAAAATCGATATAGGTAGGTGACAAATTAAAAAAAAAAAACTATTCAAAACATTCAAATACACGTTCTTGCCAGAACTATATTGATTATTTTTTTTCCTGGTTGGACATTCGAAAGTTGTATTATTGTTAGAATAAAACATATAATTCTATCACGTGTTAACTATTTGAACGAATTATTGTTGATACATTAAATTATATTTTCACATTAGAAAATTACATAATATGGTTAGGTAGAAATAAAGATGCGAGTATTCTATATAGGTAAAATTTGGTCGTTTAAAAAATATTTGTATGTTAAGTCCAATAGAATCGTGTCGGTTTATATATGAGCTGGTTTGAAAAACATGCGTGGAAAATGAATGTTGACATTTATTCGCAAAACGAAATATGCGAAATATAACCTTTTACATTATTATTATTATTATTTTTTTACGACACAGATAAAACTAAAACACTATTTTTTGGACGAGTATCAGCTATGAATAAAAACCGAATGTAATTTAAAAACATAGTTTTGTTTTTTAGATGTACTTTTACCTTAGTCAAACGTTCGTTAAATATATACAGAGTGATCAGAATATACCTAAAGTATTCATTTTTTTAATTTTTTTTTAATTTTTTTTTTTTATATAATTTTCCATGATTAATTAATTATATATATTTATTAAGTAAGACGAAAAATTAACGCAACATAAAATTGTCATCACTCTGTATGTTTTTATACTTAAATACGATAATGGGTACGTACCTATTTTTAAAAACAAATCAATATTAGACTATGATACTTATAATAATATCATATCTCTTACGGTGTACTAAACTTGCATTCAATTTCAACAATGTAAATTTCTATTAATTGTAATAATTTATATTTGTAAATTAAATAAATGAAAATTTATCAGAAATCATGATTAATGCACTTATAGAATATATTGAATTATAAATATATTTAAGTTTATGTATTTTATTATAATACTATGATTGTCAACCAAAGAATATAAAATTATGAAATGTTATCATATTAATAGACAATTACATACATATTATTAATAATAAAAAAAAAAGGTTGGCTATATGGCAAAAAATTTTAAGTGACAAAAATATTTATCTTTGACGTTAATAATATAATATGATATAATATCAATAATTATTTACATTAAGTATACCATTTTGATATCATGTTACATATCAGTTTTCGTGACAATTCTATATTGATCTATGAAACAGCTATATCATTTGTATTCTGTTCTTATATATGATAAAAAAATAGAGCTATAAATATAATTTTTTGATAAAATACAAATCCGACCACATTCTTCACTTGTTTAACTTTAAAATCAGATAACTACAGTTATTATCATTTACCATAATTCTACAGAAAACTCGTAAACTAAATGAACACATGACATAGTCACGATTAGCAAAATTATCAATGACTAGCAATCATATTTTTATTTTCAAAAAAATATTGTCTCAAATATTTTTGTTTCTCTATCCTAATGATACTACTTTGTGTACCTTTTATAAATAGATAGTACCAAACGCGTAAATTTAGGTTTTAAAAATTTTTATGGTTTAAATTCAATAATTACGCATAACTATTTGATTAAATTATTGAAATATGTAAACCTATATAATAAATTATTAATTAAAAGTAAAAATTAAGGGTTTTTTTACGTATTATTATTGCAATTATAGTACTATACAGTTATAGTTATGGACATAAATAATGTGCTTACCTAACTAAAATAAATTATAATTGTACTTTTTTAGGTTGAAAAGTGGTAAATTTTAGAAAAATTTCATTGTAAATTATTAGTTTTTAACAAATATTATTATTTATTTAATCATTACCCTATATAAAGACAATTTATCCAAGTAGGTACTTTCACTAATGTACTTAGTATAATAATTTGGAATAATAAAACTATTTTTATATATATATATATATATACATACTATAAATATAAAATATGTAATAATAAAATATTGCAAAATTAAGTATACAAGAACACAAAATATATATTATAAATCCTAATTTTAGACCTAAGACTTTAAGCACCCATAAGCTCACCTTTTTTTATTGCATATTTTTAGTGATTTAACGACGTTGTTGTTATAGTGAAATAAACCTTAAAGGTTCTTAGCCTAAGAAGAAGACGAACATTTATTCAATTTTAATTATTTTTATGATATAATTTACTTGTAGAACAATACTATAATCAGGTGAATTTTTTTATTTGATTAAAACAAAACTGATATTTTACATATAGGTAAGTACATTTAGATATATGTTTATATTTCAGAATGAATATTTTTACGTAAACGTAGGTAATTTCGTTGATTAAAATTCAACTTTACCTCAGGGACGTGGATAGACGTACAAGCTTTTATAGACATTTTGATAACCCGAGTAATTAAAATTTTAAGAAAAATGATGACGTATTTTAATATTTAATGGGCAAAAAAGGAATCCTCATTAATGTTTTGGGATAAAGTTATAGTTTAGTTATACATTTAGGTATACGTGTAATGTACATATTATAATTATCTCGCATTTGTTCGTTGATTACTTAACATAACATATAATAGTATAATAATATGTAGATATCTATTTAGTCTGAATGGTAAGAATAGTAAGAATGGACGTGTAAAAAAGTGCAGAAGGATATTTTTTAAAAAAAGATGTTATAACAGTGATGTGACAAACTTTTTGGAATTTGAACATATTATTACAAATATTTGAACCGAACGTTAAACCTGATAATTTAATTTTAAAATTGTAATTTAAACATTTTTTTAAAAATTTTTAATAGTTCAGTTTGGGTTCGATTCGAATTCAAATAGTTATTGGAGTTCGTCATATCACTAAAAATATATTGTAGCGAAATTATATTTAAATACGATATTAAAACCGCAGTTAAACGTTTAGAGAATAAAGAAATGTATAACCTACATACATTTGTTAAATTACTCAGCTTGTTAACTCTTTAAAATTTGTGCCATATTTTTATTTTGTGATTACATCTGTTTTCAGTTATATTATTTGATGTATATTTAAATAATATGTTACCGATATTCTGTTTGAAGGTTGATACCAAAGCCCAATTTTAATTTAGTTTTCGTTTATTTGATTAAACAATATTGCGCGAGTATTTTTTTCGGGAGTCTCTCATTTAGTCAATATAGATGATAACTAAAAAATACCTGCTGGCTATTCATTTAATACGTTTTAAATTTAAACAAATATTATCCAAACAACGTTTAATTTCAATAAAGTGCTTATATGATAAAATTAATTTTTTAATTTCTCTGTCTGGGTGACTTAAAAATAATTATTAGCCACTGAAAAATAATATCCAGTAAACTACGAGTAGTATCGATAATGCATAATATTTGTAAGGTATTGAATAAATAAGAAATTAAATTATAAATGTCGTTAGTGTAACACTAAATAAAAAAAAAAAGTGGGAATGTCAATTTAGGATGTTCTTCCTTCGGCCGTCGGAGAAATTAGTGGTTTATTATAATTTTAAGATTTGTATGCAATTATATTACATTAGAAAATACGAATCTCAATATATTAAAATATATTTTACTGATAATCCATTACAAGATTTTACCACGAGTGTAAACTACGCATGTATATATTCAAAATAAATTTCAAATTCCCACGATCAAAATTCAAGCAGTTACATATCATGGCAAAAATTGTCAGTCACGATTTTCGAAATATTTTGTAAATATATTAAATCGTATATGATTAGGTTTCTACAAAAAATTCAAACCGATAAACCGAAAATCGCAGTTAAATATTAAACATTTTTAGAAAGAATTCAAAGATCTATATTTAGCCAAAAAATCAACCAATCCGTTGCGAAATTTTACTAAACGTAAATATTACCTATGTTAGTACTCAAAATAATTTTCAATTCCCTACGATTTAAATTCAATTAGTCATCACAAAATAAAATACACTAAATAAATAAGAAATTAAATTATAAACGTCGTTAATGTAACACCAAAAAAAAAAAAAAAAAAATTAACTATAAATGTAAAACACTATCCAACTTATATTGTATTTCAATGTTTTTCGTAGGAAACGAAAACTTGAACAACGAAACAATATTTTTTAATTAATTATACATAATATCATGGGTTTTAATTGGTTTTTCTTAAAAAAAATAATAAATATCATAATCCGTTTCATTATTATTTACGTGAAAAATATTATGTTCGTTTTCCGATTAATATTTTGTAATATAATATCAAAACGAATACATCGAAACGTGTTGTTGGTTCGGTTTTCTACCGTCGTCATACCTGATATTTTAATATAGTCGTAGTATGCAACCGATGCCGAGAAAAATGTAAATAACGCACAAAAAATAATTGCGTCGACCCGAGAACATAATATACAGTATGATTCGTGTTACAAAAACAGCGACGACGATTCTGATAATATTATTATGCTAATCATACGTACGGTTTTTTTTTTATTATTATTTTATTTGATCATTCCAAATAAGTATAGTGACAGTTTATGTGTAAACAACGCCTATTGTTATTGTTGTTATCGCGTTGAAATATTCAAGTTGGTAGTGTTCGCTGAAAACTTATAGGTACCAGTCGACGAGCGAAGATATTTGGAATGCATTTTCGTTTCCCACCGGAGCCATTTCGAGTGAATATTATTTGGACGAAAACAACCGAAAACTGATACGATATCCCGTAATAAATATTGCGGAAAAAAACATCCCAAAAACATGACTCTACGTTTTTATCATTTATTTATTTACACTTTCTTGTCGGTCACGTGTTTGATATAGGAAAACGATTCTCTGCGAGGACTATTATACAATATTGAATAATTTATTGTGTATTACACAACAATTAATAATAAATAGTAATAGTTAAAAAGCGGGAAAGTCGATTTCGGACGGTCCGTTTTCGTCCCTTCGGTCCTCGGAGAAATTAGTGGTGTATTATAATTATTGCAATATGCATTGGAAAATACGATTCTGAGCGAAACTCAATATATATAATACAATATATTATATTGATAAGCTGTTCCAATAGTTTACCACCTGTATAAACTTCCTATGAGAACACTGAAAAAAATTTCAAGTACCCACGTTTGAAATTGTATAATTTATCATGAAAAATCCAAAATAAATTTCGTCAAAATTACGACTTCCGTAAATTTTGCCGTTTTTCCGTAATTTTTGGTAGTTTTTTTTCCTCGTTGAAAAATGTTTGAGAAATTTAAATAATGAAATTAAGATAGAACTAACTAAATGCCATTTTTTTTACGGAAAACATACTTTATACGTGGTAATTGGACTATTATTTCTACCCGAAATCATTCTATCAGACTTTTAAAAACACAAAAATATAATAATTAAATTCTACTAAATATTTAAACTCTAGAAGCTTATAAAAACAAATTGTAAGTTATGGTCAAAATATTTTTTAAAAATATTAAGTAGTATATGATAAGGCTTTTATAAAATTTTAAAACCTATAAACTCAAAATTTCAGGATATATTAAACATTTTTGAAAACATTTTAGAAAATAAAAAATGTTCATAATAATATAACAAATATTTCACGAACTACATATTACATTAGACTAAACAAAAGAAATGTTATAAATTAGTATAGAGCGTTAAAGAATAATGATTAAATCAAATATTAAAAAGTTATAATTTTACTTATTATGTATATAATAATACCTATCCTACAATATCAATATATATATATATATTAGAATTAAGATTTGAAATAATTATATTGCATTCGAAAAAACGATTTTGGGTGAAACTCAATTAGATACCATTGCAATATAATGATAATGTTTTTTTTTCTCCAATTTATTTATTAAATAAAGTGCAACAGAAAAATTAGTGTTTTAAAATAATGAAATTTATTTCACCAAAAATGTAGATTATACAAATTGTTTCGTTTTCTGGTATAAAGGGCCTTTTTCCTGTTTTATTAAAAAAATATTGAGAATTTAAAAAATTGACCAAAATAAAGTATCAACTAAATAAAATTATCTACCGAAAGTATACTCAATTTGTAATAGTCGGAACATTATTTTATTTATTATTTATGTCTACCCAAAAAAGTGTCTTCATTCATAAAATAACATTCTTCAGAATCTAAAAACGTATCATAACATATCTAAAATATGTTATAATAGTATTACGTAAATTATGTTTACGTAAATTGTTCATAAGAAATATATTTTGAAGTACTTATATCCGTTTGTTAAGTGTACAATTCATATTTTTGTTATCGAATCTTCGACAAAATAAATACTTTGGTATTTAATTACTGAAATTGTCAAATCGGATCGAACGTTCATTTACTATTTGTGAAATGTGTTATAAACACATTTATATAATTTTATAAAGACAGTTAAACTATATTCTTAATGATTTATGAACAAAATACTACTACGATATCGTTCCACATTTGGATGGGGAAAAAAACGATAATATATTATGTATACAGAATAATCTGTTCAATTTTCTGTGAAAATATAAAGCCAAAATATTACTTTGTTCTCGTAGTCGGATCCTACATGACGTATTCTTAAAATGAACCAAAACTTTACAAGTCAATTAAATTTGAAAACTTGATTTATATTTATATTTTTGAAACACATCGTTATATATATTTGCAAATTTCATACTTTTGTCAATATAGATTAATTTTGTGTAACAATATACAAAATACAAATGTCATAATTGTTTGTTTCATAAATTAATAAACTAACATATTATATTATATATAATATAAAACAGTATCTAAATTTTATGCTATTGTTTAATAAATAATACTATCGCACGCGCATAGAATTGTACTGTTCGTTATTGAAAATATAATATTATATTATGTTTAATCATCATTTTGACTTTGCCTTGTGTTCAAGAAATATTCTACTCATATTTACCGGAAAATTAAGAATTGTTAATTTTATATTATTATTTTCTTAATAATATTTAATCATATACTAAATATAACTTGATCATAGATTAGTGTTTCCCAAAATTGTTGTTACTACTATGCACTTAATATTGACTTAGCGAGGGTTTCCCTTAAAATTATTCTGTTAATGACTAACGCATTAATCGACATGGTTATCATATTAATCAATCGATTTGTAATGAAAATAAAACTTTCTTTACGTAATAAATTCGCATTATAAGACCAAATTATAGTTGATACGTTATTTAATCACTTTTTGGGCAGAACAATACATTAATTTTAAATAGCTTAGTTAATAATAAATACATATTAAAATATTTCTTAAATTTTAACTTTTCAATAATCTGCAGAAAAATTTTTAAAATAATATTTCACTATATATTACATTACCTATATTTTTTATAATATAATATGTGACAAATCATTGTTCAATAATTAATATAATTTTAAATACGCAATAAATCTATTAATGGTGCAAGTAAATTTATACAACTTTTGTATATATCGTTCATTCATCTACATAAACAATAACACCTATATAATGTTTAATTATTACTACTATATACTTACTACTGTACAATAATTATTATCTAACTCTCGATATGCATAAAGTGTTAATGATTGGCATACAAAATGATCAACGAAATAAAATATACAATCCGATTAAAATTATATTTTTAACAAAAATTATAACTTTTCCTTCCTTGGATATTGAAATCAATAATAAATAATATAAAATTATTATATTATTATCTATTTAAACTAATAATAACGTTTTAAATAATAATCGTTATATTTGTTTATAGTAAAAATAAAAATAATAAATTTAATTAAAGTTAAATAAAAATGTTTTAATATTAAACATATGTGTTTATTTTAAACAAGAGTGATATTTAAAACAATAGAATATACTAAAAAATATAGTAAATATACTATAATATAATAAAGTTCTTTAAAAAAATTATTGAACTTGATACCGGGTAATTATAATTAAATATACAAAAGTAACTTCTTGTGTCTAGTATCCAGTTTATTAAGTAACACATATTTCAACTTTTTATTGAATCTTATACAATGTTTCACAATTGTTTTTGTCTCATGCAAAAATGTATGTGTATCATACTAGATTTGATTATTGTTATAGACTTTTTTGAACTGTAAATATATGTAACCGAATTCGTTACGTATGTAGGTTGATTTATCTTTTAAAAATATTTTGAATATTGCGAATAAATTAACGAAAGGGTGAGAATATTTTTTATTTATAATGAGTGGATGAAATAAAAAAGTTAAATCGAATATATTGTTTTGATTTTAAACGGACTAGAGAGAAAGTTGTGAGAGTATAAATATGTTTGTGTGTCACAAAAAACTTTAGTTGACACACTACTTAAATCTTGAATATATTATTACACGATTATTAGACACAACATAAATGTACTTTACAGTAGTTTTAATAGTTTTAATAAGCATAGTTGTTTTTGTCATCGTTAAATTGATGGAATAAAAGTAAAATAACAAATAAATTACAATTTCCATACTCTATTTTACAATCAGATGCTTGTGAGATGAGTTTATAATATACACAGTATACACATATTTTCTATGATTGATGATGATAATAAATAAAACCTTGTATTGAAGTAATCATTTTCAAAAACAACATCATTAAGTTTGCGAATAATAATTGCCATACAAAATAACATTCGGTAGTAAATTACAAATTCAAATGTTAACAATTTAGTATGTTGTTCACTGATATAAATTTATCAAGAATATTTGAAAATATATTACAAAATAAATAAAAAAATTCATTTTGAATTATGTTGAAGAATAAACAAAATAAATTTCTTAAAACGATTTATAAAACATATTTATAATAATCTTACAAATAAGTAATTGATTTGTTTTTGTTTTTCTATTTATATTGCCTACCTCTACTCTTTTTAATATTGTTATTTTTGTACCTTGGATAATTTAATCCAGTATCCTGCAGACCATAAAAAAGTTTTCATTATTTTCGAACAACTAAAAAATACCAATCAAATTACATAAGAACATTTGCTCAAATTAGTTTTAAATTCATCAGAGAAATGGGTTTAAAAAATTCAATAATAATAAACTAAGATAAAATAAAGTGTTAACTTATTTTTTCTTTTGTGTTCATGCCAGGATTTATTAATTTATAAGAAAAACAAGTTTAACGATTTCTGAAATGATTACATTAATGATTGGTCTAAAAAACATGGATGTAGTGGAGAAACTTCCCCTTCTACGGGAGGGTTTGGTAAGGGATTAGTTCTATCTCAACTATTTTAAGCTCTTCCTAAAATATTTTACTGTTTTTAATTTGGAAATGTATGATTATTAAAAATAATATATTGCCTAAGGTTTAAACCCCTTTTACTATAAAACTCTAGTTGTTTCTATGCTAAAAAATTATGTATAATTAGGCCCAAATATTGTATTTTATCTAGGTTATAAAACGTTGAGTAACCTCTATTTTAGGTTTTTGTACTAAAAATATAATAACTTAGAGAGTGTATCACGATATCTGATATTTATTCATTATCGATGATCTATTATTTAATAAATCAAACAGTGGACGTTATATTATTATTATTATATTTTGAAAACATTTATACTTTAACATAAAATGAATAAATATAGTTTAATACTACAAATATATATAAAAAAAATAGTATAGCTATTCATAGGGTGTCGATGAATTGGTACATAATAAATAATTTTACTAGTATAGAATTAATTATTCAATATTTTTATCTCTAAGTATGTTTATGGTTTATGATATCTTATATTAAAGTTACTTATATTTTTTAAACGTGTATATTATGCGGAGTGATAAATTAGGGACTACTTCAACAAAAAATAAAAATACCATTGTAAATGGGAAAAACTGTATTAGGCTTTTCGGTAGACAAATGATTATTTTTATATTATAAGACTTTTTAAATTAAATTATTTCAATATTGACCGCGTTGTTATAGAAATTAAACAACCCTAATATCATTGTGAAAACAGAAAATTAATTTGTTTTTCAATGATATATTTAATATGTTCATTTTTCCAGGCAATTAAAATGAATCCACCAGTTTCTTGTAAGTCTTCATAAGATATATGTATCATTAGAGAATAAAATCATTTTCTTAAAATAATATTAATTTAGTACTTATATCCAATTATTTTCCAAACGTATGAAGAACTCTAATTGAATATAATATAAATGACGAGTCAAGGAAAAATAATTAAAAATTTAAGTTAGGCAAAAATTATTAAACTAAAAAAACGCGACAACTGAAGTGAATTGGATAAAAAATATTCGTACTATTCATTATGTCATAGATGAAAACCATACACATTACAAAAGTATACTTTTATAATTAAAATAATAATATAATAATACCTACCTCGAGATTTTTTACGCGTTAATAGTAAATTTTACATCAATTATTATTTGAACGTATTTATTATTATCCTATGTTCCCTATATTTATAATATTATTATTAAAAAAAAATAATAAGAAAAAAGAAATATTATCCTCACCTGAAATCGTAAATTAGTATCTAAGTCTCTTTGTTTTGTTAATAATTATAATTCTATACAGATAAAATCTTTTTATTTTATTTGTACGTATATTGTTATAATAACAACTCGGGATTTAAACACAAAACAAAGCCACGTTAATTGTTATACAGTTCACTGCGTGTAAAATACAAAGTTTGTTTTGCTGTTTGTTATAAAAGTATTAATGCGAAAGATTCGATAGAAAAACACACGAATTCAGCACTAGATGAAAAAAAAGCTATGAAAAAGTTGACCTGGTAAAAATTGTCAACATATTTTACACTTTTGAGATTATATTAAATATGTATTTATTTATTTATTTATTTATTTATTTATTCACATAAACGGACGTGAATCCTAAGACATAGTATTACAATTTGTGTGTAGACAATAAGAAACATGATACATAAATTATACTTTATCTTAATTTAAGATTATGCCTAATAATACAATATAATATTATGTAAGAAGACTTAGAGGGAAATATACAATACAATTTAAACATAATTAAAAAGAGAAAAAAAAAATTAAATATAATCAAAGACATAATTATTACCTGCAGCCATTAAAAGGTTAGCAGGAGAGTTTAATATATAATTTTTACTTAAGGAAAACAGATAAAAAGATTTTGGATCTCTAGTATTAGAAGTATTAATTTAAAAATGGATTAAAGAAAGTATTTCAGGACAATCAATTGAACCTAATATTAGTTTTTGTAAATATTTAGAGAGTAAGAGTGAACGACGATCTGAGAGTAGTGAAATATTAAGAAACTTTAAAACATTGATATATGTGCTGTGGATAGGTCTGCTAATGTTGTAAAAGTGATAAAACGTAAAAAGTTATTTTGAATAGATTCTAGCCTAAGATTTTGTTTTGATGTATTATTTATCCAGATGAGGGGCAGTACTCAAGAATAGAACAGACAAGGGAAAAGTATAGGATTTTTAAAGGAACAGGATCTGAGAATGAATCACAAGCACGTTTAATAAATCCCAAGTTACGAAAAGCTTTATTCTTGATCATTTCAGTATGGAGAAAAAATTTAATGTAGGATCGAAAATTATACCTAAATCTTTAAATTGATCAACAAACTCAATATTGTATGTAGAAATAGTGTATTAAATATTATATTTATTGTATATTATATTATATTTCGAACGTTTTTATTTGTAAAATTTAAAAATAACACTGGTACGATAAATAATTATTATGTACGGTCTGGGTATTCATTTTTGGCGCTACGCGTATTCTCCAGACTTCAATCAGGTAAAATTGCATTGCATATATTGTAATAGAACTTGTCTGTTTTAGCAACAGCAAATAGTGTCAGTTAACGATAAGCTATGCTACCACCGGAGTAAAAGATTATTCGAATGAATATAGTGTAATGGGGCTCTTAAACACTCATTGCTAGTACGGATGCGTGACGATAAAAACTACTAATTGAAGCAAATAGATTGAGTTTTACGCAATAGCACCGATTAGACTGCAATTTCTAAAGGGTTTCATGGAATGCAATAAAACTTATAAAGCTTCATTTGGGATTCAATCTCGTAGACGATGACGCTGGACAACAATTCGGTGTTTCTCAAGTCGATATTAAAACTGAAATAAGAAATTTAAAATAATAGAAAAATCATGATTAGGTTAGCAAGTATAAGAAATATAATCCTTAAAGTCGAGCTCGTATATTATAATCATTAAAAATGTGACTTAAATTCCAGACGATATTAAATCTGACAGTTGTCAAATTCCATAAAAGCGAAACAGACAAGAAAGTTTAAAATTGTCCATTACCTATTTATTATTATTACTCATTATATAAAGTCCAATAGATCAAACTGCGATAGACCAACAGATTTTAAATAACGGTTCACATTATTAGTTATAAATCATGATTTTAAGCTACTTTAATGGCCTTTAAAACAGTAATTGCACCAACAAATTAATACAAATAATTTACTGATATACCATTTACAAAAACTGACATCTTAACTTAACGTTATATATATATATAAAAAACACATTATTTAAACTGTTATTATATATTCTTCAATAACGATAAAATGAAATCATTTTTAGTATTTTTTGCTCTTACAGACTACACTTTATTGTTTGTTCATATTTTACAATTACACAATGTGGGCTCTTTAATTTTATTATAATATAATAAGAAGGTATCTATCTATGTAATATTATAAATCCTGGTCAATCGATAAATATGGCTAACTAGCTAAGAAATAAAGTTAAAATAATTAAATAACAGTAATAATTAGTTATTAAATGAAAATACTTTTTTAAGATATTTACAATTTAAATAAAAATAGTAATTTCGTTAAATTTAAAGTAAATGGATTAAATAACTAACATATAGTTAGATAAAAGTGAGTGATACGAAAAAAAAAAAATTAAAATTAACAAAACAAAATCCATAAAATATAACATATTAATGTTTATAAATGAATATTTTATTTTTATTTATATACATCAACCACAAATTATATAAAATACTTATTGAATTTAAGAAATTATGTTATTTAAAAATTAGTATTTGATGTGAAACTTTTTTATGTGACAAACATTTTTATAAATATATAAGAATATAACTTCAAATATTTTAATTTAACTATATTATGTTATGCTATTGTTATTAATAAGAAAAACATTACTTAAGTTGTCTAGAGAAGACCTAAGTTGCCTAAGAAACCAAGTAACCTAACCTTAATGACGATTATATTTATGTATTTTATTGTGAAATGCTGATATTGATAATGTAAAAAAAAATTCTATACATGTTAAGTTTATATTTTATTTATAAAATATTTTTTTTATTTATGTGATATCAGGACTTGACAATGTTGTAAAACTTTAAATACGTCCTTACACATAATAAACTACTTAGTTGGGTTAAATTTGAAATATAATTTTCGAGAGATTTTGTTTTAGTGTAGAATAAACTGCGGTAATCGGTCATTTAAAAAATTGGATTGTGGTATAATAAATGCATTATTAATTAGTATAATATACTCATACGATTAATTATTTTTTCCTTTTTTCTACAATAAAAGTTGAATTCAATTTAGTTTTAATAACGGATTAAAATGTAGTTTTGCAAGTAGCAACATGTTAACCACATTGCGTTACAAACATTTGATTGTATTTTTAATTGAAAATGATATTTTTCAGTTTGAACATTATAAAAAGAACTCTATAATTTGATATTTAAAAAAGTGCAACTTTTAAATTGAACTTTTATTATTTATTTTGTTAAATTTAATGTTGGCAAAACTAACCCATAATTTTAATTTAGTTGAGTACTTGATTGTGCACTTGATTACACATGATTGCGGTGTATGTAGGTATTGATCAAATTACGAATATTTGAAACATCCAATTTACAAAAATTAATTGTACCTATATTATTTTATTATTATTTAATCATGTAATTAACGATGAAAAATGAAGTTGATCATTTTATTATATTAAAAGCCAATACATTTATATATATAACATATCAATACATTCAGTGGCGCCGTAGGGGGGGGGGGGGGGCCTTCCCCCCCCCCCCCCCGTTAAATATATCAGAGAGCAAATTATAATTTTGCACCCCTGAAAATTTGTCATAATAGTTATATACTTAATACTTAAACATTTTAGAATTATGGTTTATATTTAAATTACATTTTTATTATTTTTAATATTTATATAATACTCGTATAATATGTAACAAAATGAATTTTAAAAAGTTGTATAACAAATAAAATTAAAATTGTTTTTAATTTTATATTCATAATTAAATTAGGTAAATAAAACTATTAGTTTAATCTGCAAAATAGTAGTTAAACCTATTTTACAAAAATCAATAAGTATTTGTATTTTATTTTAATATAGGTACTATATATCATGATTTTTCTTAAATTTTTGCCCCCCCCCCCACAAGAAAAATACTTCCTGCGTCTCTGGATACATTCAACGAAAAGGTAGTAACTCGATTTTTTTCGTTTTTGAGTTACGACTGCATTCTGATAAAGGATTTTTTTCTTTATCGACCACAAAAATGATTGTATTTTCATTTATCTCAAAGAAATAATAAAATAATATTAAAAAAAAAAAAAAAAAAAAAAATAGAATAATAAATTAACTTTGAATTTTATTTTTTTCCTCCTGATCAATTGATAAAATGAAGTTACTACCTTTTGCATTGGATGTATCGATATATTAAGCGTGTGTGCTATGTTTTTTTTTCATTAAAAACAATAATTTCGTACCTATTTAGATTATTTTCTAGTTGATTCTTTAAATTATTATTTTTTTATACAATCTGTTAAATCCATATCAGCGAATAATTAGTAATTGAACTATTAAATTATATTATAAATTCGCACTAAAATATTCTATATTCTGTATACTATACTATTTTCAATAGTTAATACAGTAATAATTTGTTTGAAAAATCGTCACAACATTCTACATGGGTACGTTAATATGTTTTATTATGTTTTTACTATGTTTTCCTTAATAGTACTTATTTATAAAGTATATTCTATATGTTTGATTGAAATAATTAAAGTGTATTTTCATATAAAAATATCAAAATTTAGCATATTTTTTAAATTTATACGTATATTATAATATATATTAAATTATAATAACTAGTTAAAAAGTAATAATATGCGCAAATAACAACATTATAACGCGTGTGTGGATAATTATATATTATCTTATTATTAATTACATGTTTGTGTTTTAATAATCGAAACTATTTCGTAAGTATATAAATCGTTATATTGCATTCAATTAATGATGGTCGAAAGTTATAAAAATTTATATTCGTTTTATACGAAATATATATAATTAATGGGATAATATAGTTAATTTGATGATAGTATTACACTTTTCGGTAAACTATGTTTAATTACAATATTTTTATATTATGGATTTTATTATGATTAAGAGAAATATATCAGCAGAGAGTATCAGATGACATGATCAGCGTGACAACGTGACATACCTATAGCGATTAAATTTACTCATCATTTCCATCGAATCCGGCAATTTTTAATCCATAACGTAAAAGTTTTTTCGCCAATTTTTTTCTAGATTTCCGTTGAAAACTCCATTAATGCAAATGCATTTATATATATTTATTTTTTTTTTTACAGAGTGATCGAAATTTTACAAAAACGATGGGTATAATATATATGCGTTTCCATTGTTGTTTTTCATTATCTTACTAAATCAATATTCCGAACACCCTGAACAATCGGGAAATTTCACCGGAATAACATTACCCTGTACATAGAGCCAATCGGATTTATTATGTTTACGTTCGGATATTGTTTCGTTGTAGTTTTGCGACGTCTTTTATTGCAAATCAAACAGTAAAGGTATCTAAATGCGACGCATTAGGTGTTTTCGGGGTTCCCGAAACGACGAGCCGTCTTTTCGCGAAATCACTGATTAGTCGACGCCCACCGGAGTGTGTTTACTCCGATAGCGATCCATATAATAACGGCTTCACCCTCGTCGGGTCAGTCAACACGGCTGTCTGCGCTCGTGTGTGACAAGCACGTGACTTCACGAAATATATTTATATAAAATAAAATAATAATATTATAATAACAGTTGGGACAACGGTCAAATAAAATCTCTCGCGTTTGATTAGACTCTATTTTTTATATTGGCCGACGGTAAAACATGCCTGAAAAAATACAAAATTATGGAAAAAAAAATATCATTTTTGCACGACAAACACAACGTTGAAGAAAACACGAGAGTATGTCAAACACATACGATTTAGCGTACTTGGACATTTCTTAAAGTGTTTGTACGTTGTGTTACCGAAAACAAGTTTCTTGATTACACCGTACGTCTGCTGTATACCGTGTCTTCAGTTTTGTAGACAATTTTCATAATAAAAGTTTTAAAATAAACAACAATTTATTCACACAAAAGTTAAATGCGTATCGTTGAAACGCTAAAGTTGTTGTTTTGTGCAATGCATATTTATGTAGTTTTTTTTTTTTACATTGATACGATTGAACTAAATCATTTTATATATTTTCTTAAATTCAATGTGATTCTACAACAATGTTTATCATGAAATAAGTCATACGTAAGATCATTCAGACGTATTTAATGTGTTTTAAAATTGAAGTTCAACAATTATTTTGAAAATGTTACAATGAGGATAAATTATTCCGGTATAATATATCACTTGAGAGTTTGGAACGTAATTTTTTTTTCTATCTATCCTATCCGTCAGTTTTTCATAATAAATCGAGGCTCCATAAAATATGATATTATATTATAATGATTTTTATTTTCGGTTTCCAATAAGCAAGATCGCAATTTATCACAGTGACGAGTGAATTTGTAAATATTAGCATAGTTGGTGAGGTGATTAACGATATAAATAATATTATTTTAATCTATGTATATAGAACTTGTAGCAACGACTTCCAAAAAAAAAAAAAAAAAAAATAACAGGAGACGCGAAATTGAAAACGTCGCTGTTTATATTTCAGAAGTCTCGGGTATGAAAAGACGATAGTAGTTTATTATATCCAGGAATCATTGTAATGCTTTTGCTGACGTAAGCTTCTTGTAGTCTAAAATATCTGTGGCTCTATCAGATAGAGATCGTGTTCCTTCACGAAATAGGATAGTCCAAGAACCTAACTTCTTGTTAACCCAAAATATAACTGTTATGGTTATTCACCAAAGAGTATTCTCGTAATCGCTCGATGATCGTTTGGAAACGTTTGATGTGCTTTTTCTCGGAAACGCATGCCACTAGTATAATAATCGAAGTAACTAAAACATAAACCAAGTTCACGGAGTTCGTGGTCATCGATAAACTGTTGAAACGTTTGAGTTTCGTTTCTATAAGTCCGAAAGACATAAAAGGAAATTAGGAATGACCAAATAGTATTACAATTACAGTTTTAGAATAATTTTCCTCAACAACAGGAATTCAATGATTCAATGCTCGTACCGAGTCTATCGTCGAAAACAATATTATTAATTTACCATATAGAACATTTTTGAAGTCTCGTATGTTACAAACATATATTTATATTTTATATTTTAAACCATATATTTTGTTTACGTCACTCCCGTATAGGAAATTCATATTTAATTCTAATACGTATCATTTCATTCAATGAAAGATATTATTGTTTCTATTGATATTGATTATTCGATAGTAAAACAATTCTAATGACTAATCTAATACTATTTTCTCATGAAGTTTACTTAGTATAGAAATAATATGAACGATAATAATATTTTTGTTAAATGTTAATTTTAACTTGTTGGCGTGTTATTGGCAAAAACTCGCATACACTTATTGTTTTAATAGTAAAATAATACATTAATAATACGTAATAGTACGTACAATAATCATTTATGACTTTAAGTACTGTTGAGGTAGACTATAATATGAATTCCATTTTAATCGCAATTTCCAGACATTTTTATCGTGCAAAGTATTGTTGAATTTATTATTATTATTTTATTTGTAAGACTTTATATATTTTGTAAAGCCACATAACATTAAACCATTTTTAAAAGTGATTTTATGACTCGTGCGACTATACTGGGTTATTCATTATCTCAAAAAGTATTAACTTTTTCTAACTTTTTTTATTGATAATTTTAAAATTTACTTTTTTCTACAATATTGGATGAATTTCATAATTTTAACCATTTTTTATCTATCCTAACTAAGTATCAACATTCGGTTTTTAAATTAAAACACCCATTTATAATTTCAGAAATTAATTGAGATATAATTACAATTAATTTTAGCATTTAAATATTTTATTTAGTGTCAGCTTTTTGATCAGAGTAATCCCTTAAGTTGGCTCTTTTTGGTAGACATAATTATTTATAAAAACCAGTAGCAATTATTGCAACGGAGCATTTATCGTCTATGCAATAGGTAATCATATAATATCATCACGAACTAAGATAAAGAAATAAAATACGTTTTTTTTTTATGATAATACAATAATACAATAATGCATTAAGTATATTTAGAATATAGATGTTGTCAATTATTCCCTATATAAATAGTTACAATTTCTGATTATGTATTATACTCGATAATGTAAAATGTATAATACACCACACTTTAATTATAAAAGTAAAAGCCAACCTTAAAATAATTTTCTTCTGTACGTATCTAATTATTTACATTAGTAATTAATATTAAATGTTATTAATGTTTTTGTTTTGTTTTTATACCTAATAAAGTAATAAATAATAGCATAATACATTTTAACAAGTGTTATATTAATTAATTTATTAATAAACAGTTAATTGAAAAACACACAATAAACCAAGATTTCTACCTAAGTCATTAATATGTTTTATAAGATTCATTCAAATTTTAGGTACCTATTAATGGTATAGCTTTCCGATGTTTGTAAATTAATCTGTAAGTACCTACCTACAATTTAACGATTTCCCCAAAAAAAGGAATAATATGGTATAAAAGTAATTCAATATTTTAATTAGTTACGTTTTTAAATGTAATTTCTGTTTATGCAATTAAATCTTGATATGATTCAACGTTTTTTTGTTTTTTGATAATTTTTCCAAAGGTTCAGGATGACTATGCGTATAATTTATATAACAAGTCAAAAGTTATTCATGAACTAAAACAGACTCGTGTTGATCAATTATTTGAACTGAAAAAGAATAATAATATAAACTTGTTCAAGGTGATATGAAAATTATATTTTGCTTCTTAATTAAATTGAAACTTCAGTAACAAATTAAAGGTATATGTATAAATAATTAATATCCTATGGCATAAGTTAAAATTTAATAATTAAATTTTGAATTTGTTTTAGAATAATTAATCATGAAGTTCGATATGGTATTAATATGGACCACCAGTACCTATAATATGTTCATACTATTCCAAGAAGTTTAATGGACATAAATAAATTTGAAAATGTATAAATGGAAAATTAACTTACTAATTTCTTTACTAATGGAAAATATTTCTATGAATTAACTTTATAATTAAAAATAATCAAATTATTTCTCTCCTAATATAAAGAGATATTAAAAAATTAACACCTATCGCCTCAAGTCAACAAAAATTTGAATTATTACATATACAAGTAAATGTTTATCATAAAGTTTTTTTCAAATATAAGAATTCATATAATATTATGTAAAATATATTAACTAGGCCAAAGTGATGGTTCACCTTTTTATGCAAATTTAATAATATATAATTAAATCTTTAAAAAGTATTAGTACCTAATATCAACCATTAAATTTAAGAATGCAAATACTATTAAACCCATTTCTTTTTTTTATCAAAACAATAATATTAAAATTAAATATATTTTACTTTAAGATTACTATTTCTTTAAAAACTAAAAAGTTAATACAATTTTAAATTTAAATATTTAAATTTGCTTGTGGTTTCTACTATTGAACTAGGACAATTAATATGTGTATATTTTTCATTTTGATATGAAGTTCTTACCTAAATTAATCTTGGAATATATAGAAATTTGATCATCTATTAAATTGAATAATTATGCGTATAACTGTTTTAGGAAGATACTTGTTAGTCTTAGAATTCGTATGAAATAGTAATATTATAAAAATTATTAGTATTTAATTAAAATATAAAAAGAAAAATAGACAGATACTAATTTGTTCCATTCTTAAGATACTTACATCTATAATAATATATTTAAAAAACGTAACATTATTAATTATCACTTGTCATAATAGCTTCTAGGATTACATTGTAGGTATAGTAATAGTAACTTATTACAGTTGGTATATTACTTACTTAAAAGTAAAAAGAAATTAACTCAAGTTGTATTACTTAAAAGTTAAAAAATACAATAATTATCCTAATTTATATATTATGAGTTCTTATAGTATATAATTACCTATATTAAATGTTGTATAAAATACATTTTTTAATAAAAAAAAAATTATGTATAAATAAATATCTATTATTATAATATTTATAAGTTTAATTAATTTATAATTATATTTTGTGTCTTATTATTATAAACGTTGCTTCGTTATTAATTAATTAAATGAAAATTAAGTGATTTATATTCGTTAAATATTAAATTTTAGTTTAACATTTTCACAGGGTGTCAGGATCGTCTTGAAATTATATTTACTAGATTAAGACAAAAAAATGGTACTAGCAACAACTAATATATTATAGTTTAAGGTGATTCAAACAAATATTACTAAAAAATGCGGTTAAATATAAGTCAAATGGGAACTGTAACAGTTTTGGTGTATTAGTTGAAATTATATAAAAACATATTACTAATGATATCAATGTTGACACAAAAGATTTTAAATAGAAATATATTATTAAATAGTACTAATTTTTCTATAGATGGAGTTACATTAAATATACTTTATTATTTAACCAAAAACATTGTACATAAAATAACAATCCATATTGACTGTATGTGTTGCATTCAACCACTTCTTTCTAAAGAAAGATTCTTAAAATGTTTAAAATCAATATTCTAAAGAACATGATTATTCAGTTCCTCAGTTATATTCAAAGTTTACTACTTTTAAAAATGTTGGTGTTTTAATTTTATCATAGAAAGTTCATTTGCAATTACTGTCGCTGTTTAACATTACTTTATGTGTATTACTAATAAATAAAAAAATATAAATGTACCGAACATAGAAAAAAAAAAAAAAAATGTTATCCTATATAAATACCAAGTTTGTTTCGGACAGTAATATTTTTACTATGTTAAATTGTGAAAATATAGATTTATTAGACTGGTTTCATCCAAACCAGATTAGACATTATTGTTGATTTAATGATATTGCGTTTATCGTTGTATAAAATGTTGAACATTAAACAATTGATTATTCTTCGTTGGGTAGATACTTACTTTAAAATTACTAAATAAGAAAATTCCTTAATTTGTCTGCGATATATAAACCGTCGTTTAACATAAGCGTTTGCGTTTGAGATGCAAGTATTATTACGGCTATAAAGTTATTCGAATAAAAATGAAGTATGTAAATATAATATAATACGTAGGGTGATTTGACTCGAGAGCAACTTTGTTGTTTTAATGTGCGGAGCAACGAATTAAATTGAAGTTTATTATCTAACGAGAACAATAATTATTGTCCGTAATTTAAGGAAACTGTTCGTATTTGGCGTGTCACATTTTATTTTTTTCGAGTGGTCAAAAAACAGATGTTCAAAAATCTTCAAAAGACTTTAATTTCTTTTCTTATTTTTTTTTTTTCTCAGCTATGTAAAATCGAATTTATATTACCGAGAAATTGTGAACACTCTCCATATGCATTGCGTGTTTAATGCGAGTAAATTATATATTATACGTTTTCCAGTGTGCATATTACGGTGGCACATATTATATTGGACTGTCGCGCGCGCGAAATTACGCCGAAAACGGGTGAATATTCCGGATTCCGCACACGCGTGTAATATATTATTCTTACTAGAAAATTGGGCGTCGTTCGGAGTCGAGCGTTTCGCCCGGGACACCTGGACAGTTGGTTTCCTAATCATTTTCTACGGGTGTTCATAGGTATGTATGGTCGGTTGTATGTACAATTTAAACGGTATGCATGGTTAGTGTTCAAAGTTATCTCATCTGGGATGTTTAAATTTTAATTCAATAAAAAAATTACCGATCGTAGCTATACTTACCATTGAATTATACTTTTTATTGTTTTATCATTTGTTTTACTCTAAAACTATTA
Source organism: Eriosoma lanigerum (assembly GCA_013282895.1). Lineage (NCBI taxonomy): Eukaryota > Metazoa > Arthropoda > Insecta > Hemiptera > Aphididae > Eriosoma > Eriosoma lanigerum. The sequence goes on from CM023362.1 coordinate 14,405,898, forward strand.
CCGAATAATATTACTTTATTGAATAAATAATTATTACAAATATAGTACTATTACAAGTTATCGTTTGAATTTAATCAATACATTTCATTTCATTAAATTTCATTTACATTTCATTCTTATATATAACTCAATACATACTATGTAAATACGATTTATGTATTATTCGCTATGTTAAATTATAAATTAAATTATTTATTTATCATAAGGTCACTATGCACAAAGTATTGTAAATTATATTTTATTATTAGTTATTATTTTAACTTAATTATTTTATAAATTAAGATGAAATAATGTGTCTTAGAATCCGTCAACATTTAGCTAAATCACATAATAATATTATAATCAATCTGAATATTATAATAAGTAATAATGATTATTAAGTTGAATAGTATAATAATGTTTAGTTTTGATAGTTCGTGAGACCCATTTGGAAATAGTAAACCCGAACCAATGAAAATTACAATATTATTATTGTACGAACAATTCTATAATAATGATTTTTACAATTATTACAGTTATTTGTTTATTATGAAAATGAATTTGAATTTAATAATATGTCACAGTTGTAATATCTATTATAATTATTAATTATGTACGTAAATATACAAATCTAAATTATAGAAAAATTTATTTTGATAACATAGTGACTGCTATAAAGAAATCATTATTTTAATATACAATTTATCAACCAACATAGTTTATATGTAGGAGAGTTCACCATGTATGTATTAGAAAAAGACGATATAAAATAAAATAGGATATTTTTTCTCGAACTAGAAGTATTAATTGTAAAAAAAATTTAAACGTTCAACAAGTTCAGATAAATGTATAAATTGTTTATATATTTGTTTATTAATATAACATTTATAAACATAAATAAATATTCGGACATAAATATTTAATTTTTCTAGTTTCTGCAATATATTCTCTTACAAAATGTCTATATCGCTTTAAAAAATGAAATTCGTCACGTGCACGTCCTATTATAGATTTCGAAATGTTTAATTTCAAACGTATCCAATCGAATCGCTCTCAGACAATCTCTGCGGCAAAGTAGCACTCGTCATACTTCTGTCTGTACGTGTTTTATTGCGTGTCAATAAAATACTATACAACATCAAAAATATAATGTACTAGTATACTACGTATTATATTAAATTATATTCGTATTGTCTACAATGGAATCGAAAATTCGACCATGTTGTAACGATCAGATAAATAAAAAAATATTAAATATGATAACAATAGTACTTTAAACCGAACGATTAATATTATACTAACCAATGTAACCAAATTTAAGTTTCAAAATTTAAACGAAAAATATATATTTAAGATAAATGATAAAGTGATATTCTACTACTAAGTTTCAATTTTAATTATTAACTGTATCAAATACAATTGTCCAATTGTTAACTGGAATAAGGGAATAATAGTTAAGATCAGTATGAATTTTTCATCAAATTTTCTTGTGAATTGTTCATTACCGAAGTGTATCGAAAAGTAATGAACACTGTAATAAAATTCTATTTAAAAATTTATATATATATATATATACATTATTTAATGTTTTTTCGCCATATTAAAATGTTTAAATATTATTATACGATATAATATTATTATATTATAAAGTTACCAAATTATTTGCTATTATTATTATTATGCGATTGCATTTTTAACATTTCGAAAAAAACTTATCTGTATATATTAAATGTTCTTGACTGAAATTTTATTAGAATGTGATATTTATTTATTTTTTTTTTTTTTGAGATCTGACTTTTATTGGAAAGAATACAAATATTTATATTGATCTTATTATTAAAGACAATCTCCTGAGTAAAGGGTGAACAAAAAAAATATTTAAATTGCTTGGAAAAAAAAAACTAACAATAAATGTATTCTTGTTGAAATTGCCTTAAAAATTAGTTTTCGATTGATTTTCTTAATTTCCTATTTTATTGATCGAAATACTGCTGTCATAAATAAAAACACGATACGCTATAAAAGACCTCGATGTCGGCAGTAACGATATTTCTCTAATTCATAAATTTTATCTCTTCTCGTGTAGAGAGAATGAATTACGTAACGCGTTGAGTTTAATCTTTATCTGGGATACTGTGCGAGTCGAAATGGTGTAAGACTACAAAAGCATAAATATACGTATATTATAAATAATGATTTCGACGGTTTTTTTTTTTTAGATTTTTACAGAACCTTCATCGTTTATATCAATGTGAGATAGTAATGGTTTTGACGTGTTGACTAAACAATATAAAATTTAGTTCTTGCGGAAATATTGCAATGAATAAATATATTTTAAAATTAAAATCCGTTATTTAGGGTTCGCTCGCCACGGGAAACGTATATTGTTTTTAAATAGGCATAACTATCAAGAATTATTAGGTTAAAACAAACTTTAATTAATTAAAAGTACCGAAATAAACATATCGTATAACAAATTAAATGAAACATTTAAAAAAAAAAATTATAAAATTAGTTTTTTTTTTTTATTATAATATGTATGAAAAATGGCGTTATGAAGATAATTTTGAGAAATGCATGATTGCACTAGTTTCCTGAAGTTTCGAATTACGTGAACCATCTCTGCCATAGGATGTGACTCATTTTGTGTTCAATAACATATTTTAAATGTAACAAACTTTGCGTAAACATAACTGTGTGCTATGCTATTTTGATGGTAAGGGTGGTTACTGTATATTGACCCTAAATTTTTTTTTATTTAGGAAGACGCTACTACTGTCACTGATAGTTCCGATCGATACATCGTCCTTTCAAGTGGTATTTTTATTCTTAAACTTTTTCGATGAAGGATTAATTTAAGAAACATATGATTCCAGCAAGATTATGACGGAAGCTTTTCAACAGCAGTTTCCAGAGTAGTCTGATCTCTAGATTCGATGATATTCACTGGTCACGCAAAATTGAACTGTTGATGTGTCATTATTTTTTTATTAAATTATTTTATTTAATTAATAAACAAATTAATCATTAATCATGTCCCACGCCAGAGTTGGCTCATTAAGTTCAATAAACATTAAGAAATGACTATAATCATTCATTTTTTTAAACGAAAACATCATAAAACCAATACAAAATAAAAAAATGAAATAAAAATTTTAAAAAAAATGTTTTTTTTTTAAAAATTTTAATTGTTTTGTTTAATTTATCGTAATATGGTAAGCTTTATTTTGATATGATTTAAGTTTATTTTTATCTAATACTTTTTGAATTATACTTATTTATAACAACGCTTTACTTGTAGTGGACTTTGTTTTACATTTTTATAAAATACATATTTTTCACTATTTTTGTAATAAAAAAAATATTTTTACAATTTCATTAAAAATATAAATTAATAATCATATTTATTAAAGATAGAATAGCGAATAATGCAAATTTCTATAATATAAATTCCATGTCCATTTTGTTTTCAAAAAATATAAAGTTGTGTTATTATTATTGTTAAAATCTTCTATAAAATTGAATGTTCTTAAGTAAATCATTGATTTTTGGAGTAAAATATTAAGAATAGAATATTTTACTGAATTTTAAACTTATCTTTTTTCTTGTATAAATTATATTTAAAAAAAAAAAAACATAATTTTAATTTTCAATAAATAATTATTAATTTATTTAAAAAATATTAATAATAATAATTTTTCATTTTTATATACTTAATGATTTCAAGATACTAAATTTTAAAAGAGATAGTTTTAATTTATAATATGAAAGCTATTTATAGCAATATACCAAAATGTATATTTACCATTTAAACACCAAAAAGTGACAAAAATAAGAGTATTCGATTGAAATCATGAATTTTAATGAAAACCTACAATTTCCCTAAAATATAGATGAAAAAATTATTTTAAATACTAGGTTTAAATATACCTTAACGTACTATTTCACTTAATTTTATTAAATAAACAATTATAGAGTAGAGAAAAACGTACAGTATTAACTATTTTCTTAGGAATAAAGTATATTGCTTTTTGGCTGAAATAATATAATCATATATATCATTCTTATATATGTGTACAACAAATTATTACTCAGATATAGTTTAATATCTAGTTGATTAGTAGTAGTAGTAGTAGTGTAAATGTTAAAATAAAGTGAAAAAGGTTTTAACACGGCGTATTGTATAGGCAATATTAATACATAAATGTGTAGGGGAATAAATTAATAACGTGCATTTATATTTAATTTATTTCACTTATTACAGGAATAGTTTCCTATTAATAATTTAGATATTTTCGAATTCATTTAAAAATAATTATTACAACAAATTCGTTATTGATAATAGACATAGGTTAATAAATAAAACATGAATAGGACTTATAAAGTTGTAATATGAAACAATAACTAAATAAATTAAATACAGTTCTTAAATTTAGAGATAGGACATAATTAATAATCGTATGTTCTAGCAATTGTAAGAATTTGCCATATTTTATTCTAATAAAATCTAACCTAACAAACCATATAAAAGACATATGATTTTCTGTATGTTTTAGGTTTATTTCAATAATCTTACAAATTCATTATAATCGACCAAAATTAATTATAATTTCATATATTATTCATAGTTTATTTCTTAATTATTTTAATCTTATTATGAATAAAAAAATACAAAACGCTTTTGACTCTATTATAACTAGCGTTTTTCCCTGAACATATGTTTTTTTTTTCATGATGTCATTTATATTTTTGCTGGTATTTATTATTAAAAATAAATTCTCTATATTATCCTCTTGAGAGATTCTTTGCGAGGAATAAAACATTATACAATTATTATGTTATACACATTTGAAAATGTTTATTAATATTTTACTGAGAATTAGTGATAAAATAACATAAGAGTGTGTACATAATGTTCATTAACATTTTAGAAATTTATATTTCAAAGTATTTAGAATAACTGTCCAATCTAAATTTTTTACACAATAAAATATATTTATTTAACGATAAATGATAAAGCGTACTGTTTTTTTTGTTTTATTTTTATTATTTGAAAAATATAGTTATTCTTATTTGGTACATCATTATAATATAATAAATAAAACAGAAAGTTTAAATTTAATACGAATAGCTTTTTTTATGGATTTTATTATTTTAATGTTATACAATAGTATTATCGTGTCAAAATTATTAATTGGAAAATACAATAAAAAAATATAATAAATTGATTTGAAACTATATGATATTACAAAAGTATTAATGTTAAAAAAAAAGTTTCTGCATAAATGCCAACAATATCCTTTTACTTTTTTTTTATTTTTAATATTGTCACCCTATCTGATGACTTGCATCATTGTGTCATCGAATTTCATATCAACTGAACCAAAAGGGAAATGGAAATATGAGAAAAAGCTAATGACCGAGAAAGCATTAATGTAATTGGAATTCCTTAATTGATTTACTCGAGACAACTACAGTCGATTTCCGAATAATTAATTTACCGAGTTTTTATCATTAACTTCTGAGCTTATAAAACGTCAACCAGAGTTTTATATTATTATACATTGCCCACTCAATTCCAACTGATAAAAAATACAACATGAAATAAACAATTATTCTCATAATTATTGCCATAATTATATGCCATTTAAGTAAAAATAAATAAATAAGTTAAATATAATATTGTAGTATAATTATTGTACTTGCGTGATCAGGTATTGTGTACAGGCAATTAAATATTCAAGAATTCACATCGTCAAAATATAATTATTATATTCGGTATATTTACATAAACATATTTCATTTTTACTTTTCAGTATCATTTTCGTCATCATTCCTTCATAAGTTTCTTAACTTTGTGTCAAACGCTATGTTATTTTTATGATATTACATTGCATTATAATAATTTATGCGTGGGGAAAAATAGAAAAATAATAAGTAAACTATTTTAATCATCTGGCGTACATCCAAGATATTAAATATTGAAACCTAATAAATTTAGTATTAGATTAATACGCCACAACAGAATGTAATTTATGTAATAAAATGAACATATAATTATTAATCTGAAATGCACGAGCACTAAAAAAAAAAAAAAAAAATATAGAAAAAAATAATATTTTATACTCATTGTTTAGTTTTAAATTTGAATATTCATTAGAGAAAAACCATTTTTTTTTTAAACCTTTCTTTTAATTTATATTTATCTATAGTTTTTATCTTATCGTTTATTTTTTAAAATTACATTCATTCAGTAGCACTTAAATTGCATTAAAGCTGAAATATATAATTCAATTGAAATTGTGTATATAGTTAATTATATTTTGTAACTATTAATACATTTTAATAAAATTATATTTTTTATGTTATTTCAAAATATAAAGGGATAATAATAAAAGTAGAATACTAAATTTGCTTTTTTAAATAATATATAATGTAATTTTTAAATTATAATTAACTTCGGTTCCCTTTCAATACTAATAAAAGTATAATTATATGAGAATATTACAAACATATAAAATATTAAATTGTTTATGAATAATATAATATTTAAAATAAATCGTATTTCGTTTATATTGTATTTTTCTAAATCAATATATACACTGTATATACTAAATTGAGTTAGCTAAATTATTAAACAATGCATATTTATCATAAGAAAATAAATATAATTTCTGTATCGTCAGATGCACGACGGTGACGGCTGAAAATCAATACTTTTCTTATAAAAACCTAAATCCTTAGAATATTTTTTTTTTTTTCAGAATATTTGAATATGTTTAATTTCACATGCTCAGACTTGGATATACGTTTTATTTAATTATAAGTATGTTGCGAAAGTTCAATCGATAAAATTGATATTTATGTTTTATAATATTCTATAAAATAGAGATTGGATGATGAAATATGTGTCTGATGATATTTCTTATTTCAACATGAAGTATATGTTCTGTGAAAGTCTATTAAAACATAACTAGATAACAATACTTTTGTTGATAGTGAAAAAGTAAATATTGAAATACAATTTAAAATAAAATTATTCATATTTCATACAAAACTGAACGGATAACTTATTATATATTTATTTATGTCGAAAAATTACTTGCCACGTATGTGAACTATCATAGTTAACTATGTAACATCGATATAATATTATTATGGTATCTATAATTTTTGTACAATTACAATATATATTGTATATAATATGAAAATCGAATTCGATTAACATATTATCAGACATTTATATTAAATGGATTACTCGTGTTTGATGCGATACGTATTTAATGGTACGGAATATATTATCGTTACCATAAATGCGGTATATCACTGTTGATATAACAATATTATAATACAGCGTATACGAAGTACACATTTCTCCTCGAGAATAATCTAAATTATCCACAAAATTAGCTAACAATAATTTAGTAATTATTATGCCCGACCATTGTGCACACACTAAATTGACGGTCTGTTGCAACAAAACGACTGTAATTCTGTGGGTAAGTACGATATCACTGTTGGGGAATGATGTCAAGACACCACGAAATTAAATTAGAATAGTGCGATGTGTTATATGGAGAGAAGCGATACCTCGATTTGCAATTAATATATTCGATTGATTTCGTTTTCGTCGAATCAGCCGGACGTAATTTATTATCTTGCGCTCTTTCGTTAAATTAAAAAAATCGTTTTCGCACAACCGTTTCAAACGAATAATAGTTATTATAATACAGAATAAACATAATTAACTGATGGTAAGAGTTTCAAAATGTCGTGAAATAAAGATATGAAAAATATATAGGAAATTAGCAACCGTATCGTTATAAACGAATCCGAATCTAAATTGTTGCGGATCGTTTTTAATATGAAATATTTATTTTTTTTTATTCATATCCCAAAGGTAGCATCACAGTCACGATAATAATCAACTGTGAAAAACGTGAACGAAAATAACTTTCTGTCACAATACACAACACGTACAATCAAAGCCGTTCATGTTATCACGATCACACGAGCAGTGAAATATACAATATAATTTCAATATCCTTAATATTATTATGTACATATAACAGTGTTTTATACAAGATGTTCCAGATATATACTAATTGTTATATCACTGTGAAATAGGAAGATTTTAAAATGCAGTTTTTTTTTAAAAAATTATTGTTCCGGCATTTGAGTGATAAATACTTTTTTTTTTTTTTTTACTTTGTATCTTTAAATTTAATTTAGTTTGAAAATAGCCAGTTTAAAATGTATATTTTACAAAAATAGTTTTGATGGATCAAATTTATAATTTAGGCGATCTTGAGAAATTTTCTCTTTTATTGGAAAAATCATATTTTTGACATCACTTTTTAATCTGTTAAATCATGGAGAATGTTAAAATTCATATCATTAATATTCAATATTATGATTAATAAGTAAATAATATTCAACAAATTTTTCATACCATTATATTATAAGTATTTAAATATATCTAGTAAGTAGTTCTTATTGATATATTTATTAAAAATAGATAGTTATTTTTATACATATACCTAGTCTCATAATCGATATAGTTATGTCTAATAAATAAATCAGTTATAAGTTATCCTTGTGACATATTTAGCTTTAACCAAATGCTTATAATTATACAATTCACAAACAAATTTTATGAAAAATAATTTATATAAATATGAAATAAATATTATCTTATACGTTACATATTATGTTTATCTATTATTATATTATTTGTTCTTTTATGAGTTACACATGAAAGAAATTTTTTTAAATGTTGTAAAATTGTAACTTTTAAAAATATTACGTCACACACGAATTTCACCTACATGAGTGTCCTGATCCTGCAGGATTAACACGTCACAAATGTACAGAGTAATCTGAAATTACAATAGTCACTACGTCTCATTATAATTTATAATATCTCACTATTCAAAACAACACTCAACGGCGGCGGTCGCAATGACTCACAGCGCGAAACAATAAAATGTCGACAATTGGAAATTATTATCATACAAATATACTCTATATATATAAAACAATAACAATTAATCCATAGTATAACTAAGAAATTAAGGCGATCTTGTGGTTTAATTATCCTACACTTCTAACTATTGTATTTACTTTCCTTTCTAATACCCGGTATCTCCGGAACACCATTCATCTTAACTTCTCTATCAATATATCATTATTCTCATGATTACATTTTTTAATCAAAATTAAATTTTTTTTGAATTTTGAGGGCCACTGAGCAATAATTTGATTTGTATGCCGTTTTATTGAAATTTCACGACACATATATATATTTTATATCATATCATACATCACAGATATAATTTTTATAATTGTATTTTATTTAAATTTAAATTAGTTTCCTTTACATTGTCATTAAAATTTGTTTCATGATCAATTACGATTGAATGGTTTATGATATAAATATAAAGTTCGGTCTTTGTTATATTTTTATACTTATTATTTTGATCACGAAAAAATATGAATGTTCCATTCGGGATTTGATATATATATATATATAAAAATATATATGTGCACTAAGATAAATCTATCTTGGGCTTATATTTGACTTATAATATTTGGCCGATTCGTAGTGAAGATCCTAATATCATAATTTATATTTATGTCATAGACTTATAAGTTATAATATAACTTTGAGAAAAATTGAACATTAAACGTTTGGATATGGCTAATCAATTATTTTACATAAACCACGACAGTTGTTAAAATTCGCCATATTTTGTTCTAACAATAAAACCTAACACACCATTTATTATGAGACATATTATTTTTTATATTTTCTAAATTTATTCTATATTATTAATCTTTAAAATTGTTTAATTACCAGAATATATATTTATAAATTCAACATTTTCTCGGAGAAAAGTCTCTCGCATTAAACATTTATCTCCGGAACACTATTTAACTTAACTTGTATATCAATATATCATTATTCTTCTCCTCACCATTTTCAGCCAAAATTCGTAAAACACGTATATTTCCAGCAAAAATTATAAATGAAATTTAAACGCGAGTAAAAAATAATTTAAGTTCTATGTTTAAAGGTAGTTTAATAATACTTACAAAGTTCTGGTATATTATTATTTACAAGAATATTATAAAATAAAAAATAAAAAATATAAGGTTATATTTTATTTTTTATTTCTTGGTGGTTAGATGTCTTTAAAATTATAATTTTTAAATTAAATTAGAGGCGAACATATTTTTTTTAATATTATATATTTCTATTTACTTGGAGTGAATAACGAAAAAGTTAATTTCTGTAGATTCTAATAAACATCATTTTATATAGAGATTATAAGGAATTTTATTTACTGAAATTTATATGTTTTAATCCTGTCATATTTTATCTTATTGTGTATATTTTTTATTTTTATTCTTCAGAAAATAAAATTTAAATTATTATCACTTTATCAGTATATGGAAATAATTTTTCGAAAAATGTATTCCCCAGTTTATTCTTAATCTATTAAATGTAGATATATACTCATTGAAATAATCTTATCTTTATTGATAAATAAATAAATAAATATTTGATTATAAATCTAATATATAATATTGTGTACACCATTATCGGCGAATTATGTATTACAACATTTTCTTATGTAGGTAGATAAAATTGTTGTTGGAATTCTCTTCGCGAACTTATTAAGTTGGTTAAAATAAATATGTATAAAATTGTATTCCGAATATGTATGTCATAATTTTTGTATACTTACATACGAAATACAAAAATAATATAAAGTTATGTAGGATGAATTTAATAACATCGAATCTAAGATTATTTTTTGTAGATTTGTTTTTATACATATTATTTTAAATTTTATTGTTATAAAAACCAGTAGACATACTGTTGTAACAGATTACAGAATAATCTACTATACAGTTAATCTGAACTTCTATACAGCTTCATGATTATTATTATTGCATTTTATCGATGAGCTTAATGTTACTACCTATCTTAGCACATACACGCGTGAACAATATTTAATTTAATTTTACAGTTATTAATTTTGATATAAAATCTCGAAAACCGCACTCAATATAAAGGTTTTATGTACAATTTCTACAATTTCAACATTTTTTTTATTAAAACATAAATAATAATAATTATAATTTGTATAAATAACTACACTTATATATTGACACATGAAGATAACACTGAATCGAAATTTAATTCGTAAATTATGAAATATTAATAGTAATATCTATATAATCGGAACCCTAATATCTCGCCATACTACTCCATTATAATATAATCTGAATTACTTAAAATACATCTGGACATATTAATCGTAAATATCTTTATTTCATTAGTAAGTCAATTAAAGTATAATCAGAAATCTAATTAACATAATACAATTTTTAATAAATGATTTTACAAATTGTCCAATACCAAAAAAAAATTCTGATATTATTTTCGAGTTGAAATAAAATAATTGAAAAGTCAACAGAGATTAATAAAAACATTGACAAATTTAACATTCCTAATCTTTAAATCTAACTTTAAAAAAATAATAAAAATAAAAACAATTTCTATAAATAATTATATACTGAAGTGTTCTTTTCTTATCATAAATATTATGATTATTGTTTAAAACGTAATAATAATATTTAAAAGTTACGATTACAGTACTTTTTTTAAAAAATAGAAAATAGTTATACTTATAACACAAAAAAAATATAGTTATAATAAATCCGTGTCCGAATATATATATACATATATAAAATATTTTGAAAAATCTTTTAAATATACTTTTGCTACATTTAAGTTGAAAATTGACAATTATTTATTGAAATTAACACATGTTTTAGACTTTTAGTACAGACGTAAAATTATGTTAAGTATAGTATAATAATAATTTCATAGTTCTGTATTTGTTCACGCGTTACATTAATGTACGGCAGCTCATTATGGTCAGACTTTTTTACTTCTCCCGGAAATAATTGTTATCAGTTATCATTGAGTTTGAACAACAAAAACGGAAATCACTATGATCGTGTGCACCCATATTTTATCTGTTTTTTGCACCATCCATCAGTGCATTGTGCACTTGATATATTTGTGTGTTGAGTATTTTTCTACTTCGTTGTTCGTTCACGTTGATACGGACGTTGTAAGGAATTGTGCGATCCAATTATTAATATAGTCTTGTTGTTCACGAACAGTGTTGTACAAAGATAACCTATAATTTATCTAGATAAGATAACAGATAATTGATTTTAAATTTATCTAGATGAGATAAATAGATAACACTTATAACTATTATATAGATAAGAGATAAAAAAAAACAGATAACTAATATTTAATATTGTAGATCCAACGTTTGTACTTGACATAAACCATAGTTGTTATTAATATGATTATTTTGGAAATATTATTATTATTAAGTATAAATTATCTGATACTCCATTTAAAACTATAAATAGTGTTTAGAGGGCGCGGTTTAAAATAATTTTGTGTCAAAATTTTTTAAATCATTGATTGAATAATTATCTAGATGATTATTCTCAGATAGCCTATTTTTTTTTTATCTAGATAAGATAAAAAAATAACTGTATTTTATCTAGATAATACACAACACTGTTCACGAATATATCTTGGCGGTGCTGGTTATTGGAATGTGTCCACTATATGGAGTCAATTATTTTCCATGAGCTTGTCACGAAACACGAAAGAGTATCTTATTGCCATTTAGGCATAATTGTGAATTAGAATATATTTATTAATATTATAGATTTTTTGTCTGTTGTTATTGCTATTCATTTTGTTCATCATCCTTATTTAGAAATTTTACTGAAGCATGTGCAAGTGCGTTGTGCCAACTACTAAATAAGAGCTATTTGTGCGTAAACAGTATTATTAAAATTATTTTCTATCAATGATAAAGTGAATATATTTCATAGATCCGTTTTTATTCAACCAGAAATCGTTTTCTTGACCATTATTATAATTTATTAATAATGAACGAGAAAATTTGTATCGATAACTCGATGTGCAAATACAATTTTTTTTTATTTAGAAACAAAAAATGTTCTTTGCATATTAGAATACAAATAATTTGTACAAAAAAAAAAAAACTTTTCAAGTGATTTTTAAAATAATTAATATTTTATTTAAAACAATTCTTTAATACATTTTTATAAAAAAATATTTCTAAAACGATAGAATATTTAATTGATATTAGGACATACATATTATTTGATACCACATAGGTTTGAATTCCTTAAGTTCTTAAACATAGGTTTTCATTTAAAAGTTATTAGTTTTTATGAAGAAAAACGAAATAATTTCAAAAAAATTTGATATAACGTTATTTTAATTTGTAAATTACATGGTATAAAATAAATTGAAAGAAACAAAATTCAATCGAAATCTTATCGTACTTGGTTATTAGAAATATCATTATGTTATCCAAGATTATTAATTTAATTTAAACCGTTCAGTTTATTTAAAAAATCGGATGTTTTTTGAAATGTATTCGTTTTCCTTCTTTAATTTTCTAAAATATAACAATTGTTATTAAATTCAGTTTTCGCCAAAAACATCCTGCTGAAAAAAAGTACAGTAAACAAATTAATTGACGAATTTAGATTTTTAAATTACTTAGCAATATTTCATTTTTATTCTCAATTAATTACTTATTAAAAAAAAAAAAATGCATTATATATTACTTTTTATGTTATTAATAAATATTGAAATATTATCTACGTCTTAAAATGATAGGCAATATTTATTAATTAATAAATTAAAATCTAATCGTCTAATATTTAAATATTCGAATCTGCACGCATTCTTACTTACATTTAATTACGTTTCCGAATATATGGTATTCCATTCTGTTTTTGACGTTTTTTCTTTCGATCAGGCGGGTAAAATTCTATGTTTAACGATCGATTTGCACAATTGCATTGTACGGTTTTCGTACTATAAATTGAAATCCAGTTTATTAAATTATTTTTAATTACATATTTAAAACAATAATGTTGTATCAATAATTACTTATTAGTCTGTTTTTTTAACAAGCAATATTATTAAATTATATTTTGACTCTTAAATTTATCCTAAGCAATTGAAATTATTTATTATAAATTATTTGAATTGTTATGACTCTACAAAGAAAAGAAAATTCAGTTGATACTTCTATAGTAGACAAATATAAATATATTCACATCTGATAATATATTTTGTTCTCTTCATAATGGATTTATAAAGGAAAATAATTTTACTTTTACTGTGATATTATAATATTATATTATACTAAATTGACGTTATATTTCTTTAAACCAACATTACTTAGTTCATAAACAATAAATAATAAAAAAAAACCATCATTATCTCTAACGCAGTAATATTATATAAAATATAGTTAAATTCAAATAAATTAAATTGCTTACACGGCATCAGTTTTGGACGGACAACATGCAAATATAACTGATTTCATTTTTTCAGACCCTGATTTATTATTTATTTCGTTATTGGATTGCTGTTTCTGTGAACATTTGTTTGTAAGTTTCGAATTTGATTTGTTCTTGGAATCGTTATTTTTCTTCGATTTCGATGATTTTTTTTTTGAATTTTCGTTTACACTTTTTGGTTTGTAATCTTCGTCCGGCAATTTTTCCTTGCGATACTTCTCTTCGTATTTTCTTTGGTACGGACAACATTCACAACAAGCTCGTGCTTTGTTTTCTGATTTACAACAACAAAAACACGGACACCACAACCGAAAATATCGCAACAATGGGCTCGTATTTGAATTACACTTGTCCCTTTGACGTTTTTTTTTACTCGGCCGACATTTATAATGTCTTCTTGATTTTTTATTCATAGGTTCATTCTATCAACAAATTCATATAGGTAGGTAGATTGTTTTATAGCCATGCTAATCGAGAGCCTTAAATTATGTTATCAAATTGATTTGACAATAATTTACATAATATTATTAATAATAAATATTATTATAAATAAATAAACAGTACGGCCTATTACGTTGTTTATTTCAATTTTATATTGAAAAAATGTAATTTATAAAATGTTATATTATTTTATCTATTTTATAACTGTAACTGCATTACAAGTATATTAAGTATTATACCTTCATAGAAAATTGTTCTTTGATATCGGTGTTTTCATCGAATTGCAGCTTTTTGGTTTTAATTTTTTTCCCAAATAGACTATAGAAAATATTTGTGAAATAATTTCTACCATCATCTGTAGATTTGTATTTATTTACCATTATCTGGTTATATTATCCGAATATCTTCTCATTTATTATGTATTTATTAAAATCAAGTAATTAATGAATTATTCTAAATTCGATTACTTTTTATAATAAATTGACATAACTATTTTAAATTAACAAAACTTCCATATATAATATTATGTCGTCATAGTTTCATTAATATTTAATCGCAGCTATTTAAATATTTATCTGATAAAGGTTTGAATGTTAAACCTAATTTAAATATAATTTATGTATGTTAATTAAAAATTTATAAAAAAAAAAAAATTTTATACAATTGAGATCGAGTTATTTTGAAAATAAATAAAAATCATTTGGTGAATTAACGAAAATATTTAAGTCGTACAAGACTACAAGGTATACATAATATCATAATACAAACATTTTAGGAAGTCTCGTGTTGTTTCCATTATTTTTGATAATATTCAGATTATCTTGTATAGGCACACAAATATTATTTTTTATTGATAAAAAGTAGATGTTGGGCTATACGTTATGCTAGATATATAGGTGATGATGTATCGTATTATGATCGTTTATAATTTCTACTAGGTATAAACTATACTACTGTAGGTTTCCATTAGTCGATTACAATATACTGTTTAATGATCTCCCTTTGTATATATCGTATTATATGGTATATAAGAAGTCGCAATTAAAATAATTTCAACAAGGAAACAAAACATATACAAATAAGTAGTCTCAAATAGTCGTGATTAGATTTAGGTTAACAACAATGTCTAAAACTTTCATGCTCAAATATTTCCACATAACCAAGGTATCTAAAACAGTTTAGAGTTCGGTTATGGTTTTATTAAAAATATAATTATTGTTTAAAATAGTGTGGTTATTGAGTATGTGTAGTGGCGCCCAGCCTGTGTATCAAATAGAGCAACTGCTATACATTTAAAGATATATTGTTAGGGCTGGATGTAAAACCAAGGTAGATTATTTAAGAACTTTGTTAGTTTTTGCACTTTTTTCTCTAAATATTCAAATATATATTGTGCTATACATATTATATTATGACGTTTCTTGGGTGCCACTGAGTATGAGTTTTGTTGTTACTATTTTAATGGGACGGAGCAACAAGTTCCAGGTCGTGATAGGGAATTATTAACAGTTTGATATAATAACATTTCTATTAAAACAAAATAGCTCGGTATTTATCAATTGTGTGTCGCCTATTGTTTGGAAATGTACTGTGTACCGGATTTTGGAGTTCGATACAAAACCCGTAGAGTTTGATATTATGATGAGAAGGTAAATATTGTACTCATATACTTTCAAATTTTGTCCAGTTTCTGTTCTACGTTTATGGATCCTACGCTTCATCTATGTTTGTTAAGGTCGATTTTAGTTTTAGGTTAATTACTAGTCACTGATGTCGAATACGATGTATATGGCATTTACCGTACAAACTAGTGAATCACCGATAATTATCCTGTTTTAGTTTGCCTTTGTATACAAAAATATGTTGATCGCATGGCCTAAATATATAAGAATTGTTTCTTCTCCACTTCGCTCGTTTCAGAATAAAATTCTATATTTGGTCATGGTTATTTTAATGACTTTTGATGGTTCTTCTTATGTTTGAACATATAGAATGGTGAATGTGTGCTCCGTTATGATAAAATGTTATATTTATATAATTTTAATATATTTCGAAATGAATAATAATAATTTAATGTATTTAATAAGAATTATAATAAGAATAAAATAACTACGTAAAAAAATGATTAGTATGAAATATATATATATATATTATAACTATTATCATATTTTGCAAATAAAAAAAATGCATTTATCAATCACTTATATTTGACATATTATTTAAAATATTTAACAAATAATAATTAACTATAATTTTCCAATAAAATTACTATATTTTAATGAATCTAGAAAAGACCAATTAATCATTATAATATATTCCTTTTTTTAATAAATATGTTATGTAAGTTTATTAATTATAATTTATAGTATTATGTGAATATTACTCTTTCTTGTGAACTATAAAAATATAAATTACGAAATAATACCCCTTATCCTCATTCCGAGTCATCATAAATTTATAAAATGTACATTGTACGTTCTATGAAAATATAAAAGAAATACTTCGAATATTCAAAAGAAGGTAGATACGTGTTTTTATATACCCTAAAATATTATTCATCCTCTTGCCGACTGCCGCATATAAAATATGTAGGTACCTACATCTAATATTATTAATTAATTTTATGATTAAAATAGAAACACAAAGGTGAGCAACATAAAGTTGTGTGAAATTAAAATAATTTCAGAATAAATGACTTACACAATTAATAGGTACTTATATAAATTTTAGCCGTAATGATTAACTAATTGATATAATTATATAATTGATTTATCTAATATTTGCATTTATTATTAAACATTTGATGCCATTTGTTACAATATTTTAACTGGTTTGCTTTTTTGATTAATTTATTGAAAAATATAATACGTTTAGATTCAAAGTTATTTTTAGGAATAACCGATGAGTCATCTGTTGTATAGGATTAACGTTAAAAGCAATTGATATCTACCTTTCATAAAATAACTTATATCGTAACCTTTTGATGAAATGTTGGGTATGTTCAAACTGTCGACCTTGATACACTTGTCAATTATCAAGTAACCAAACAATAATGTAGATCTGGAGAAATTTGTTCATTTTTATATATTTATTATTATACTCGCGAATATCACAATTGATACATTATGTAATATATATCGTTAAAACTTCATTTTGACGTAGTTCTTCGCAGAATAATACGCTTTCTTTTTAATCATAAAATTAGATAAAAAAATTAAAGATTAATATAAAAAATGTATTTAAAAAAAAATATTAATTATTAAAAAAATATACTTTCCATAGTTACATTGTTTGTAGAACAATATGTTCCTCCTTAATATAATATGGTTTTATTAAGTATGATGCACTGTTATGAAAATACGGCTATAAAAGCGTTTGATATTTCAATGTATCTTTAATATCGACCAGTATTGTAAATCAAACGTTACCATATCATGATATGTAATATGCAACAAGCATGGTTTACATATTTTTTGTGTATAGCGCACATAACATACATTTTCTCTTTTTATTTTATTTTATTTGTTTTGTTTTGTTTTTTTTTTTTTTAGCACGAGACAATTTAAATTATTCAAATTTAATCATCCGAAGCCACTGCGAGGCAATAATCCACAAGCTGTTGTCCAATTACGATTCTCGTTGAATTTTATCTTATCTATATGTATAATACGTTTTGCGTTTCCCCTGCATTCACGACGAAATTGCATATTCTTATTATCAGATATTTCACTGTAAGTTTTGTCGGTAAAATGTTTAATTCAAAATAATAGAAAAAAAAAACATAAGCTGAAATTGAAAATACATAGGTACAACGTAATTAATAAATTCATTTTATATATTTATCGTATTTGAAGATGGATGATAATTAACTATTTATACAAGAGCTTATATTTTGTTCATGTGAAATTATAATATTTCAACAGATTATATCAACAAAACAATATAAATATATACATAATATATTGTAAACAAAAGAGTAAAATGATGTTACGTGCTCGGATTATTAATTAAATAACTGTTTTTCAACGGAAATACTTGATTGAACAACACAATAATTTTCAACAATACAGAATTATGTGGGTATAGGTAATAAGAGTAGATAATCTATCGTATAAATATTATGTTTTAATTTTTTTATAATGCGCACGTCATATAGATACCTATTGTTTATAATATTATTAAAATGACAATTATATACGAGGTAATTAAAATGAAAAATTATTACCTTTGTTGGAATGTAGAATCTCATTACAGTTTATAGATTTAACACTTTACAATAACTATTAGGTAAATAGTATCAGTAGTGTAACCAGGATATTTTTAGATTCTGAGCGAAGTGAGGAATGTATTGGTTTTACAATATGTTTATTTTTTATTTTCTATGTATGAAGACACTTTTTTTGTGTAGAAATAATGATGCGATTACTACAAATAGGGTACGTTTTCGGTGGAAAATTGCATCTAGCTGGTACTTTATTTAGCTCATTTTTTGAAGATTTTCTTTGGGAGAAGAAAAACTACAAAAAATAGCGAAAATCGGGTAGTTTTTATTCTGTTAATTACATTTTTTTTATTTCGTGATAACTAATTGAGTTTTGATCGTAAGGACTTGAAATTGGAATTGTTTGAGTATTCAAATAGATTATATACATGCGTCATAAAATTTTGTTATTTAATGTTATCTAATATTACCTAAAATTTTGAGTTCATCGATTTGAACATTTTATAGAAACCTAATCATAAACTATTTAATCTATTAACAAAATATTTTGAAAATCCTGACTGACAATTTTTTTTTTATAAGCTATTAAAATTAAAACCTACCGTAAATCAGTAAAATTACGGTTTCCGGTATTTTAATTTTTTTATTTCAATGATAAGTTTTAATCGTAAGAAATTGAAATTTTTTGAGTATTATTTAAGTATATCAAAAGTATAGTTTACACACGTGGTAAACTTATGGAACGACCTATCAGTTTAATATATTGTATTATATTGAGTAGTGTTTAGAATCATATTTTCTAATGCAATATTATTATTGCATTCAAATCTTAATTATAATAAATCACTAATTTTTCCAAATACCGAAATGACAAATGAAAAAAGTCCAAATTCGACCTTTCCGCTTTTTTTGTTTTTTATTTTTTTGTGAACTTACAATTGAATATTCATACTGTAGTAGCCTAAATATGTGCAATATTATGTATTTACGTCATTATAATTAATTGATAAATAAAATGATTTTTAATTATCATTATATAATTATAAATGTCTTTTGTGTGTATATAAATATAATGTTTATGTAGGATACTTGCATACATAATCAAGAAGTCAACTTCTAATTATAGTGGATTGTAACATAAACATGACTAAAAGAAACATGCACAATTTACTCATAGTAAACGTCATAAAATAATACAGGTTTGAAGTTTAATAATCAATGTTTGTCTTAATTACACAGTACAGTAATTTTATTCTCCTATGTATCTACATCAATCGCTGAAGATCAATAATACATCCTAATTCTCTAGAATGTCAACTGTAACGATGTAAGCTGTCAATCCATAGGAAACGCACAAGTAATGTGTACAAGATAAACATGATATATGAAATGAACAAAATAAAAAACAATTTTTCTGTTGCACATTATTTGATAAATAATGAAAATTAATATAAATATATATCAGTAGGTATATATTGTATATCTGACTAAGTTTAGTTCAGAATAGTGTTTTCAAAAGCAATATTATTGCATTCAAACCTTAATAATTATAATGCAACACAATAACAATCCACCACTAATCTCTCCGATGATCGAAGGGACGAAGGTAGAATTAACTTCCCCAATTTGTTTGGTTTTTAATTCGTTAATGATTTAAATGCTTTTAATCAAATTAAAAGTTTTTAATATCAAATTACGCTCTTCTAATACACGTAAGTACCTATATAATACTATACATACAGAGTGATTAAAATGGTACAAAATTTCGTTTTAAATTTTGTAAAATAGAGAAAATGATATAGAAATCTATCAGAAATGAAAACCATTTAAAGATGTCATGACTTTAAACACCCTTTCACCTATCGATTTATATATATATATACACCCTGTCTCAGATCTAATTACTAATTACAAAATCTCCTTGACAATTTCAAACTGTTGAATGCAGTTTTTTTCAAATTATTATTTAGGCAACGAACTATAATATTACCTTTATTACTTGTTTTTAAAAAAAAACATCTCATTGAGAAATTAAAAAAAAATAATTCTCTATTTTTTAAGTTTTGTAAAATTTAAAGATAGCTATTTTAAAGAGTATACATATATGGTAATTTTGATTGTCAATCTCTTAATTTAATTAATATTTATTGCGTCATTATTTTTAACAGGTAATTGAATATTTTGATATCAAAGCACGTAAAATTTGTTTTATCAATATTATCATTAACGCTTTCAGTGATTACAAAATCATCATTTGTAATATAATAATTATTATTAGGAATTTATTTTTTTATTTTTTTATAAAACGCATTTTTTAAAACATGTAATAAATGTAATATTATAGTCCGTTACCTAAATAATACGTTAAAAAAAAACTGCATTTAAAAATTTTAAATTTTCGTGGAGATATTATAATTAGTATACAGATCTGGGACACCACATGGATATACGTGTATAACATATATAAGTATATAGGTACACATATTATACACACATATATATATATATATATATATATATATATATATATATAATTATTTATAAGTTATACGATTTTATATAACTTTAACGATTATGTCATTTATAGGTTATAAAATATATAAAAAAAATTTACATGCCGATTTGAATAATTTATTTTTATATTGGAACCAAATTTAATTAATTAATAATTACATAATTATAATTAAGTTCAAATCAAATAGTGTAAATTTATATTAAAGTACAATAATTTGAGCAAATCTAATTTGCTAATAATAATAATGTACTTTAGTTTTGTTAATATGGATGGTAATAATGGAATATTACTAAGAAAAAAAAAATATATATATATATACTTTCATTAACCAAATAAATAAATTAATTCCAAACAATACAACAGCTCTGTTGTTGTATTTCTAACACAATGTTCTTTTAGAATTTTTAATATAATTTCACTTAAAATAAGCTCTTCATCTTGAGAAACAACATTTTGTTAAAATTTACCTTTATGGGGTAACTAATATAATTATTTCATTGTCTGCTGATTGATTTGTATTAAGGACATGTTAAGCAAAATTAAAAAAAAAAAAAACTCTTTTACGTAGATACGTTAATAGATATGTTAATATGTACTATATTATAAGATCTATCACTATCGGAAGATAAGAAATAATAATATTATTATTCTCATATTAGATTAATACATTTATTTCAATTGTATTAGTAATTATTATTAACAATTTCTATTCTAACGTATATTATTTAAAACACTTCATAATATCATCTTGTATAATTATTCTCTGGCTAGAACTGAACTATTATTTAAACATTTTTCGGTAACATGAATATTATGTAAATTATTTCTTCAGTTAAGAACAATATTTATAAAGATAAAAATATATTATATATTGTATAATGATAAAATAAAATACTTATTAGGCATTGGACACCTATTTATAAAGTAATACAATAGATAATTGAATGTATAATATATAACATATTTAGATGTCATGAAAAATTGGTTTCGATAATTGTTTTATCGAAAAAAGTATCGAAGATGTTCAATATTTGAAAGAGTATACAGAATATGCAACAATTGACGACGGTGATTTTGTTACCAGTAGCGCTATAATTATAGATCAAATTAAGATAATGATTGATGTAACAACGATTATCTATGTACCAAATGCTCTTAGTCGTGTTAAAGATTAAAAAAAAATTTAAGAAATCATTTAAAAAAAAAAAATCGTCTTATAAGAATGCTGACGAAATATTAAAACATATTAATTAATATGAGAACTTATTTTATACTAAAAATATGAAAAAATTGTTACAAAAAAAAAAAAATAAATAATAAAAAATTGATTCTTTTACCTATATAATGTAATACATGTTTATATTAAAAATTTAAGAATAATATATAATATATGAAATATACTATTAATCTTATACTTACACAAATGTATTTTTTGATATGTTTTATTTATCTTTTGATAAATGATATACATTTATTGCATTTATTGCATTTATATTTTTTATTTTTTTACCTCCAAATAAGATTTTCAACTTAATACGTTATATTAAACTAGTCCCTCGAGAAGCATCTTAAACGAGTTCTACTGTATTTGATAAAATAAATAATAATTAATATAATAAAAGGTTAGGCTTTTTTAATATGTATAAGAACATATAATATTTAGATATTAAGCAACTAGAACACATTTATCAGAGAGTACGTTGGTAAAATATGTATATAAAAAAAATTAATGACCCAAACCATTCACTTAGCTGGCAAAGGGAAGTAATTGGTAAATCATTTTGCCACATATTTTAAAAACATGTTGTATGTTTTTAATTTTAAATGGATTTTTTAATTTTTTGTTATTTTATATTATTTTATTATATCCCACTGGTTAGTTTAAATTATACAAAATGTATTTTTAAAAAAATATGTATTGTTAGTATTTTTTTATAACAGTAGTTAAAATAAAAATGATTATATTACTAAATTGTAGACAGTGTTTCTTTTAAATATGCACTTGATATATCTTGATATATAACTATTATTATTAATAGATTTTCAAGATTATAAAGAAAAAAATTATCTTACTTAAATGTATCTAAAATTATTCTATTTTTTCTGTTTTTATTATTTCAACCAACTCATCAAAATATTGATCCATCCTAACATGTATTTCTTGAAGAAAATTATAACTTTTTCTTCTAAATATGAATTTAATGAATTGTAATATCTACTCACAAAACAATTCAAACTAATAAACTAATTTAATAAATTATTAATAATAATGAATGGGTAGCAAAAATAAATAAATATTATTTAGTTATATAGTACCTATCTATTTCAGATGACTTATGTTTATTCTATATTTTTTAAAAATAAACCTTAGGTATCAAAAGGTATAATATAATAATAATTATAGTACCTACATATATGCGAGGTATAAAATTATGTTTGACAATGTAGAAACACAAAGAGAAGTACTGGGGGTTGCTCAGCACCCTCAATTTTTAAATAAGCACTTCTTCTAATGGTTGTGATTGCGGGGTTGGGATGATCAGATATTTATATATATATATATATTTTTTTTTTTATATCGTACCTTTTAAAAAAATATAAATACACTATAACTTCTTTTTCAGGTTATATTTTACAAAACGGATATGATGTTATCTTTAATATTATATGTTTCTTTTTGAATTTGTTGAATAGATATTTATATTCTAATTTCAAGTTAAACAGCACAATTTAAGTTCTTCTTTGATGTGATTTTGCTATACCAATTGCAAGTAAGATAGACAGAGGCAGAACATACAGTAATGACGCATACTATACTCATATCTATTGCCTTCGTCTATTCACATTGTAGCATTTGAATTAGATTAAATACTTTATTACCAAATTTAATTTGGTTGAATTTTTGTAAAATGTCATCTGACAATGAACTTATATTTATTTAATATGATTTATATTTCACTATTTTGTTGTTAAATTAAATTCTACAGAAATCCCACGAGATATACTAGAAAATGTTTTATCATTTAAATTTAGTGAACTCCCATCCCTACTCGCTGGCTTGCAAAAATATATAGTGTGTTGTTAAGTTTTTTAAAAAAAATATAAATAAAGTATTTACTCACAAGGTAATCATTAAACTAGATATTTAAAATTTAATCTTTTAATTGAGTATTTGCAGTTGATACAATTAATGAATAACCAAATAAAGAAAATTAATTTTGGTGTTTTTATAAACAATTTAAAAAAATATTGATCTAGAACATAAAATTTATTACTAAAATATTAATAAAATATAATTTTTTCTTAAAATTACAACAAATAATATTGATTAAAATATAATGCTTATTTTCCTTTAAACTGTTGAATAATAATTGTATTTTACCTATAAAATATTATAAAAAATTGTTTAGAAAATTATATTATATTGAGATTATTTTACATTGAAGTAGTGTAAGTTATATATTATAATAGTATAATTATACGAAATTGAGTAAAAAAAACAAAATCGTAGTAAATTTTCAATTTTTTTTTGTAGCAAATTAAATAATCTAGTTTTGACATATAGATGTAATTACAACTCATGCGAACTTCAACGCAATAACTAATAATAAAGTCTATAATGACGTCTAGATTTTTTCTCTCGTCTAGTTTGAGAAAAACGACACAGTTATTACTTTTCCCCCGAGGATAGGCATGAAATATTATTAAGAGATAGTAAATAAGAATCTGTGTATAAACGGTGAAATCAAAAAAGGCTCTTAGATTTCCAAGGATTATATAACATGCGTGTGTTTGCTCTAGTAAGATAAGAGAGAAAAATTGATGAGAAAAGTTGCAACTAAACTACAAGTAAAACGAAAAAAAATTTAACATTTTATAATATATTAAAAAGTAGTCTCGACTCATTCATATAGGAGAATTTTATTTAAATATACGTAAAAACATTTGGTATCAAATTTGTTTGGAATTTATGCTAGTCTTATAATTGTTTTACATTTATTTTTTTATTTTTGGAATTTAATTGTAATTAATTTACGAATATTCGTGTAATCTAAATATTCGAATAATAAATAAAAACATTTCAAAAAGTTAAAAAAATTAGCCGGTATATAAGTTGTGAAAACAGTTCTAACTTGAAATCGTATAAAATTAATTAATGGTAATTGTTTAATTCAATCATTATAAAATTTTACGTATTATTCTTTTCTCATCAATATTTGTGTTTAAATTTGTTCCTAATAATAATATTAATAATAGTAATAATAGTGATAATAGTGCTTTTTGTTTAGAAAATATGACATTAGATATAAATAATAATTATTGTAGATTATCTATTATATTGTATACCTAACCTTATTTTATTTATTTTTATATGATAACTGATGAATTTAAAAATAAAATAATCTGAATTATCGTTCCAAATAACACAATAGACTTTTCCAAATTAAAAAATTAGATAGTATCAAAATTTCATCGTATATTATATACTATTTTATTATTTTTATGTTATATCTTTATATTTATTATTGAAGATGATATAGATCACTCATTTATTTTAAAGTATAACAATGTCTGAAAAGGAGGTAATAAGTTAATATAATTATAAGTCAATCTTTATATTTTTAGAAACAGGATAAAGCATAAAGCATGTGTATTGGTCATTGGTGCGATAAAAACAATACTGTAAATAGCGTAGACATAACTGCTAGCTGAATTGTCATCTTAAATTCCATTATATTAATTGTGTTTACCGAACATCGTACTTAATATTTACATAGCTTTTATCTGTATTATTTAATCAAGAATAGAGATAAAATGCTTCCACATAATTATTTCTTTACATCAAAAGGTAAATTATTTAAAAATGTATTATATAAAAAATACGACACTGATAAAACGTGATATTTAATAATAAATAAACGTGATCTGACAATTTTATTATTGCCCGAACCAAATCCGGAAGTTTATAAAACAAAAACAAAAACAAAAACAAATATAATATACAATAACAAATCTATACGTATGACACATATAAGAACCGACCGCTCATATAATGGAACAACATATTATATTATTCGAATGGAACCGGGATAAAAACTAAATTGTATTTATAAACAAAAGCATACAATTTCGTTGTATAAAACATGATAAAAAATATTTTTAGGTTGCATTTCAATTGATGAGTTTTGCTCACAATATATCAAATTGTCCACAAGTACCGATTTTCACCAGAACGAATGCAAAAAAAAAAAAAACAATAATTGTTTATTTTAATTTTTAGATTCTGAACAAAGTGAGTACCTATTGTATAGGTTTTATAATGATGTTTTTTTTTTTATGAATGAAGACATTTTTTCGGGTAGAAATAATAATCCGATTATCACAAATAACGTAATTTTTTCGTATCAAATTTCATCTAGTTGATACAATATTTAGCTCATTTTTGGAATTTCTTAAAAGTTTTTCCTTGGGAGAAGAAAAACTACAAAAATATGACGGAAAATTGGCAAAATTACCGTTTCGGTTAATTTTATTTTGTTTTTATTTTATGATAACTAATTGAGTTTTGAACGTAGACACTTGAGAAAACATTTTTGGGTATTTACATAGGTAGTTTACATACGTGGTAAACTTTTGGAACAGCTTATAATTTATATTAAGTTTCACTCAGAATCGTATTTTCTAATGCAATATCATTGCTCTTAAATCTTAGTTATAATAAACCACTAATTTCTCCGGGGACCGAAGAGACGAAGGAGAAACGTCCAAAATCGACCTTCCCACTTTTTTAAACTATGTGAATGTTAATCATTTTTCCAGTCCGATCAGGTCATGCAGAAATTGTTATAATATTTTTGGTTCACTGAAATACTTTTAATGAAGACCTTAAACTATGAAAAATTATTAAATCACATCAAACGCTAAAATAGGAATCCCACCATGTCATATGGAACCTGAAAATATAAATTCATTGCAAGTTCGTTGCAATCATACACAGTACACAGATAGTAAGAAATATTACTTTTGTTGTCCATAATTTGATAACTTTAGTTAATAATATTATTATGGTCATTTTTTATGAATAATATATAATTTTCGTACACTTTGGAAAAATGATTAATATGAATATTATAATTTTGTATGTGTGGTTCGATTCTATAATAATATTATATTAAAATATTGTCAATCGATGCGAGCATTTAGGGGTGTACACTGTAGGTGTACACGGGCGCGTTCTGCTCTACGATGAGTTATATAGCCTTAACGATAAGTTATCGGATGAGAACGCAATCGATACGTAACCGCTAGATACTTGCATAATTTTTTACCAATTTACCTACTTATAATGATGAAATCACAATATTATTTATTTTTCAAATTAGAATAGTGTATGTTTTGATATATTAAAAATATTGTCTTAAATTATTTCACCATTAAAAACAGTAAATAATATATTATTTATTATTGTTGTAATTAAAGTGATAATTGAGAAATATTGGTTTAAAAAAAAAAAAAAAAATGGATGGAAAATACAAAGAAAATTGCTTTTTAAATAGATTTTAAAAACATAATGTTATTTATTTTTCTCAAAAGTTTTTCGTTGGCAGAAAAGAAACTACAAAATTCACCAACTGCAATTTTGACAAACTCGATTGTAAATACTTTATGATAACTAATTCAATTTTGAAAGTAAAAATTTGAAATTTTCGTTGAGTATTAATAAATGTCTTTCATATGAGAAAAAATTTATAAACTGTTACATTGATTAAATGTCTAAAAATATAACTTTGAAATTTTTCCAAAAATGTAATTTTTTTCTCAATGATGTTAAATATAACTTGTGATTTTAATTTCAATAGAAGAATACTAAACATGTATTATTTAATCCATATTTAAATAAAATTGTAATTCAACGATTCCAATTGTCTTTAATAAGCATTTGAACTTAGTATTTTGAGTGAAATTGAAGAAATATGATAAACAATTGTTAAAATTATTATTCACTTTTTAAATATAATATTTTACTTGAAAATTAAAAATCTTTTAAATTATATTGTTACTTTAAGTATTAGTTTAATATATTTGTTTGCGCTGTAATCGATGGCAGTGGATAATTCCCAATTGTATTTGTATAATTGTATTTAAGTTAATTCGGTTATGAATCCCCTGCGATCACATTGCGTGCAGTCAATTACAAACAATACGATATTATACAGTCCATCATTACAATCAAAGTGCTATTATTTAATTTTTTTAATTTTTTAAATTATTTCAACTTTTTTGTATACAAAGTACAAATACCTGATTATAACAATAAAGTTTCTAAGCGATAAATTTAATTGTATATTGCCCGTCTATTAAAGTCGGGCCTAATGTTATGGTGACAAAATCGTTAATACATTTTTTATGCAAACTAAAAATCAGTTGGGTCGATGTCCTGTCTCCATAAATAAAATATAAATAGACAAATTTATAAATGACGTATTTTTAGAATACTACTCAAGTAGTGATGATGATTATATATACATTACTGATCAATAAACATATCTGTTGCACAAAAAAAATGAATTGTATACTTAAAAAATCCTCTCTCTAAATATTATTTTAGGTTTACATATGGTAGACATTCTTATCGTTATCGAATTCGGTTGACGAGCATCAGCTTTAAATAAATCCTTTCAGTATACCTACTCATTTTATATTTTTTTTTTTTTTTTTGCAAAATAAAATAAAAAACTCACTAAGATAATCTTTGATCCTTTTTGTCCTCGAACACGATATTGTTGTGTTACTATTTAGATTTGATAAAAAGATTCTGTGCGAAATTTATTCGTTAGTATGTTTTGTTTTTTACATATTTAATACGATATAACTATTGTAGTTTTAATTATTATGTAATAATAATAAACTATAGACTATAATTAGTATTTTAAATCATAGTAACTTTGGTAAGTTATTAAATATTGTTGACTCTAAAATAAAATTAAAATAAGCATCTTTCATATTTAATATAAAATATAGATTATTATTTTTAAAACTCATACCACGTCTGTAGTGAAGAACAAATCAAAAATATATCTGTATGAAATATTGAAGTGCCATAAGGTTAAAATAATTCATAAATATCCCAATACGTCTGATTATTAGTTTTTAAATAATAGTAAATGACGTATACTTATTTTAATATGATAGCTGTCTTTAATTTTGCAAGATAACTCAATTAAATTTTAAAATTTTTATTACAGATAATTATTATTGAATAGGAAGAAGTCACCTAATTTGAAAAATTGTTAAGACTGATTTTACAGAAATTAAAAATCCCAAAAACTTGCCATTACTTTTTGGTGTCTTATCTATTTTCTATATTATAACTATATCTACCTACTATTTTTCTTCTTTATTGGTTAAATATGTGGCCTGAAGATTTTATTGACTATTTCATAACCAAACCGTCCCTCTTCTAGATTTCTCGAATAGACACCATCCACCTAACTGTTCAACGTCCATTATTATAACATATTACCAGCGCAGCCTTGGTCATCGCAACAGGATTCTGTTATATTACATCCTGTATTTTGTTTTTCTAAACATTACCAACCAGATATTGTAGTATTCCTCTTATGATAACAATTGATATCAAAATACTTTATAATATAATATTTCTAGCTCTATACCTATTATTTTTTCATCACCATTCTCCAGTTATATTGTCCTCAACTGGTCATAAATTCTCAGCAAAACTTTTCTTTCAAAAACAATGAACATAGTTTCGTCCTTTCTTCTAAGTGGCCAAGTTTCAAAACCGTACAAAATAACTGGTCATACAAGTAACATAATATATAACAGCTTTTTCATTTGGTGTGACAGTGCTCGTGACTCTAGAAGCTTCGTAAGTCTATAACAACATTTATTTCCCGCATGAATTATTGCAGCTATCTCGTTTGTTAAATCATTTTTTTCAGTTAAAATAGTACCTAGATAATTTAATTATTTTACTCTTCTAAATTCATACTGATATATTTGTATAGGCTGATACAAACAAGTAACTTGTATTCTCTAAACTATATATTCAGTCTGTTCTTCATTTTTATGCTATCCAACTGTTTATGCCGCTTTATCAAGTGTAACTACTATTAAATAATAAATTAATATTATTTTAATAAATACTAAATAATAATAAGTAATACTTGTTTTCCAATCAAAATTATGGCAGCAGTAGATATGAATAGATCATCACAGGAAAAAACCTCCGGATCTATGATGCCACTAATATTATTTTTATACGATTATATTATATATTTTTCTTATGAACTGGTTTCGGGCGTGAGACTATTGTTTTAAAATACTGTGACAAAATACTTAACATATTTGATAACAATAAAGACATAAATTTAAAAAAAAAACACACAAATTAATTTTAAAATAAAAATAGAACCACACACACGCTTTATTGAAAGAAAAAAAATCAATTATAACAGATACAACGATATCCTCTGCTTAACATAAAATATAAAATCTGTGAATAGTGTTATATATAAGCGATTAAAGGTTTGGTTGTGAAGGAACGTTTACTTATTACAATACGTAATAAAGTTTGTTTATTACAATATATTCGTGAAATAAAAAGACAACACTTAAAATTTTTATCCAGATAAGAGATAAAAGATAAACAATTTTATCTTGATAAAAAAAACAGATAACTAATATTTAATATTGTAGATCCAACGTTCGTACTCGGCGTAAACCATAGTTATTATTGTCGTAATTATTTTGCAAATATTATTATTATTAACTGTAAACTATGCGATTTTCCAGTTAAAACTATAAATAGTGTTTACATAGTCCGGTTTCAAAAAAATTGTGTGTCAAAATGTTTTTTATATCATTGATTGAATAATTATCTAGTCGATTATTTTTAGATAGTCCAACTATTTATCTAGATAAAATGATAATGTTCTTAAAATAATTCTTATCTAGATAAGATAAAAATGTAACTGTATTTTATCTAGATAATGCACAACACCGGTTTTACAGAGATAACACAATATAAAAGACCGGAATCATGACCGTTTGCAAAATCCCATACAGCTTTTATCCCGGAACTCTTGTGTCAGCATCCGTCACTCTGTTCGTGATCCATTGCATTGCGGTACCTACATAAAAGATACCGTTGATTTATCGGGAAATAAACTGATTGCGCGTCACACAATAATAATAATAATAATAATAATAATAATAATACGAGTATGTTCACACGTCCTACATATTTAATATTCAAGTAAAGTGCAGTGTTCCGCTACCATGACGTGTGTCATATATATAGTTTTGCGTTTTAAAAATTATTGATAATAGATATTTTTTATGTTATTTTTTATATTTCAGTAACGTAAACACAATGCACTCATGCACGCGTACAGTTTAATATTATTACGAACCGCACACTGTGTGCATACAATATAGTATTCTCAAAACTCGTCTGTCTGGCTGTCTGTCCGTTTACACACGCTTCCGAAACGCGATGTGTGAATATCGCATATTGTTCGTTCCGTATCGTTCAAATTGTCAAAGCTAGGATTTGGCAATTATTAATTTTGTTTTTATCATCATAAGAACGTTGAATTTCCATTACAAAATCCAATTTAAAACGGCGATTGTAAATTTTATTTTGCATCTATCCCACCTAATTATTTAGTTTTTAGTTCAAAAATCTTACTAACAGCATAAATTTAAGGTTGAATGTTCAAATTTGAAACAAAAACATTTTTTTTTCTCATACACAATGACACACTGAATCCAAAATTTTGGTACTTTTATTAAAACTTTTTTAAAAATCATGTAAGACAGCAAAAATTTAAGTTTGGTGGTTCAAATTTGGAACAATTTTTTTTTTTTTAAAAAAACAATGTTAAATTCATGTGTTGAACGTAAAATGTTTATAATCACACACTGAATCCAAAATGTTGTACTTTATTCGTATTTTGTTTTCATCAATTTAAAAACGGCGATTGTAAATTTTATTTTGCATCTTTCCCACCTAATTCTTTAGTTTTTAGTGCATTTATTAACATTTGCAAGTCATTTTTTTTTATATTTCATCACCAATTTTGTAGTTTTATATAATTTTAGTAGGTACTCAGCAGCGCCGATGCAGAGGGGGGGGGCAGAGGGAGAATTCTACCTCCCGTTAAATATATCGGGGAGCAAATTATAATTTTGCCCCACTGAAAATTTGTCATCATAGTTATACACTTAATACTTAAACATTTTAGAGTTATAGTTTATATTTAAATTACATTTTTTTTTGTTTTTAATACGTATATAATATAATATGTAATAAAATGAATTTTGAAAAGTTGTATAACAAATAAAATTTAAAAAATGTAAAACATTAAAATTGTTTTTAATTTTATATTCAAAATTAAATTAAGTAAATAAGGCTATTAGTTTAATCTACAAAATAGTTATTAAAAAAAAAATGTTAATCTTAAATTTGTGCTCCCCTCTACAAGAAAAATAGTTCCTGCGTAACTGTAGGCATTTATAATTTTGTATTTACATACCCATAAAAATATGTTTCTCTCTCAAAATAACTTTCTCGGTAGTTACTGCGCGTTCATAATACTTAACTATAACTTGCATGCATTTATACATCTGTACACAAATCGTACAAAATTCTTACAAAAGTAATATTATAAAATACTTATATGTGATTCTTTAACACCCGTTGGACTAGTAAGCAATTCATTATGTAAATACTATTTTATTTAATAATAATATAGTTATTATATTTCTCCGCATATATTATTATATAAAATTTACATTAGTACATTGCATATAATATTATCGTAAAAAAATCAATTTATTTTTGTTTTTTTTTAAAAATAATTCGTGTTATGAAAACGGAATAACCAAAAAAAAAAACGTGCAGATTTTTGTTAAATTTTATCAAAATAAAACTAATAAACAAATATATATATATATAAAAAAAAAAAAAAACATTTTTAATGAACATATTGTTTTCGCTGTATCCAGTCAATAAAATAATAAAAAATTTAACAATTCAAGAAAATTTATTTTATAAACATATATTTTTGTTCTACTTACTTTCATTTTTTTTTTTTTTTTATATATATAGCTTTAAGTATTCCGTACTCATATATAGATAAAATTATTTAAGTTTATAATACGTAGAACAACAATATGATAACTTATTTTTATATGAAAAAACAAGTATAAGTATAGGAATTTCTAGTTATAAAATATGAGATTAAAAATATCAATTACATATTCATTTTTTGCGAATACTTTTCACAAATAATATGAAATGATAAAAAACAAAAACCTGGGAAATTATTAATAATTTGTGCTAAAAATGGAATTCGTTCTTTAAACTATTTGATTTTTATCAAATAAAATCAATAATATCCG
This sequence comes from Eriosoma lanigerum, assembly GCA_013282895.1. Lineage (NCBI taxonomy): Eukaryota > Metazoa > Arthropoda > Insecta > Hemiptera > Aphididae > Eriosoma > Eriosoma lanigerum. Next base: position 14,439,935 of record CM023362.1, read on the forward strand.
TTAAATACAAAATTCGATTTTTATGAATCATTAGATTTTTAAATGAATTTACGATATATTATTAGATACATTTACAAATTTTTTCTGCAAAGCTTTCTCCTAAATACCATATAAAACCTAATATTTGAACAAAATAATTATAAATAATGTTTTCACCAGAAAGGCATAAAACATATTCGGTTGAACAATTAATAATAATTAATATCGTTTTTATTAAACATTTATAATATATATATATATATATCATGAAAAAAAACTTCTGTTAATTTAAATTGTCTAATTATTTAAAGGATAAAAAATGGTTGATATTGCATCGCTATCGAAATATTATGAGGTACAATGGTAAGACATTTCCATTATTTATATGTGTTTTTTATTTCAAATATGATATTCTATTATTCGTAAACCATATCTATAAATTTATTATTTTTATTATAAAATACTCTCCTTACTGCCAATTTAACAATATAAATAACTAGTCAAGGCTCGTGAATATTTTAAAGTCAGACATAAATTATGTGTGAAATAATATATTATACCTACTAAATGTCAAAATGTGTTTAAACTATATTATTTGGCCAATATATTTTTTCAATAATTTTATCTTTTAGATGTTCAGATTAACTAAAATGTTACCTTATAAATTTAACATTGATTTCGTAATGTGCGTTATAGGTATAAATTAACTATAGTACGAAACATTTAAAATAGAAATTGTTTATTATAGATATCCATATTGTATTTAATGAGTAGTTATGTAAAGTAGTTTAAAAAAATAGTCAAACAATTGTAATATAATTGCAAATATAATAATATAATAAATTATTAAAAATGTATGTTTTTAAATATTAAATCTAAACTTCATAAAGTTCAATGAGGAAAGTGAATCATATCCAAACAATATATGCTGTTAAATATTAGAAGCGCCATGCATTTCAATTTAGGGAAATAATAAATCGTAATATAGCATGGTATAAATAATACTCTTAATGTGTAAATTCGTGAAGTTTATATCTGTAAAGTCCATCACTATTTTAATATATATAGAGTTTTCACAACGAAATTCAATTTTTTCGTATTTAATCGTTATCATGTAAAAAAATAAAAAAATAAATTAAAAGAAGGTCCAAAAATAAAATATATTATGTAGATACTAGATCAATTAAAAATAAATGTTGTCCAAGATCTATTTACTAATTTTTTAAAATTATTATTTGGGCAATGGACTATAGTATAATGTCTATTATTATTTTAGTTGAAAACGCGTTTAGTAAATATATAAAAAAAAATAAAAAATGTATTTTTTAAGTTATGTGAAATTTGAAGATATATATTTCATAAAATATATTTTTATGAAAATTTTGATTTTTCGACCTCCTCACATAATGAAGGTATAGACTTTTAGAAATTGGTTCATTTATTAGAAAAATCATATTTCTAACATAATTTTTTGTCATTATTTAGGTAATCAAGTTATCAGGTTATCATATCGTAGAATATATATATTTTTATTATAAACAGTTAGCCATATTTCTCTTGAAATTATCATGGATCTTATACTTCAAATCTCGTGCTACAAGTATTTATGTATCGTTTACTTATCATAATATTGATACTGATAATATTAATTTTATAGTCCACGGTTTAAACAAAAATTAAATACTCATTATACTGGCTATATTCAAATTTCACATAACTTAAAAAATAAAAAGTTGTTATTTTATTTTTTTTACTTAACGTTTAAAATTAAATATATTGTATAGGTAATTTTAGGTTCCTTGTCTAAATAATAATTTCATAAAAATTGCATTCAAATATTTTAATTTTTCTTGGAGATATTAAATAGTAAATAAATCTGAGATATTCTATACCATAATATTAATTAAACTAAACGAATTAAACGAATTAGAAATATAATAATGTAAGCACTGAAATCAAAACTGTTAATAGTTTCAATTTCAATTAAAAATTATTAATATTTTCATCGTTTTAGTTTTCATGATATCGTAATCAAAGAGTAGAGTGAAATAACTCGATTAAACTCACTTCCATTCGGTATATGAATTAAATTCATAAAATTATTCGGTATCTTTCGGTATAACAATACAATATATTATTATCTATTGTCGCCCAATTATACGAAAATTATTCAAATGAAATAAAATGTTCATGAAATATAAATAGTAAATAAAATTAATGCATGAGTATTGAGTTAAAATTATAAATAGTTATTTGATAATTTTTTATGCGTTGAATTAAATTGTATATAATATGTTCTTCGTATTATTTGTGTATTATTCGGTCACGGTTATTGATAAATCAATGTGGTTATGTTCTTTTCTGAAATCTAAAACAAAAAATTCATTTATACCCATAAGATAAAAATATTTATTGCAATATACATTTATATATTATATGCATAGATTTTTATTCCCATTTGATGAACGCTTTATTTCAGATAAAATTAATGTAAATATCTTTAAATGAAGACAAATTATTGTTTAAATATTAAAAATTTACCAAAAATGCCGATAAGATTTCGTCAAAACGCGGATAGTATACTCATCAAAATCTCTGCCATAATTATTATCACTAATAATGTATTATTATAATAGTCTCGTTCGTGCGTAAGACCGTCATGAGAGTGTCGCAATACGTGTGTTTAAATCGTATATGAGCGGTATTGGTATAATAATATTATGTTTAACGCTGAAAGACGCGCGTGAATTTATGACGAAGACAAGTATTATTATTTCTTCGTTCTCCTTCGTCTTGCGAACGACCCTGCCGTAATTAAACGTCTTTGTTGCGAATTTGTAATGAGACTATGACGCGCGACATAATATAATAACAATAATATGATAGTATGTAATAATAAAATAAGTTTATCTCATCCGATGCGTAAATTATTATCAATTTTTAATTATTATTTATATATATATAATCATATATTTTATTTTAATAATTTTGTGATATTATAATATATTTTACCAAATACAATTATTCATTGAGGCTTTTTTTTTGACGACTTGCGAGTATAATTTTCGATAGAAAATTATTATACACCGTGAAAACGTCCGCGACAGATGGGACCAAATTAGTGGTATTCCAATGGCATGACAAAAACAACGGTTACAAAAATGGCGAATACAAATTATACAACTCATATATAGGTAAAAAAAATCGCAAATGATAAAATGTTTAAATTATTTTTAAAAAAATCAACAAAAACGGCTGATTATTTTATTTGAAAAGTAACAAAAATAATACGTTTTTCAATTAAAAATTTTTTATTTTTTATTATAAAATCTTAGTAAACAAATCGTAAATATAGCCTTTTTCCCTTAGGTCATCGTGACAATTTATTTATATTTAAATCAAAATAATTAAATACATAGTTCATTGATAAGAAAATGTTTAATAAATATAACGTTAAATTACAAAACTGAAAACATAATAACAGGAGAAGGGTAGGTAATGTAAAATATAAATCTTTAAATATTCTACTAACCTAAAAAAGTTTTCCTCATAATTAATAAATATTATTTTTTTAAATAAAAATTTAAATAATAAAATTTTTTATCTGAAAACTCTGAAAAAGTTGAATTGTCCAAAAATAATTTTAGTAAACTTAATTTATCACTCTTCCTTATGGAAAAAACAATAAAACAATAATACTTCTTTTGTGATTGAATTATTTATATCAGATAAAATTGTTAATTATTTAGGACAATAAATAATTATTTAGACGTAAATATTATTAAAACCCGTTGTAAATTTTAATTATCTATATTAAAGGGTATGTAATTATTTTATAAATTAATTTGACTAAAACCTATTACATGTATATGCATTTTCAAAATTTGTATTTTCGATAAAATCCTGAGGTAAAATAATTAATGTACTTATAGGCTTAGGTATATTATTTTTGATGAGTTCGAGACTTATGAAAATATAAATTAAATTATTAAGTAAATAATTTATATCTATTAGTAATTAAAAATAATTATAATTTAAATAAAAAAATTATCAGAACTTATATCTCCCTATATATTGTTTCCAATTTATCTATCTATTAATTTATTTAGGGTCTTTGTTGATAATATAATAATTAATCAATTTAATCTTTATAAAAAATAAAAACTTGTATTCAAGTTTGTATAAAATCAACCAATTAATAGAAAATAATAATAGGAAAAATGTAATTTAATAAAAAAAAATAAATAAAAAAATACTTAATGATGATTATAATATTGTATTATATTTTCATTTCAACAAATTGTTAATAAATTGTATTGTTTATTGAGATTTATAAGTAGTGAAATAACTTTTTCGATTAAAACAGCAAATGAAATTGACTTAAGTCATCACTCGTCAATTTTTGGTGTTCATAAATATCAACCAACGTCAGATCAAGGGGGGGGGGGGGGGGCGCCCTCCCTTTCCATCAGAAAAATTTAATTTCACATGGATATTTTGCTGAATGTATACCTATGTACGTATACCTAACCTATATAATACGTACTATTCACAAAATTATAGTCAACCCCCTCCCCCCGTTATCTTGAGTCCCCCCGCCATTACCTTGGGCTGGATCCATCCCTGATATCAACATTTTATTACTAAATAGTAAAACCCACTATATATTATTAAACGTAACATACTATACTTTACGTAAAAGTTTTTATAATGATTTACTCAATTTTCAATATCGAAGTCCATTGTTTTATCAATAAAACCCGTTGGTACCTATACGGTAATAAACGTATTCGATTGGTAATACAATACTTTAAATTATTTTAAGTGCAATTAACTGAACAGTTATAGCTACTTAATATTTATAATTGTTATAGATCATAAATCATAATATTATATTGTAAATTAAGTTTTTTTTGTTTAATATATTACTATATGTTTATAGTTTATACGTATGTATCATTTTCAATATAAGTATATACTTAAAATTTACTTTACCAAACAATTTAAGAACTAAACAAAATGACGTTGCAAGTACCTATTATACTTTATAAAATGCATAATTTAAAAAAAAATACCAACATTTTAACTTTTTAAAATAATTTGTAGAATTATAAATAAATAATGTACTTAGTAATTTTTACCCCACGCAGTCAAATAATAAGAAAAATTAACGCACGATCGAAATAACGTAATCGAATAGTTTATTTTATAAGGTATTTGAACAAACCCAATAATAACATTGTGATATTATTATTTTGAAAATAAGTGTAAAAAAAAATTAGGTGTGCGGTATCATCGCTGTTTGTTTTAAATAATACAAACATTAAAAACAAAATATTAATTGGGCACTTTACCTGCAAGTTACCGCTAAAATATGTTAAATTTTAATTAAACGACTCAACATCTGGAGCCACCATTTTAAGCAATAAAAACATTGAATGTATAATAAATTATACGATTTTTATAATATTGTTCATTTAAGATGAAATAATTGTTACATATGAAAGTTATGAAATAGTTTTAATTTCATTAAAAAAGTTTTCAAATAAGAATGTTGAAAAACAGTTCTTAAAACTTGTATCGTTTACATATTTATTGTTTTTATACACAAAAATCATTTAGGTGCCTACTTGAAAATAATTTAATACATATTTTTGATTAGTTTTAGATTTAGTTTTGTATTTTTTTAAATTAAAATGTTATTATTTAATGCTAATTCCATCAAATTTTGATTAATTTACGATTAATTTAAATTTTACTTAAATTTCAATGTTTAACTAAAAAAGAAATGATAAAACAATTATGTTCTTGCGTGTTACTGATCATTTAATAAAAATATGTATAATGCTATTCAGCACTATTAGATACTCTTAATAACATATTTATAATATAAATTATGATAATATTGTTAACTTTTTTTTTTTTTTTTAAAGAACTTGCATATTATGTAATAATTATAGGTTATAGCATAATAAAAGTTATTGAATTATATATTATAATATATTATTTTAATTTTAGAAACCTCGATTCTTATTGACAAATATAATATTAATATTGAAATATTTTAGATATTTGTATTAATAATTATTGTTGCAGTAAATTTAAAACATGGTATTATATTTGACAAATTGTTTACGTCAATAAAGAAATAGTACGTAGGTATTTCAGTACTTGTATTACTTATATAATTTTATGAAAGAACGCCTATTTTGTTTTTGAATATTTCATTTAAATAGATTGCAATTTTCAGATAACATTATGTGCGTTAGATATGATGAGTAGGTAAACAGATCTGTTTTTGAACATGTATAATCCACTCTTTTGACTGACATCGACGTAGCTATAATATTATCATCATCAGGCTTGACAGTAACGTAAATGAAAACGTCTTTGTACCTCGTAGTAAAAATACAGACACGCATATATTATTATCGTACCTAATAATAATAATAATAATGCTGTTCGGTACGCCGAAGTTGTTTTTGGGTGAAAGAATTGGGTTTGTGTAAATTATACGTGTAGATCATAATAATATCATTCAATTTCCATCGCGAATTCGCGGAATGCATCAGCGAACTGACGATATTATTAGAGGGTGTATGTTATGATTATTTTTTCCAACTATTATATAGTTCAAGTACTGCTATTTTCGAAATCTAGTTAGAGCGGCTACCACCGCACGATTTGTATCCACGTTCGCGTAATATAATTCTGGAACGTGTTTTATTGTTATTAAAATCGCAATCAGACAATCTTTGTCTCGAAGACGATAAATGTTCAACGCGCGTGTGACCCGATTTAACATCCAAAGACTCATCATCTTCTTGCGCCGACTTATATATATATATATATCTTATGAGAAGTGTGGAACGAAGAAAGAAAGATAGAGAGAGAGAGAGAGACGCAGAGAGTAACAGATTGTATAGTTCCGTATCATTTGACCGTTTCCGAGCGAACGGTTCGGTGTATGGTATATACAGGGTGTTCGAAGAATCGGACTACTAAAATGGCATTTAAAATCGCAAGTTAACTCGAGATTATTTTTGTAACGCGAAATTTCGATCACCCCGTGTGCGCGTGTAATCGAGTTATTCGGCACGAAGAGAATTTCGAGAAATCCGCGACCGGCGTCGAATAGGGAAGACGATATAATACGCCGGTCCGCGAAGGGATGTGGGTAAAGACATTTTTCGATCCCGTCCGATTGCAGCGGGGAGCGTGTACAACAGCGTGCAAGGTCTATCCCTGCGGTCGGACCTCGGTAAATATTTTATCCGTCTTAGTCATCCTAGAGTAATAATAATATTTCAAACGCACGCACGACGTATAAATTATTGTATTATAATGTTAGTTGCACGTTTGTTTTCGTTTATTTAGTTACCGACCCGAAATCGGACGCATATATTTTTATGACGACTACAATAACGTACGATGAAAACGTCCTAGATATTATGCTTCCTGCAGCTATTCTTTGGGATATAATATTTCATAAGACCCCGGGTCAATGACTTGTTGTTACGCGGTGAAAATCGAATTGAAATTTAAGCGAATATTTCCAGCTGAAAGTGCGGAACTTCACTCGGTATCAAACATCAAAGTTTAGTTTTAGCCTATGCATTAAATTAATTTTTCGGTTCACCGTCGAAAACTTGTTGTCGAGTGCGTTGAATTTGACGGTCAAATTTCATATAATATCGAATTATATATTATCATGTAGGAGCATTTTTATGGGGAGGACCGAAATTTTTTTCCCAACAGTGGTAAAGAGCGAAATTTAAATGTAATATAATTTTATTGACTGTTATTATAATTATTAATATGAGATTTAAATTAAATTTTTTATTTTATTTTGTGTTTCACGTATGACTTGAGATTTCCTAATTTAAAATTTACTAACTTACAATAATTATGTACGATTTATAATCTTTATTTTTAAGAAATTGTAAATTGGGTATATTTTGCCAAAATTTAAAGATTTAGTCTTGGATCAGAATTAGAAATAACTCTATACTCAGTGCCTCAGCCCCCCTCCCTTCGCAAGAAAATTTAAATACTTCCCTGATATATATATATATATATATATATATGCATAATAAGAGGCAAAATAAGTGATATAGAATGATATCAATATGTAATCTGGGCGTTCGGAATATTTTAGTAAACCGAAATAAACAAACAAAGTTATTATTAACATATCTATTAGACAAATGGTGATATTAAATTACACTTGATTACAATATAGGTTCGGTAAACGGTAAGTGTATCGTATACGGTGTTCTATATCGCTGCGGTAACTATCCGTAGCCAAAGGGCACACGAACGCATGAACGTGCAGAGTGGAATTCGCTGTCGCAGCGATTTGAAATGCCGCGGTCACGTACGCCGGCGTGTGAACCGAGCCTTTTGCAATCTCAGCGTTTCCTTTACGCACACGAGTGTCTGTTAAGTCACTTTACAATAATATATTATTATAGTGTATAATAGGAAAGGCCTCGATAGAATATAGACAAATTGCGAGAGAATAGATTGAGATTCAATGAAGCAAAAGGCTGTACCTAAGATTGATAATGGAAACGTACGTAGTGGTAAATGGGGAGGGGGGGGAATGATGAGGGGAAAAAACGTTGTTGGAATTGATGTAGAGTGATATGAAGTTAGTTTGTGTAAGTGAATATGATGCGGGCGAGTGGTAAAGGAGGACTAAAATGGACCAACCCCAAATAGCCGGGAGAAAAGGCGACCGAGACGAAGACCACAACGTAGTGCGTTCATAAAATATTCAACGTTATGGTGTAGTATGATTTATTATTGTCAATATATTATAAAATATTTTTATTTTGAGTGTAATATGTAATTAAATTAAGATAGTACGAATCAATCACAATTGGATCAATTACTTGCTATCCTGTCATGTAAGAGAAAATAGCAATACATTTAGAATCCGTATTATAGCATTTTTAGTTTTAAATCGTTGCTATACGAGCAAAATAAATTGGTTAATAATCGATTAAAAATTAAACATTTAAGAAATAATAGTATATTTAATATTATCTTAAAAATAATTTTCAAATGAGTTATATATCATTTTACAAAAAAAAATTAGATATAATTACAATTTTGGAGAATCTATGAATTTATTTTTATTTTTATATATGTCTTTACATTAAAATAACAATTGTTTAAATCATTTTTTATACGTAATAAAATAATATTAATGTAAAAATCAATATAGGTATTATAAGAAATTATAACAGATAGATAAAAACCTATTGTTTTAAAAACGGGTACTAATAATATTATGTTTTATTTAACAATTTTTTCCCGTGGAATATAACATTATTATAATGTGGTTTTCGTCAAATCTGGTTGACGACGCAATTGTTTTTATTTTTTTTTTTTAAATTTTCAGAGAGAAAAATACATTTTCAAACGAAGCAGCAACAAACAGACGGCACCCTCCATCCCGCTGTGCGACTTCGTTCGGTATCGAATATATTATTTTTTCGTTATTTGTATTTATTATTCTTGTCAAATGTTTTCTTGTTAGAAAAAAAAAAAACACAAAACAAAACGAAACGAAACAAAATCTATATGCGTATATACGGATAGCCGGATCGGACTAATATAAAATAAATTACAATAATAATGAGATGACTAATAGAGGTAATCTAAAATAAAAAAATAAAAATAACTCTCAGAGGTGACTTAAACTTACGAAATCACTCCCTGGAGTCTGCCCTTCGTGCATACAATGACATCGTGTAATAAACGTATAATCATCGGTAAAAGCACCACTAAAATACACACTTTATGGTACGATAAAGGTACCTACATTATTATTATTATTATTATTTTATGTGCATTGTTGTTACATTATTGTCGAACACGCGTATTTTTGTATTCTTTTATACCTCGAGCTCACCTGAACAAGCGTTCGTTTACTACGCGGCTATGTGTAAATAACAGAATGTCGTGTGTGATTATAGAGTACGCATAGTATCCGAATTGACCAACATCATATCATATATTTTTCGTTGGTTTTTGTTTATCCGTAAAAAGAGACGCGTGTAGCTATAATACGATTGTTACACAATAATAAAATATTGTAAAATCGACGATAAAACAAATGGATTATATATTTGTATATTTTGCAACAATGCGCAAGCGAAGAAAATGAATACAATAATAATAATAACAATAGATACTTATGAATAATGGGTAATTTAAAACTAAAATATCAATATCGATTTTCTATGATAATATCGGCTAGAAAATGTTTATAGGTATACATTTTACATTTAACACCCGAATAATTCATCATATAAATATTAACAATAAAATAAATTCGATCTGTGTCGTCTTTGTTGTATATATAATCATTCTACACGCACGCGCGATAATAACATTTTTTAAACATTTTGTATAATAATATCACCACGAAGGTGTTTGAAAAAAATAAATATAATATTAAAATAAATAGTTTTTTATCTTGTTGTTTATCCCTGTCTGTCTCGCGAAATACAATCAATAAAAATACAGCAATTCACATAAATTGTATACATTATTACATAAAAAATATTATTATTTTATTTAATTAACGATAATTATTATGCTAGGCAAGGCATGATAAATGATATAGAGTTTACTTACGTGTGTGTGCGTCAAAACCGTAAAGTCACTAAACGTATCACTTTTATATTATTACATAATTTCGCTAAGATAAAAATAAATTACCATTTTCATATTTTAAAATTGTACAGAAAATCAGTTTTATAAATTAAATCGAAATTATTTGTTTTATGTATTAAAAGTCAGTTTGATTTGAATTATCTCTCTTTACGAATAGGTTATAATAACCAAATTTCGTGTCTTTGAAAAAAATTCTAAAAACATCATGTACAAGATAGATTTTGTGAAAAATTGTACGTTAGAACACTTTCGTGCTTAACCAACAATTATAGTTTAAAAAATTGCGATTATGTACAATTTTAAAATTTTAATATGTTTATGTTCGTTTGCATTCCACACTTATATAATAATAATAATAATTAATGAATAATAATAATAATAATTGGCTATATAATTTGGTCGTCTTACATTATAATTATAATTTGGTGAGTGGTGGAGAGAAATATCTATAAAAAAAAAAAAAAACAAGAAAAAATATTACAATGCTCTATTCTAACTAAATATCGACTTAATACAATATAAATAATAGTCTCTAAATAATATAATAATCTATCGTCGAGTAGTTTGACCTTACAATAAAATATTATACTTTTATTATTTCACTACGTATAATTTATATCAATAATCGTTTTGTAGATTATGCGTTTGTGTTTGGAGGGTTGGAAATTAATGCCGTGCGATATAATAAATTAACAATAATAATACCTAATAATAATAATAATAATTATATAAATATTCGATTACATTTTGATCGAATGAATCGTATCGAGAAACTTTTTTTTTTAAAAAAAATTATTTGGTTTTTATTTTTTGGACGTGCCGGTCCCTGGTGGCGCAACGCCGCGTGGCATGTATCGTACGATTCATGCTGATAATATTATTACTACGATGACGATGAAATATTATCAATCGGTACCTACTTCGCGGACAATGTGTACAAAACATAATAATAATAATAATAATAATATTACGTATAATAATTATTATCGTATCGACGTGTTATCTGAAAATATTATTATATTATTCTAATATATCGTTGTTGGTCGAACGCCGTGTGACGATGATTGACACCGCGTCTAGGATGTGAGAAGTTTGAAAAACATCAGTGCCAACGATATGTTGACGATCAATATTACCAACACCAACTGTTGCCTCGTGAACCAGTCCTGGAACAATAAACATAAAACTAAATTGTGTCAAACGTCTGAAAAATAAAATAAAAATATGCGAGATCGATAAATTCATTTTGATAGTGTGTCTGCAGGCTTCGGATAATTATAATAAACTTCTAACTGAAATATTGCGTTATATTTTTTTCAACCGTATTATTTTTCATTTATCATATTTTTTCAACAAAACAATATAACATAATTTTGAACACGGTAATATAATATGCTACGTTTGATAATTTAAATATATTCAACTCGTGGAAATTCTTACGAAAAAATAAAACATAAACCTCGGGTAAGAATAATTTATTATTAATCGTTAGAGATAGGATGCTGTTGATGTCTCACCATAAAAACCATATAAAAATAGACTATAAAAACTGCATTTACGACCCGAAAATTTCAAATAATAACTTTATAAAATTTAAAAAAAAATATTAAATTTGTTTATTTTAAAATAATATTTATATAATTATATATGTATACTTTACGAAATAATTTAAAAAATAGTAAAATAAAAATATTTTCTAAGCATTTTTAATGAAAGGTATATAACTATAATGCGACCGATTTTACGTAAAAAAAAACACATAAAATACCCTAAAAATTATTTTAAATGACATAATAATTTAAAAAATGCAAAAAAAAAATTGAATATATAATTAAAATTTATTCTAAATCAATATATTACGAATTAAATTTTGAGCAGTTTTAAACCTATACAGTACTTACAGAAAAGGATAATGCAAATGCCATTTGTTTAATAATCATCATGAATTATTTTACTATGCAATGCATATTATACTATTTTTTAGAACCTTATTATAATTTGTTTTAATATAGTTACATTAAATTGAAATATAATTTTAAATATTGACATATATTATTATATTTTTTTTTTTTTTACCAAAAACAATATTTAGCTAATTAAAAAAAAACAAAAACCATACTTATACAAAATAATCACAATAAGGCTGAAACCTTAATCGTTGTTATTTTAGTTAGTAGGTATGGTATTTATACTTCATTTAAAATAAATCATTAAATATTAGAAATAATAAAAAGTTATATTATAATAATATTATATGAGTATAATAACATAATAGTGCTTGAATTGTGTGGACGTTATAGGATGGAGTATCTACTTCTGCTATTTTTAAATTTTTTTGAACGTAACCCATCTAATTATTAGTAGATTAGATTGAATTCTATAATTACAAGAGAGATTACTTTTTTTTTAAGTCTCATTGTTCTCTTTCTTTTATTTTTTTTTCCAAATCAAGCACTGATCAACAAAGTCCGAACAAAATTGAAATTTAACCAATACTATTAATTGATCAAGTGAATACTTAAGGAATAATATACTATACAAGCTCAACAAATTAGTTTAATAAATGTTTCAAAGATTAAAAATACTTTAGGTATCTTTCACTTTACGAATTTGTTTCAATTGTTTACTAAAATTTCGGGTTAGAGTGTATATAGTTATTATATTTAGTATCTGCAAACTCATAAATTCTTACTTAAACGTCAGCACACAGCTGAATACATAGATAAATGGTTAAAGAAATAACGAGCTTAAGAAATGTCTAACATAAATATAATTTTAAACAAATATTTAATAAATTAGAAGTGATTTGTTTCGAGTCTATGTGTCATTTTAATACAACATTAAACATAGGTATTACAATATGTAATAAAACAAAGAAAATGTTTTGAAATTTTAATTTTGTTGATTATTATAACATATGATTTATAAGAAAGTTTATACCGACAATAAAATATAATATTGCAGTCTGCGTAGGTATAAACTTTTTTTTTTTTTAATACATTATTCATTTGTTTTGAGGTTTGTGCTGCAGATGAACTGGATTGACTTGACGACATAATTATTTTCACGGTAAGATTGCGTTTATTGTTATCCAAATCCATTGTATAATAACTTACACAACATTAAATTACTATTATAATGATACAATGTATATAGGATAAAATATATATTTATTATTTTGTAGTCTTATAATACTACGATCTTGTCATGTTACATGTATATAATAATTTAGAGATTTTTCTTACCATTGCATTGTCTAAATTGTAGTAAAGTTCAATATTACAGAGTAACTGTGTTTTATTCACATTATCTAGATACTTTATAAGTTATTTTTAACGATAAAAAAAAAACTAAGGAAAATATACTAAGTATAATCATACATTTATAAAGAAAAATATTATTGTACATAATATAATTATAAATATGACTAATATAGAGTTAAATTATAAAACAAAATAAATAATAAATGGGATAATAATAAGCATACCCATCTATTTTAAATATTTTTAAAGTAAAAAAGATACACGTTTGTATTTTTAGATTAGGTAACTTTTGATGATATCGTTGTCTAATATTCGTTATTAACTAAATATAATTAAAATGAAATTAGAAATAAGTAACAATGAAAATCGATTCTTTCGGAAAAAGGATGATGTTGCAAATCTTAATTTTGGCATTGCAAATTGTTGTAAATTAGTTGCATAATATTGCCATTGGTTTGGAATCGATAGTGCAAATTGGCGATACCAACTTCACGAACGTCTATTTGGACTGGTACCACGATAACGTATTTGATACTAGATAGTACCAATGTGTTCGTTTTTTAAGTGTAGAGATAAATTTATTTGTAATTTAATTAATAACAAAATAAAGAATTTGTAGGAAATATACAATGAAAACACGAATATCGCCTATTAGTCTATTATAGGTTTTGGTCACAAATTCACAAATGTGTACATTTTTTTTTTTTTAAATTAACCATTAATTACGTATGTACTCGTATGTGATTAAATTTAGATAACTACGTACTATAGTATGGTATTTTAGTTACCTTATATTACATTAGAATCTGAGCAGATTGAGCAATGTATTGTTTCTACAAAGATTTTTTTTTTATGTATAAAAACATTTTTTCGAGTAGAAATAATTATCCGCTTACCAGTATAGTTGGTACTTTATTAAGTTCATTTTTCGAATTTCTTAAAATAATTTTCGTAGGAAAAGAAAAACTACCAAAAAATGGCAAAAAATTATTAAAAAATCGGCAAAATTATGATTTTAGTAATTTTTTTATTTTATTTCATGATAGTAATATAATTATATAAATATAATTTATGATTGAGTTTTGATCGTAGGGACTTGAAAGTTTTTTTTGAATACTAACATAGGTAATATACAAGTGTGGTAGAATTTGAATTTGTGGTAGAATGTGGTAGAACTGATTTGTTGATTATTTGGCCTAATATAGATCTATGAACTTGTTTATAAAAAAAATTAATATTACCTACAATTTTGGGTTTATCAGTTTGAAAATTTTATAGAAGCCTATTAATAGTCTACTTAATATTTTTCCAAAATATTTTGAAAATTGTGACTGACAATTTTTTTTATAATTTTTTTCCTTATCTACGAAAGCATTTTTTCGGGAAGTAATAATGGTCCGATGACCACAAATAGAATATCAAATTTCATCTAGTTGAGACTTTATTTAGCTCATTTTTTGAAATTTCCCAAAAGTTTTTCCTTGAGAAGCGAAAAATCGCAAAATTACGGTTTCCGTTATTTCAATTTTTTTATTTTTTTATTACTAATTGAGTTTTGATCGTAAGGACTTAAATTTTTTTTGAGTTCTCACATAGGTAATATTTACGTTTAGTAAAATGTTGGTGTCACCAACTTAAAACAGTATCATTGGGGTGTTTAGAGCACACCTAGGTACGTATTACTAGGTACGTAATTAAAAACTAATCAATTAATTTAATAAAAAGTGCTAAATGCATAATAATATTATAGACCTACAAGGTGTCTCACTCGTTTATAAAAATAATTAAAACTTCTGACATGAAAAACAAAAATTTTGTTTTTCTTGCTGAAAATTTTATTATTATACATAATAAAAATACAGTTATATAAAACGATTCGAAAAATGTCAAAATAGTTTTTGATATAGTTTGTCGTACATGCACCGGTAGTATACGAAAACAGTATAGACAGAAATATAACGTTTTACAATGACATATGTCACAACACTAAATTGATTGAATTTGCAAGACGTCGTCGTTCTTTTTATATTATGTTATATGACAAAAATAATAAAGATAATAGCTAACCAACATGTGGTTATTTCGTCATGTTCTAGATTTCTCATAATAACAGCACAAATATGATGTGAATTTTTTTTTCCGAACAGGGAAAATAAAATTGATTGACTAAAAAGTACGTATATTGTTCATGTTGTCCAAGTTTTGTTAATTTTTTGATTCTTGATAATATAATCAATTCTAACTATGTGTCTATAAATAGTCAGACAACATTACAAAAATGTATTATATTTATGTACTAGTTGTACAAATTGTAATTATATTATATTTTAGCTAAACAAATTTAGGTTTTTCATTAATATAGACATATTTTATTTTACGAGTTATTGTGTCTGGTACCTATAAAATCAATATGTTCACATAATTTTTCTTTGAAGTAATAGTTGTAAAATAAAATCATAAGAAAAAAATAATAATTGTAATGTTGACTTAACTAGTTTATAAATGCCAAATAAAAGTAACTATAACTTGCTCAACTGTGGATATAATATTATAAAAGCGCAAGAAAATAAATGCACTCGTATACGATATATTATTGTTATAAAATAATAACAATAACTTTAGGACGGTGGCTTTTATAACATACGACCCCTCTCGAAACTTCGCGTTATAAAAACCATTATTATATATAACTACGCAATTTTTATCTGAAAAAAATCACGAAACCAATACTGTTTGCTAGACGTTTTATAGTAAAAGTAAACCATATCCACAGTTAAATAATTTAAGTACTCCATTACTTACAACAGTGAAATTATGGCAAAAAATAAAATGGTATGAAGACGTCAGGATCTTTCCGATACTTTAAAATGTTATGCACGATAAAACATTTTTTTTTTTTTTAAAAAAAGGTACTATTTCAGTCAAAATACAACAATAATATTATATATTTTGATTACTATGAAACTATGATACTGTACTTATCGTACAGTATCATATCTATATAAATATATGAGTAGTATTTAGCACAAATGTAGTATGCTAATTAAATCTAACTATAAATAGTATAGTTATAACGATATTTAATCATTTCGTTTAAGAATTTTAATGATTCCTTTTTTTCGTTATAAATGTATGACATATAATATATATAGAGCGTTTCAGAGTTTAAGGCGCAGGAGGGAAGTACAAAAATTGAATAGTAGGTATAGATTAACTTTTAATACGTATTAATTCAATTTTTGTATCAAAAACAATATTCTAATAGATATGTGTATACAGCAAATAATTTAAATAATTTGAAAGTTATTTATCAAATTTTAACTTTATATAATTTATATTTTTTGCAATCCGTATGTACGATAAAATGGACAATAGTAAAAATTGGTAATTATAATAATTATTAGATAGCATTATAAAACATTTATGATGGAATAATATTTTTACCTGTATTACATATTTATATTGCAACATGAATTTCTTAGCTATTTACTACATTTAAGATTAAATTATACTTTTGAGGTCTCGACAACAACGCTATCTCAGTCACATCGGAGCTTGAGCCACTGAGTATGTTTTCACTGTTTTAAAATTTTAACCCTTTAACTATAGTGAATTTTGTGAAATTTGTATGAAAAACAAGTTTGGTGAATAAGCAACTAAAGTGTACTGCTGGTTATATTGAATACGCGAGGAATGTAAAGGACTTTGTGTAGATTATGATTTGACACGCAAAAGGGAGCTTTTATGATTTGCCAGAAGGTTTTGGATTGGAATGTCTAAAACTTATTAGATAATGTCTGACCCGGACAGTTTAGCTAAAACTCATACTTATACAAAATACGTCCATAACAATTTGAAGATTACTCAAGTTAATATATATTTTGTATAAAAATAATAACTTAAGGTAAAAATTAAGCTACTGCCGATTACAATGTCAAAAGTTAATTTAACTGAATTTGTTCAACTAATTTATGGACTACACTGAATATTCTATTAATACTTATACCTCTTGTGTTATTCTTTTACCCATATCATTTTGTATTATGTTATTTTATTGATGTCTAATTAATCTATTAAAATCTAATTAATGATCGATTCAATTATATAATATATCGAAATATTCATCGTGTCTCTATTGTTGCCATAATTAAAGGTAATATTTTATCATAATATACAGAAGCATTGTTAATTGTTATCACAGCTCTTTGCCAGTCGACTGTATAATAATATTCTATTATTTATTTGGGCTCTTTAGATACGTGTAAATAATAATGTACATCAGACTATGGATTATTGACATGTCAAAAGTTAATATCACGACATTTCATTATCATTAATAAATAAATTGTTCTCTTGAAAACTTTCCCTCGTTTAAATATGTCAAATATTTTAATGGTACTCCGCGGCCTTTACTGTTTAGTATTATTACTATTACTATTACTGTATTTTTAGAAGCGAACGGACGAAGAAATGTCAAGGGTATATAATATATATATATATAATGGAAGATAAATATTTAAAATATAGTAACGTGAATATTTAAATCCCTGTTATTTCATTAAAAACTTTAGGGATATTTAGAATTGAAATATATTTATATAGTAAATGACGAGTTAAATGAGCCATGATGAGTAATTTATTGCCGACAGAAATATTTTAAATATTTAGGTATTAAAAAAAAGTTCAAAATTATAATTTAATAGTAAAAATGTGAAATTCCGGTGACGTATTTATAGCAGTAGTCAATGCCGTTTTCGATTGCAACGTTATATAAAATAATATCGACTAGTATTTACTATTGAACTTAAATTTTAAGTTGAATTTCGTGTTTGAAATTACCAAGGTTGAGATTGGATAGTTGTAGGAAAATTTCAAGAAGGGTTCTACAATAACAGAAACGTTCTTAGGTATTTATTTAATATACTCAATATTATATAATATTATTATTGCATTTTGGGTTTTCGCGCAACATTATATAACGTTATAATTGTGACTTGGTCAAAATAAATATAGGGTATGATTTTAGCCTTTTTTATGTTCCTGTTATCGGTTACATTTATTATTAATCATTTTATCATCTATACTTAAAATAAAAATCTGTAAACAATTTGGAATGAAAAAACTTATATTCAATAGATAATCTCCAATGGATGATATGATATCGATGTGATTAAACTATCCAATGTGCAACGGTATTGTTATATTTAAGCAAAAAAAAAATAACGCCTGTAATTTAATCATCAGACAAAAATCAAATAATAATATATTATTTGTTTTATTTTGATCGTATAACGCTGTAGCAGTAATTTTATAATTAGTGACAGTTTTTTTGCAGAGAGGAGGCATAGGGTACTGGAGGCCCACAAACAGGGCCTTTTAACAAAAATATATTTAAAAGTATATAGGTAAAAATACAAATATACCTCTATTATTATTATTATCACATTATAGATCCCTGTATAACTCGGCACAATTTGAAATTTATGATATTTTATATTTCGATATCGATGGTTATAAAAATATCGTTTTAACCGCCATCTTTGTCTGTCCATCTCTTCCCTTTATCTCTAAAACACGCCATCGAAAATTTATTGTTAACATTATCGGTTGAGGTGAATAGTGATAGTCGTTGGGATATAAAAGCACGCAAAGGCCACGAGAAGTAAAAAGCATTCCATTTCCAACCTCGAAGAGACCATCCGGCCAAAGTAAAAAAAAAAAAAAAAAACATAAATGTATTATGTCGTCCGACTTTTTATTATTATTATTGTTTTTTTTTTTTTTTTTTGGCGACGATTTCTGCACAGACATTTGGCTAGCTCTGTACCGTATTACATATAGATATAAATGTGTGTAGTTTTGTCGACGCGAGTGGCGTGTAATGGAACAGTAAATATTCCATTAAACTCCATCGCAATCAGTGTCAAAATTCCGGTACGCGCGCGGATTTACCGCGTTTTCTTTGGCCGAGTTTGACAAATAATGGCGGCGGCCGTATAATAGAAACTTTCCTCTTTCGGATTTGCTTTCAAACTTTATCCCGGTCGTGATATTATATACACCGTCATAATAATATTATAACCGTAATGGTGTAAGTAAACTATTTACCGTCGTGGTTATATAACAGTGCCGCAGCGACATATTAAAATATCGTAATAATCGTATATGGATGGGCTGCGAAATGAAAAAAAAAAAAACTAACTCGAGACCGGACGTTGAATTAAATCGACCCAAAAGGCATTGGTTCGAAAAAAAAAAAATATATATATATATATTAATATTTAAATCCTTGTTAAGTTATAACTTGTTTTTATTTACTTAAAAAACTTATTATGTTCCGACTATAAATCAATTGACAAAAAAGTTAAAACGACTTTAAGCATGAAATTAGAAAGCAACGTTCCTAGGGACATTTCCAATAAACGCATATAAAGTTTATTGAAAGGGAAATTTGCATAACATTAAGCGTAACAAATTAATACTATTTATAATGTATTTACATTAGAGGTATACTATAGTACCTACTCCAAGAAAATATGAATATTAATTGTTATTAGTTTGTTAATTATGTTTTAATATATTTATATTATACCGTTTGATTTGCCAAATAAGCACACTCCTATTTTCACTCTTAAGTATGGAATTTTTTAATTTATTTAAAAATAATTAATTACGTGTTATCTATGTATATACATTTAAATACGTAGATATTTTAATATTGCATACTTTATATTCAGGAGTTTTTATACACCAGTTGTTAATAATATTTGTTAAATTGTAGATTTTAAATTATAATTTAAAAGAAATTAAAATTCATTGGAAAATATAGGTAGGTATATTATTTATTTCGATTTTTAAATGATACAAATTTATATTTTTTATAATAATTATAAAGTTCATTTTTTGATGAATGACTCATCATTATATTACACACTACTTATTTATAAAGTGTAATCTAATATTTTAATTAATAATAAAATAATAATTAATAGACAATAAAAGTTTTAAATTGTATATGGTAGAATTTACTTTATAAACACATAGCATCTCAAATTCAATTACTATTTATATAATTTAGTTTTGGAAATAAGAGCTTTTCAGATCTTATTTTATTTTTCAATACGTTTGTTTTAATGAAATTTTTGGTTAGATTAGGTTATATTCGAAATCATACGAGTATAATGACCATAGAACTATAACCAGATAAAGTGATTTTCGGATAATATCTTATTGAAACATAATTGATATTGTATTAGTTAATAACAGTAAATAACAAAAATATTTCCAAAATTACATAGAAGAGTAACATTTTTAACTCTTGTTATTAATTTAACTACATAGTCCACAAAATGTACGTTTATAACGAATATCAAATTATTCTAATTATAAATCTCTATGTTATATCCAATAAGGAACTGTTAGGATAATTATAAAATTTATAGTAATACTATAAAAATTAATTTTAATATTAAATAGTGCCGTATAATAAATAAAAAAATAATAATAGTTTTAAATTAAAAAAATTATTTATCATACATATTATATTATACGTAATAATGCCCATTTTTTTGTTTAATTTATTTCTTTGAAGTTCGTCAACCATTAGTTAAAATTCCAACATTAATAACTATCATTTTTTTTGCAACTCAACATGATAATGATAACAATTTGAAATAATAGTTAGGTAAAATAAAATAAAATATTATATTTATATTAATTGCCGTGTTTCAATGAAAATATTAATATATTAATTTAACAAAAGATGTGGTACTAATCATGAATATAATAATTATTGAAAATGACCTGAAAAAATGTGAATTAAAAGGTATTAACTGAACTAAACCAGTGTACATTAAATTGAACAAAATGGACGGATTATCGATAGCATATTTGAATTTATACGATTTATTATGCCATTTATATTTAAATAATATAATTTACTTATACAGAACTACGTGATTGCACAAATTTATTAGTATCCAATTTAATATATGTTAATAACGGAACAAAAAAAAAAACATATTAAACGAATACGTAGAAATGAAAAATTTATGTTTATGCGAAATATCAAAATATAAAAGTAAATTATTCAATGTGATCGAGGATGATGAAATCTTTAAGTAAGAAAAAAATTTATATCAACAACTAATCCTTAGTTATGAATTATAATCACTTTAAATGATAAGTAAATAGTTGATCGAGACATTTCCATGTTGTCCATTTTCCCGTTCATTTTTCTTTTTGAATCTGAAATTTTATCCATTTCGTAAACAAGTATAAAAAAACATCTAAAAAAAAGTTTAACACTAAGAGGTTTAAATTTTTTTCTGTTTATTTTTTTCAATCCTAACCTATATTGATACAAAGTTATTTTTAAATTAATATAGAAATACAAAATTTCATAAAATCATAACGTTTTAATAATATGCATTTGTTTGATAACATTTAATATTTTTCATTTTAGTCATATTGTGTGTATTAAAGTATATTAATATTATTATTATTATTATTATTACTATTAGTTTCAGTACGTTTAGTGTCATTATCCATTAACATAATAATAATTCATCGAATATTTTATTTTATTTGTATAATAACTTAATATTAGTATATTATTATAAACTAAGTAATTATCTTTTAAAACCTATAACTTTGTGTTCTATTAATTTCAATATAATGGAATATAAAAATTATCTTACATTGCATTATAAAGATATTTAATCAACATTTTTATGTAAATATTTAGTTTTAAGTTATATTTGATATATATTTTAATCACAAAGATATATCTACAAAATATTCGTCAGTAAATGGGCGGGTGCTTTTCAAGATTTTCCATAGCCCATGAAATGAAATATTCATTTTCTATTTTTTTTTTTAATTAATTATTCTTTTTATAATAATATCTTAGTGCTCAATGCCAGTGGTAAAACCAGGATTTGTTTAAAAGATTTCAACATGAAAATTATTTTCATATCACAAGCAGGTTATTAGATATATTTTGTAATACACATCTGTATAATTATAGTGTATTTAAGTTGTTTATACTCGTAAATGATGAAATATTTAATAAAAAAATAAAACTATTTAGAAATATTTAAATTATTAAAATACCTAAAAAAATAGTTTGTTTAAATATGTAAACCGTTCAAGAGGAAGGGTCCAGATTAAAAGTTCACTCCTTTAATTGAGCCATTCCTCAATGCAGTAATAAAAAAAAAGACAAAAAATACGTTTATTTATAATACATTAAACCATATTTTTAAACACCGTACATTTTATTTGCAAATTAAAAGAAAAAGTCAGAAGATAATTTAAATATTTTAACCAACCATGCTCTAAATTGTATATATTAGTATATTTAATTGTTTAGGTTTGGTTTAGACCTTTGCTGTGGTTTCAAAATATGCGACGATCGCGTTGTATCGAATACCTACTATATACATAGTATGACAGTAGTTGTAGTCAACTATACTCAGAATTATAATCAACCATAATTCTACTAAAAAATAGCGTCGTTCATCTTCAATAGCTGACTGTTTACATTAGTCATGCTGATAAGACGATTATATAGGTGATATTTTATGACGTATATATATTTTATATTATGTAAGTTAGAAGTGTACACACACTATAACAGTGTGCAAACACGACCACGTGGAAGATAAGCGAAGTGTTTTCCGCATCAAACACAAACAAAATATAAATTATCGTTTTATAATCGTAGTAATGTAGAAAAAGGATATGCATCAAACACGTCGCAGTATCGATCCCTGAAACTAGGGGAAATAATAACAATTATTAAGCGTTATGGTTAGTGTTATTATATTTCAGAAAGGATATCTAAAATTGATTTTTGTTAATGTTCGATAATTCCTCACCCCAAGAAATAAAATTATTTATTAGACATTAACTATATTTATTGATCATACTAAACCATTACTAAGTATATAATCAGGAACGTCATTTCAGTATTTTCATAGGAGGAACGAAAATTGAAACAAGCCAAGTTTTACGCCAATCAGGCCAATTTTATTTCAAATTTTGAACTATGTTAGTAACTGACAACTTCATTTTTTAAAGTTTTTTAATTATAATTTTATTAAACATATCATTATTCACTGCTAAACAAACCACCAATATACAAAAGTACAAGTCAATGTGATTGTAGATTATAAAGGTTATGTTTGCATATTTTGGCGCGATAAAAAACGTTAAAAAAATAGGGAAGTCGTGGCCTACCCCGCTCCCTATCAAATGATGCTTCTATATATAATATATTGGATAAAGTGTTTAATATTAAAATAATAGTTTATTCGTAAAATTGTTTATAATAATTTCCTTAATAAACACGTTATATTTATATAAACTAGGTACTTAAGTACAATAATTAAGTATCCATAAGACCTTCCTAATAAATTGGAAATATCGTTGTAAAATCATAGAGTTTAAAAATGATTATTATCTTCTCACTATAGACAAAGCTTAATATTATCACTAATAACCATATTATGAAAATATAAAGTCCTAATAATAGTAATATTATGTGATGAAAAACAAAAGTTTAAATAATTTTTTGTCTACGTCAAGTGAGTTAGTCTCGAAATAATATGGTAGGTAAATAAATTAGTGAACTCCACTTGTTAAATGCGTGTTATTCGAACATATGCGCTAAAACAAATAATATTTGTTGGCGTTGTGACCGAAAGGGTTAGATAAGCTTTAAAAAAAATATCAAAGTTTTATATTAATTCGCGTCCGAATATTAAATTTTCTTAAATTTATTTTATTTATTATGATAGTTATTAAGTGAATGATAATAGAAAAAACCTTTTACAATAATTATTTTAATGTTATACGGGCTATATTTATTTTGTTTATCGTTCGAGTTTTGAACTTTTCACCCATTCTGACCTTTAAAACCGATCGAATATTATAATGCTTAATTTTATAAATCATATACGTACATATAGTTATTATTATTATTATTATTATTATATATTATACTCGGGGCCGTATTATTATTATTATTATTATTTTGTGTACAATATCATTCTCCGTTTGTCCTCTGGGACACGACACGATTTCGTCTGCCTAGCTGCGGGGAACGAACATTTTATACGACGTGTATCGTCCTCGAGTAATTCGATCTCACCCCGTTTGCAAAATATATGCATGACAATACATCAGACACACCCTACCGTTCTGTTGTGTAACGATATATTTTATATATTATAATGTACTGGATGATCCGAATTTCGTGTTATAAACATAATGGAAATTTCATTTGAACGTATGTAATCCGCAGCGATTTTCTAACAAGAAATACTGATCACCCTGTACACATAATAAATTACAACTTATAAAATATTTATAGACTTCGGACTGCGTTTGTCCGATAAATCGTCCAAGGATATCCGTTTTGTCTCTATAATAATATTATTATCGCACGCGACGACGCAGGCGGCCGGTTTCTTATATTTTGTAATAATAATAACAATATAATGTTTCAACGACATCGGAGTGGTTTGACCGCTATATTATTTCATATGGCAGATAACACTTTAATATAGTATTTATAATGTTCGGCAATAAATCGCCATCGTTATAAACGTGAGCCCGCCGGAACGATGTTGTTAAAATCTTCCTTTATTTTCCATATAATATAACATACATTAGTGATATAACGTGACATACAATTTATTGTTCTGACCACTTTCGATCACCCTGTTTAAGCAGCCTCTATTTTTTAGACACACATTTTATAGTCCGAAATTTAAAATTTCACATCACTTTAAATTAGTATAACTTATAAATTATTAGGCATAAACTAACATTAAAATTCGTTCAACGAAAACGACACAAACAACGGATAGTTTTTAATTTTTTAATAATGTTATCACTAGATTATATTATTCAAAAGTATTTAGACGATTCATTCCAATATTACAATAATACCGAATAACGGTATATAGATATATCAGTATTCCACGTTTTTTATAATTTTAATATAGGTTCAATAGCAATGTATAGTACGAAATTTTATGTATAAAATTAAATAAATAGGAGCTATTGTTTAATGGTACTTAGTTATATGTAAAATAGAAAATTAACAAAACATTAAAACAAAATAACAATTGGAAATAATTAAAAAGAAACATTTACCTAATTAATTCTAGTTTAAACGTTAAACAAATTTAAATATTTAATTAAAATACTTCACTGGTAGAATCTATTGATATAGCAATACGCAGTTGTACCAGTTATTAAAAAGTTCATCCATACATTTCGGTAGAATAAACTAAAACCTATAATTTACTTCTATATAATTATATGAATATAATAACTTATAACTTAAAAGGATTGAATTGATTTTAAATATAATTGTCTAAACATATTTGTGTGTTTAAACTCTAAGAAAATATAAAATTGAATCATATATTTTAAGATATAACGCAGTGCTCGAATTGGAAAAAATTTAGGGTGTGCTTAATCTAACGATTTAAAAATTGCGTTCCAAAAAAACAGCGGCTTTGCTCCTTCCCCTTCCTGATGACATAAACAATTTTTGTTAAATTTCAGATATTTAATTATTGTTTCAGAATTTCAGCTATATATATTAATATTGTAATAAATTATAATCTATAGAAATTGATTAAATGGATTTATAATCTACAACTAAGTAGCCCAAATTTTCCATATACATTCAGCTATTTTAGAATATTTTTTAGATTCTGAGCAGAGCGAGGAATGTATTGTTTTTACAAAGATGTATTTATTTTTTATGTATGAAAACACTTTCGAATAGAAATAATTGTCCGATTATCACAAGTGGGGTATGCTTTCGGTTAAACTCTTTGAATATTGTTCGTAAGGATTTGAAATTTATTTTGCATATTTACATGTGTAATTTACATTCATGGTAAATTTTTGAATGGATTATCAGTATAATATATTGAGATACTCTCAGAATCGTATTTTTTAATGCAATATCATTATATTCAAATCTTAATAATTATAACAAACCACTAATTTATCCAAGGACCGAATGGACGAAAGAGGAACGTCCACAATCGGCCTTTCCCACTTTTTTTTATAAAATTCAAATTTTTATTTTGATAGCAATACGCTAATACCTACATACAGCAGTAGATAGAATAATTTTGATTTTAAAAATATTTAAAATTGTAAAATTCACTATACCATTGAGAACAACAAATGTAAATACATATTTTTAAAAAAATTATGTCGGGCATTATTTTGTACCGTCCCCCCGTCACAATATTAAAAAAGTAGTTGTGGTGGTGCACAAAAAAATATAAAAATAATGGAGGAGTTTCGTCCCCCAGCACTCCCCCTTAATTCGAGCACTGAAATAACGTAATATATTTGCATATTTTGTGTATATTATACGAGTACAATACATGTTGATTGTTTGTACTTCACATATGGTATATATTAGTATAATTTTAGAACATTGTTCTATTGGGTTTACTTGATAAATAATTGTATGGGTTAGATATCGTACATTTTTTAATACAAAATTGTTAACTTGACACCTTTTAATAATATAACATTTGTCATTATATTTCATCTAACATAAAAAACAAATTTCTCTAAAAGTACTAAAAAAATATACACCATTTTATGGGTATATAAAAGCGTATAGCTATTATACATGTATTTTTCACGATAAATAATGCAATTTTGGACGTAGGGACTGGTAAATTTTTTTAAGTATTCTCATAGGTAGTTTACACACGTGTTAAATTTTCGGAACGGATTATCAGTATAATATATTGTATTACATTGAGTTTCGCTCAGAATCGTATATTCCAATGCAATATCACTGCATTCAAATCTTAATTATAATAAACCACTAATTTCTCCGAGAACCAAAGGGACGAATGAGGAATCGATCTTCCCGCTTTTTTTACTTAATGGAATATAAAATTGATATGGGCATTGATACACGTAGTTGAACACATCATTCAAATTGTTTTTTTTTATATATATATATTGTAATGTACATGTTGGCCGCGGGTAGTATGGAATAATATTGTTATTATTTTGTTACATTGTCTTTGTATACACGCCACGCAGCTGCTGTGGACGGGTCGTTCGATTAGAAAGTTATATAATATGTAGATATAATATATTATACATAGTAGTATATAATATTATATTACTCGTTATGTAACATCAGCTGATTTGTTCAAAATTGGATTATCCGTTTTCAATAGAATTATGTTTACCTTTGTTTTTTTTTTTTTTTTTTGATATTGTTACCGAATTAAATCATTTTAAATAAATATATTTATTAAAACTTAAATATGACCAGCTGTAATGTTTTAAAGACAAATATTTTATTTCGAATTGTTATGTTGTTTCCAATAATTTTATAAATTATTTTTATAGCATAAATTATCTGTATTGTGTTATATTTCCGTTCCCAATAATTATAAAACAACACAATTTGTAATATACCTATAATTCAAGAAATGTTAAATTTAAGAATACTTAAAAATCAAATTTACGTGTGAAATATTTTAGGCTTGGAACACTTTCATATGTTTACCCAGAGCCGAATTGGGAAATTTTAGTCGATCGTGCTCAAATAACTATCACACAAACAACCTGCCCACCAGGCTCGTATTTATGGGTCGGCCAGTGTGGGCAATTTCCACTGTAATGGAACATTAAAGTCAGAAAATTTGAATTTGTTCGCCTTTTTTTTATCATTCTTTTCGCCTCAAACACAATAAAAGAGGGGAATTGAAAAAGTTTACCAAAGCACTTGATAAATGTGTAACTTTATTCACGTATACTATATTATATTATAATTACCTTGTATGAAAATATTTAGCAATATGTTGTTTTATATGACTGTGTTTAAACTACTAAATGGACAGTGATAAAAATTTATACGGACAGCATGAGAAAGTTTAGAAATCAATAAGCCACTTTCTAGAGGGAAAAATAGAGTGACCACTTAAAAGGAATGGAATAATTATTGGGTTCTATTTTTATAAACGGTTGATTGTACACTATTATAAAACTTATACGTATTCTTCTAGACAAAATACAGTTATATTTTTATCTTGCCTAGATAAATAAATAGGATATTTAAAAATTATCATCTAGATAACTATTCAGTCAAAGATTTTAAAATTTTTATTATTTAATTATTTTATCAAATAAAAATAAATAATAATTTTATTATTTATAATTTATTTATTAAACTGCGCTCTGTTAAGACTATAAAACTGGAAAAGTATCTGATACTCCTGTTTTATAATTAATAATCGTCGACTATTACTCATTACTCAATAGTAAAACATCTATTTTTAAAATACAATACAACATTACTAACTTCAGCACTAGTTGAAAGACTCTTTAGTAATGGAAGTCAAATTTTATCTTTGAGAATGAACCACTTGAATACAAAAGAGAAATTGTTCATATTGATAAAACTACAATTTCGTTTTGGATCTAAGAACATTAATAAAAATAAAAATAAAGCAGATAAACTACAAAAAGCTAAGAAGAAGATGAATTATTTTCTTTTGTAAGTGGAGAATATTACAAGTGTCAAATTTTAATATGAAAAATACTTAAATATTTTTAATTTAAAAATCGATAGAATTTCATGTTATACTTACATTTAAAAATTCGAATATTAAACATAACCTGCATATTTATTTGTCATAGTTGTAATAGAATAATATATAATGTATTGTTTACCTTCATGTATGGACTGGTCAGGTAAAGCAATGGGTTGGCTCGAAGCCGTTCGTTTTCTTCTTCAACCCGGCGTATTTCTTCTCTTCTAGCGGAACTCAACACCGACACTTCTTCTCGTGTGATGGACGCTGGTGCGTTCGGCGGAACTTGAACGTCCGGCAAACTCTTTTTACGCTGCAATGCGATCTGAATCGGTAATTCCTGCACACGGAAATCACGACTAGTTAAGATTCCGATGCAAATATGTATAGGTGTTTAGCGTATTCCTTTTTTTATTTATTTAATATTTAAACATTTTAGTGTTGAACAATGAAATAAGTCACGAGGAGATATTATTGGAACGCATTGAGAGTTGTTATGGAAATTATTGTAAAAGGTAAAAGAGAAAAAAGAAGACCGAATTAGAGGTGGATGGATGGAGCAGAGAGTGATATGAAGATAGGTTATGTGAATGGTTGAGAGGTAGGACATCGAGATGTATGAAAGTGTAGCACTACGGTTGCTGACCTCATCGAGTATGGAGTTTCGAGATAGAAGAAGTAGTATTATACAATGAAAAAAAATTTGAAAAGTACTATTTAAAAAATACATTGGTGACCAATAAAAATATTTAGAATATGACTTTTCACATTCTACGTATAAACTCTACGAAATATAAAAGTAAGGTAAAATAAGATGATATTAATGATTTCAGATTTACATATCGTATGTACATATGTACAGAATTGTAAGATTTCACCATTGTGTATTTCAGTAGTTTCGAAAAGAACACATAAACCAAATTTTGGTCAACTCATAAATATCACGACATTTCCAACCTATTCAAGCTATAAATTCCTCAAAAATGTAAACAAACCAAAGCCCTCCTATAATCAGTGTCAACACTGATAGTAAAAACAAATATTTATTAAGAAGTAATGTATTTTAACTATTAATCACTGGTATTTATTGTTCGATACATGACATACGATCTTGTACGAACTCCAAAGTCAGAGTTCCTATTTGTTTACCAGTTCAGGTAAACTATAATTTGATTTATCATATGTGATCACACTGAGTTGAGGAATAATCGAGTTATTATTTAATTGAGAAATGCAATCCATCTGGTTTTAAATTAATTGTAATTTAACCTTGGATAATTTTAATATAACATGAGCATAACGCATTGAGTGAAACGAAGAATGTGTTGGTTTTACAAAGATGTTTTTTTTTTTTTTTTTGATGTATGGAAACATTTTTTTGGATAGAAATAATGGTCTGATTACCACAAATCGGGTATGCTTTCGATAGCAAATTGCGTTCAGTTGGTTCTTTAATTAGCTTATTTTTCTCAAATTTCTCAAAAGTTTTTCCTTGGGAGAAGAAAAACTATCAAAAAATGGCGGAAAATCGGCAAAATTACGATTTCTGTTATTTAAAATTTTTAAACTTCTTAATAACTAATTGCGATTTGATTGTAGGGATTTGAAAATATTTTTGAGTATTAACATAGGTAGAATATAAGTGAGGTATAATTATGGAATGAATTATTAGTATAGTGTATTGTAATATATTGAGTTTCGCTCAGAATCGTATTTTCTAATGCA
This sequence comes from Eriosoma lanigerum, assembly GCA_013282895.1. Taxonomy (NCBI): domain Eukaryota; kingdom Metazoa; phylum Arthropoda; class Insecta; order Hemiptera; family Aphididae; genus Eriosoma; species Eriosoma lanigerum. The sequence continues at coordinate 14,471,196 of CM023362.1, forward strand.
ATATTATTGCATTCCAATCTTAATTATAATAAACCACTAATTTCTCCGAGGACCGAAAGGACGAAGGACAAATATCTGGAATCGGCCTTTCCACTTTTTTTACATTTATATATAATATTACCCATATCAGATAAATATTTAGGCATATTCTGTATGTGTATATAAAATATACAAATAAATGATACAATTTACATACAATATATTTATAGTTTATATTTTGTAAGTTATCACGTGCTAGTTCGTATTATTATACTTCAAAATTTGTACATAAAAGTTTATATTTAACTCTTTGTTATAATAAATATATATTATATACTATTTGGTCTTTGGTAACTTCAATGAGTTACACTGCACATAATAATATAAAATGTATTAATAGTATTTAAATATTAATCATTCAATGTATTAGAACGTTCAAACACAAACACACGATTAGCTGAAACAATGTTAAAATTTCACCGAATGCATATTTTTGCAGTTTTTAGATTGAAATTATGTTTACTATTTTGACATTAAATCTTAAATATTACGTTACGCGTTAGACTAAATCCACTTACGAGATGGAAATTTACCAATCGTTCCAAAGAGTGTGATTATATAGATCACAACAATATTAAATAAAATAGTGTCGATTCGGGTACAATAGAAGCGCTCAAATATTCCATTCCCAAATGGAAATATAAATAGAAAACTTACAGAGTTTATCATTACGATAACTAGAAAATAGTCAATAGGTATTTCGTATGTATCATAAATGCGTACGGACTGTGTATTCGTACAGTTTAGTTGATAATTATTCGTTACACGATAAATCGAATTAGAAATATACAAACGTCGATTCGGAATTAATTAAGTGTTAGCACTTTCGTTATATAATATTATCGTGTTAACGAACAAACAAAATCAATATAGACATAAGCACCACGCGGATACTGGCGCAGCAGAGTGCTTCTCTTACATTATTATTGAGACCGTAGTATATAACACATAACGTCGACGGGCGACTGTCTTAATTGGAAAACGTTTTAATCGATAAATCTCGTCTCGCATAAAAACTGTAATTTAAGCGATAAGTTTGAGTTGATTTTTTCTCGTTTCCGAACAACGTTTTATACAGTCGTTGCGCCGTGTTTGCCGCAGTATACATGTCGACCGGTTCCCACGAACGAACGATTTCGCGGAAACTTTTCGAATTTTGTTTAGCATCGCAAACTTCGACCGACTCGTCGTCTACGAACAACAACACTACGAACCGCGTAGCTGATTTCTAAATACGATTTTCTCGGCTGCGGTCACCGCCAAAGTCTAAAATATAATACCGACTGACTGATCGTGTTTATTTTATTTCACGGCAACTATGCGAAATCGATAGTGTTTCACAAGTTAATAACATTATTGTTATTAATGTCATAATAATATCTCCGCGTTGGCATATTGCTTTCGCGGGGGCAGATTGCGGTGTGCATTCGAATCGTTATTATATACAATCAAATATAATATTATAATATGCAAAATACTCGGAAACGATCGCGACGAAATCGGTATAATAATATTATATTATATTTTGGTTGACGAACAATGACGGGTATATAATATTCCTGCATATTACCAGTGTTGTACAAAGATAACCCATAATTTATCTAGATACAAAAACAGATAATTAATATTACATAAACCATAGTTTTTATAATCATGATTAGTTTGTAAATATTATTATTATTAATTATAAACTATCTGATACCCCAGTTAAAACTATAAATAGTGTTTACAGAGCGTGGTTTAAAATAGTTTTATATCAAAATTTTTGAAATCATTGATTGAATAATTATCTAGATAATTATTTTCAGATAGCCTATTTATTTATCTAGATAAGATGAAAAGATAACTATATTTTATCTAGATAAATTAGATAATTTTATCTAGATACCGCACAACACTGCATATTACTGGTACGATAGCCGATTGAAAGTATTTTAAAATCACTCGGCCTTTGGAAAAGTTAATATTTTTGTTACGACATGAAGTTGTTCTGGGTAGGGGGGTAAGTAGGTACCAAATCCATAAACCCGAATAAATTGATTGGTATTTAACATTATTCATTGTATAATTTACTATAGTTTCATGGAATCATATTTTTATAGTGTCATAATTGGAGATGATTCCTTGTGCGGAAAGTAATCTCAAATGGTGTTATGTAGGTGGCCACCGTTTTTCGGTAGACTTAAGAGTGACCAATATGGGATATATTTGATGTGTACAATATAGATATGTATTTTCGAAGGAACTCCATTATGTAAATATACATTATAGGTATATTCGGTAAGAAATTTGTAATTTGGATGTAATCCAGTAATGGCAACGGCATTATTTTATATATCCGTATCCTTCACATTTTGCCGGATCCTACTAGTCTACTAGGTATTAATGTCAATGACATATTTTATAGCTAAGTAAATACAAATAAAGTTGATACAATTTATACCCAATCAGTAGTCATAATATTATAATATCGCTATAAATAATTGTAAAATTATATAATGTCGATGTGAATAATTAAAACACTATCGATTTTATTGCGCATTACTAGTTATAATCCAAAAATACAGTGAAAATTTAAGTTATATATTATGATAACATATTAGTTTTTGAGACCATATACTCTTTTATGTCTACTAATATATTAACATGTTAAATATGTAAAACAATAATTTTATGAATTTTTGGCAAAAAATTATATTTATAATTTGCCTATAATTTTTTTTTTTTATTCATATACTATCGAATATTAGCTTTTTAGAAAATTAATTTCGAAACTTATATTCATAGATGACATGAATTATATTTTCGATTACTATGTTTGATCTTTGTTTGGTCCCCAAAAAAGTGAGATGGTAATACTTTACTCTAGGGAATGGCATCGGTCGAAAGCTTCTGGAACCAATCTCACGTTGAAGCTTTGTTTCTGTCAAGGACAATTAATGGATTCTTGAACCAATGTTCCGTTAAGGGTCAAAGTTAATTCAATTTGACCAAACAAAATTATCCAACCACAAATCGAATTAAAGTACCTATAGGTATTATATTTTAATTCTACAAAGGATAGAAATTAAAAATACCTATCTATATACGTCTGCGCCTAAGTATATTATATTTAATCTCCATACAATCAATTGGACAATCTAATTATTTAATTTCGACGACTTTACGAGAAGAAACTAATAAGACATAAAAAAAAAAAATGTATGACTGATAATACTATCGAGTATTATATATTAGTGATTTTCAATCTTTTTTTTTTTTTTTTTTTTATGGCTACAGTTGAACACAATACACTTTATATACTCGTATTAATTGCAAAAAAAACTGCGGATAACATGTATGAATTGTTTATATTTTTAATATTTTTTGTAACCCTAGTTGAAAATCATTGTGTATCATATGGATAAGTAGTCAATGCCCAATATATACTGTTTGAATAGAAAACAGTTTTAAAATATCGAAAACTATATATTATAAACTTTGCGAATATCAACATTCGTGTGTTAACTCCGACAACAGGGAACCATTCTCGGGCAAAGTTTTTCGGACACACGATAAAGCGCATTTGGATGTACGTATAATATGATTTGCAATCAAATTGTATCATGTAACTAAGCGATTTGAAGTGACAGCCCCTCTCACCAATCGACTGACAGTATAAAATGTGCGCACAAAGCCGACAAAACTTTTATCGAACCATTATTTTCCAAACAATGAACATTTACACACGATGCAGTAATAGTATTTTTCGTTTCGCAAACTTTTCGTAATATATATCTAGGTATTGGCATACTATGAACATTAATATATATATATATATATATATCATTTTACATAATATATATTTAATATTTATGGACATTTGGTGTTTTTTAAATTTGCCCAAGTGCCTACCTACTCGCCGATACGCGCCAGTTCGGACACTGACAGTTACGAAATTTGACATATTTGAAAAGGATTTATGATCTATATAATTGTTGGTTCATTTCAAAACGTACTTTTTTGGTGTTTAAACTATTTTTTAGAAGATGCCATTTTCTATCGTGCATTGAGTGTTTGATAATATTATGATTATCGTATAAATAAAATAAATTATCATAAAAATATCATTTAAAAGAATGGTATTATAGAAAAAAAGTATTTTATTTTATTTATTAAAGAATTTATTCAAAACGAACTATCTCCAACTATTTTAATTAAATATATTATTATACATTTACGATCAGCATAGAAATAATACATTTTGGCTTAATTTGTTTATTATTTTTAACGCGATAACTATTGAATACCTATAGTACGTTTTTATATAAAATATTAAGTAGTTTGTTTTAATCAAATATTAATATTGTTTTTCGCAATAATTGAAGGTTTAAAAGTTGTATTTTGTATGTGTAATACGTTTAGACTCAATTTTATGACTCATCGATTCACTATTTTTTAAAACGTGAAGATGAATGTAAAACTAAAATTCGACAAAAAATTTCAATAATACGCATTGCTATGGCGCCTCAAGATAATTGTTGTTTTATGAAAATAATAAGTTATACAAAAAAAAAAAAATTATCTCTCAATGAAAGACGTTTATCACACAATTACTGAATTAGATAATTGAAAATTAAACATATTTTTAAAAAACAAAAAATTATTCCAAATAAAAATAAAAACTTTACAATATGTTATCGCTATATCACTTTTTTTTTATTATAAATTATAAATCTCTTAGGATGTATAATTTGAACCATAAACATTATCTACATTATACTTTTTTAGACTTTAGGCGTATAGGTATACACGCAACACAATATATTTACCTAATTTGTTTTGTGACTCGTGTGCAAAAAACTAATTTAAATATATACAAAATATTAATATTAAATTACTTAGACTAGTTGCTCAACGTGATATTTACAAAAATAATATTAAAATGTTATAATAATATCAAATTTTTAACAAAACTTCTTATTTCAAAGAATAATGTCCGTTTTATAAATATATAGAGAGTGGTCACAATATTGTTATATAATTTTTATATTGTTGACTACTTTTATATTTTGTGTATGATAGTGTTAATAAATCAAATTATATCTGCACAAATAGTTGAAAATAAAAAACCTATTAGATATATGAATAAATGAATCATTAATCCTTCTACTCGTAATTGTGTGGCAATCTATATCAACATTATTTGCGAATGGTTGAAAAATTATATTTTTAGACATCTAATATTAAAATAGATATTATATAGCTCAATGTGTTAGAAATAACATAACAAATGACAATCGTATATGATGATATTATTTACTTGTCGTCGAGTTTTGTTACACCATATTATTGTTATTATTATTATTATTATTATTAATCGTCTTATACGATCCTATTAAAGAGCAACTATTTTTGATGATCGATGAATTGTTTCGCCGAAATTGATAATATAATATAATGATAAATAATGTTGTGAAATGAAGAAAAAACATTTATGTAATACGAATTTTAGAATCAAGCAAGTATTCTTTATTATTGTTTTTTATTTATTTAGAAAAAAAAAAAAAAAAAATTTCAAGAAAAAGAAAACAACTTTTACTTCCTTAAATAATATTGATTTTGTTCGTTTTTTGTTATCGAACTATGTCGACACGTAGTCTTAAATATCGTCAATTGAATGTCCTATTAAAATATCTATATACATATTAAACTATACCACGGTAATCTCACAACAGTGATGGCCAGTGATCCGGTTTAGAAACTAGGTACTCCTATAGTGATTGAAGTAACCCTTTTCATATTTGAAATATATTTATGTATATACGGCACACCATATACTTGTGTCAAGTTACTCAATAATTTCTTTTAAAATCACAGAAAATGTATTATTCATATATTCTCTCTCTCTCTCAGTGACACACACATGTGGGGGAGTTAAGGGGTCACACACCTCCCACCACCGTCATGTTTTTCTTCATTCAATTTGGATTTAAAATCCAGCATACGTTCATTTAACGAAGCCAGCAGGGACGTAAAACTTGCAGTGTGCAAATATACTATTAAACTTTTTATTATATTACTGCATATTCTACAAAATTTCCCAAAATAAGAAATTATTATAAGCATAACCCCAACTATCCTTCCCACTTTCCAAAAAAATTCTGTGTGCGCCACTGCTCCCTCTAGTATTATCGAAAAACATTTTGTTTTATCGATGAAAAACGCAAATTCTATATAATATGAAGCATTTTATGAGAATTGATCATATGATATAAATATTACATACGTCATATACGAATACAGAATGGCTGCAGTAGATACAAAGTATGATATCTATAATTTTGTTTTAACATGACATTCTTAACATTTTTTATATTATAATAACTATTTTTCTATTGCCGACGATCTGAACGAGCATATTTAAATTAGTAAAAAAATGATGATGTTGTGGATGTAGTAATTACGTAGTAATCAAATATTTCTTAAATTGTAAACATTAAAATTAAACAGTAATTTCGTTTTGTATAATATATGTGGTAACACAATATTATACTATTTTTTAAGATTTTGTTTAAAAAGTTCATTACGCAGTAGGTACACGGAAATATACGGGCCATAATAATATGTTTATCCACTTTTTAATGCAGAAATGATGAATTATTTATTTTACCAATTTTTGTTGTTGTTGGAATTTTCTATTCATGATAACAATAATAATAATAATATATTAAATAGGATGCTGTGCAATAATTGAAGCTCGCTGATTATTCCGAAGCAATATAAAAATGCGTCGTATACGTTTTATTGTTCGAGAGTAACTTGTAAACTTGTATAACTTCCAAGCGTCGAGAAAATTATATTTTAATGTCACAATGAGGATTTTATGTCCTCCGGATATATACTATAATATATGTCGTGCACAAGTATAATAATGCATTTTTATTGGTCACGGACGACGAAGATGATGCTGCGTGGACGTTCAAATATGTTCATGATGTTTCTTAATATACCGTAATATCGTATATTATTTACACAAACTCGGTCCAGACGATGCTTTTAGAACATTCATATCGAGTTTTCGGTGAGTATAAATGCATTTTTTCCTCCCCTCAATGGATATATTTTATCAAAATAATTGTGTCGCGTGTAAGAGATAATGTAAAAAAAAATTGAACACAAACGAGTGAAAATACAATTCTTATAGATTTTATTGTATTCATTTAATCATCATACAATAACATCTGTTTTATAATGATTTAATTTCAATAAGTATACCGGTTACAATAATAATAACTAATGGATCACACACATCGTTATATATTTTGTTTTAACCAATATCGTAACAGTCATATTATTATGATTCGTTACAAACGACTCTTTGAATTGTAAAATAATGATTACCATTGTCCATTATATTATACTATTATGTATAATATAAATATTTATTTATATAGAGAAATTCCTTCACAAAAATAATTATCGATAAAATCATCATTTTGAACATCATGAATGTTATATGCAAATTCCAAACAGTATTGATCAGATATTCCACTTGACCTGGTGGAATAGAGTTACCACTCGATCGATTCGTATTCGTAATTAATCTATTGGTAGTTATACGGTTGATTAGAAATCAAACGACATTTATCCCAAACTATTCTAAACGTTTTTCATTTTGTTTTATGAAATCGTACAGTAGAAAAAAAAAACCTACGATCGAATCACTGACGTGATATATACGTATTTTCACAAAGGACTTGTCAGCTTATGAAGTTAGCCCGTTGATATATACTACTTTTGAAATATTTAAAAGCTGATAAGAAAAAATAAATAAACACACTTAAAAAATCTCCAACTGAATTTGATTTGAGTTTAAATTTTCTGGTAATAAATAATAATATTTTTCATGGTAGGTACCTAAATGTATAGAACTCAAGATCGTTACGGATGGATCGAATCGTAAAAACAAAAATATACAATTTTTAACTTTGAAATAATTAAATAAAATAAAATTGGTAGATGTATATTTCTATGATCTATGTCTATAATTTTTCAATTATAACGTTATAGTTCAATAAATGAGATTCCGGTCGATTAATATATTATTATTATGTCATCATACTTCCGTGGTTATCCTTTTCAATAATTTTATAGATTTAAATTTTTAAGTACGATTTTTATAAGATGTAATATTATAATAATGTTATTATTTATTTAAAAATTGGTTTTGGTTATATATATAATACCTCCTAAATCAAATAATAAAAATGTATTATTATTATTTTAAGAACTAGTATACCAGTTTGTTAACTTGTATTTCTCAAAGTGTATAAAATTTAAACTTTTTATATCAATTGGGTATTCAGCACATGTTTTAGTAGTATTTTTTAAATGTTAAATGTTTAGAAAGGAGTACAGTTGAAGAACAGAGATATGACTTTTATCTATCCCTTTAGATAAACTTAAGTCTATAATCACCTACACAACATGAATGCCTAATGAAAATAAAAACAATTTTATACTTTAAACAATTCAACGTTACAATCAGAATAATTTACCAACAGATATATAATAATTATGTTACTTCTGTATACGAGTTATGAACAAATAGAAAATTTTTTAAAAAAATTACATACAGGATTTAGTACTTGTAAGCTATATTAATAAATTATATTCGTATGGTGTATTATTATGATTTTAACTGTTTATTAGTTCGCGTGACGTATACATAAATGTAAATGGTCAACCATAAATAAAAATTCAATAGTTGTAACTTATTGATACCTACGACAGATAAGTTCGTATATTATAAGTTATAATAATAATTAATAGTTTTTTTTTTCTTTTAACCATAATATGTTTCGTAAATAAAAGTTTTAGAAAGTAGGTATTCGCAAGCTAGTGATTGAGTTGTTCCATGTCTTCATCCAATGCAGTAGACTACTATAAATATACATTTAAAATTATTGAATAATTATCATAATTTCTGAATTTCTGTAAAATAAATTATAATTATTTTTATATGTGATACAATATGGAGTTATCATGTAACTAAATTTCTAATTTTTTCTCTTAAATCATTTATATATTATTTTTCAAAACGATAAAATTATAATTTTTAATTACATTTGTGTGCATATTTTTTTTTTTTGCAAATTTATAAAATTACGATATAAAATTTAGAATTACGCTATAATTATGTATACACTTGATAAGTATATTTTATCAGATTATTAGTTTTTTGTAATTAACAAATTGATTTTTCACTATACACTATAAATCAATTATTTCATCTATTTATCCCAATTAATAAATAAAATATTATTTCATTTTTAAATTCCTCATATTATATTAAAAATTGGAAAGTACTTAAAATGTCAAAACAATGGTTAGACAATTTGAAGACGAATTTCTTTCTACATAATCAATTCATTATTATTACTTTGATTTACTGATAACCATAAATATAATATTAAAAAATTTAAAGTATTAATGTACGTGTATGATTTTTTTATATTCTCAGTAATACAAAATCACATATGAATTAATGTTTAATCGATGTTCGATTAACTGAAATCCATTACATTTTAGAATAAAAATTACAACTGCTAATCAGTCACTGCATTATTTGTATATCATCATATGCATTTAGTTACGACCAATTAATCATCGAATGACATTATATTTTTTGTTTAGTTTTCTATTTTGAATATATTATTATTATAACAAAAGAATAACACGAGTACATCTTTCCCGCGAATAGTATATTATACAGTTTAATAAACCATTTTTAAAAGCCTCATAAAACAAAAATACTTTCCAGCGACTAATAAAAACAAAATATTTCAAAACGTGTAGTTTAACCCCAACACCATTCCCATCAAATACAGTATACTCTTATACCAGTATAATCGTATAATAGCACTGTACACAACGATAAATAAAAATATTTTCATACCGAGTGTTTTTCTTCGAATAATGTTATATTATTATAATAAACGTGACTCGTAAAATATATTATTCATATTATACGTATTACACATAATATATGTTATATAATAATAATAATAATAATAATAATAATATATTATGTACAGCTGTTAATTTTCATACGGACGGCCGTCGTAGTAATGTTATATGTGTTTTTTTTCCGACGCGTAACCGTACTTTCTTTTAGAGAACATTTTTATTTACCCTGTTAAACGACATTTCGGATAAATGAAATGCTTATTATCATTTCGCACTTTAGCATCTCGTAATATAAGTGTCATTTGGAAGTTGCAAGTATCCGTATAATATCCACGGTTAAATTATCGATATCGCAGCTATACTCGGAACGCGGCTCTGTAATTTATTGAAAATCTCGTGCATATTTACAAAACGAACGTATATTACTGTCAATCTTGTGAATAATACATACACTAGTCGTATACAAAGTTTTTGTGGATCTGAAATTGGAAAAGTTAAAGAAAGTTAAACGGAAGTTCACATGATTTTCTGCGATCATAATTAACATATTTATGAGCAATAGTGGCGTCTAAAAAATAAAAATTCCCAGAAAAATGTGTTTTTTTTCTTCCCCGATAGACGTTAAGAAATAATATTGTGAATTTATAATATGTGATATGTAATTATTAATCAATTTAATAAAATAATAATTATTATATAATAATCGAATTAAAAAGACCGTGTTGTAAACCGCATACGACCCGCAGTGGTGTTCCCGTATCGTATACTATTACTATTACATACAAGCCTTACATAAATTAATTATACTTTCACTGTATATTTTATGAAAAATCATGGCGGGTATAACAATATGATTTTTTTTTAAAAAAAACTAATAAAAATGCATTTTTAAACTTATTTTTTATGTTTTTGTGTAGGTGTGTTATATTATTATTCGTTCACGCCAATGTCTGTTCCATGCTTATTGAAGTGTTCGAACAGTATAATAATCAATTCTTTGGAATTTTAATTGAGTTCAAAATTATATTTCAAGGTAAACAAAAGTGTGTTAAGTATTTATAGGATGCGCTTAGGGATATATATTCGCTCATTGATCATTTTTCCTTGCCGAATCATCAGTAAGATTTTTGTAATATTTTATTTTAACGTTATCACTTTATCAGTATTTTATATTATACGTAATATAATTAAATATTACCTAACAATTGCTGTATTACGTATATAAATAATAAGTTGTAAATTGTGTTTTTTTATAATATGTCAAAAAAAAAAAAAAATGTATAAAATGATTTACATTTTTTTTCAGAGGCCGTACTTACATCTTCAGAATAAATTAGTACTTTAATACTTACAAATGTATGCCTATAAATTATTATTAACTTTATTGTAAACGTACCTTGCAAGACGTTATAGATTATTTGTAAATAAAATTATAAAATGTATATCCAGCTCTTATAAAATTACATGTTTACATAATTAAATTTGTATATAATATATTATTATAATACAAATTTCATAGTTTCATTATTAAGAATGAATTTTAAAAAATCAATATAGAAGATACACCTACCCTCTTGATAAGACCATATTCTAACCACTGCGGTAACACGGTTGACTAAAATAATTTTTAAAACAATGTCCACGATTACGATTATTATAATGTATAAAAATAATAATTATTATTATATTAACTAACGTGCGGTAAATTGTATATTAAAAGATGTATAATTCATGAACATCGTGAAATATTAATAATATCTTTATAGTTATAAAATGTGTACGTCGTATAAAACAGCGATATTGGTATACCGTAATAATATTATTAAACCCTACACAGTAGTGGTGTTGAATTACGCCAAATTAAACTCAGTACCTACGTGCGATCGTTTTACGTCAAATTAATTAAAAATAAATATACACAAAAATCTTCTTTTTTTCTTAATATATCTCGCGTCGCAAAGTTGGAACCTATATATATATATATATATATATATTTACATCGTACAAAAGGTTTCTTTCAGAAAACCCAGGAATGCTTATTGAATATTTACTACCTATCAAAAAAAAATTCTATTTCACGAGAGACCATGCCGATTTCACAAATATTTCGGTTTACGGATCGAGAATTCAACGATGATTTGATAAGCCAGACACATGCGATTCGGAATGCTGTGAAACGCGCAATCTGAACGGATAAAAATCAGCAGCAGGACCGGATTAAGATTTTTACCACTCGTATAGACTATGATAATATTATACAGTCTATAGTATAACATAATATTTAAATTGTGAACAGCCTGTGAAATTCTTACTTCCGAGGCACCTACTATTTTTAAATGACAGGTAGGTACATACTTTGAAAAAATTTAATATAATAAACATTTAAATTTTTGTTACATTTTTATTTATGAAAACAATTTATCTTTCAGACGAAGCATACGCGTCCACAATTTTTATTCATTTCGAATATGTTATAATTTTTCTTGAAGTTTATAATATATAAACGAGGCAGTCTTGGGTACAATCTAACCTGTAGCCTAAGGTACTTGTATCGTACACGAAACGATCGTTCAACATCGAACGTATGATATGTTGTTCGGAGATAATATTTAAAAGAATTATTGTTATCGATAGTAATTATTCACGTGCAATTAATCATACCTACTACCGATAGTCGGGCCAAAAACGGGATAATAATAATTAATTGGTTCGCAGTAGTTTTGAATATTTAAAAACGTAATGTCGGTTGAAGATAATGTTGGGTTACCAAGGTTAAAGGGCAAACACAAATACAAGTAGGTAGGTAACCGTTTATCATTTATAATCCAGACACTTTCTCGTTTTAACATCATTTATGCGCGTCGTCGAAAAGAGCACTTAGGTAATCCTCTTAACGCGTTTATCGCATGAAAAGTCTGTGGCGCACGTTCTAGAGGGTGCATAACCTACGCAAAACTAACCGCATCGGGTTCGACAGAAGTTATTAAATAATATTTTTATTATTATTGAACCAGATTAAACTATCCAAATTAAAAACTTTTCTGCTGTGTATAGTTTGTGTAATAATATAACAAATCAAAGTGTCAACAAAATAAATGATATTATTTAAAAACTATCTGGAACACTTGTAAATGCTCTACTTACCTAAAACTTTTAGTGCATTCACAAATTATTATTATAAAACTAAACAGTCATTATTAAAGGACGTTAAAATATTGTAATCAAAGTATTTTATTATTATTCAATTAAATCAAATGAACGTGATTAAATTTATATTTAACGTTTAATAATCAATTCAAAAATAAGTGGAGAAATATTTAACTGGTTTAATTATAATTAAAATTTTTAATAGAGAACTATATTTGTAAATTTACTTAGATTATTAATAGTTCAGATATTATGTTCAAGTACATATTCATAAAAAATAAATCATTTTTAAGGTATATACTTCATTATAATATTGTAAGTTATAAAATAAAATAAATACCTCAAACATTTTAACAATAGAGTATTTTTTTTTTCTTTTAGTTGAAAAGAGTAATTGGAATTATTCAATATCAAGTCGAATGATTTTAGGATATAATGTATTTATTATGAATTTTTTTTAATTCTTAGTAAACGTTTAAAACGGTTAAAAAAAAAATGGTGAGAAATAATTGGAGAAAAATATAATTACGACTATATTCCTAAAATATAAGTATATCTTGTTTATATATAATTATATTATAATATGTATGCATTGTTGGGAACGCAAATTAAACCAACTGCGATGTAACAACATGTTAAATAATAATATGATAAAAGCGTTTTTTATTACATTCCAAAACGAACTTCTTTGAACGAATACTTGTAATTTGATAAAAAATAAAATTGTTGTCTAATTAGTTTTTTCCCCAAAATTAAAAAGCTATTTAAACTTTTTACAACGCTAATTTAAATATTCCAGCCTCTTTTACGTTGTCAAAACTTTATCTTCATTAAAATTATAATTTAAAAAAACTGGTGCTCCGTATACGAGAGTAAGTTATTGTTTTAGTTATTATATGAATCCCGTGTATTAATTTATTTTAAATCAAAAGCGAATTTGAGTGGAACCTAAGTGCTTGGTCTCATATTTATATTAAATGTTTAACACTATAAAAATTGAATTGATATGTTTAATGGTATTTAAATATATAAAAGGAATAACGGTCAAATAATCGAGTATTTAACATCTTAAAAACTAGAATTGAAAATCGTATTAAAAAAAAAAAGAAAATAATTAAAAAAATAAGAAATATCAGAAAAAAAGAAGTTTAATATCGTTTGACATAACAACTGCAGAAATGGTTGAGAAATACTTCATCGCAATTCCAACGTTATGTACGCTAGACTTAACTCAGAAAAGTAATTCAATCGGAGTGAGACAATTATAATATAACTCGATAGATGTGAAACACTTTAATGAAAATAATATATGAAAATCAATTACCAAAAGCTATTCTTTAAGTCGTTTCACAACAAAAAGTTGTTATTCTTTGTGAGTTATTCAAATGATATATAATATATTGTTCCGGGTTCAGCGTGCAATCGACAGAGTATTATAAATTGTAATTATAACCAATGTTTTATTATTCCGTATCAAATGTAACATAATCTTTTACAACCAGAAATAAACATTAGTTTTCGTAGAACTTCAATTGCGTTTCCCCTTTTTACTCATTGACCGTTTCGATACCCCTCTGCCGTTAGGTAGCCATAATAACATAATATATAACAACATTAACTCAGTTTGCGCACTATTATAGTCAGTGCACGCGCAGTGTCCGTTATCGCGTTTTTCCTGACCCACCATGCACAACCGATTGATGAAATTATTGTCTGTTTCGGACGATGGTCCAGGTCCTCTCCTCCGTACAAACGCACAACGTACCTAATGTGCATTATAACCAACATACAGGATGTATCAAGTAGACGTTTTTCACGAGTAACATCCGTGGACGAGATTTAGGGCATAAAGTTTTTCGTATTTCGTCGCAAACAGACATCGATATACAGAGTGATCGTAATTGTGCGTTGTAAACATATTTTTATCGTCTATGAACTATCGCGAAATAATGGATAACAAATCATTAGTTTTCAATATTTTATTCGTTCTACTATAAAAAAATTGTTTAAAATATTTTTGTTAGGTACTCGACGGACGACAATTGAAAATCAAATGGGAATCATTAATATTGTTTTGCAATGAAATTAAATTTTCATAACATAAAACCAATGTAGTTATTATCGGTACTTTAATTGGTATTTTACAATTTTCAGTTAATCACTTTTCGAACTGTACCTAATGGACCGCTGTTTGAAATTCATTGGTTTTATCAAATAATTACACCCCATACGCCTTCCGTTAAATTAAATATACATATTGTATGACATATAATCACAATATATTATATACAATATACATATTAAATAAACAATGAGTAATAAAAAAAGGTTTTATTTTGCTTTGCTAAAATTTATTTTCACACCAATATTGACAATTATTATAAAGTTAATCGTTATAAGTACGTAATATTTATGTTCTGAGATTAAACTCAACCGGCCTTTTAAGAACACATGTAATGCATCCTGTATATTAAATATATTATATGTGTAGTCAAAGAAAAGGGAACCCCGTATTATACTGTATATTTGTACACAGAGTACGTACTGCATACCCTTGTGCACAAAAGTTTTGTAGTTTCGTCCGTTTTTTCCCCCCACCTTTTATCGTATCGTGGGTCCCGACGACGTCGGTCGATTCTCGCTAAGTTTATTTTATTTTCCCGTTAAACTATACGAACATTATTATTTTTCCAAGGATAAAATCCCGTTAGGTAGTTCGTAGAACCACTGAATATAGAAATGGGATTACTACAGTCCAGACAATGAAATTGTGTGAAAAACAAATTTAGTATTGACAACTACTTATTGTTGTTACCTATTCATAGGATACAATATGGATTGATACATATTTTATTATTCAATCAACCATAATAATTTATATACCTAATGTTCGTATCTACCGTTTTTTTTTCACTATCGCCAGATTTTTTTAAATTATATAGACTATTGGAGCAAAAAATAACGGAGATTTATATACATAAAAAAATCTTCAGTACTTTTTATAAATTGATTGTGTTTCGTTTTCTCATAAACGGATAATTGAAGATGACCATCAAATATCAATCAGTTAATTGATAATGTTCAAAATATAACAATAGATCGTCTACGATATAATGATAAACAAAAATGTAAATAAATGAGCATCAATATGTTTCTGGGCAATAATATCGTAGTAATATTGTGACAAATTAAAAATCAATCATCGTGAACAGAACAATTTAGTTGAATTAATACAATTTTATAGTAAATACTTGAAATTTTAATGTTATAAACAAAAATGTGTTAGTTCATTCGATAATAATATACATATTTATACATATTGTTATTTTATTGGAGGAAGTGTCAACATAATATTTTTATATTAACTATAATTATCTTAATCTTGACGTAGGTATATAAACAATATTAAATTATGAGATTCAAAATCACTTGTCATTTACTTTGTCATTTTGTAATTTAAAACAAATGAAATTTATTTAATTATTTATTATTTGATTATAAGAGGTGATTTCTCTTCATTCATGTTACATTGATCACGTTGCTTAGTATGACGTTTAAAACGATAATAATATGTTATTATGGAACATAAATTATATGTGATACACATTTCGAAGAATAGCTTAAAATAATTTCGATGAGCTTTAGGAAAAATTCCATAATGTATAAATGGGAAAAATAGTACTTTTTATTGTCAACTATTAAAGTTATTACAATTATTTAAATTTTATATTACCTAATATCATTTATTGCTATTAAAATGATCGAGTTCTAGGATTTATTGTAGAAATAATCACTTTATTATTTTTTTTTTTTTTTCTATATTTATTTAAGCCGCGACAACTGAGCCATTGGCTTTTGTTTAGCATTTTTTTAGATCTGGCCGGTCAAGTTGGCATTTTCTAAGAATTGAAGTACTTTTATCAGCTCAACCGGATCAGGACCCAGAATCTAGGATAGAGACGGGGGAAGTTGGTTCTTTAGCCTCTAGTTCGCATAAGCAATACAATCACTTTATTGTTATGTTACTACCATACACAATAATTATAAATATTTCTCTTTTTATATATTCAAGGTTACTATTGAACACAATATAGGATGAATATATTTTACTGGGCATGGAGCTTCATACCTCTGTACACCAGTAAACTCAAAAAACGTGACTTCTAGCCATTATATCCTTAATCTTTATTTGACAGAAAATCCTGTCCTGAAACACGTTTTTTTCAATATCTCAAAGTAGTATGTTTCAGTCAGCTCAAAAGCCTACGCAAATCCTTCTAAATCCTACGTCACCATCAATATTCACCAGGCTTTTCTGAGTTCATTCCATTCGTGTTCCTGTACAACAAGCACATAATGGCCGGCTTGAATGTGGTAACGATATTAAATTATTTAAAATTTAAACACGTACTTATCTAGAAATACAACTATATGAATGTCATATTCAATAAAATTGTTATAAAAAAATTCAAATTAAACCTAATGCACTCTGACCGAACGACGTTTGAAACGAAGAAGTAATGTCGATTTCTTGGTATTACAACAGTAATGGATGTGCACGGAAAATTAAGGAGGATTTAAACTTTTCAAACACTATGACATATAATATTACCTATCCCTGGATATAACTAAGATATACCAATCCATTAAAATAAGTATTATAGACAGATAAACCGTAAATACGTTCTTCTATTGGTTTTAAATTATATTTCAAATTCATACATGACAAAAAGCTTAAACATAGATTGAATGATACGTGTAAGTTTCATATTTCATAGTAATCGATTACGATGTATTTTTAAAATTCGAATACCATGATTACAGCAAACCAAAGAATGCTTAAATGTAATTTAATCGATGGTGCATTTGACATCCAAAGGGGGATCAAATACTTTAAAAAGTTTAAGGATCCGTGTGTATATCATTCGTTTTTCGTGTGAACAAAGTTTAACATGACCCTACGCCGCCTTAAATATTTTCGCAATAATACATATATGTCAAAACAATAAATTAGCATGTTATAAGCTTAATATGTTTTAGCATCGCAAATGTTTTCTTTATATTATCGTTCCACTCGTACAATAAAAACAAATAAAAATACAAATTTAAGTGACTCATAAATAACAATGTACAACATATAGTTTCATGAATATTATGTGATTTATTTATGTTACCACAATTTGGAATTAAGGTAATAACACTGTAAAATCATTTAAATGTTAAATACGTGTTTCCGTTTTATGAAAACACTATCGATATTTTATCGTTACTGTCCTTTATTTTATTGGCTAACAATAATGTTGGCTATTTAGAAAAAGAAAGTGTTTAAACACGTGTTACCTAATTAAAAAAAATATATATATATTTCTGAGAGATTGGCATTGGTACTTGTATTGTAAATTTTTTTTTTAAAAAGAACAATTGGATATTGAAATGATAGAATTTTTTAAATAGCTGTAATTTAATTTTTAGTAAATATTTTGTTTGTTCTTTTAAGCACGACATTTAATCTAAACGCCATAATGTTTATTTTACAATTCTACATAATATAATTATTCTCTATGCTGCACGTTAGACAAACAGATACAGTTAGTCGTGTAAACATTTTAATTGCATTTGTTTAAATTGATTTTAATTTAACAAAATTAGCCTTGAAATATTACAATATAAGAAACATTTTCAATTGAAAATTGTTTTTATTATTACATCAATAATTAATATTTGTATAAAGTAAGTGAGTACAATGATAATAATATTATATAAACAAATACGGTTAATATCAAATAATAATATAATGAAATTGAAGGGACTTGATTCGGAGATTGTTCATAATGTTTATAATAACAAACAAATAGAATGCATAAACATACCTATAGAATGTTTATGATTTTTTTTTTACTTTGTCCTATTGCATATTTTATTCTTCAATTGAAATTAGTTGCATGGTGTCTTTAATTATTTATTTTATTAATTATTAAATAAAGTAAAACTTTATTTTGTATAATATATAAGCTCGTTTTTCGATATTTTGAATTACTTGTTTTAAAATTTTCCGTACAAAATAGTAAAATATTAAATAGCAATTTTATATTTTTACATTGAAACTTTATCTGAGTTTATGTATAACATACAAGTAATCTATATACAAATCATTGCTTATTTATGTTTTGGAATTCCATACTAATATTAGGAGTAGAAGAATTTAAATATGATAATTATAGAATGTTCGATTTATTTTAAAAACTTAATTCGTTTCATTAAATAATTAAAACACATATAACATTTGTTCAATTTTTGCTTGTATATTTAACTATTTTTCATTTTATCTCTAATTATAACAAACGCAGCATTACCGTACGATTGCATATATTATATAGTTACTTCACCTTAAACAGATTCGTAATCTACTATATTTTTTCATCTCATTTGTTTTCTTTAGTCGCAGTAAAAGATTTATCGATCATACAATATAATAATATTATCATTTTGTATCCCGAGTTGAAGGGCTGTAGGCCACTAAAGTGACTTAATATTATCAGCTGTGGAGACACTGTATTATGATATCCGAATAATTAATCATCAAAATAAATAAGTAAAGTGTATATTTAAAGTATAATATATTTATGGTTATATTTAAATATAAAAATAAATCATACAATATACGGTTAGATGTTTTTAATATTGTAGTTATAAATAGCTATTGTAATTCGTTGAGCTTGCGTACTAATTGTTAGGTACCAAATTATTTATTCTATTTACAGAAAATCCAATTTTGTTCAATTTGTAATAATCGAATGAAACTCCCTTTTTGAAATTAATCAAAACATTCCCATAAAATAGGGCTATAGATTTCGATGAAATACAATTATAGCGTATTTAATGCGCACTAAATGTCAATATTTTGTTAGTCCCTGAATTATTTCCATTTGTGCTAAATTTATTTTAAAAAATTCCATAATGAAATTAAAAATAATGCCTTTTCTTGATTTTTTTCTATTTCTACGGTCAAACTGTCAAATAAATGTATCTTGAAAATCGAAATCTGACAAAATTCAACAGCGTTTAGGATTGTTGGTGATTACTTTAATGCTAACCCTTTTTAAAATCTAATTCATATACAGAATCAATGAAAATAATTTATATAATACTAGTTTATCTTAAAAAACGATTGTTTTTATGAAACGACTTTAGTTTACTAAAATATGGAAAATGTTTATAAGTTTATTTCAAATTTTGGTAATGTTTTGTAACAAACATTAAAATTGTTTATTAATCTCAAATTCTCAAGAACTCTATTATTTGTAAAAATTAAAAATCATTCTTTCATTATTGATGTAAAAGTTAAAATAGTTATTTTGTATGTTTTAATTTCAAAAATATATTTATGGTAAAAAATTATACTGAAAATGTATAATAGTAATTTTTAAACACTTTTCTTTTTTAATTTTCTCAAAATATACATTGTTCATCATAGCAATAATAGCTAATGTCTATTGTTTTAACTTTATGCGGAATGATCTGTTTTATTAGTTTAGTTACATATAATTATTAATGGATAAGTGATAACATTTGCAATATAACCTACCATAATAATAATATTATTACCTATATTATTATGTTACGATAAATAAATAAATATATTTTTATTTTTTTAAATTGAAAAAGAATCGTTTTAAAGTAAACGAACTGCATATTTTAACAAAAGATTCATTATATATTTAAATATCTAAAAAATTCTAACTCCGACACCTTGCTGGGATAAATAATCAATATATTACAATAAAATTATTTTGTTGCCTATATCCAAAGTCAGCATCGCATCTGTCAGACATTTCAGAGACACTCAACCTACAATAGTAAACGTCATAACAATTTAATACGTATTATAGCATTATCGTGTCACGAAAATATGAATACATAAAATATAAACAAATTGAACGTAGAAGAATCGACCCATTAAGATTAAATATATACGAGTACCTACGAAGGTGTCTGTTTCGTATTGAATATAATTATGACTCATTTCCCTCCTACATCCCGGCACTGCGGGCGTAATGGATATAAGTCAGTCCGGTCGATTGTTGTGTTTAAATAGATTGTACAAAATAGGATTATATTATAATATTATTATGTAAGGTAATAATTATTGTGAAATGGGTTTGGGTTTATTAATAAATGAGAAACATTGACACGGCGGAGATAGGTCGGGGAGCTATTGAATTAATAATGAGCGAACCCTCAAATATTTAAATTAAATATGGAACGGGATAATACAGCGTTCAAATCGCCACATAAATGTGACGCCTAAATGCCGACAAGGTCCGAGTTAAAATCAAACGGGGCAATATTTTTTTTTTATACCAAAACGGCAGCAATAACGTCATAAAATATGGCAGTAATGAGGTTTCTTTATATTTAGATACGAATAAACGTAATATTTATTTAACCAAATTAGTCAGTATAAACAACAAAATTTGCTATATAAAATTATTTTGCACTAAACACCTGATATTAAAAAAACGACAAAAATTATTGGCGCACTCGATTCGAATCTAAAATCATCTGTCAAAATGAAATGACTAGTGATTAAAAAATTTGTTAAATAAATATTATACTCTTTGGTTTGTACTTAATTATTTAAGTAATTATATTTATTTGACTTTAATTGTAAAAAATATAATTTTATATTATAATCAATAGGCTTTTAATCATTATAATAATTAATCATTAAAATATGAATTGTATTTAATTATAACAACTATTAATATAATTATATTATTGTATCAAAATATTATCTCTAAATAAAATAAACATATTAATATATTATATTAAAATAATATAATATAGTTTATGTTTAAATAAATTGTATGTAATACTCTGCAAAATTAAAATAAACTTCCCGACTATCCTGGATAATATTTATATACCCAAGGTCATATTATATGATACGCTTATATTTTTTTTTCTTTTTTTGATATGGCGTGGAAAGGTTCTTATCAAAATATTATTCGGAAGAAAAAGAAAAAGATTTCAGAAAAAATAAAGATAGTTATAATAATATACATAGTCTTTCTGAAAGAGCTAAATAAATTGTTAGTTTTATGTCTGTGGTTTTTGTTTTATATAATCTTGCAGAAAAAACTATTACTTTATTTGAAGAGTTGAGATATAACCAATATAATTTTTGCAGATCATTCAGGTAAAATAAATAAATACTTATCAACGAAATTTTTACTGTGGCCGACAAAATAAATAGCCTATGAATTTTGGTTTTGAACGAAACATAATGTTTTATACACATTAATTAATATGTAAAGATAATATAATTATATTATACCTCCATTGGCGGCGTATCAATCCAACTTTCACTGGCTCTCCGGGCCATGAGAGCCGGGCTATAGAGTAAGTTTTCGTCCTCGTCGTCATCGCCGGCCGAAAAGAACCAAGACATTATTTAAATTAATAATATACAGGTATTTCGAAATAATTTAATAAAACAACGGTCTAAAATAATAAGTGACGGAAACGACAATACCGAAACTGACGTGTTCTCGAGTTTTGCACAATTTTTATGGAAAAAAATATATTTTATTCGCGTTCGGCTGTTAAACAAACGGACGTTTTCTCGTATTTTCGTCTCGAGTTTCTCATAAAAATTATATACACCTTCTGGCACCGAGTCGGACAACAACGTTAGCAATTACTTCGTCATGAATTCACGATAAACAACATTATACAACAATTTACCACATTATTATTTAACATACCTACGTACGAATATAATATTATACCACTGCTACGGCGTGTTATTTGCGACTTTCAACACATAACGCCGCGTGGTTGTTGTTATTCGCCACTTTCGCCTGGACGAAATCCAAGAGGTTATATTTATAGCGATGTCCCCGAGGTGCTGCCCACGCGCGAATCGTGCAAAATCGGTTTTATTTCAAGAGCGTTTGTGGGCTCAGCTCGATCTGAGGACCGTCACGAGATTTGGCCATAATATATTAATGGAAAACTGAAATCACGTTGATTATGAAATTTTAAATTTATTTACGAAGATTTTAGCAAATAAAAACATCGCATGGCCGGGTAGGAGCAACAATCAAAATCAAAAAGATGAGATGTCCATAAATTAATGTTATTTATATAAAAAAAAATTAATGTTATTTGTACGACGATAGACCACCGCTTTCAGCATTTAACGATAACAACATAAATATTCAAATTGTTAATCTTATATTAAACTCTATAGATTTACATTTAAATTATAGAATAAATATAACTATTTTGCAAGTATATTTTATATTTTATTAATTATCATGTATAATTGAATATACTCCGTATTATAGAATTGTTGAATATTTTTTACAGTCTTTACAAACATAGTAACTACATCAGAAGAAAGCCATTCGAATTATAACTATATCATTGCAGAAAAATTACTATCTTAGTTTATAGCACATTATCGACTTTACTATATTATTAGCTATATAATGTGTACCTCTAAACTTTTTTTTTATTATTATTATTTAAAGATTTTCATTAAAATTATAATCACTATATTCAAAAAAGAAACACAATTTTCCATACTTTTTTTAATGAAATATGAAAAAGAGATTCCATCCCACCACAACTTTGGCTACTGATTCTTATCATAGGAATACAAATTTATAACAAACATTGATAGTTGTGAACCGATATTTATTAATTATTTTCGTCGGATGTAGTATCACTCTAGTAAGTTTTAATTTTAGATCCTGAGCGGAGTGTATTGGTCTTACAAAGATGTTTTTATTTTTTTAAGTATGAAAACATTTTCTTGGGTAGAAATAATGGTTCGATTACCACAAATAGGATACTCTATTCATACCAAATTGCATCTAGTTGGTACTTAATTTTTTGAATATCTCAAATTTTTTTATTTCATAATAACTCCTTTAATTTTGTTAGTAGAGACTTGAAATTTATTTTAAATACTTATATTAGTAATTTACACACGTGGTAAAATTTTAGAATGGATTATCAGTACCTATAATATATCGTAATACATTAAGTTTCACTCAAAATCGTGTATTCTAATGCAATATCATTGCATTCAAATCTTATAATTATAATAAACCACTAATTTCTCCGAAGACCGAAAGGACGAAGGAGGTACGTTCAAAATCGACCTTCCCGCTTTTTATTTGTTACTTTTTTATGTACCTATTGAATGTAAAAAACGCATACAATAAAAATAGAAATTTTCACATAAACAAAATGAAAAAGCCCCGAAAATATTGACATTTATGGGAGGGGAAAATGTCTGTGCACGAATGTTTTATGACGTTTCCGTCGCCGGTAGTCATATAAAATAATTATTTCTAATAAAATATTTATTGTCATAATTCCGATTTGGGCGGCCGATAAAACAAGTCGTATAAAACCTACAGCCCGTCGAAACGTCGCCGCCGAAACCGAATAGACGCGCAAAGTTATTACGAATCGAAGACGTATTTTATGGACATAAATAACTCGTAGCGGAATATTTCTTCGTGTGAATATTTGTGAGTGTAAAATGTTTTATGCAAAATTTTGGTTTTTTTTTTTTAGTAATTTTTTTAATTTTTTTTTCTGTCTTGGCCGGATAACGACTATTGATAACAATTAATTTATAGATTTGTGTTGGCGTTATTTTAATGACCACGAATTTCGTTTAGAATAGAATTATTAAATATTTGATTAGAATTTATCGTTTCATTAAATTCGTCACCATGTCCTTAAATATATCTAAAATACATATGTAGATCTAAATTTATCCTAGAAAATTATGCATTCATATTTTTTACAAATAAAACTATTAATTGTTTTATTTAAAAAAAAAAAAAAAAACTTAAATAGTAACTATATTATACTAACGGATTAATAAATGTAATGAAATTCGTGTGCGAGTAATGTGACGTCATAAGAATATATCATACGAACTTCGCAAATTGACCATCTACGTAAACGCACATAGTGTAACTTCACTGCGATAGTATACGTTCTATAATAATATATTACACATTAAAATTGAATCGTCGACGAAAATTAAGATTTATCCTTTTTTTTTTTTTTTTTCTGGTGGAAATGTTCTCCCCGCCAGCGAATTATCTGTTGCTCGACAAACGAGTTTTATATGTACTTTATACTAAACCGTAGTGGTAAGAAAGAATTCCATATATCCTTTAAGCCAAAAACTGACGTCCACTGGCACGATATAGTTATTATTATTAATTATTAAATGTTGATATTATATGTTACATGTTATAAATATAATAAAAGCGTTATGTAAGTGCGATACGGTTATTATAACGAACAAACGTTGTTCACGATATTAGTTTTAGTGTTGTACTTTTAACTAGCTTAATAAAAAAATAATAATATATGTTTTAAATCTTATTGTATCGTAATAAAATTATATTGAAATTGCCATTTTGAATATTTGAATTTTAATTAAACGTCGGTAGTCCTATTAAAACGTAGACTTTTTTTTTAGGAATATTTTAGGTTTATGAATATATTATAGATAATTTGTTTTCATTGTTTAAATAACGGCTTAATATGATCTGTATAATAGCTGTTTACCGTATATTAATAATAAAATTTGTGGTATATTATATCATATAATATTATAATAAAGAAAAAATAATAATTGAACAACAGTTTTTAATACTAATTTGTTGTAAAAATTTTGAAAAATGCCAAAATGGTGAAAAATACTATATTATTGTATTTTCTTGATCCATAAATAATATAAAACAAATCATTTATGTGTGATTATGTCTGTATATTAAAATAATATAATTTATCAGATACTCAGGTATACTCTCATGTGTATTATCCAGAAAATTATACATTAAGAAGGTAAGTACTAATTAAAAGTGTGTTATAAATTATATGAAAAAAATAAATAAAAATAATATGCTTTATCTTTGTATATTATAATATGTATAAAAATATATAATACGCGAATGGACCTTAATTTTTGGAAGCGCTGACATTATGAATAGCTCAAAGCCCGTGGGGAATTTATCTCCCAGTTTCACAATTACGGATTTAATCATTTTAATCATGACAAATTAATAGGTATAATATTATTAAAACTTAAAACTTTATTACTTATCACCATAAGTAATAATAGTATAATAATATAATTTACAAACGTGACAATATAAATATGAATAATAAAATAAACATAGTTAACTTATTTTTAACGAGAACTTTGTATATTAGCATATAATATTTTTTTTTTCTAAAATTTTTCTTTATATACGAATATCAAACACAATAATAATTTTCATATTAAAAAAAAAACTAATAAAATGTTTGTTTAAAATGAGCCCACTTCAGCGTGGAAGACAAATAAATTACGAAATAAAAATAAAATTGTATTGTATATTTATACAAATTAAATGGCGTTATGCAATAGAGTCGACAGGTCGATATATTATATAATATATACATATAGTAAAAAAAACAAGTCTACCGAAATATTACTATTTCAAATAGAATAATAATAATAATAAAAGAAATGTCGCTTTAACATAAAACTGAATTCATAAAGGTATTCTAATATAACAATAATTTTGTGTATTCAATAGTTTCATTTAGAAAAAAAAAAAAAAAAACGTCTATTAAAACAGATATTTAATATATTATTATACCTAATTAGAATTCCCAATGTTTAATTGACATCTTATAAATATTTGATAGATATAAATCTATTAACTATTTTTTACTCATTGGAGTAAAATATAATATTATAATGTAATATTAAGATTATTTCCATGAGAGTATTAAAGGATTTTCAATGTTTGTACTACCTAGTATTGAATATTGGAAATGTGCGATGAAACAATAATTAAATGTAATTATTAAAGTAATATATTATGGAAATTATAGATTTTCTCCTAAAAAGTTATAATATTATAATGGTATAAATTGTCATAGTTACTATGTTTAATTATTCCATAAACAATTTCAACCAGAATTCCTATCGTAATTTATATTTTAGTTAGTGACACAAATGTTTGGTATCCTTCAATTTATTTTCCTTATTTGCACATAAATAATGAATGCAGCAATTGGATTTACTTAATTTAAAAATAATACATAGGACTATAAGAGTCGTATTTTGTATACGTGAATAGTGTATTCTATGAAATAAAGCTTAGGTATAATAACTATAGAATGAAGTACAATTCTACAGTTTACGTAAAATATATTATTTAGCAAACAAAAAATAATAAACACTAAATTCGGAAAAATCCTGTAAGACTAATCTTACATATTATTATATGTAATGATTTTTATTTTCCTGAATTTATCGTAGTAATGCAACATTAAATTAATTAATAATCTTACGAAAAGGTTCCTTTTTTTTTAAAAAAAAAAAACAAAGATAATCTAAGTACTTATTTATTGAAACCTATTCAAATAAATAATAATAGAAACGGAAATATAGAGAACACAATACTCATCCAATACACTAAACCACCTCTGTTGCTGCAGTCATGAACTGTACACAATATTTCCGGAAACAAGAGTTTTGCATAATATTTCTACAAAATACAACTTATGAAAATTTGAATAGTGTTCATTTTTTTTTTTTTTATTGAATAGTTTTTTTTTATGTATTATTTAATAAATATAAATAATTATATTTAAACGTACTTAAAAATAAAAAATACAAAAATCAATTCTATTACAAAGTTTATCATACAGTTTTTAAACATTATTTTGGTATTTTTTTAAGAATAATTGTATAGATAAAAAATGTAACATTACGATTATATGCGATGAAATTAATTATTTTAAATTCTGAGCGAAGTGAGGGCATTAAATTTCGTGTAAGAAATCATTGAATTTATTACTTGACGTTAATATCATAAACATAATTATGTTCTTTTCATTACCTTGCATACTTGAATATTGTGGTTAATTTAATAATAATAATAATTTCCAATATCAGAGTTATACGGGTTATTAGATTTGTTATTAAAATTAAAATACTTAATACTGTAATTGACGAGTGTAAAGTGTAAAGGGAGCCCCAACTTTTAACAGCTAATAATCATGTGCTGTAATAGAAACAAGTTTAAGAAACACTGGTTTAATCCGATTACTCGATGATATATTTGTTCGTGTTAAATAAAATATAAAATAAGAAACAATAAAACTACCAAATTTATCTAAAATCAAACATAACTCGTCGTATACAATACTATCGTTGATTTAATGCACTCTTTGTTAAAATTCATAATTTTTGTTCAACGACATGTATTAATTGCACATAAATAACCCCTAAGTATTTCATAAAAACAAAAAAAAAAAAAAAAAATAAAACACGTACCTACGCCTAACTATCTACGAAAAAGTGAAACAATTTTAATTTGACTATAATGGAAATCGTATATAAAATTAATTGGATTTAATAAATTTTTCTAATCTCTCGATAAAATCTACGGTACCCCACTATATGTTTCTAAGTTATTAAATTGCGTACAACTGTTAATAACAGTAGTTACACGCCCCAGCCAATAGTTATTATGCCACGGCGTGTGACAAGTGAAAACGGATTTCCGACCGAATGGATATTATTATGACGTTTTTCAGTCAGAACGTGGACAATTCAAACGATTAGACATTTTGTATAACATGATTTGAATATCGGTTTAAAATCGTTTTTTTTTCATCTTATCGTTTCACTCGGACTCGCACTGTATTATTATTACGCGGTGTCGGGTGCACAAACATTGTCCGGGACCCTCAGGGTTCGCGTGTACGACAAATCTATTACCCGTTGTACTTTTATGCGTTTCGCGTATAATATCGATTGCGGGGAACGAACTAGGGGCGGCATAAAGTGCCGCGGATTAATTTAACGAGGAATTTACGGCTATCAGTCGATCCGGAAAGAAATCTATCCAGATTTGCTGTAGCCCTGTATACAGTTGAGACGTACGAACGATCGGTACGCACGTAAAATACCGCTATCGGTTTAACCGCACACGTATGCGATACATTTTACAACTATCGAACACAAATGCATTATTACACGCGTGCGTTTTCGTGTGTATACGACATTATTGCTTTATTGTAAGAAAATCTCACACGTAAAAACCGTACACGGCTCATACTTACCGCGGTTTACAGGTTTATATCCCGTCGTATTTGTCGTCATCAACAATTTTTGATATGATATCGACGTTCATTTTATTTAAAAAAAAAAAATATATATATATATAGTATTGTAGTGCACATAAATTAAATTCAATTACTTTTTATATGACTTAATTCGTTGGCGCTATTTAACCCTCTCATGCCAGAGTTTTGGCCAAATCGAATCAACGACTATAACTGTGCCAAAGCGTATTAAACACTTAATGAAAATTAAATATTTATAAAGTCAACAAATTGATTTGTTTTATATTTTTAAATATAACGAAAATAATAATTTAATGAATATTTTTTTTTTAAAAAAACAATTGTATTTTGTGTGATAATCAAGTATTTATTAAATAGATAATAAGTTATTGAGGAGACAAATACTTATTCGGTGTTACAAATAATTGTAAAGAACCTATATAGCTTTACCTTCATTATTTAAAATCATAATTTGTTTTATTTAATTCAATTATCATTTGAAAGAGTGCTTACGTAGTAAAGTTCAACAATTCTCGAGTGATATGCGCATGCAAAATATTATATAATCATATTCTTCCCCCAAAAAAACATTTTAAAATGTATTCTTCACGTGCTTAGACTTAATTATATTTTGTTTATACTTTTCACTATCAATCGATTGAAAATTTGACCGTAACCAAATCAAAATTCCAAAGTTTTCCCTGAATATTGACATTGAATATTCACCACAACCGTGTTTAACAGTATTATATTTAGTATATTATACAAGTAGGTATACGCGAAGTTATATTTTTTTTCGAATTTATTTACATAATAAAATATACATCGAACACGTACAAATTATAATGTATGTACCTCCAATGTATTTCTATACCAGATATAACTTTGATAGAAGACGTGTTTGAAGAACCGCAGTGATATTTCGTGCGTAACATTCGATATATTTAAATAACAGGTATATGTTCTGAAAAACTAATCCTATCCACAAAGAATTATTATTATATATATATATATAATCAAACGTGTTAGACATTACGATTACGGATCGGTATCTTTTGAAAAACATAATCTAAAAATTTATATTTTATGCTTGTGGTGGATTTAGGATTATGTTTTTTCGTTACAATACAATTTAATTAACAACAACACAAATGAGAACGTACTAATATTACCATAATCGATATAACATCAATTTAAAATAAAGCGAAAACAATCCCAGTTCATTTTGTAATAATCATATTATGTCGACACATATATAAATATAAACAAGTTCGACTATTATTATATTGAAATCGATTATTTTTGTAACGTTTCCTAAAGTTTATGTGACTAAAGTTAAGTGGATATTTTCAGAAATAAATAACAAACCGAACAGTAGGTATGTTTATGTGCAAATTATTATCGTGTACCCACCCTAATTAAGCGAATTCTCGCGAAATATTTCGATGAAACACATGCTCGGTAGTTACCTGAAATTTAATGAATATTATTACCTACCAACTATCGGATATGAGCTATTTTAGTGCTTTCGCCGAACCAACAACGGCAGCTGGTCGAACCGGAAAAAACAGCAGCAGACAAAATCGTGTCAGCGACATTGTTCCGGCGTGAGCGTGTGTGCGTGAAATTTTTTTTTTTTAATCAACTATATGTTAAAGGGGAAAAATATTATAATATTATGCAAATGATTCGCGTGTGCAAAGGTTGTATAAGTAATAATAATAATACTATAACGGGCATACCAAATGCCATAAAATTGCATGTTCAAAAATATTATACTTGGGTATAATTATTATTATATACATTATTAATTTTGCTAGGTATGTGTGCAATTTAGCTAAACAATTTTTACCTTAAATAATATTAGTATAATATTATAAATCAACGAAAAGCGAAATATAATACTATATTGAATTATATATATATTACAATATTACTATTTTATTGTAATATACACAATGAAATATTTGGAATATAATTTATTGAAAATAATTAATTTAAAAAACTGTTTATTACTAAAAAATATTATTTTATTTGAGATAAATACATACGTTTTCAAATTTAATAGCACCTACAACTAATATTTTTCTTAAAAAATTGATTCTTCGTTTTTTGCATCGCCTTACATTCTCAATTAGATGCAGTCGGTCACTTGTTTAGTCCTACACCTCCATAGACCTTGATTTATCTATTGATAGACCTACATATCGTTCATAGGGTACATTTACTATGCACACTAGTTATCTTCATATCATTCATATCACTCTCTATTCGATCTATCCACCTTTTTAGGGTTTCCCCTTCTTACCTTCTATATTAATTTCCATAATAACCCCTGTGATCTGAATGATCTGAACCATCTCTCCTCATAATATATTAGTATTCTAAATTTGAGTACTTTTATATCATAAAAAAATTGAAACATTTATTAAATGATTGTGAGTATTCAGTTTTTTTTATATTATACTTTAAAAAAAAAAAAACATTAAACAAATCTGTATATTTTACTGACGCAAAATATTTATTAACAATTTTGATGATACAAATACAGTTATAGAACTACATTTTAGTAAAACAATGAATTGTTGTTTGTGTGAAACACGAATCCTCGAAATAAGTTTCGAAATAATTATTAACTTCTATTTATAAAGGCATTATGAGTATACCTACATACCTATTAAGTGCACTTTACTAAGCTATTCAATAACTACAAATATTTAAATATTTAATTAATATAGATAAAAAGAGACAATAAATATTTATAAATAGTATTTTGATATATAATGAAGACAATTTAATAATACATAATGTATATATCAATTAATATATATATTTATATTAATTGACATTTATGTAAACCTAACCTAGAATATTTATAAAAATAAGTTATAAAATATTATGAATTATGACTGTAATATATTTTAGATCACAAAGCTTAATATTGTTCGTTAAATTTTTATATTCAAATTCGATATTTATTCCTTTAATTTACAAACAATAATAAAGTAGTAGATTACACATAGTAACCTTACAAGGATTGATGGCATAACTACCTATTAAACAATTAAAAACAATATTTAATTTAGATACTTTATACTATTATCTTCATTATTTTCAATGAAATATATTATAGTCGAGATATTAATCCAAAATATATATTTAGACTTATGTTGACATTTCGGCAAATTAATATTAATTTTCTTTTCTTTATTATTATCAAATGCAATTATATTCCACTTGTATATGTAATTGGACATTGATATGCAGAACATAATTATACCGCGGTATTTGTTTGACTTATGGATAAAAATATGGGAATGTCGATTGTAGGCATTCCTTCTTCGTTTCTTCGGTCCTCGGAGAAATTAGCGGTTTATTATAATTAAGATTTGAATGCAATATTATTGCATTCAAAATACGATTCTGAGCGAAACTCAATATATTACAATACACTATACTAATAATCCATTCCAAAATTTTACCTCACTTGTATAATACCTATGTTAACATTCAAAAAAATTTCAAGTCTCTATGATCAAAACTTAATTAGTTATCACGAAATTAAAAAAAATTTAAAATGACAGAAAACTTAATTTTGCCGATTTTCCACCATTTTTTGGTAGTTTTTCCCCTCCCAAGGAATAACTTTTGAGAAATTAAAAAAAATGAACAAAAGTACTAACTAGACACGATTTGCTACCGAAAGCACATCCTACTTGTGATAATCGGACCATTATTTCTACCCAAAAATGTGTTTTCATTAATAAAAAAAAAAAAAAAAACACATCTTTGTAAAACCAATACATTCTTCGCTTCGTTCAGAATCTAAAATAAAAATTACATTTTACGTTTTATTCACACATAAGTTTATAACAACGCATAAACAAAGTTTATAACCTTTATTATAATATATATATGTGTATGTTTAGAATAAAAAATTCAGCATATTATACAATTTTCGTTAAATGTGGCTCAAGACTAGTTGAACATGTAATTTAATACGGTTTTTCCAATCGAAAATTTTATAAACTTTAATCGCACATTATTATTATTTTTTTTTTCAAATAAGTAGCTATATTTAAACTATTATATAAAACAAATTTTAAGTAATATAAAATTCAAATTCAATTTGTTAAGTACCTATTGTTAATGCTTTAATGAAATAATCAGAAAATAAAACTTTATTTTAAATATTGAAATATTTTTAATATTCGTTCTCAACAATATCCTCATATTCATCTTACTGAGAAAAATAGGCAAATGTATAATATATTAATGAAAATGAAATGGCTTTACTCTCTAATTATATTATAGTTTAACATGTTTAATATTATATATTATGTGCGAAATGACGGAGATAAAGACGGAGAGAAGATAAATTCAAAATTAAAATTAAAGCCTCTGTCGTTTTGTATATTCGTATATCATACACTCGATAATCTTATTAAGGGATACAAAGATTATTCCTGCACTTAAAATTTGATAACGTAATAAGCAATAACATTTCACCTATGGAATTTCAGAAATGGTAATACGTTTTGTATATTAATTAATATTTATCTTTCACGAAATTCTTAAATAAACAAACATGTCGTTTTGCAGAAATAATATAGAAAATGTTTTTTATCCAAGCAAAGCATTTTTTTTTTATATATACAATTACCTAAAGATAAAGTAAAAGTATAAGTAAAATGTCGAAAAGATATTATTTTAATTTATTAAATGTGACTTTAATTCATCTGATTGTAATTTTAATTCAATATAATATTATTGCTTTTATTTTTTTTCTCTTTTTCAACAGAAGCTTTTTATTCAATTCTATACATACAAATCTTTTACGAATAGCTTTAATCAAAAACAATTTGAATTTTGTACACATCCAATTTATTCTTTCAATGTTCGTGAGGTAACTTAAAATACAAATTCTATTTTTTCAATGTATCGGTACATAAGTAATATTTGTAGTTTATATTATACAATATCAAAAAAAAAAAAAAAATGTTATGAATAATGAATAACTACAAGCAAGTCATTATAGACTTAAACAATTAAATGATTGCACTCCACTAATATAAAGAAAATAAATAAATAACAGAATTACTGTACACTACACTCTTTTAAGTTTTATTAATAACGAGAATTTCAAATGGCATTTAGGAAATAATCAATATGGTGTTATAATATTTAGTTATAACGAGCTTTTTACTGCTCGTTATAAAAAGAAACAAATCATTATACTCTGAAGGAACCCGAGGGAATGTACAGAGAAGAGAATTGTCGGTTTTCAACTCAATGTTCGCATTACAGTCAAGAATATATTATATAATTGTAGAATATACAGAGTAATGTTAGGTTTTTTAATAATTTTAATTATATTTCTATACGTTATAATTAATGGTATATTGGTATTATATATATATATACTTATATTATGTATTATTGCGTACTTACAATTTTGGTTTATACTCTATTTTTATTAATTTATTTAAACATGTATTAATTAAATAATAATCGCTTTTTCAAAAATTGATGAAATGACCAAAATAATAAAAATATCCTATTATTAATTATTATAACTATTAATTATAAAAGGAAGAGAAAATACAAATATTACAACTAATACATTTTATTCAGTAAAAATATAATTATAAGTTATTTGTTAATTACTTCTTTGTATTATATTGTCACAGTTAAATATGTTAACCATTAATAACTATTCTCTATATTTTTTTATTTTTTTAGTCGTAGTCTATGTGCAGATTAAGTGTTTAAATTTGAGTGTACAAAGATATATATTAATTAAGTATTAAAATAAAAAATAAAAAAAATTCCGTCAAAAGCATTATTTGTTCGATAAAATAGAGTACTTATTGCATAAGTTTATGTATAGAATTCACGAGATGATTGATGGTGACGGTAAAATCTCGTTCTTTTTCGAGGTGAATAATAAATAATAATAAAATGATTACGCGCTCGCGACTGGTTAAAAACGAATGTTGGCCGACGGACTTTTATTTTTTATTGCGTCGAAACTCGCAAACGGCAGCAGAAACTTAACATAAAACTTAACTGAATTAAACGGAAACCGTACGCCTTTTATACTCTTGGAAAACGCGCGAAGCCAAGTCTTTATTAGAATATTATTATTTTCCCCTTAGACAAAGACTTAGATATTATTATTATTATTATTATACTCGTCGCGTATGCACATAACAATGGCGCCGCGATATTTTGTACGAGCGACAACACTTTTTTAATCGAATCCAATTGTCGTCGTCGCGCGTCTGTTAATTGGCTTTTAATTTTCATCATTTTATTACGTGTAACGGGTACTTTTTTATTAAATTATTTTTATTCCCTCCTCGTGGGCGGCATCGACGTTGTTTGTTAAAATTTATAAGGGTTTCCTAACTCAAGACCATACGTCGGGTAAATGAGAACGAAGGGACCAGAATGTATGACCAAATAGGTTTTATGATAGCGGTTAAACTAACTCTACTAAAATAATATTTCAAAATTATAAATAAAATAAAACATTTGAACAAGTGATTTTCAAGAGTGAAAAATATACGTAAAAGTTATTTCAGTTTTGTTTTTTTAAAGCCAATTGAATGCATTTTATATGATGGAAGATATCAATATACAATTTATAAATAATAATTATTTCTACTGAAAAACTCGTTTTTAATAATACGAGCGCACACACGTAATTAATTTTTAACTTTAAGTTAATGCGGACTATTTTTTGATTTTTATGTTTTATAAAATTAAAATCACAGATTTACATATAAAAAAATGTCGAGAAGACGTATAAAATATCAATCAAAACGTATAAAATATATTTTTAATCAATTTATTTGATCAAATTTAAATTCATTTTTGATTGTTTTACAATAGACAATTTAAAAAAAAATGATTATTTTTAATAACCGATAGCAATAGATTAATTTTCTAAAAAAAAATATTTTATTTCTGGATGAAACTTACGAATTTGCATAAGTAGTAGTAAATTTAATTTAGTTGATTTAGTTTTTGAAAAAAAATATTAGCAAGATGAACTTACTATTAGTTCAACATATATTTCATGATCAATGTATTGGAATAATATATATTTTACAATACTCGTGTATGCAACATTCCAAAATGAAACGACTCTACTGTAATATAATATTTATGATATTTATTTTATATTTCAAATAACGAATAACAAAAATAATAAAATTTGTGACGTACTTTATGGTAATAAATTAGTAAGTAGTTACAATATACTTGGTTACTAGTGTGAAAAACAAAATTAGTAAATACTAATATTAATCTTAAAATGCAAGTTAAAAAGTTAAAATATACTTAACAAGATTTCTCGTTCATATGCTGAAAGTTGGAATATTTATAGGTATATTATGT
Organism: Eriosoma lanigerum; assembly: GCA_013282895.1. NCBI lineage: Eukaryota > Metazoa > Arthropoda > Insecta > Hemiptera > Aphididae > Eriosoma > Eriosoma lanigerum. Next base: position 14,507,907 of record CM023362.1, read on the forward strand.
ATTATACTTTTATACACTTTTGTTATAGGTATATAAACAATAAACATAAGTTTTTTTATGCATATATGCTGTGATCCATAATATCGTTTTCGATGATAATTATTTAATGAATAGATATTGTATAAACGCCTATAAAGTATCGAGAGACGGTGTTATTTACTTAGTTTCAAAATTTAGAAAACTGCAATTAAAGCTTCCATATATCAAAGACCAATACCAAACGTATTTTTTATAATTAAATTAATATGATAACATCGTTTAATATTAAATAACTACTTATGATTTCAATAATAATTATTATAACAATAATCATTGTAATGGTATATTATTGTTTAGATTAAATTTTCACTAAAGATATATTTTCTGAGATATTTTACCGTGGAAATTGGAATTCAGAACATATCTTACAATACTTAAAATCCCGTCTATCTTATACGTATATCTTGTACGTAATATTATTATTCTCATTTTGTGTTTTACAAAAAAATATAATAATATAAATTCCCAGGTCGGTAGACTGCGTTCTATAAATATTTTACGCATTTACAAATACGATACGAATTTCATAGTATTCATAGTATTCCTACTAAGAAATCGTGTTAAATATTCAATTTTTAAAGTTTTAAGTGAAAAAAAGAAATACGAATATTGGGAATGTAGACATTCTAACGCTAGAATGTACCTACCTCACCACTCGAATTTAGTGCGTCAGATATATGTGTAGAATAATATATTATTGTTTATTGTTAGTTTGAAAATAATAATGTAATGTTGAAATTGAAAAATACAGTTGTTTTGACCAATTGCACAATATTTTCTTGTTTAGTATAATTATAAATGTAATATGGAAAACATAATTCACATTTATAAAAATTAGTTCTCAATGTTTTAAACTATACAAAACAACATTTAATTTATAATTTATTTTAATTTTGGCACAGCTATTTTAATTATAAAATAAATGAAAAAGTATGTTTTTATAAACAAAACTAAAAAATATTATATTACTAAAATTGTGACTGTTTTTCAGAGTATATTTAAAATTACATTATTTTAAAAAGAATAAAAATATTTTTGAAATCATATATTTTTTTAATATCCATTTCGAAACCATTCCACTCAAATTGTTTGTATTTTTATAAGATCTATGCAATTATTGTTTACTATAATACATTAACTAGATATTTAACTATAATATTATCTTAAGTAAACATATAAAAGAATGAATCAAATATTTAACAAAAATGACATTTTTCTACTTTTTTCTATACATTTTTAACTACCGTGTAAAACCGCTCATTACTAAAAGTATTAATGTCGTTAGAAAAAATTAAGTATTTAATTAATTAAATAATTAATAAATTACATTTAAGGTTTGCTCCAAATTTTAAATAATATTATGTAGGAACATGGTTTTGTCTCTTTTCTTTCAAACACGAGACAATTGTAAATAAACCTCTGACCAAATTGTTGCACGTAAATATGAAGTGTATAATATATCTATACGTTATCAAGAGAATTGTAAGATAAAAATATCATTTGTAATTTGATTGCGTTTTTTGGCGACAGAAAAAAATTGAAAAATAGAATACAGTTATTATAATACATGTGTTTTATTCTATTTGATCACAATTTTATAAGTGTATTATAACTATTAAAAAATATGTTTAAATGTTTAAACATTAAACGTGTTTTTTTTTTTTTTTTTTACTTTTCCTAAGTCGTTTTTCTACTATATCTATATTATAATGAGCAAAAGATATGATTTACAATAATGTCGTTTATTTTGTTTTTATTCTATTTGGACCATTACATTATTACAATAACTAAAAACTCAACAAATAAAACATTATTCCAATATTAATAAACCAAAATTTTTAATAAATTGTATTTTTTTTTAATATTAATTATTAGTAAACGAACAGAATATTTTTTCTGTAAATGATAATAATAACACCTATATTTTTCAATGTAGCCTGCCATTTATTCAATAGGTAGCCACAATATATCAAATATTTCTTCACCAATATGATTTTAATTTTCTATTTGTTCATATTTATTAAAGTATACATTATGCATTGTGCGAGTAAAATAATATTTTAAGATATTGGACAATTGGCCTTAATCATTTTTGATAAAAGACAGGATATTTTGATACTATATTAATATTGTGTTTACGTTTTAATTTTAATAAAATTTTAGTTGATATTATATTATTATCTTCAGTTCATTATCAAAAGTGTATACCATTCGCAATGGCCTAAACATTAGTGTGTTTATTCTATCGACATGAACGATTGAGGCACATAACACTTTTATCGGTTTTTATTGTTATCTCCGTTAATATAATTGGTTTGATTTCAGAAATACCAAGCGTTTAAATTGAACGTCAGACTTTAGAATCTTGGTATTTTGCGAAAATATCGATCACGGAACATTTGGCTTCCAAGTCGTCGTAACGTTATCGACGCGTTGGCCGAGCAAAATGGCATCGTCGCCGTCAGCCGACTTGACCGCACCGCGATAAATGATTACAAATCATTCTAGGCGAATCCTAGTTCGAGATTAGAATTTCTCGCCATGTCGACGCCACACCACTACGAGAGGGACGACGACCGATCGACGGTCCGAGAATTTTTTTTTACACACCTAGAGATTTGAAATATTTCAAGAACTTAAACAGAAAATGAATTTAGTAAATACTACACAAACGAATTGAAATATACCCGTAACCTCTACGATATTGATCTACAAAAATTCTGACCTTGTGCGCAAAGTTAGGCAAATTAAAAAGTTATAAAGATGCATTTGTTTTCGATTAAATATAATGTTTAACTCGGCTGTGTAATATATTAAGTGGATATTTAAATTTCAATCTTATTAACGAGACTTTAAAAAATTAATTTTCAAAATTGGTCAGATATTAAGTTAAAAAGTAAGAAATAGAAAATTCGAAATGAATTTAATTTATTTAATTCAGATAAGGCCGAAATAATATTTATGTTATTGTGTATAAATTCGTATCAAAAAGATTATTGTTTTCTATTCTATTAAACTGTGTTTATTGTTACAAAATGTTAAATTGTTGTTAAAAAAGTAATTGAAGATTATTTTCAGCAGATTTTAATAAATAATTTTATTTTTAATTTATAATACTAAATACTTTTAAATGAAGTATTTCTTAATATCTAATTTCTTATCCGGGTTATAAATTATCCTTAAATTATTGTTTTTCTGGATTTTCTCTATTTCGGATAATATAATGTCTACATGGAGGAAATTAAACCAGAAATGAGATACCCACACACATGAGTAAATTAAACCGTGGGCAACTCCGAGATTCGGTCAATAAACGACATTTCGTCTAGTGTACACTACAAGTATACAATCCTAACCCTAATAGGTATATGAAAGTCACGCCTTCATTTTCTATATGTATACAGAATGATCAAAATTTCATGTAACAAAAATAATACCGATATCGCGAATCTCACCATTTTTGTAACACGATAATTTAATCATCCTGTATGTGTGGGTGTATAATATATATTGTGTTTTTACAACCCCTCCAAAAACATTATTACTATAGTATATCGTAGTATGTAGGGGTGGAAATGGCATTTGTCGTAGGGGTAGTGTAATAAGCAGAAGGAAAACGTAATAAATGAAAAAAGAAAGAGCAACGTTCATTTAATTATAATGTCGACTCGTCGTTGGCGAACACAATATTTAAAAGTCGTTTAACGACAACCGTGGTTTACAACGTATCCATGAACACAAATATTACATTCTAATCTCGTATAAAAATTCGTAAAAATTTGTAAGACTGAAGACTTAAAAAATATAAATAGATAATAGATATTACTATAGCGATGAAGATAATTAAGATGAAGAAAGTTAATTCAATTGCTGATTATAAACTTAGGTTTATGTGACAGAAGCGCAACTTGGTTAAAAAACTTAGGAAAGCTATAGCTCCAGTTCTGTTATCTCAATAAAATTTCAACAAATATGCTTATTAAAATATTAAACTTTATTGGGTGGCTAAGGTTAGAATTGCAAATTATGTTGAACATTATAGAGAAAAAATTTACATTTTTGGAAACATTTTATAATTCTATATTTAGGCATAAAATAAATATAACAGTTCCAAAAATGTTTATTGCATTAGTTGTCATGAAATATTTAAAATTGAGGTTCGTCAAAATTACAGTTTCCGTGAATTATTCAGTTTTCCAAACTTTTTTGTAGTTTTCCTTGTGCCTTCTTCCATAAATGAGTTAAATAAAGTACCAACTAGACAACATTTTTACCGAAAGCGTACCCTACTTGTGGTAATCGGATTCTTATTTCTGTCCGAAAAAGTGCCTATAGTCATAAAAAAGCACATATCATTGTAAAACGAATAGTTACATTCTTCGTTACGATCAGAATCTAAATAATAATATTAATTTAACATTTTAACTCGTTAATGCTGGGCATTAGTATTTAAAATGATTTAACGAAATATTTGTTAATAAAAAACAAATATTATTATTTAATTTGAAATATTGTATTTATTTGAAGCGGAATCTACTTACGCCTTTCGTGCTTTATTGTTTCTATTATTATAACCTTTTATAATTAACCTGTGGTTCGACTCGACTGACGAGTATTCAAAAAATAATTTACAGTGTTTATTTTATATTCATTAACAAAAAATTAAAAATTAAAATTTTTACATTGCAATCAGCTACCAATTAATTAACGAACATATTAATTGAATGAGTTTTTACCAATTATTTTGAAATTCATCTATATAGAACATATTGTCTAAGATATGTACGTGACATGATATTATATTTGTAGTATTTCATTATTATTTTTAATACAATATCAAAATATTATACAAAACACGAATATAAGACGCCATTTTAAGTCTAAATTGAGCATTTTACAAACAGCGTAACCCACTTTACACAATATTCAGTCTTTAGAGTATATAAATCGAAATATATATTTTTTGAAATTTATTTCTGATTTTTGAACGAGTTACCTATATTGAACAATCTTACCCACTTGGATTATAATTGGTCTTTGATCACAATATACTCTTTTAGAAAAGTAATTTAAAAATATGAAACTTCTAAACTTCATCCACTTTAGAGTTTGAAAACATATATATGATATTGTATGTCACACTAAAGCAAGTTTCCTTTTATATATAAAACGATGTACTTATATATAAATCAATAGCATATATGTTTTTCAACATAAAAACCGTTGTAAAGATAAGGCTATGGTAAGACGACATCCGTTTAAACGTTCTATACGAAGGCGAAAGCACTAACTAGTAGATACAGAAATGTATAACTTGATCGTATACGCATAAACAACGATAAAGTGTACTGTAATAACGTAGTAAGAATATTCAATAAACAGGAGAAAAATGTTTTAAAGTTAATGTCTCAGTTAAATTCTTTATTAGTATAATATAATATGCTAAACTTATAGTTTGAAATTAAAAATAAATTATTAACACAATATTCTACGGGAATTACTGTTTTTGTAAGGCATAGTCTGACTAAGGAGTAACAGTTATTGAAAACAATACAAATTTAATTCATAATAATTTATATAATAATAAAATAATTTAAACTGTAAAACTCTAATTGAATTAAAATTCAACAATTTAATTTCGATATAATAAAATATGAATAATATTGATATCACATTTTAATTTAAAAGCAAAATAATAATCATTTCAATACGTATAATATTATTATGTGATTGCGATGATGTTTTTTCAAAGGTTTTTTGAAATTTATTTATATCCATATTAATCTTAGATATTTCATTTTAACATTTATTACGATTTAACAAAAGACAAATTCAATCAGAAAAATAATAAAATTATAAAACTAATAAAACCAATAATCCAAGTAGGTAGTAGGTATATTTTGATATATATTTAAAATGTAAATTAAGAATTATAAATTATATTATAAATAATAATGAATTTTTAAAAATCACTAATTAAAAGATATTTAGTATTGAATTAGTATAAGTACAATTAGATTTATTAAAAAATAATTAAATGACTGGGTATTTATAAATATATATAATATCTCAATCGATTGAATATCTAAAAACTGTATTAGGTAAACTAATAATTATCCTACAAATTATATAACCGTTAATCCTAATCATAATAAAGGTATATAATATAATAGATTAGATAATTATAACCTTATGATTTTTTTTTTCACAAACATTAATTTAAGTGTATTAATTACGTTCGAAAATTGTGTAAGTACTATATTCATAATAGTAATATATATATATTATTATAATAAAGTGCTTTTGGATATTTAGAAATTGAAAATTTATTTTACATCGGAAAATCGTGAAAAATATCACAAATCACTGCGAAACAATCGTAAATTCATTATTTATATACCCATTTCCTAAAAATAGCTATAGTAACGAAATAAATATATATATATATATATATATTTTCAACGTAGGTACCACTTTTTTCTAACATGAAGTTACGACTTTTTAGAAACTTGAAATGAAAATGAAATACGTATTATATTAACTCTATAAAAATGTCTGTAGATATTATTATTATTTGTATCCCCCACACTATATAAAACTTGCAAACCTATAAATATAAGTGTATTTAAATTATATTATTATTCATACAAATAATAATTATTATAATATTGTTGACTATTTTGATACACTTATCGCGGTCTCAAAAATAAAAAATATTTAAAAGTTAAACATATTATATTACAGGTATATTATGTGCAAATAAATAAAATAAGCAAATAACTTTTTTGTAAAAATGTATAATATTGCACGAAAACCACACATAAAATTATCTAACGAGGATTAATTTGTTTACGACGTTAAAATTATTTAATGGCTTTTGTTAAACAAATATAATATAATACAATATAGGTACATTATATTTCTCAAGTGTTGCGTACCTACATAACTTTCGTGGAATTAATGAATGTCATAACTAACATTAAAATCATGCAAAAACTGTATAATTCATTTTCTTGTGTGTGCAGTTGAAAACTGAAACTATATATTTATGTAAAACATGTGATTCAATTAAGAAGTTCGATATTCGAAGTACATTTCCTTAATAATTCATATTTAAATGTACCTATTTATCTAATTGACTTTCTTATGGATGTACAAATTTGTTGCACGTTTACATTGTATTTATGGTGCACCATTAGATTACGTCAGAACTCAAAAGTCTAAAAATAAATAGATAAAAATTCTTTATCAAACAATATGCTTGACCGGGGAATACTCGTTTGCGCACACGATTATGTATACATAATATAACCTACCATAGATCTATTCGAAAGCGTACAAAAACTATAACGATAGGCAATCTTGTTTACCTATTCATATTTGTTGTTTGCTCACAATTTTATTTTACTATCCGAGACTGAATTTTTCATTTATATTGTTCGTTAATATTGATTTAATAGGTATAACGTTCAAATATAATGTTTCCAAAAATAAAATAATTTTCACGTGCGAGTTTGCAATATAATAATAATACTAAGACAAAAGGACGTAATAACTTTCGCACATCATTTCACTTTTTCACGTGAAGCATAATAATTAATATGATATTACATTATAGGTATATTAGATATTATTCTAAGTAAAATATATCTGTTTATGATATATCGCAAAAAAAATAAAAATAATGTAATTGTCGTCGATAGAAGAAAATCCTAAATTTCAGTACCTGACTAAAATTATTACAGATTTATTCGACGACTCACGATAATTTCAAATACTTTATGTACCGATTGACCCAGTGGCTCAAATATGAGAGAGAACTAGAGGGGGTATAACTCTCTAAAAACGTGTTAGAGCTCTTTCCAGGAAAAAGTTTGGTACGAAAACATAGGGTGGTCAGCAAATTTAATTTTGTATATATTTAGAAAAATAAGTACAGTAGGGACTTAAGCTCACATTTCATTATTTGCGCTACTAGATTGATTGACTGTCTACGATGTTTCTGTCTGGTTATTAATAATACACACTGCCTTTAAAATTATATCTACATGCTATATATATATATATAGGATTATTTTGATAATTTTTTTTTATATCTCTAAAAAATAATCAACCTACATGAAATAACGATATAAACGTTAATAAATTCATTATCTACGAATTTATAATTATCTAATTTGATACAATAACCGAGTTACAATATTATTGTATAAATTATAATTATAATTATAATTATTTGAAAATTTTAAATAATAGTATTTCGTTATAACATTTTTCTTAACTAAATAATTTCTTATGGCATTGACGTATTGTGCTTATGAATATTTTAATAATTTAATAAAAGTCATTCACTCTTTCATTAATTATTAAAATTTAATGATCGACATTTAGTGTCAATTTTTATCAAGCTTTTATGCAAAATAAAATAAATACATTCGGCTTTATTAGCAGTTCATAATCATATGAGTAAAATATTTTACAGTATTGTATTGTACTAATTTTATATAAATATGTAGTTTATTAATTCCATAATCATTATTATCAAAGGTTTATTAATTATAATTTAGGTATATATTTTATATATTCCAAGAAGCATGATATTTTTAATTTTTAAATATCTCAAAATAAAATTTCACATAATATGTAAGGCATATAAAGTTACATATTGTAATACTAAATAATATAAAATATTATTGAGTAATAATATGTTAAGTACTAACCGCACTTAATAAGCATGATTTTATATCTTTTTGTGATTGTTTGTGTGATTGTTAATAACGTATAATTCTTATTATACGTATTAAATAAAAACAAATATCTGTATCTAACTAACAATTATTCTTAAAGAATTTTCAAAAAGTTCTCAGTACTTTGCATTTACTATTTAATAAAAACAAACATTTTGACATTAAAAATAAGTGCATTGTATGCTGTCTCGTTAGTTCTAGACTTGAGAATAAACATATGCAATTTGTATAAACTTTGAGTGTAATCATGAATTTCATACTAATTTTTTTTGGATATTCTATATTAATACTACCATCCTTCATAATTTAATAATATACAGAATAAATACAACATAAGTTGTAAGTTCATAGGTATGAATTTTGCTATGAATCCAAATCAATTTTTACATAAATAAATAAACTTATTATTTTTTTATCTTATAATAGATAAAATTGTTTACAATCAACTTTATAGTTAAGTATAAAAAAGTAAGCATTTTTAAATTTGTCCAGGTTATTTACAAACTATTTTTTGAGTGTTTAACTGATACTTAAGTACAAAATTACGTAAAAAACATTATATACTTGAATAGTACCTAATTATAAATAAAAACTGAGTGTGTTTTATAATACTTTATGAAATAATCGTAAATACATTTGAAAATAATATACAAAAATAACTTTGTTGAAATATTATAATTAACTATAATTATTAATGACGATTCCAAATAATTAATTACATAATATAATGACAAATTATAATTCGTAAATATAAAATATTTGCTCTATTTTTCAATAAAATAAAATTAGTATAGTTTTCCATACACCAATCTGCCGAATCGTGAACATGAAAACTCCCTTACCTACCTTATATAATTAAACCATGATTTAAGTATATTTCCGCGGTTACCAAATACCAATATTTCATCAAACACTCGATTATATTTATTGTTCGACGTTCATTATTTCGTCTGATGAAGTATTTTCGAGTTTCGAATTCCGTCGTTGTCGCGTCCAAATCGCATTGTCAGCTCCATTCCCTTGCGGTTTATTCGGTATAAGGTACCTAACCCACCTACTTAGCATATAGCACGGCTCGCTCCGAAATTCTCAGTTAAATTTTCCTTTTGTGAAAATGCATATTTCCATTACTTTATATACTCTATTCTCCATTGTATTTCCGGTCTACGAATCCAAACCCTTATTTTCAACACCAGCGTAATAACAATAACAATGCCGGGATAATAATATGTTTTTGTATCATTTTTTTCCCCCTCGCTTGGTTTTTTCGCAAATATGTTACCTCGACAAGGAATGTTTACGAGTAACAATATCGACAATAATTATATTAATAGTTTTGCTATTATGACGTTTAATTTCCGACTCATTTTCATGTTTACTGATTGAATTTTTCTTTCCGTCCTTTCCAAACTTTTGAGATGCCAAACTTTTTTTATACATAACGTTTGATTTATTTTCAATCGAAATTATTTGCCGGATGGACTAAATTTCATATAATATTATATTTGGTAGGTACTGCTATCATATTTTAATATTTTTCATACGCTTGATTTACTATAATAAATAGTAAATACGTTGTAATGTACTTGACGAAAATTCTATAAGATCATAAAGCTATATTTTGTAACTTTAAAAAAGGGACAGCGTCAAACTAGAAATAAACATTTAATTTTCCAGTTCCGTGAAATATTTTCTCTTTTCTATCATTAAAAGTTTCCTAACTCAAAATGTTATAAAAAAATTACAAAGAAATACGTTTTTCTCTTCTTTATGTTGAAAGTTAAATAATACCATTTTGATGAACAAAATATGACGTGTGTCACTTTAAAATAGTACTCTGTGACAGTTGTTGATCGTTTTCACAACAAGGAACTATTTTAAATATTTATTATTTATTATAAAAACATATACAAATATTGTTCATATATATATTTACCCAGTTTAAATTATTTGCATTAGTTAAAAATATTTTAATTCGGTTAGATGAATAAAAAATAAATTAAACGGCTTGTACAATAATATTGTTATGTACAATAAAGTTGTTCAAAACTCAATTAATATTATATAATCTACTATACGCAATTTAAATTAATGTCTGAAATATTTCTTCTTATAAACTTAAATCTATATACAAATCAATTTACTATTTCAATTACGTTTTAAATAATTAATGTATTTTTTTCAAAAGAAATATTTGTTTTCCGTGTATTTTAAATAGGTACTATTAAATAATACAATAATATTGTTTTCATTAAATTTATGAAAACATTAGTTATTACAAAAAATAAATTCTACTTACATTTCCATTCTCTTTGCTCATATTTGTGTTATTTTTATTTTTTAGTAATCAACTAAAACTGTATGTAATAGATAATTATAAACTTATGCATTTATAACATAAGAACTATGTTTTTAACTAAATTGAAAATACAAATAATTTCCTAAAAATAATCTTCATTATCTAATAACAATATCAATATTTATTAGAAATTAATTTTTATTAGTTGTATCTTATTTTGTTTACATATATTTTATATTTATATATTATACCTACCCATTAGTATTCTAGTTTGTGATCGGTTTTTTTTTTTTAGTTAATAATTGTTAATAATTGTTTAAAATGTTATGTAATATATTTAAAGTTATTCGAATGCGATATGATATAATTATAATGTATATGTTTAGTATTATTATAATTATATAACATATCAATTAAGGAAGCAATTATTTTTACAATTTCCAGGAAAATATCGTTTCCTCACAATTATTATGCTCTGAAATTAAGACAAAATCAAAATAATAATTTATATCGTGTATCCATTAAAAAGTGTGAACAGATACTTTTCACATATTCGTAATATAAAAAGTCACTGTATTTTTCGATAATGAACAAAATCAATATTTTACAATGAATTTTAAAATTTACTAAATATAAATATCGTTTATTTTTGTTCAGTTAAATTCCGAAAAAAAAACGAAACTATTTACTTCTATACATCGTATAGAATATTTTTTAGAATTTCGCAATAATCATTTATTGTTTAGATATGGTATTCTTTTTATGGTACACATTTTATTATATTGCACCGCATAATAAATAATTAAATACAAAGAATATGTCTATTATAACAAAGTGTGTTATAATAATAATCATTTTATTCAATTAAAACACGTAAAATATTGAATAATTATGTAACACTGAATAATATTTTAATTACTACTTATGAGGTTTTGGTAACATATGTTCGAGCATCGATAACATTCTGACATTATTCCACCACGTGGTAAATAAAAACAAAAAAGTAATATTAACATGATTATTAATAATACAACAGAAATAAATATTTATATTGTATAATTTACAAACTATAGTAAAAATAATATCTGTTTTTTTTTTTTTGTATATACTCATAAGTAATGAGTAAACAAATGTAAAAAAATCAATGGACACAAAAAAAAAAATGTAAAAACATTAAACTTAAAAAAATCACAATACTGAATTCATTATTGAATAAATCAAATCATAAACAACATTAATTTTATTTATAGATGTGATAGAAACATATATTTCTATTCATTAGTTTTATCACAAAGTAAAATTACAATAAATTGTGTTTACCTGTCGTGTAAGAATTGTTTGTAAAAAAAAAAAAAATTATTAAAAAAACACAGACTTCGTGCCATACTGCCATTCAAATATATATATTATATATATCTCTACCGAAATTAATGGAAAAAACATACATGGATACAATGATACAAAAAATTGAAAATAAATAAACAAAACAATAATAAAAACGCTAATGACCAATCGAAATAATTACAATAATATAAAGGATGCAAAATTCACTACAATCATAAAATCACGAAATAAACCAATATTTTCTGTGAAAACAAAGTAATTATTTTGCTACAAAACAATCAAATTGATAATACTTTCAACGAAAATTATAATTTGATTAAAGTTTTATAGAAAAAATTACCAATAAAATAATAACATAAATCAACTATATAGGAATGCCATCTAATAACTGATTAATAGTTTTTGTTATTACTTTACTGTAGTAATGGAAATTTCAAGTTTTCAAAAACATAATATTGTATTAAAGTTAATTTTTAACACGATAAATTATATTTTAATTTTACGTGTCCTTTTTATTATTTTTAAAATATATTAAGTATATAAAATACAAAAACCTCAATACCATTGCATAATATGAATTCGGTATAAAAATTGTATCGTAGTATTGTTTAAATGAATTTTTAACTTATTTAAATTTTTATTTACATTGAAAGTTGTGTTTAAACACATAAATTTTAGACCAAATTACGCACAAATTATATAATAACATAAATATTTAATTTTTATACGATCAAAATGTCCATAAAAATAATTAAATGTTTAAATAATAATATTATTAATATTACGATCAATGTTTAGTATATCGATTCTAATTAATTTTGAATATTCAATTAATTAAACTAACGTAGGTATTGTGTATTTAATACCACCCATTCTTATAATATTATTACTGAACACTGAACACAACAATATAAACGTAATATTTTACGAAATATGTCGTCAAAATGATAAATACTATTTTATGTAATTTTTTTAACGACGTCCACATGCCGAAAGTATCATATTTCGAAATTTACTGTTTTCTAATAATAATTTAAATTATAATATTATTCAACGTACCTATTGGTAATATCAATACACATAACTTAAGACGTAATCAAACTATCTAATTAATTCAATTGACTAATTGACTGTGACTATTAACTACTACCGTTCATAATTAATTTATAACCGCGGGGTATTATCTTGCAGCATATACTTATATTATACTATTATAATATTGTATTCTTATTTCAAACCATGCCAATGGGGTTTTGAATAAAAAATAATAATCATACAACATACTATAAAGCTTTTTAACTGTTAAAACATCATCCACAAACGTATAGGTAATCGGAGATATTTCACAGAGTTCAATTTTGTATTAATTCATACGGTAGCAAAGCGAAATGGGTCGGCCGTCGTACTATCGATTTACAATTTCATTTCAAAGTCCCAAAACGACATTGTCTTTTGACGTGTATTACTGCGTATAACTTATAGACGTAATTATAACTATTAAACTATCCATTACAGGTCGGTGGTACATGCACAAGATTGAATTTTCCATCCACAAAATTGTACCTTAAGATATTGAAACAATAATGGCCTAATACAATACTACACGGTACACTCTGACAGTCACATAACGTATGACACATATCGTTGACGATATTATTAATTGAATTCGTTGTACCTAGTAAAACTAAATTAATCGCTATATAGCTCATTAGTTTTAGAATCACATAAAAACGGTCCACATAGATTTACTCGACTGTATGCTATGTTTATGGTTAATATGAGTTCTATAATTTGATATGATCATAATATTGGACCAGTCCGAAGCCAAATTTAATTTGGAAACATATTAAATTATTATCCAGTGGGCATTTAATAAATTTAAAGTATTATTTAGAACTTTCAATGATTTGCCGGACAAGTTTTATTAAATTAGTTAACATGCGCGGGACCAATATATTTGATGACTGCGATGGTTTTTATTTATGAATTGAATTCCCTGATTCATTTGTGATTTGTTTTTAGTTTTAGCCATATCTTGTTAACATTATATTATATATTTTTAAACTTTATAATAGAAAATAACGATCATATTCTTGGTAATATTAAAAAGAAATGTTTAGACAAACTAATTATATAAAAATGTACAATGAATTTAATATATCTAAGTATATATTTGTTTTAATATAATATTAGGTTTCCCCGTTAAATAATAATGTCTCATTTTGTACCCCATTGTGCCATATAATATTAAAAAATAATCCATATTTAAATTGTTTTGTAGGAATATTGAGCTTAATGTATATTTTAAATCCGATTCTTAGTTTTTTAGAAAAAAAGGAAAATGCACCGTAGTACCGTATTATGGATTAAAGTAACATAAATATTATCAGTCAATATTTAGGTTGATATATGATCTATATTTTAATAGATTTTAATAATATTATTTTAAATTGTTATAAATATTGGACTATTTACCATAAGTATTTTTTACTTAAAAATCATATTTGTTTACAATTTTAAATTAATACGTATTGTTTTTTTTTTTTTCATTCGTGAACTTAAAACAAGTTTTCGTGGAAAAACACTGTTTTTCATTTTTCCAGACTTTCTTATAAATAAATGCGTTTATAGGGAATTACTCTAGAGAATACCAAATATACGTTTATTACGTCTATTCTATTTAAAAAAAAAACTAAATATTTCACGAAATAAAATCGCAACAAATCTAATCGAATATTATTTTTAGCAAAGGAGCAGACAAGAACGTCATGCATTTATAAAGCACGACTCTTAATATTTACTCATGACTGCGTATAACCATCGTCATGATGACACAATACACTTAAACTAATAATGATGTTTAGTTTTATTAAAATGTCATAAGATGGTTAGGTATGTATAATAATATGTGAACAACTGTTACTCTCTCGGCACATCAATGGTAACGGAAGTTCGACATGTCAAGATATGATACAATTGAAGGAGAAGTTTTCGAGTTGAAAACAATAATTTGTTATTCGAGATAACAACAATTATAAGGTTTTGACGTTTGATCAGTTGGTGTTTACACTTTACAATTTAACAATATTATATTATATAATATAATACCAGGAATACGTGTAAGTTTCAAATCTATCATCATTGAAAACAAAGGTCCCTAAAGGGAATCAAAGGATACTCGCTGGGTACCCCAGATTTTATTTGTATTACAAAAACTATTACTATTTGGTTTTTTATAACGAAAAAAATTAATAAAAATTAATACTAAAACTTCAATCAATTAACTTTTACAATTGTTAAATTGATAATAATTGTTCATCGATCATCATCATTTATCATTTAGAAATATAGGGGTACTAGTAATATTTTCTCATGTAAAAATTTCGGTTTTTTTTTTTTTTTTTAAATTGTCCTACTAGAACAAAAATTGGTATTGATATTGAAATATGTTTACCTCGCTATCATTTATTAGTTATCACTTTACTTTACTGTGACGCCCACGAGCCTACATGTAATCTACGAGATCTATTAACGGGAATCGACGTTTACATCATTGATGTACGATTTACTTGATGCGAGTCTACAAGGGGACGTAAAACGAACAAAACTAAAACTAAACTCGACGAGTAGATACCGTAAAATATTGTCACAGACAAAATGAAATCAGATAGGACACTCCGGAACAATGTGAAATACGAAATAAATTTGATTTGAACGTCGATTAAGGAGTAAAAAACTTATTTATTATTATCGCGGTTAAATTTATTCGAATATGATTTTAAGAGTTATAACCAATTGAAAAAAAAAATAAAAAAAATATTTAAATCTTATTTGGATGTCTCAACGTCGAATCCAGAAGTGCCTTATGTGATTTCATCAGCCATCCTGTGATGGTATATTATTTAATATAGTCGAAAAGAAAAACGCAAACGCAAACGCAAACACAAATCTAAGCAATCTACAAACAGCAAAACTCAACAACGCTAAGAGGGCGAAAATCTATATGGTCGTGGCGGCGGAGGGGGCGGCAGCAGTCTGGGCTTCCTGATACCGACGCCGACCGCCGGGTGGTTGGCACACCCGCTGAAGTCGTTGTCACTGATGCCACTGTCGCTCACGTCATTGCCACTGACGTTACAGCATCCGTTGGCACCGGTGCCGCAGACGCCTGTTGCGGCGTTGGCGTTCGCGTCGTTCCCGTCGGCACATACGCACCGTGCCCTGTCCACGCAGCCACCGCCACCGCCACTGCCGCCACCACTACTACCACTACCACTACAACTGCAATTGCACATGACGCAACAAGTCGCCTTGCGATTGATAAGGAAACTCACTTTGCGCGGTTTCTGCGCGGCGTTGGTCTCTTTGCGCGCGGCGTTCGGGTTCACGTACAGCGATTCGGTCCGCTTCGGCTGGCCAATCGGCGACGGGACGATTTCCTGGCCGAGGTTCCGTTGCCTGAGTATGATCTCCTCGAACGGCGGCGGGTGCTGCGGTACGGTGGCCGGCGCGGCGTTGTGCTTGGCGGCCGCTCCGAACCCGCCGCCGTTGCCGCCGCCGTACGACTTGTCCGCGGCCATCGACAGCGGGTCGTCCCCGCCCCTCCGCGCCTGATGCGACTTCTCCACCGACGACTGTCTGGAGCCACCGCTGAGCCTGCTGGCCGCTCGAGTGTACCGGTCCACGCTGCTGTCCCTGCTCGGCGGCCGCTTGTAATGATCGAAATGATCGCTCATCGCCTGCATTTTTATAAAAAAAAATAAAAATTATATAATAGATATTTGCACAGATACGCAATATATAGTAGGCCCACATCTAATCAGTGGCGTACTTTACGGTTGGTAAGGAGTTATGGGAGATAGATCCCCTCCATCGATCATTTTTTTTTTCTTGTGATAAGATAAGATCATATTTATTTATTGGTTATTAATATAAATGATTAATTATATTATAAATTATTTACAATTTATTTGGCCCAATTCACCACTGAGGTAGTCCTCGTATCGGTGAAATTGGAGTTTCTAGATCATAATTTAAAAAATTAAATAGTAAAAAATTTTAATTTTAATTTAAATAATGAGAAAAAAACAAACAAAATTGATCAAAACAAAACAAAATAGAATAAACCAAGGCAGTATAACAATTAATATAAAATACAACATTATAAAGGAAAATTATTTAATCGTAAGTCTTATCGACCATGTATTTATTAATCGTTTATATTTGAGATAATTATTGCAGTTTAATGTATTATGTGGAATATTATTTAATAGGTCAAGACCTACTCTAACAAAGTATCGACTTGCCTTTAAAATTAAAGGTTTGAATTATTATATTATTTTCCTGGCGTGTATTATGTGTTTTTAGTTTAATATTAATAAGGTTTAGTTTGAAAACGTAGTATATTGCATTTCGTTTAAATAATTATCGGACGTTGAAGACTTTGAAATTTTTGAATAGGTTTTCAGATTGGTAGGTTTTTGGTTTGTTAAGGATTATTTTTATTATACTTTTCTGAGCTGTTATTAGTTTATGACTTGATACTATCTCTAAGCCACCCCAAGCTGCTATGCCATATTGTAATAAGGACTGTGTCATGGCAAAGTAAACTATTCGAAATGTTTTATATCGAATATTTTTCTGGCATTAAAGTAAAAGTAAATGAGCTTACGCATTTTGATTATTAAGTTATTTACATGAACATCCCATTTTAAGTGCTGGTCAATAATGACTCTCAGGTATTTGATATTTTTGGTTCTATTAATCGACTCACATGTATCGTTATTATTAAAATTACAATTTAGTTTATGGATTTTTAAATCGGTTATACGAGGTTGCGTTCTTTCATCTTGAGAAAAAGCTATATTTTAGTTTTAAAAGTTTTGAAGCTTTGTTAAATATGATGCTTTTTGAAAATTGATATAAAATGAGTTATTTTTATACTTGTTTCAGAATAACAATATCAAAATTGCAACCTTTTAACATTAGTTGTTGATGAGAATGAAATCGATAAAATCGACTAAATACGCCACTGCTAGTAAAAATTTGATTTATAAACATAAAAATGTCGACTTAGAAATATTACTAAATTAGTCCATAACTCTACAAGTTGTAATTCCTTTTACCTTACCATTTTTCATCAAACTTTTATTATTGGGAAATGTATTTAAAACGTGAAAATAATATTTTATTCCCAACCACATGTTGCGGCTTTGGATATTTATAATACACTTTTATAATTTATTATAAAACCTTTAATTTAGATATTTTCGTTTTCTCGTAATTATTTAATTAATAAATTTTGAACGAATTGATTGAATATGTTGTGCAAAATTCTTTAACACGGATATTTTGATCGGAATACATCATCTCTACCAGCAAGTCCTATACTAGACAAATATGCTACAATTAATTCGTATAATAATAATATTATTTAATTAAAATCCATTTTTCCAAACGAGTAAATAAAATGTGAAATACATTTTTTAGAATAATAATTAATAATACTAAAATAGGTAATAATATTATTATTGTCCAACTACGTTAGTATTACGGTCAATTCTATTCATACTGCGCCATCTAGTGACTATTTTATTTATATTACATACAAGTTGTAAGTTCGCTAAAACAAGATACTCTTTTTTTAATGAACCCCAACATAATTTGTGTAGTCCGAAATAGTAAATGTGTATTACGGATTCAAGTAATATGTACTTATAAATAAGTAAGTACATAAATACATTTGCATTCAGTTATTAATTGTTCAACAAAGAATACACAATTATCTGATATTTTATAATATGAACATTATCTATAATGATATTAAAACAAAAATAATGTTATCACTTAATCATATTTTACAAACAATTTTAGATAATACATTCCAAATTTTATAATAATATGGAAATTTGAAATTTGAAATAAAGTATAGATCAGCCACGTTTTTGTATAACTTTAATATAGGACCAATAACAGTGTGTACGAAATTGTAATAAATTGTAATACGAATATTTATAAAAAAAAAATAAGAAATAAGAGCTGGTTGAAACTTATGTAAAAACAAAATTATAATGTAACTTTCGATAACTGTCTGTATTTGTACCAAGCACAAATCACAAAATATTTGAGAATTGTTATTTATTATATTAGGTATCTATATAAATTTTACAAAATTTAACGAGTTATGTTGTTACATAATGTAGGTACAAAAGAAATAATATGTACTTAATATTTAATATTTGTGTTCATATAACAATTGAAATTTTTTAAACTAAACGATTTCAAATTTATTATATATATATATATCAAATTATTAAGGGGGCATACTTATGTTAAGCCTCAAGACAAGTACTTAGCTAATTTTAAATATTATTATTGTTCAGTCAGTTGTCTTTTTATTTTACTAACTTGGAATTGTAATTAACTTTTTAGAAATAAGTACAAGTGAGTATTCTCTCTAATAGGTATTCGAAAAACAAACGTGTTGTCCCTTTGAAATGAAAAGACAATTAAACGAACTTTTTTTAAATATTAAAAGATAAAGGAGCCAAACAGCCAAGCAGGTAGAAATTTTAAAATTTGAATATTGACAAACATTCTACCTAGTTAGGTAGATATCAGTATATACTTTACACAAAACCTATTATTGGATTATTATCTTAAAACGTTATTAAAGTACATTAAAATAAATTCTTAAAAAATGCAATCTAGCTTAATCGATTATTTTACAATATAAATTTCAACTTGATCCTATACCTATATCATATTTAAAGTATTTTCGAATCAATCGAGTTAAACAACTTTCTCGTATAACATAAAATTACGGAATATGAAGTGTAACAAAATGAAGAGCACTATTAACTTATCTTATATTTGCATTTAAATGAAATAATAATAACATTAAATTCAAAATCAATGGCTATATATAAAAAAGAATCGATAATTCAGTATTGAGAAAAAAATAACATAATCATTTTTTCAAGCCAAAGAGAAAAAATTACAAGAAAGTAAAAGAACAATAAACGAATCTTATCGTAATACATAAAATACATCAAAATATTATATTATTTATATATTCCTACTAATTGTGTATTACCTACTTGTTATCATTTATATCTTCAATTTGTAAACTATTTTAAACTGTTATTCTAACCATCATACTATTAAAAATAATTATTTGAATGTAACATAATTTCCGAAAATACAATTTAAATATTTAGGAATATATTGAAACAGTGTGTACATATAGACTTAACGAATTATATAAATATTTAAAATACCAATTATGTTGTACTGTAATTGTCATCCTGTTGTATTTTATTATATAAATATTGTTTTTACACACATACAAATATGCAATTGAGATGGGCAAAAATTGATTAACAATGATGGTTGATGTATTATCGATGTATCAAGAATTCAATGATATTAAAAAAAACCATCGACATTTTTTAAAATCGTAATTGGAACTATTGTCGATAAAATATAAAATAACACGAAAATTGATGGACTAATGAACATCGATATTTTCTTATTACATCGAAATTAAAACAATTTAATACCGATTATATTATATATGTTCATAATATATGTAGACATTCACATAAAATACAATACAATATTATCGGGTATGACGTATGAATGATAATCATTAGAGTATACGACTATTGTAGAACGTGTACATTTTTTTTATCAGAATATATTCTGTACAATTTGCTTTATTATTGATAGGTACCTGCTGATTATTTTTAAATACCTAGGTATAATAAAAAGAAAACGGATCTTCTTAAAAAATTGCATTATATTGTATTGCTTTATGAGCTTTTGTAAAAAAAAAATATTATTAATTTTGTATGAATATTTTTGTGTTTTTAAATACATATAATATTATATGCTTATATATTTTGTGGTTTTTCAGAGCTACAAGTCTTCGACCCTAATAGTCATTGATTAATAAACGTTTTTGGAAAAGGCATTTGTTTAGTTTTTTTTATACTCCGTTCAACATATTTCTTATTAGGCAGTCGAATTTTATCCACACTATCCAATTTTGATAACACAAACTGTCTAACAACGCAACCGCATTTGTGTTTACCTGTTGGAACGAGTACAGAGACTCTTTGTTTACGTATTTGGTGTTTCGTCTTAAGACCGCAGAATCGGTATCATCGTCTACGCCACCGCCGCCGCCGCCGCCGCCGTCGTACTGGCCGGACCGATATACCCTGCTACCGTTGTCGCGGTGTTGTAGACCGTCGCCTTCGTCGTTGCGACGTGACGGCCTGTCGACCAGACTCTGGCGTGGCGCGATTGCCGGCGGGCCACCTCTACCGCTGCTGTTCTGG
>CM023362.1:14529689-14820477 GCA_013282895.1 Eriosoma lanigerum
CTGTTCGTATTGTTCATGCGACTTGGCAACAGTGGCGGCGGTGTCGGCGGATTATTTTGGTTGTAACCGGAATTGTAATGGTTTTCGACCAATGAGTTCTGTCTCGTTTCCTGCGCCAGGCTATTCCGCCCGTACGTTTGGCCAATGGAATTTTGTCCGCTCCCGCCGCTAGTCATCGGCTGTTGATTGCTGCCGCCGGCCGCAGTCGACTGGTAATACGGTTGCGCGTAATGCGACCGCGGTTTGAACTGTGGTGTCGTCTCGGCCGCGTCTTTGGAATCGTGCGGCTGCGGTCCACCGCCAGCGAACATCAAGTTGCTCATCGACGTCGTCAACGATGACGCGTCTCCGGTTTCGGGCGGTAACGCCGGTCCGGCGGAATGTTGCATCGCCATCAAGTTCTTTTGGTCGATCGACATTCTCTGTTTGAGAATCTCTCGAAGTCTGGTTTTTTCCAAACCTACAAACATATGAAATTTATTATTATTATTTTGAATTCGAGTGTACTTAAGCGCGATTCATACTGGCGGTATCGGTTCGATCCGATCAGTTTAGGTTAGGTCATGGTTACGATCGAACACCTTCACAACAGTATTCGACAACAAATTTAACCCCTTAGCCGAATGTCTAGATCATGCTATTTTAGAAGATATAGTCCGCTATCTTCTCCTTATCAGTATTCCGGTTAAATTTGCAAATTTGTTTCTAAATGTTGCCACTTATCAAACGAGCGCTGCTATTTTGCCGGCAAATGCAAACTAGCATTCTAATAACGGCAATGTACTAAAGTAGCAACTATAGCAGCTGTACAGTGTACAACCAGCAGCGCTTTACGATATGGTGGTCATGATTGTAAATTTTTTTGGAAATATATTAATAGGCGGGCGGGTGAAAGTGATCGGACCTTATTTTCTACGACCATGGTCTAGAAATAATTGTCTGTTACCGGAAATGTAAATGATACCGCATTACCACATAATCCTTGACCGTGATCGGACCGAACCGAGACCGCTAGTGTGAATCGGGTTTTAATCACCGATATATTGTTGATTTACCACAAATAAAGCTAACTAACGATATTAACTATATTTTCATTCCATTCGAACCTATCCTAATCAAATTTCTCCAATATTTATTCTTCCAATTTATATTACGTTCTATTTTTTTTTTTTTTGTTATCCAATTTTTAACTCACTGCTCAATTCAACATTTTATTATAATTATTCTTACCTACCCCAACTCTCTACTCTATGTATCTTATATCCAAACATTATGTTTTAAACTTGAAAGTTTAATATACTATTTATTGTGTGATATGGGTACTAATTGTATAAATAATAATTTCAAACAAAAAAATACTTCACTATTTGATACCTAGTTAAACGTGTAGACACACATAATACGATTTGTAATTCGGATAGGTCACTGAGACATCGATGTTATTATAAATACCTATTTTACAAAGTTGAAATATTTTAATGAAATAATTGAATTCCATTTGGTTATATTAAATAAGTAACTACTACGAAACTAATTAACATTTAACAGACGCATTAATTCATTGTGTTTCTTAATGTAAGTTTAAACATTAATTATTAAAGTTAATTTAGCTAAAAACGTCATTCTTCGGATACCGCGTAATATTATTTATTACTAATTCGTAATAATATCTTATTTACCCATAGAATGATTAATATCGTTATTTGAGTCAAGTAAATCAATAAAATCAATAACGTCACGTCGACAGTAAATAGTGTAGCGGAATTTATGGAATACGAAAGTATATAAATATCAATCTATCGCGTTCATGGAACATTACGTTTTAAAATTAGTTTTCGCAATATCCGAATAATGCCAATGATTGCTATTTAAAAATCAACCCTCCTATAGATACCGTTTAGAAATGATCGAAAATATAAAATTAAATTCCATTCTATTGAGTTATTCATTTTATCAGTATCGATCATGGTTTGTTTTATCCCGTGTCTTAAATGTAACTATATTCCAAGCTGACACTGACGACTGACGTTTACAATATTATAACATGTATAGAGTAAAATAATCGGTTAGGTAAACTAGCGCGTAAATAAAGTATGAAACACACCTGGCTGTATGAAATCTGGTGCAAACTGTTTGGCTGTGAGTTTTGCAATTTCGTAATCTTCTCGGGCATGGTCCGCAGCGATGTCAGATAATTCTGCTTTACCCCTCGCGGTAGCCATTCTAAAAATTAGAAAATTTATTAATCTATTAAATTTTATAAAAAAAAATTAATTAATATTAATTCGTAATATTTTCTATCATTATAGAACGTAAAATTTAGTAAAACTCTTCGATTGTCGAATTGAATAATAATAATATAATATAGTTAATGCAATTTAACGTACATTATTAATAATATTATATATTTTTACATAACAATATGTCATAAAATAAAATAATTTACAAATTAACAATTAGATACTTATTGTCCAACTTTCATTTTGTTTAATTTATAATTATAAGCGAGATAAAAATGTCAATTGTTTATAATATAGTTCACTTAGTGAATAATACTAATTGTTATTTTTTAATATTTAAACATTATTATTATTATTGTTATGTAATATTATTATTTAAATTTTAAACTTATAATTGCTATTTTATAAATTTATGTAAACTGGACTAAATAGAAAAAGCTAACAATTCTTTCAGTTTTCAAATGATTATAAAAAATAATATTTTCTTAAATATTAACAAACATAAAATAATATAAACAAATAATACTTATAATGTTATATTATATTGTATATAAAATACTATTATTATTATGTTTTAATGAATTCCATGAATATTTTATGAGAGTAAACTGCATTGTACCTACCTAGTAAAATATCAGCTAAATTGTATTTCTAATTTATTGATCTTTTATACTATTCAAATATTTCAACAATATTACAGCACAATCAATAATATAATAATTATTTAATTTTATAACTTATTTTTTATATCGTTCTCGTAGTAAATAAACAAAAAATAATTATAATTAGGGATTTAAAATATGAAATATTTTATTAAGTTTCAAAATAAATAATCTGATTTGTCACAATAATTTTTCCGAACTTGAAGATATTTTATTTTGGGAAGTGTTAACAATTTTTTGAGGTATAAATAATAAGTAAATGATTTTCGATTTATATTGGCCTTTTTTTAAAAATATAAATGTGTGAAAATTTAAAAATATAATTTATGATTCAGAGGTTTTTAAAAATATAGCTACCTACAAAAAAGTGTTTATTTATTTATTAATAAAAACTATTATTATCAATCATTAAATAGCAAAAATATATATTGTGTAAGATATTTCATTGTTGCAAGACATATGAACATTTCAATTATTATTACTTTCAAATGTAAATAGCAATTACAAATTAAACTTACAATAATTTGTAATTTTACATTATTTCATATTAAATTGACAACAAGCGAAATATTCCATAATTTGTTTTAAATTATCGATATGTGAACTAAATTTTTTTCATTAATATTAACTTTAAAACAGGTAAGTACACTTTTTATGAAAAAAAAAGTAAAACAAAGTACCTAACAATTGATATGTTTGTATCAGTTAAATAATAAAAAGATAATAAGTCCCTATGATAAAAATTTCATTAGTTATCCTTAAATTTTTAAGACCAAATTCATAGCAACCGCAGTTTTCCGAATTTTCCGTCATTTTTTGGTAATTTTTCTTCTCATAAGAAAAACTATTTGAGGAATTCGAAAAACTTGCTAAATAAAGTATTTGATGCAATTTGCTACTAAAAACATATTTTACTTGTGGTAATCAGACCATTATTTATACCCGAAAAAATGTTTTCAGACATAAAAAAAACAACTTTGTAAAATCAATACTTTCCTAGCTTCCCTCAGATCTAAAACAGAAAAGTTAGTGATACCATAACAAAATACAATTAATATTAAAATACAATAAAAAAATTAGCCTAAAGAGTTATTTTTTTTAAAAATATATTTTTTTTAAAATTAACTTAAAACATTGATATACATATTAATTCTTATTTATTGCATACATACAAATATTTATATATTAAAATTTAAAAAAAAAAACTTTTATAGTACAATTTGTACAGGTATGTTCAATAAAAAAAAATATTCGGAACATTTAAATATGATTATCAAAAGTAAAGGATCTACTTTATATTATATTTTATAAATTACGAACAATATTTTTATTTTTATCGTACTACCACAGAAAATATAATATTAAATTACTGTGAATTATAATTTATTACAAGTGTAAGAACAAACATTTTAATGGTATCATTAAGTAGGTAAGTAAGTACTTAATAAAATATTTCCAAAAATACAATATTTCAATTAAACTTTCGGTAAACTATTTAAATTACAATTAAAATTTAAAACTCCTTTTCGTACTTTTAAACGTATTATAGAAACATTTATTAAAAATACCATTATTTAATAATAATTTTATATATAAACATAGTTTATTTTTACATTTATAGCAGTATTATTTCACGGTTAATAAGTAAGAAGTAAGGAGTTATTATTTTTCTCAACATTTTACTTAACGAGTTATTTTTATGACAACTCGGAAGTGTTGCAAGTTGTTATTTTTTTACTGTATTTAAAATTATTTTTTATTTTATACTATGGTCATGAATGTTACATTTTGTACTGCCTTATAACCATTTAGGTTTATAAAGTTTTATGATTAAATTTATTTTGTGAAATATAGAGAAGCCTTTTTTTTTTTTTTAATTTAACAAATATTATAGTTACATTACTCAACCATTTAAAAATTCTTATACAATTAATACGTACAATTGAATTTCAGTTAACAGTTTTTCAAAATAAAACGTTAACGATAACAATTATAACTTATATTGAATTTATTTATTGTAAAAATCACTCTGTACTCGGTAGTCACCCGTGGTACAAATAAATAATTTAAATTAACATGACTAAGAAGGAACTCTGTTGAAGTAAATCTAATGACGTGGCCACAGTGTTTCACTTATATACCAAAGGAAACAATGTCATACCAAGTATAAAAATATATTATCTAATACGCAGATGATATTGTTATTTTTATTGACGTCGTTCGACCTATATATATATATATATATATATAATACCTAAAAACTATATTTTTCTGAACGATTGGCAAGAGTAGAAAAAAAACAAAACAAAAAAAAAAATATATAAAAAAATACTACTACCTATACACACGGTGCGCTAGTTGCAGTTTTCTGACAAACAATAATAATATTACTGTAAGGAAAATTGTTATTATTATTATTATTTTTTTATTATTTCCGTTCCCCGTCGTTCGTTCTATCGTCTGTCGTCTGTCTTCTGTCGTCGGAGTGTGTATTTGCGATTTGGTTTTTTTTTTCCTCTCCGTTCGTTTCTTCTCCATTATCGTTTATTATCGTACTTATTCCGTTCCGCTTTGACGCGAATCCACCGTCAATTTAAACTATACGTAGATAAACATTTCAACGAGACATTTTCACCATCCAAACCAATGTCGCTTTTCGACATTCCGCTAACATTTTTCTTATTTTCCGCCGTCTTAGCTATATTCTTCTGTCGTACTGTTTGGTAACCTTTTTCTCTCTCTTTCTCTTTCGATATATATATATATATATATATATATACGCTCCGAAACGAATCGTTTCCCGTTTATTCTCCTCCGTTTCGCAGCAGTTATTCTACAATCCGCTATTATTATATTACAGTATAATATATAATATAATTTATAAGAATCTACTCATTTTTTTTGTTTTTCGTTGGAATTTGTGCAATTTAAAATCAAATAAACTTATTGTGATGTATAATCAATTCGTTATTTATTATTATATAAATATTATCCTTTAAAAATAAATTACATTTTTTTTTTCAGTTCCTGCGAATATAGAATAATATTTTTTTTTTTTTATTCCAATAAATCCACAACAGAAACTCCTGCGCTATACGCACATACCATAGATACCTGATACCGAAGCGGTATCATAAAAAATATTGTTTTACCTAAATGTAAAACGTAAAACGAAATACAGCTATGTAGTTTGACCGGTCGAATTTTCATAATAATTTTAAAACAATATTATTTTACGGCCATATCACGCGACGTTGTGTAATATATAATAATATTATATATATAGATATATATACATTAATATCAATATTAATCATAATTATTATCGTAATATACTTCGAATTCGATCGATTGAAATACGATCGTGACATTTTTTCGTACACGAACACGAGTGGTTTGTAAATAATAAATGATCCGTAAAAGACATTATAATAATCTAACGTTGGATTGAATTTCCAAATGTCTCGAGGGCTCGTGCGTTTTACCGGATGGATCGTATTCGCGTCGAAACAGTGTTTGTCGGACCACCGGAGAAGTTTTGAGTTATATATTATCAATTCCGAAGGGTTGTCGTCGACAAAACTGTATAATATAATGGACAAAGAAAATATGTATATAACAATGGTATAAAATAAAGTACTAAGAGCTGCGATCGAATTTGGAAGTCTCGAATATACAAGGTATCTCTGAAAGATCTAACAAATTATACAACTTACGTACAAAGTAACAGTAAGTATACAATAGGTTTAAGTATACTTATGTATGAAGTTACGAAATATTATTTTAAATTATTTATTTCTCTTGAATTCATAATAGAGGTGTTTTTTAAACAGCAACTTTTTCATTACCTATAACAAAACATTTAAATGTTTTGAGTTTAAATATCCAATATATTTGAATATTAGAATAACACAATTGGCAACATAAACAATTATTGATGTCTCGTTTTAATTACTAAGATATTTTTAAATTAATAAAAATATGAATATTATTTTATTTGGTTCCAATTATATTATTATGGCAGTTTCTAATATTGCAAATGTCATCACTAATTTTTGTAGAGGGATTTCATCAACTGTTGTAGATGCCAATTAAATTTAAAATATAAATATAATGTTTGTAAATGTATGTACTGTCTTAAAAAATAAATAATTCATACAATTAAATTAGGTAGATACTTTAGATTAGAAGACAATTAACAATAATTTAAAAAACCTATAAAATATTACTTATTTGTAAATTAATAGCATGTTTATTAAATCTTTCAGAAACTCTCTGTATACCTAGTGAAAATTGCGTTGTGCCTCAATGGCTCGAGCGACCGTTTGAGCAACGATAATTTGTTCTTCATATATTTAGACACCCGAGTTTAATTTATGTGCACATCACTCACTGACTATTTTCCCGAAGACGTGAAATATATACGTATATGTATATATATATATATATTTTAAATTATGTACATATTATAAAGTATAAATATATTTTGCATAAAAAGGAACACATTTTAGAATGAAAAGAAATTAGCTAATTTAAATATTTTTAATAACAAATGCTATTGTTAACCAGGGTCAGGATCATCTGTCTTTGTAATATAATTTGTTGGGAAGAAAGACATTTTTTTTTACTGGTATTTGTTATAATATTAATGTAAATAATTATTTTTAATTTTTAAAACAAACGGGTACTTTAACAAAAAAAAACAATAGAGAAACAACAAAATAAATATAATATATGGTTTTGGGTTTGAAACGTAATTTCCAATATCTATGATCGTAACAATATCGTAAATTATACGAAAAACATAACTGGT
The DNA here is from genome assembly GCA_013282895.1 of Eriosoma lanigerum. NCBI lineage: Eukaryota > Metazoa > Arthropoda > Insecta > Hemiptera > Aphididae > Eriosoma > Eriosoma lanigerum. The sequence continues at coordinate 14,537,405 of CM023362.1, forward strand.
ACATAATTCGAAGGTTGCTTTTTATTAAACTTTGGTGGGTTCAGAAAATTCTGAGAGGAAAAATGATTTAATTTTCCTGGCCATCAAACAAACGCCTTTGCTTATTTTTATATTGCATATTTACATTAAATAGATAATCAGAAATAGATATAACTGTTTTGTTTAAATTAAGATACCTATTTCTTAATTAATATAAAATGCATTTTATATGATTAATAAACACCTTAATATATTATTATTTTTGAATGGTTTTTTTTTCTATTTTTTCAAATAAAGTCCATTCAACATTTTAATACTTATACTCATTTTTGCATAATATAATGATAATATATTTGAACACACATTTCAAACCAGAAATGCTATCTTATATTTCCTTTAGTTTACTTTATATAAAAAAAAAAAATAATAATTCATTTGGCACATAATTTAGGTATGTTTAATGAAAAACATCGATAGGGACTGAAATTGGACAAAGGACTAATATTTTTCTGAGTTAAGTTCATGGCGACGAATGCGCATGTGAATTTGCACACAACTCACCGAGATATAGCTATATCTGCTTTTTGCAATGCTATTTTTGACGCTCTTTGAGCCGCGTTTACAGAGGCTTCGATCCTCTCCTTCAACTTGGCCGATCTGATCAGAAACAAATGTTTCTTCTTTTGCGAAGTGATCAACACGTTGTTCTTATATTTCCCCTCCTCTTTAGTACCATCTTTGAATGTGGTCACACCGTAACCATATTTCTTGTTACCGAACCACTCGCCCTCGTACTTCAGTCCGTCAGTTCTCTCAGCGATCCCGAAACCGGATCTCTTGTCATTTTTCCATTCGCCCATGTACGTCTCTGTCGTGGCCACGTCCATATGTTCATCCTACGAACAAGGTAACAACGATATAATACAGGTAAAGGCAATCCAAAAATATTTAGATAAAACCCGGAGATACGAATAATATGGATTTACATGAAAAAAAAAAAAAAAATGAAAAATTGTTGTAACATAATATATTATTATAAACTTGACCGTAACACGATAATTTTTAAATATTATTATAATATCTTAAAATGTACTCTTGTTGATTTTAATTTTGGTTTCTATTAAAGTGTTTCAAACCGATTATACATAAATATGGTAGGTAATTTTTGGTTAAATACTTAATTTTATATGCACAATAAACCTATAGTTACGTATAAGAAAATATTACATTCTTAAATTAACAACATAAACAACATACTATAATATTGTTAAAATCTATTTCTTAGTAAATATTTTTCTAAGAAAATAATACAAAAAAGCTAAATTTTTTTAACGTCCATTTAATAAAATGTGAAATCATTATATTTGACAGACGCACCTCGACAATGAAACTAGCGTTGGAGTCCGTGTTGAACGACTCTCCCATCGCTGACTGTGATGACCCTGTACTGATCCACGAAGTACAGGACGCTGTGCTCCTGATACTGCCGCTGACCTTTTTCTCCAGCTCACCAGTACTCCTTTGTTTTCGCATTTTAAATCCCTTGAAAATATCCGAAATATTGACATGTTAAATATTAATTCCACAGGACAAATCGATTACCAAATTTAAATAATTTGAAAAAATTGATTGGTACAGCCATTATTAGTGTACAGAGTAATCAAAATGTTGCATAGCAAAACTGTAATCGAAATCCAGATTTAATGAGACAGTTTTGGGAACTCACACTATTTCGTAATAATTTCATTTCAATAAAAAAAGGAATTATTTCAAATACTAAATAAATCATTGAATATCAATAAAATGTTCAATCTCTAATGATAATGCACGCAGAAAATGCTTAGAATATAATATATAGGAAATGATTGGTTTTATTAAAGTTGTCAACGGTTTGCAAGCAATAAAGGTAGAAAAAATCTATTTAATAAATGATCAAAGTACCTTTAATTTAAATTTGGTTTGGTTTCTTGATGATTTATTCATATTATTTATTATGTATTATATGTATAAACTGTTTGTAGTAATATATGCCAATTACTACATATTAATTAATGTATACTTATATTTATATTAGACATAATATAATATTATTGACATCTCATTTTACGAATTTTATGTTTAATTTAAGTTTTAACTACTATTATACTATTACAATAACTTGTATTAAAGTGAAAAATGTTTGAAATGTCTCCTATCATTAATATATGCGTCGTGACCTAATGAAACCGAAATCTGCAGGACTTGGGAATAACATACATTTTTAAGTATGTTATTTTTGTATATTTACTTTTATTATAAGATAGTTTTGATTCTTTTGTGTATATTATGGAGAAATTTAAATGTACGAAAAAAAAAGTATTGAACAGTCGATAACGTGAGTAAGTTTACAAATAGGTAATTCAAATTCATAGACCGGACAAAAAAATAAAGAAATTTTGATCATAATATTTAGATATACATTTCATGAACTGGTCAGTTTTTTGCTTATTTCTTGAATTGAGCGATTTCAAAACTAGTGCGTAATATATTTATTTTCGTATAAATATCGATTTTTTTTGATTTTTTATGTCACTTCACGATTATACTACTCTGTGACTGTGGCAATACTAATTTATTTGTTTAGAATATAAATTCTTTGAGAAATACAATAGCTTAATTGTTAAAAATAATTTATGTATCAAAATCTAAACTTTAAATAATAGTTTTTAGCTAATTAGGTATATAATGTAAAGAAATAAATGAATTAGTACCCATTTCTTGACTATTTATCATATTAAATTACTACACTTGTTAGCTCTATTAAAACATAATCATAAAAATAAAATGATTTTAAAAAATGCAGCCGTAATTATTGACAATGATTATAAAAAAATATTTTTCTGAATTTTTTTTTCAAATTTCAAATTAAAATTTTTAAATTCTTCTTGTCAAACTTTTTTATAATTTTCTTTAACATTTTACATTTTTAACAATGGATTCAATAGGAAGTATAAAATATCGTTTAGTATGAATAAAATATTTATGAATACAATTTATACTATATAAAATTATATATTTATATATATTTGTAATAACCAATATAATCAGAATAATAAAAAAATATCAAAGACAGATTTATTAATAATTTGTTTTAGTTGCAATATTTTTTTTTTTTAAATAAATTATTAGTTTTATAAATATTAAACTGTTTAATGTGTTTTATAAACAAATCATATTTTTAATTAATTTAACAAATAATTGTTAATTTTATTTATATAGTTGCTGTTGAATATTATTTTAAATTATATACTTATATAATTTAACAAAATAATCTAGGAAACTTTTAGATAAACTATTATAATATTTATAACAATTTTATTTTAATTTACATTTTTTCAAGGTACTCACGTAGGTACTTAAAATAAATAATACTTAAAACTAAAATGATTCAAATATTGAAATTGATATAAATAGGTAAATATGTAACTATTTTCAATTACCCCGCTGACTACTCATTGGTAATATATATATATTTATACCTATACTTTATTACTGTTTATTAATAGATAGGTGATATAAATAATGACGTAACAATTGTTTATCGATTGTAAATATTATTAAATACGAATACCCTACTTTGTGTACATTTGGCTCTTGACAAATGATACAAAATACTCTTATCTCTTTAAATGTGTTCATAGTAATCTATCATTATGTTAACGTTACAAATTTATTGTTTACTAATTACTATATAATGGGTAGGTAGGAACGTACTATATTTTAAGTAAATAATTTTTAGTAAATAAATACTTATCAATATGTGATAAATATGTCAGTTATAATACTATGAAAGTGGCAAAGTGCATTGTTATAATACTTTAATACTGAAAACAATAGTTGTTAGTTATTCACGAGGTACATTAGTACTTATTAGGGTTACCATTATTATCATTTCTATCTCATATTATAACATGAATGGGAAGCACTTAACGTCATACCAAGAACAATTAAACGTATACAGAAACTTGTCGTTATCGTAGATATTTCAGCTCACTCTTCGATGCATTTGCTAATAAATATAATAAAATAGTGTAAAAAAGTGATGGCAAGTAGAAAACTTATTACAAAAGTATAATATTTATTTGGTATCTTTATTATTTTTAATTTAATTTGGTTAAATAAATTATCTACAATGGAATGTACGACACAGAACCTTTAAACACAAATTAAATATCAATAAATAAAAATTTAAAGAGAAAAATCAAAACATACTTATTATACTATTTAATATAACTAAAATGTGTTTATATTTAATATATTGAATAATGTTTTATTTTTACAGAGTGATCAAAATTTTATGTTACATAAATGACTCAGCGAAAATTAAAAACTTATAAATTATTGTTATTTGCACTTGGTACGAAATCATGATCACTTGGTATAGTATAATAAAAGGTAAATAATATACATGTGATAAGTATAAAACAAAACATTTTTACGCTTTCGGTTCATAACAATAATTAAAGTGCTCTTTCAGAAATCGCTATAATAATATTTAATTGAAGAATACTTTGTGCAATTGCCAAATTGCACAAATTACACATTATATAATCGACTTTCGTCATGATAATGATTGATATAATCGAATAATAATATTATTACGAATTATTATTTTCGTACAATCATTAAGTGTTGTTTTTTATTGAAATCGTATATGAAAATAACTTATAAGTTACATTTTATACTGAATTGGCAATATTTTAACAACATAGGTTTGTTTATAAAATAAAAATAGATTTATCAATATAATTTATTATTTGGTTATCTAAGATATTTAATAGTAATTAAGGAGATAAAGTATAACGTAAAATAAGAACTTCTGTCATACTTTATTTTAAATTAATTTTAATTAGGGAAATGTGTAAATAGTCTCTTTCGTAAATACATAATTATAATTATGTATAGGATATTGTGTACCTACATCATTTATATCATATTACATATTATTTATGAAATATGATATTAAAAAATTAATCATATTATATACGTAGGTACTAGAGAGTCATCAATATTATATAAAGAAAATCATATGTCATTTTAAAATATTATTTCGACTGTTTTAGTTCTAAATTAATAAAGCATTATTTTTGATAACGTGGCTAATCGTATAGTTTATGGACTTTTAAATGTCTTTTGTAACTAAATTATTAATGCCAATAATAGAAATTTATATGGAAACAATTTATTAGATTTATAAAATATACATATTTTAAATAAAAAAAGGTACCCGCCTACAAATTACTAATTACCTACTTTATAATTTATTGGAACATTGTTTTAAAATATGAAATGGGTTAAAAAAAATTAAAATCCCGAACAAACGCGATTGGAATGCTCTGTATGTTAACAAAATTACCAATTTAGAGCTATTCAATAGAAATCCGTCATCGTGTTTATCGCTCTGAACATTTATTGTGTCACCGAACTGCTAAAATTAATGAATATTCTATAGGAGACATATTTTATTGATTAGGTTAGATTAGGTTAGAAAACTGTGAATGGACGATGACGATGACGGTGTTCCATTACAATCGACCGTTTGTGTGAATACTCAAGGTATAATAATATTAATCCACAAGAAGTATAATGTTTCAAAATGATTTGTTTGATTAATATTATATTATTATAATTATACAGGATTAAGCATGAAATTGAAGGAAATTTTTCCTCGTTAATCATTCGGATTATAATTTACCGACAACTGAACATCAATAATGATATAATCACAAAAATCAATGTAGACTTTATAAACATTCACACATCAATTATTATCAATGTTTGTTTTTTGAAAACTCCAATAGGTCATTCATAAAAACGTAGTTTATGATCATTTGTAAAACTGTCATTGCATTAATACATAAGTACATGTTTACGTATCGGTTTATACAGTTTATTTTTTTCATCGTTAAAAATTAAGATTATGTATTACCAATTACCATATTTATAATATTATAATTATTGTTAGATATAACATATTGTTATTGAAAAATTAATTAGAAAATGGCATTGAAAAATGTAATGTGTTTTAATATTATACATTATGACATATTTATAGATCGCTGAAATGGTAGCCAGAAAATACGAATTTTCATTTAAACGATAAAGATAAAAATAACAACGAGATGTCTGTAAGAGAAGAATGAGGGATGGACATTGTCATTAGTGCAAAATTGGTTGCAAAATGTAATAATACAAAATCTAATTTTATACTTTTCAGACTTTAGTTTTCTTTCAAATATTCAATAATGTTAAAATGTGATTTGAGATTTAAAAAAAAAAAAATTTAAATAATTGTTATCAGTAGGCTTAGTTATAAATATTTTTTTTATACATTTTTAGTTTTATTTTATGATCACACATTTTAAAATCCGACATTAAATTCATATTAATAATCTAGAAAAAATTCGGTTTTATTTGATGTAGGTAATTTCTTTAAAATTAATTTTTAACTTAAAGCTTTCCAAATTATGCACTATGTTGTTACGGAAATAATTATTGACTAAACGTATAAATACATATTTTCTTTTGGATATAAGATAACATAACTATTATTTCACTAAATTATCATCCTATAACTTGTTTAGTAATATACAGTATAATGTATGAGAATATTTAACCGGTATTTATGTTTTATCTAATATAATAATAAATTTATATTAGGTTACGAAACGAGGTTCACGTCGGTAGAATAATATAATATATGCCTATATTAGTATTGGACACGTAGAAAAAAAAAATCAGTCCATTTTAAATTACTTTATAACTTACACATTTGTTGTTAAATGTATTTTCGATATGTACGCGGTAAAACTCTGCGTAGGTACATATAAAAATGGTATAGGTTTAAATTGAAATATTATATATTACTTTTTTAGCTACAAAATACATTTTTGTTATAACCATGAACTACTAACTCAAAAAGCTATTTACGGCTTATATTAATAAATATTTCTTTAGAAATTTTTACTAAAAAAAAAATGATCAAAAACACATATTTGGATAGTGGAAAATAATATTATATAATATACACAATTGAGGAATTAAATGAATGGAATAAATTAAAGTTCTATAGTATGCGATTTAGTTTAAAAGATATAATTAATATGACTCAATACGTTTATGTAGAATTTTAATGGATAATGTGTATTATTAAATGATTAATAGAAAACTATTTATCTATTTTGGTAAGTAAATAATTAATTTTAAGGATGTGATAATTATAATGTCTCAATAATAATAATTTGATTTTTAGTAAACATTCATTCTTTATTTTACGAAACTTATAGTATTCCGGTTTGGTGATTTTAATTTTCTTTGAACTTGAAGTTCGTATACAAATAATTGAATTACGTTATAAATTTATTTAAATTCAAATCGTTCCAAAATAAATCTATTATTTAGGCTCTGACCTAATATTTTTATAAAATGCATGCTGGTTATTTAAGAATTAAAAATTTAACGATCATTAAAAGTTTTCAAACATATCATAGTTTCCTTTTTCTATTTTAATACGATTAATTATTATGTATTATAGTTTCTAGTGAACATTAATTTTTTTCGAATTGATTTTATCTTGTTATAATATTATATAATATATATATATATATATATATATATTAAATCTATTCAATAAAAATTATATATTCTGGCATCTTTTATAACGTAATTTTGCTATTCTTCAAGTTGATATTATGAATAATTTAATATATGAAAATTGAATGATGTTGACTGTATACGTTTGGATAAAAATATTTATAATATAAATTATTTTTATATATTCATAAAATGACAATTTATATATAAGTATATTAAATTTTAAAATTTTTATGATAAATTATACATATACATCAATGTTATTTAAAATTAATTGTATTATGTCAATTATCTAAACAATATGATAGTGTTAAGTACAGACTATATGTGCGATTACTATCCAATAAGTGTTACATATAGAAATTAAAAAAAACAACTGTTTTGAATATTATTTGTTACCGCAGAATACGGTAATTATCATTCGTCAGTTATGATAATAATTTATTTTCTTTTAAATACTAAACACGAAAGTTTGATTTCACAAATATTAGAAAATAGTTTAATTTAATTTAATATTTCCATACTAAATTTTAATATGGGTGCCATGATAGTGCAATACAGTGATATTGTTATCGTTCACCATACTAAAACGAGTGTGCCTTAATCGATTTGGTAATTTGATTAAAGTTGCTGTAATTAATCTACTTTAAACATACGATTATAATATTACCCTAATCATATATTCGTCTATGGCCTTCCGATTCTTAAGTATGATTCATACTCACACAATTGTTATAATATAATTTATTTGCATAGAATATAAAAAATAAATTTCATTTCATTTTTAATATTGAAAAAAACCAAATATTTTACTTTTTATTGCGTTATAATATTATTTTTTTAAATACTTAAAAATGTTTCATTAAAACAGTTCGATAAACATAAAAATGCAATAATGTTATATTGATATTTTATTTTAATTAACAATAAAAATATGGACGATTAATTTTTAAAGAATTTTATTAATGGTAGGTATTTATTTTTGAAATAAAAAGACATTTAATTTTGTACAAAATTATAATACTAATAATAAAATATATAATAAATATATTATAATATATATTTTTTGCCCAGTAGACACAAACAGTTTCAAAATACACAGGTACTTAAGTGAATATATTGTGTTTATGTATTTATGTAAATACTGTTAGTTTAGGTTATGAGAATTTAATTATAATTTAAGTTAATTAAACGACGTATAAATTAATTACCTACATTTCTAACTCTTAAGTGCAAATTAAATCGGTAATTTTAAGTGAAGTCTATAAAGCATTTATACATAATTTGACTCTTCCATTACTATATAGAATATTAATTTGAATAGGTATTTACCAAATGATCAAACAAATATGTTTGTTTTATCATTGAACATAGATAGACAATATTTTATAAATTATAATACTATTTATTCAACAATTTTATTCAATTAAAGAACTAAATAAATATTATTCATTTAACCATTTTATACAATGTTCTAATATCTCTACTGATATTATTAATGTATACAAATAGTTAACTCAAATTTAGTTTTCATTATAATTTGTTTAAATATTATATTTTTTATTAACATGAGTACCAAAATTAAATAAAAATATATAAAATAATAATACAGTTTTTAAATATATGTACCTATATATAATCAATATTAATTTAGTTTTCATTAAAAGTGAATATTCATACAGTGAATCGTTATTTACCATGATAATATAGATAATATGAAAAAGATTAAGTTATAATTTATTTTATTACTTTTAAGGTATGTCAAAAGTTTAATTAAAGAATAACAAATTATAATTAATTTAACTTAAATATTTAACTCGTTAATGTTCAGCATTAAAAAATGATTTATTTTTCAACCATGTTTCGCAATTATCTGTTCTATTGTTTATGAAAATAGTTTCAGTTCGGTTCGTGTTCGCAGTTGTAATTTTTTTCAATCTGATCTAAAGTCAGTATAATTTTACAAGGTTGTAAAGGATGTACAGCAGTGCCGGTGCAAAGGCGGGGCGAGTGGGGCATGTACCCTGGGCCCCACGTTTTCAGGGCCCCGCGGCTAGCTAAGAAATTTTACGTTATATTATTAAAAAAATAATATTGAAAAACCTCACGTAAAATCGTAAATCAAGAGTACATAATTGTACTATTATTGTATATTAAAGTGACACAATATTATTGTTAAAATAAAAATCAAAAAATACTTAATAAATAAGATATATATAGGTCGAATTATTAAATACCACGATAATGAAAACTTATTATTGCAGAATTTCTTCTCCCAAGAAAAAACAACTTTTGAGAAACTCGAAAAATGAACTAAATAAAGTACCTACTAATTAGATGCAATTTTCTTCTTTTTTCAAAAAAAAAAAAAAAAATAATTGTAAAACTAATACATTCTTTGCTTCACTCAGAATATAAAAGATAGACACAAATTTATGAGGTAACCATCTTTTAAATCTTTTCAGACCAAAAAAATTCTAATTATTGACTATTGATAGAATATAACAAGATAGTTTAACGCAGTTATTATTTCATATATTTTAAATATTATAATTTATATACCATAATATATATATATATATATATATATACCAGTAACCAGTATATATTATGTATCTATTCATATTCATATTTTTTTGTACTTTATGTTTTATGATTTTAAAATTATTATTTTAAGGCCAGGATTCAGAAACATTGCAAAATACGTATGATAAATTATTGAAAATTACATAATCCTATTTATTTGATTTATTACTTATATTTAAGTTCAAAAATAAATTAACTATTTTTATATTTTCTATAATATAAGTAATATGTTTATTTGAATAAAAATGAAATGATCATATTTTAGATTCTGAGCTAATCGAAAAATGTATTGGTTTTACAATAAATTTTTTTTCTTTAAGATGAAAATTTGATACGATGTGTTTAATGACATTCTTTTGAATAACCATATGTAAAAAAAAAACGAAAATCGTTATTCAACTTTTTTTATACGCCTTCAAACATTTTTTATTGATGCTTAATTTGTATACATTAAAAAGCCTGAAGACATTTTTTCGGTAAGATATAATGATCCGATTACCACAAGTAGGTTATGCTTTTGGAAGTAAATTGTATCTACTTGGTACTTTTTATGAGTCGTTTTTAGAATTTCTCAAAACTTTTTCACTGACATAAGAACCTATATTTTTCTACAGACAAACAGCAAAATTTACGAAAACTGATTTTGACGAACTTGATTTTAAATATTTTATGATAACTAGAAATGCAAAATGTACTAAACTAGAAATATATAGGTACTTGAAAAAATAATATATATATAATAAAGAATAAGTACTTTATATATTAAGATTGGGGCTTTGGGCCCATTCTAATGTGATTTGCCCCGGGCCCCGCAAAACCTAACGCCGGTACTGATGTACAGATACGTTAAAAATAATTCGGATTACATTAAAAATGCACGCAACTCGCACCATTTTCGTAAAACATGAAATACTGATCAGCTTATATATACCGTATTTATATTTCTTTTATAATTAAAACTAAATAATCCTTGTAAATTTTTTATTCGATTACCGTTTTTTTTAAATCAAATATGTAACACACTACATACTGTTGTTTTGTCCTGACCTCTGGACATCCGTTTAGTCTAGTCAAGTTCCAAGTATTACGTGCCTGTTGAATCGTGGGTTTTTTTTTTTTTTTTTTACCGATTTCAATGAATAATTCGTATGTTTGACTCGTGGAATTACGATTTGGTAAAAACTATGTTAATTATCTACTCAGTTTATCAAAATATGTGGTAACACAATTATAATTTTTCGTCGCGATCGATTAAAATGTGTCAAAATCAATAGAATCTAGAAAGTACTATCGAACGTTTTTTAAGAATCGCGGTCGTCAAAACATTATTTTCCTATTATGTTGTAAACAAATTATACCTAACACGAAGAACGCGTGTTACGATTGCACTTAGCCAACGACGTATTTCCGATAAAATCATGGTGACTGTGGTGGTCGGTGTAATAGTCAAAAAATACCGCCAGGACACGTCGATTTATTACCTATGAATGTTTTTTTTTTATTTTAGTAAAATTACTAGGACTTATTACGAGTGTACTGTGAGTGATTGATGGTTATTAATTTGGCAAATCGAACGTCTGAGAAAATGGAACACTGTGTTAAAAACAAGAGGCCAAGAAACAAGTACCGGCGGCCTGTTTGTGTCACGAATTAATCAGGAAGGAGTGCCAATGCCAAAATACATCTTTAGGCATTTGCGCTGACTCAGCGGCGGGAGATGACATAAGCCCGCTTGACCGAGATTCACGGTGAAAAATTATTATTATTTTTTCTTATTTCTATTACATAATAAACGTTTGTTTTAATAAAACGAACCATTCGATTGTCTAATACAACGGTAGCCACATCTTTGACGAAATTATATCACACTATTTTCATTAAAAAATTAATTTCATTTACTTTGAATTTTTAAGTAAACATTTTGTCGTTGTTAACAATAATTGAAGGGCTACAAATAATAACGTGGTTTTGTCATTTTTATGAAAAATTTTTAGTCATTATTTGAACCTTAATATTACACTTTATGAAATGTATAATTAAATGCCAAAACCTACCTACCATTTTCACGCACATATTTAATAATAACCTTCTTATTCCAATATTTATCGAAATGTTAGTTATTCCCATACATAACATATAGGAACCGTAATTTTTTATTTTCAATATTATATTAGTACAAAACGTATTAAATGAGCTTCGCATAATGATGAATCGTATATATTATTATTACGATACTAAAGAAATGATATTTCTAAAAGTCTTTACATTGAATGGTTTTTAATGTTTTTTTTTTTTTTTCAAACGCATTATCAGAAATGAACATTCATAAAAATGTATTATATTTGTATGATGGAAATTGTTTTAGTATTATACTAGTATAATTTTTTATGTAGCTATACCGGATGTACCAAGTTGTAACTAACGTATACAATTAAAGTTCCATTTGGCAATGAAGCACTAGTGTATAAGGTTTTTAATTTTGTTAACACACTGTAACTTCAATACCAGACGATATTTTTCAATCGAATACATTCTTTTATTCTTCTCATTATATTTGCTAATAGTCTTTTTATGCTCTAAATTAATTATAAACATTTGAATCACAATTCACTTCTTGCATTTCTGTGATTTTGCCATACTACTAAATAGATAGATGGAAACAGAACACATGGTTATAACATCATCTTAATAAAAATAAAAAATTTAATTTTTATAAATTTTCTTTTTATGAATACTATTTATATTGCCGTATGGATATTGAAATATCGATTATAGTCTAAGAGTATAATATTGTTTACTACTAATAGGTATCAATGTACAATTTTAGATATTACCCAATAGAGAAACACAAAAAATTGTTTAATAATCTCTCGATAGATTAATAAAAAAAAAAAAAAAATGAAAATAAATTAATAAAATAGGTTAATAAATAATATTTATTTTTTATCATTAATTTATTTTTAAAATTCATTATTTCTAATAAAAATATTTTTCAGAAATTGATGCAATTAAATACCTATGTTATTTTCTATAATTACAATAAAAGTGTAATTTCCGACAACTATGTTAAAATTAATTTATAAAATATTTTTTTAAAAAAAAAAAACATATCAAGATAGTTCAATTTTAATAAATAATTAGGAAAAATATAGTTTCTTTTAATAGATAGTAAATTATATACAATTTGGTACAATTTATTAAAGAGTAACATATGTATTGTTATATTATAAATACAAAATATAATTTCCAGGAAAGTTATTAATTTGGCAATACTATGTAATGACTTGTTACCTTTCGATTATTATGAAATAAACACTGAAATTTGGTAAAGTTTTCGTGTATTTTCGATGAAAACTATAAATGTAATTTAAAGTTAATTGAGTTTGAGCTGTTTGAGTGAAAATCGCCACTCATTAAAGTAATATAATTGATTCTTGTAGAGTAAAAGAAAAAAAAAACCTTATAATTTACAAAACTTTTAACTCGCTTATAAATTTTGTTTGTTTAAGTTTAACGTTTAAATGAATAAAATATATAGTATATAAGGTATAACCTAATCAATCATAACATGATTTTTATTTTGGTCAATATTGATGTAATCAATTTTAGTTAGTATTACCCATAATTTACTTTTCACTATTAATATTATTATTTTGATGTTAATATTGCATTAGTGCAATTTATTTTACATACTATTGAATTTAACATGTTGTACACTATTTATTATACATGATTTGTTTTTTTTATTTTATGAATATTATAAATCAGTTTATTATTAAATAACATTGGGTACTATAAAAATAATAATTTAAAAAACATATAGGTATACTATTAAAGTTAAATAACTAAAACTTTATGTATACTAAATTTAAATTAAACATGTTTTGTCTCGTTACATTTGAACGAGTTTCTAATTATCGATTACAGTGGGCAAAATATAAAGTTTTATAAAATCCACTGTAACCGATTTATATAATAGTTTATTAAATTATATACATGCAAATTATTAGAATAATATTTCAGAAAATAAATCGCATATACTTACGTGAATTAAAATAAGAGTTGTGGTTTATAATTTTTTCGTACATTAACAGTTTTGTTACCTAATTAAACCGTATATGTGGTATCTACGCCTAAATAATTGATGTAAACATTAATAAACAATAGTATGGCTCCTTTTCATAGAATAATATGCTTTAGGCCTGATAGATTTTTTTATAACATCATATTATAACAAAAACCATATTTCATGTGATTTCGGTGCTTTATATTAATCTTATTTTCTTCTAAAAACTTTGTGGCTTTTGTTATGGTTTTGTTCCTTTGTTTTTCGGTATTCGGTACCTCAAAAACGGCAATCGTTATTTTAAATCCAATATACTAAGACTTTGTCTTGAATCTATACCCTGTGGTTTATATTTTTGACTTATATCCCATTTATAAGCTGACACTTTCATCAAAATCAAATATGTATTAAAACCTCAACGAAACAATTTTGAGTGGTTCTTAACCAAAACAACAAACTAAAACACTCAGAAAATTAGGAGACATACATAAGATAGAAGATATTTAACCTATATATGAAACACAAAATCGATAAGCAATACGTAGTGACGGTACATTAAAAAATGATTCTACTATTAGTCTTATTTATGTGTGACTTTGTTATAATGTCGCATAAAATGTTAAATATTATATCCACGTGTGTCAACTATAATTTCATGTTTGCGGTATAATATATATATATATATAAATAGAAATTTATAATGTATATATTGAAAAAGAATGATGATACTTATTTATGTATAGATACTAGATATACTTAAATAAAATATAAACGTGGAATCGTAACAAAACAAAAATGAAGTATTTTTTATTTCATTGACAGTTCACATAATTGTATGTATATTTTTTTGCTTATATTTACGTACGTATGGTGTTAACCTGACATAATATTTAAACTGTCTATTTAATTAAACAAAAAAATGAAAGGAAAAAATATCGAAATCGAATTATTTTATACATTTTATCGTATTAGAAAAATTTTAATTTATTTTTAAACATACACGTTTTTATTTACAAATACGTGTATAATATTAGTAATAATCAGAAATTCGTCATATTTTTCGAAAAATCGAGCCGTCTATATTTGGGATATGTTTGAAATCGAATTTGAGTAACAAAAATCTGGTCCTAACGGATCTTAAACAAAATATTCGACTCAATTGAATATTTTGAGCTGAATAATAGTCCTATATAATAATATATATAAAAGTTCAGCTCATGTTCAGTTTTACATTAAATTTAATAGTCTGGTTTCACACATAAATCGTCCAGTTAAAAATGGTGGAACGTTACAGAAGAATAAGCTTACCGCTTTCCTCATAAAATACGTCCTCGTAAGGTGTAGTTGTAATGGTCAATGCGTACCAACATATTATTTATAATATATACTTATAGGATCCGTATATCGGTTCACAAGAACTTCTCTGACAATATTTAAGCAATTAATTCAATGACGATTCTAGGTTAATAAAGACGACGATAGATATTTTTGTTTTGTTTTAAAGGATATTCACGACCACTTAAGAACCCCAATATATAATTATAAGTACTAAAACATGCGTGTACACTTACAGACATTAACGTCCTTTTCAGTCCATATGTAGACCTGGAAACCAATGTTTTGTGTCTGGAGGGCTGTTCGTCACTATTAGCCTTCAATACGAATCCACCTCTGGTATCATCTAATTTTTTATCGCGACCCTCGCTTCCGATCACATGATCTTCGGATGCACTTCCGGTTTTGTTGTGGGCGTCATCGCTGCTGCCCAGCGACGACAAGGATACTCTAATGTCCGACTTATTTGGCTTGGAATGAGATGCCATTCCGAACCGAGCACTGGTCCGAACACCGTATCCGTGACGCATTCCACGCATCCATTGGCCTTGAAATGTTCCTGAAAAAACAATAATAACAATAATAACCGCTAAAAAAAATACGAATTTCTATAAAGTCATGAAATAATGATTCGTTTTTACATTAAGTAATTGCCTAGGTAATCAATGTCTAAACTCTAAATTAAATGATAGTTCTACAAAAATTCAACATAATAATAATTATAATTTCCATAATAAATAAACCAAACACATCATATGAAATATTAATAAATTAAACTATTGCCTACAACAAAACAGCATCAATGTGAATCTAGAGATAATAATATTGTTGAATACATTTTTACATTTTATAAAAGCACTAGTACAATGAGAATCATTCTAATGGTCTTATATTATATCGGTAGATAAATATTATAATACAATTTACCATAATATAAATAAAACTAATTTTAATATATTTTTATGATATTTTAAAATATGATGCTATGATATTCACACTATGTAAATCATTTAAAATTAATTTAGTATTTTAAATTGTATTAGAATTTTAAACTAAATATTATATTATAATATTATAGTTTTACGTTATAATTTGCATAGAAGAGTACTATACAATTACGAAATCAAATAATTCATTTGAAATACCAGAAATGTATAAATAGGTATGCAAACATTAAAAATCGATAAAGTAAATATAAAGAATCAAATCTCATCGCGTTTTCAATATTTACTAATGTGAATGAGTTAAATGGGAAAAAGGAAAAAGTATTTCTCAAAATCTTATTCAAACAAAGGTGTTATTTTTTAAATAATTTTCTACAGAGAATATCATAATCATTTGAGAGTCTATTTAATTATAGCGAGTAAACCATTTTACCGAACGCACTACTTTACTGAATAAGTAATTCTTGAAAATATCAATTATTGAATTATTTATTTTTATTTAAAATATGTAAACAAGCACGTAATACATACATATTATTATACATTTCTAACTGAAAGGCGAATAGAAAATGAATAGCCATAATCAAACATTGATTGGGCACTTTGTTTATCAAACGGATATTAAATTATAAGTTCGTATTAATTTGAAAATGCGAAATTCAAATATCAACGTTACTAAATGTTATAATTAAACTGACTTCTAAGTAATGTTATTTTTAACATGAAACTTCCGTTCACAATAATTTATATAATCGTATTTCGAATAATTTCGGAAACGGAACATTTTCAGTAATAAATTCGCAAAAGTACGTCGTTAAATATTAATCATATTATAATATAGTGTATGGGTTTTGTAGTATAAAAACTTTTTTATTAAAGAATTACAAGTTTATTCTTAAAATAATATTGTATAATAACGTTGTATATAACATATATGAACTTTATTCTAGATATAAATTATTAATAGCAAATTTATGCGAATTTATTCATATATTTACAGTGTCTACTCATTAAAAATAATAATAACAGTATGCACACTGTTTTAATAAACAAAAACGAAAATGTACGATAAAATAACGATAATGGCAGGTATAGTGACGGAGTGCGTGGATCTTAAAATGTTTTATGTACATAACAACGTACCACGCAATACCATCGTTTGATGGCGCTTCATTAAATTAAAAGCAATTAGTAATTAAACGTATAATATTATAAATTATAATTTATAATAATGTCGTCGATTCGTTGAATTTATTATTCTACGCATTTTTTATTTCACAGAAACTCGCGTGACTTAAATTTTCTCGTGAATTTTAAAACAAAGAATATTCGGAAAACACACACGTGATAAAAATGTGAACAATTTATAATTTTCCACATTTTTATTTCAAAGTAATAATATTATTCAACGCATACACCGTACATATTTTCAATTTATCTTTAATAAGAAAAGGGTACTATATACACATGTGTGCTCTTAGTTGTTTGCAAAATAGAATATACTGAATAGGACACTTCAGTTGGTATATGAATTCGAATAAAAATAAGGAACTATATAGGAACATACATATTATATTTTTAGTGTTTTATGGTGCTACATATTATTGTTTTATATTACGTTTCTTTCGTAATATATAAAAATTTAGTTATAATAAACATTATTGTCCTCTTTAATTTCCCCACTGTTAAATGTATTTTTGAACATTAAATGCTCCTGAAAATATGTTACTCAATCTGTTTCCATTTTCGCTTCCATTTCTGTATTATTTTCATCTCTGTCGCCGTTCTTGGCGTAGATATACGATACTATTTATCAGACCCTGTGTTGGATTACTCCAATGTATTTGGTCACTCATCTAAAGTCCTGGCTAAACTCTTATGTCAATTCAATATATTTCAAATTTAATATACCTCAACTTGAGCTCACTGATGGATTAGTCATATCATATTCCTATACCCAGACACCATATTATATTTTCCGATCATCTTCCTTCAAAAGTATACATTTTAAATGCAGAATGGTATAATTGTTCATGATCTTTAAATTTTTTTTACTCCACCACTCACTATTTTTATTTAGTTTCTGATTCTCGAGATATGAATCACGTTTATTTCCTATCTAATTACATTTCTTAATCTTGTCTACATTATATCAATATTATTAATATTTTTATATTTTCATTTTTAAATTACCATTAAACGATTCATTTTCACTAGGTCCCAAATCATTTAGCACGATGTCTCAATGGAACTTCTTTCCTATACATTTGACCTTATGGTGCAGAGTTAATAAATGCTACACTCCTCATCACCATTGCTTTAAGGAACCAGGCCTACAAAGACGTACCATAATTTAATTATTTCGTTTTTGTTTAGGTCATTACCTTTTTTCAGACTACTCTTTCCGGCTTTCTATTAACTCCTCATATGCTTAGAATCCACTCAAAGATAAAGTTAATATTATTATGACATATTGACATTTGGTATATCCGAATTTATTAGCTTATTCAATAACCTTTCACATTTATCAACATATCAAATTCTTATCTTATCTAGCATCCTTGGCTGTTAATCCTGATATCGGATTACTCCTTTATTCTTATTTCACATTTGTGAAATATCACTAATGTTATCCTTGTTGCTTGTTTTTTAATCTAATATCTATGCATTTGCCTAAGTAAATGTCGAGTTATAACGCCCAAAAGGAATGATTCTTAAAATTCAAATTTTCGAACAACGAATAATTTGTCAAAATAGTCAAATTTTATACCAAATGAAACCGAACTTTAGCTATAATCTAATTAAGTAAACAATAATGTTGAATAAAATAGCATATCTTTTATTTTGTTCAAAGTTCAAATATTTACATTGATACAATCTTTACTATCGATGTATTCAACTCATTTGGTTTGTGATTTCGATTTGGCTCATTTTGACTATAATTAAATGTTTTAAAAATCCTAGTTTGTCAAGAAAAAAAATGTATATTATAATAAATCAATCAATTTGGATTCAGTGTCCTTAACTAGTCTCTAATAAACACGATTTATAACAAAATAAAAATAAATAATAATAATAACAACAAAAATATATCTTTTATAATAATAATTATACGAATAATAGAGAAGATACTTACTAATTTAAATATAATAACACCTGAACAAATAGAACATGAAAATGTAGTAAATGTAATTATTATGTAACATTTATTCCCCAATTTGTAATGAATATTCTATAAAAGAGATATTTGTTATATAATTTTATTTTATTTAGTATTATTCTTATTTAGATTCATTAAAGAAAATGAATAACAATAAACGATATTGGATATATAACTGTACGGACTGTATTTACCATTAATTATGAATATCATGCGAAAGGTTTGAAATAATGAATTGTCGTGAACAATATTATTTTAGTATTTTATTGGGTATTATTTATAAATTGTTGACAATAAAGTTACCGCTTCCTTGATTTTATTCTATTACAAAATCAGAATACACAAAAATATAATTATATTGTTTAAATTTTGTCAATCGTAAATTAAACAAAGTGGCGTTAACGTGAAAACAATAATTCTTACACTATCGATAAAAATATATACGTATCTTACCACCATCAGCGTAAGTCTCTAATCCGTAACCATCTTGAAGTCCATTTGCCCAAGTCCCTTCGTACTTGGCGTTGGTGGTTGCCGATTGTCTTACACCATACCGTCCTTTGAAACCCTGAGTCCATTCTCCTCTGTACAACCACCGTCCACGAGATTCCACGCCTAATCCGTGTCTCTTTCCGTTCTGCCATTGACCCTCAAAAGTATTTCCGCTGGAAGACAAATTGTAAAAATAGAGTTTTTCATTATTTCTTGTCCTCCGTTAACACATGTTTCCGTGTGTTAAACACAAACAAACATTATTATGTACGTACGATGTTCAGCATCAAGATTTTCAATTAATTTTGTTGTTTACAATATTTTTACTCGACTATTAAAATTAGTTTTACCTTACCAACTAAGTAACTTGATGTGTTTAAATAACTCACAATGTGTCATGTGAACATTATACAGTTTATTTTTATCAACGTTCATAAAGTTCAAGTTAACATGCGGTTATCGTGTTCATGAAAGATCTTAATTAATATTATATTATGCGATTAAAAATATATATAATTCTAGTAGGGCCTGTGCTATTTACGTGCTTATTAATAATACCCAGTGTTGTACGAAGATAACCCATAGTTTATTTAGATAAGATGACAGAAAATTGGTTTTAAATTTATCTAGATGAGATAAATAAATAACACTTAAAATTTTTATCTAGATAAGAGATAAGAGATAACCAATTTGATCTAGATAAAAAACAGATAATTAATATTTAATATTGTAAATCCAACGTTCGTACTCGGCATAAACCATAGTTGTTATTATCATAAGTATTTTGTAAATATTATTATTATTAATTATATACTATCTGATGATCCCGTTAAAACTATAAATAGTGTTTACAGAGCGCGGTTTACAATAATTTTGTGGCAAAATTATTGAAATTATTGATTGAATAATTATCTAGATGATTATTCTCAGATTGTTTATTTATTTATCTAGATAAGATAAAAAGATAACTTTATTTTATCTAGATAATGCACAGCACTGATAGTACCTATCTATTATAAACTAGATATCAATTATGACATTATAGTATACAATTGCGATTTCATCGTTAAATGACAATACGTCATTGTTATACTTACACAAGTTTCTGTATGTATAAATTGTTTGATTAATTAGTATTTTTGTTGTTTGCTCGGAGAAAAAGATATTTATGATTCTATTACGAATTTATTTATTTATTTCCGCACTTAAACATGGGGCCCGTTGATAATATATGTGGCCTCTGCCGTTTTATTTTCTAAGAAAAAAAGATCATTTGTCGCCATTGAATAATTTAACGGGCATAATAGATCTATCATTATAAATGTATAAACGATAAATATTAACACTATAATTTGACGAAACAATTAACTCTGAACTCTTAAATTATTTATAACAAAGGGTATACAGCGATGGAAAGAAACACGTGTAAAAAGTATTGATTCCTTTTATTTTCATTTAATAGGGAAAACAGTGTGTGTGTGCTTTATAATAATTATTGATTACGTTGTATATTGTTTACAATAAAAAATTATCCTTAATATTGAATAATGATATATATTATATATACGATACATGTTATACGTTATACCTATATTTTTAGGTTAATATAATATATATAATTCTTCGACCATATAAACTAATTTGACGGTACTTAAATGGTCGAATGTGTATAATATTAATGATTAGGTATATCATCGATAATAAGATGTGAAACACATCCAAACTAGTATTGTAAGTAAATTTAATATTACAAATAATGTCAATAAATAATTTTTTAATCGTACATTAAAAATTACAATATTTAATTTGAATTAAAGATAATATAGACAAGAAATCAATTAATTTTATATAATTAAATAATATTTTATTATCATATAATTACAAATATTTAGTGTAATTAACATGCCTTTAAAGTTGTACTTACAGAGTAAAAATTAATATTATAATTATAATTTAAATTTATTTTATTTATTTAAATATAGTTATCCAGAAGTATTAGAATATTAAATTACTGTCTATTTACGGTTTTGATAAAAACAAAAACATATATATTATATTACATAATAATAATAATACGATAGATAAAAGACACCGTAAATAATAGGTGCTTAAAATATTTAAATTTGAAAAATGTATTTTAAATTTAAAAAATTTACGTTGATTTTCACCGGACACGTTTGCGGTAAATAAATCTTAAAATATGGGTTACCTGGCTACCTATAACCAGAAATCATTAAACTAAAACACAATGTTTGTATGCTGCAGCACTGGGTGACGTCGCAAATCGCGTTTTATTATTTATCGTTATTATTTTGACGGGCGATCGATGGCGGTCATTGGGTATTCGACACGAAAACAAGAGCACGAGTGTGATGTCGACATAAGACGCAAAAAAAAAAAAATATCACATCCGTTATTTTTTATTTTAATTGTTTCGCGTGCATATGGACACGTACAGGATGTTTAGCGGGTAGAAATAGCTAAAAATGAACGTACTTTTATCTCTATTTCCCGCTCTTAATTCCTTTATTTATCAGTTTTTCTCTTAATTTTTTTTTTCGGGGTCCCAGCTATGCAGGTGGATCAAGTCCTCTTAACGAGCAGTACACAAACGTCATTAATTTGTTCCATTCGTTCGTACGTAAACCGTATTATGATATACATAGTGATTAAAAAGTCATGTCACAAAAAACATCGGGGCATCGCAAAACAAACGTGTGTCATGGAAAAATCACAGGTCAACCTGTATTTTATTCTTATATTATTATTGTCCATTTTGTGCGAACTACATAATAGTTTTCTGAACTAATAATAAAAACGTTGTGTTGAACACCGAGAAGAAAACTCGAAATATGTCGACGTTATTACACTCCTACACTGGTACATTAAGACTTTTGTCATTAATTTTTTTTTTTAATAATTTTAATAATAATAATATTGTTAAAAATATTAAAAATATTAATTTTTAATTATAAGTTTATAATGAGCATACTTATTATTTATTGTATTAAATATCTATTTGATAATAAATAAGAAAACTAGCTTAAATCATAACCGAATTTATGATAAAATGCATTAGGTTAGATTATAATAAATAATAATATTATATCCTGTAAAGTATTAAAGATCTAATGAAAATCAATGAATCATCTACCTAATCCGGCACTGTACAAATTTAAATAAAAACAATATTTAATCGGTTACGTGTTAGTTATTAGGATTACAAAATAACCGTCCAAATCATGATGATTAATTTCGAAATCTAAGCTAAAACATAGATTTAGGTATTTCAATTAATTATATACAGTTTAGTATAATTTATAATCTTCCATAATTTAATTCAGGTTAATGTTTCCAATATGTATTAAATAAACAAATTTAGATTTTTATAAATATTCTTAAAAATGTTCTTAAAGAATCGTTTTTCTATCAAATTGAAAAATTCTGCATAGCTTTTATAGTTTTATATTATTTTATTGATTAATTCTATTTTATATTCATACAAAATGTGTTTCTATCATTTTCCGATGATTTGAAAAAAAAAATAAATGTTTCTCTTGTTTTTAGAGCAAAACTACTATTAATTGTAAATTATTTATTATAAACGTCCAGTGAATAAAAACAATACACGATTACAGTATTGACGGTTTGATGAACGATTATAGTATAATATAATGTTACCCATCTAACCATCTGACTTTGACCATTGAAAAATTTGTTCATTAAATTATTCTCAAACAAAATCACAACACACCGATTATCTAAATTAAAAGGTAAACTACCTACTTAACTACATCGTATTTTTTAAAATTCTGAGCGAAACGAGGTATGTATTGGTTTTACAAATACTTTTTTGTTAACTGAATACATTTTTTCGGATAGAAATTATGGTCCGTTTTTCACATCATTTTATTCGGCTCATTTTTAGAATATCTCAAAAGTTTTTCCTTGGGATAAGAAAAACTAACAAAAAATGGTTAGAAAACTGTAAAATACATGGAAACTATGATTTTGATGAATTCGATTTAAAATATTTTACGATAACTAATGCAATTTCGAATGTAAGGGCTTGAACATTTTTTAAGTGTTTTCATAGTTCATAAGTTAACATACGTGATATAATTTTGGAAGTATTGGTTGATTTAAAATTTAAATATAGAACTTTGAAATTTATTAAAAAAAGGAATTGTTGTATATTTTAGACTTGTAAATTTTTTTTAATATTAAAATATATATTCTAAATATGAGAAAAATATGTTGGAGCTGTTGGATTGATTTTCTTGATATTCCTTTTTTTATGTCTGAAGACACTTTCTCGGATAGAAATTTTTAAATGTTTGAAATGAACTAAATATAAAAATACAAGTAAATACCTATAGTTTAAGTTTACATACGTAGTATAATTTTATAATGGATTATCCTAATAATATATTGTATAAATAATTTTTGCTCAGAATCGTATTTTCGAATTCAATATCATTGCACTTAAATTTTAGTTATAATATACTACTAATTTTTATGAAAACCGAAGGGACGAAGGAGGAACGTTCGGAATCGAACTTCCCGCTTTTTTAAAAAATTATTTTTTGAAACAAGATAATTTAAGTTGAAAATTAAAAACAGCTTATATTTACAGCGTAGTAATAGTTATTAAAAGGGCTTGGAAGTAGTATAAATAAATAACTACCTAGCTGAATTAATTACAACTTTGATTAACATAAAAACCAATTTTATTATTATTATTATTATTATAAATAGTATTATTATTTTTCATTGGTATTTAATTTAAATAAAATTTTGAAAAATTATTTGTAAAACTCGTATTTCGATTTATGAACATTTTATAAATGATAAAAATTCAAAAACATGAGATTTATTTTTAATCTGCTAGATACTATTTTCGACCATTTGTTAACACATGTTAAATTCTTATTGTAACGTATGGAAATATATTAAAGTAATCATGTGTAAATGTGTTTATATTATTTTAATTATTTTAAATAGATTGTTTTTAAAATTAAATTAAATATTTAAACCTACGAATCACGATACTATTTATAAATCCGAAAGAGAATAATAATAACTAAATTTCAATTTGTCTCGTCAAATATTTATTGTTTTAACAAGATATATGATATAAATTTAAAAACATTAATTGCATTTAAAATAATTTTGTTTGTCATTTTAATGTTTTGATTATCGTTATCTTGTTGAGTTAAGTTATTTGTATTTGCTTGTACAGTTTCTTTTTAGCGTTATTATGAGCATTTAAAAAGATAAATCAAAATTTGAAAGTGTTATGTACTCGATACAAACGAATAAATTTATTATACCTACATAATTATATTTTATGAGTAATTACTCTTCGAGGAAAAAAAAATGTATATAATATAATATTATAAATGTTTAAACATAACATTTTGGACGTTCAATGTAATGTTTTAGTTTAACTTTTAGTATAAAAAAAATATTACTTCTGTTCGATTATTTTTTTTTTATTGTACAAATACCGTTATTATTAATTTTAACATAATATTATCTTAAAAAAATATGTTCAATTCGAATTCAAACTGATGAAACAGTACAAGCGCGCTACGTATGATCTAACATAATACAATGTCGTAGGCAAATACTATTATTATTGTATATATTAATGGACTAGAAAAAAAGATAAAGTACAGGATGAATGAATATTGTCAGAAATGAGAATGTATAAGTATATGAGTTAAATAAATAAAACCAATAATGTAAGTAAATGTGAGGTTTACCTTTCGATAGAAAACAAATTGTAAAAATAAATGTTCTAGAAAAGAGGAGTATATCAAAACGTTTGTAGAGAAATTGAATTTTATGTAGAGTGATTTAAAGTTATCCAGTGTAAACGAAGCAGATTCGACCACGAATAGTTGAGAGTTTTGGATATTGAGCTGAAGAAGAAAAATCAATTTTATAATATTATAATATTTTATATTCGCCATCCTATTGCTATTTTTTATTTAATGTTAAAATTGTATTTTTAAATAATAATTTGTATAAATCTCATAAATACCGTAAAAAAGTTAAATAAAATAAAACGGATTTTACGCAATTGACTTGCTATGATAGAGTAAAATAATTTATAGTGATGATTCTATTGTAACTATTTTGTTTGAAAATAATGTTAATAGACTAGTATAAATACAACGAAAAAAAAAAAAATCAATTAAAACATAATATATTATGTACCTATTTAGAATATAGTAATTTGAATAGTATACATTTAGATACCTAATTTTTGATATTTAACTATAAAATTATAACTTTTTGATCTCTATTATGATATATATTGTGTTAATGTGAAAAAGAAAACGAGGATGAATTTTCTCGGGTACTTAAATTTTAAAAATCTATAAAACATCGATAAAACTTTTGTTTTTATTTTTATTAAAAAAAAAAAAGTAATAAATTTTGAAGAACATACTTGATATAATAACAATATACATTTTTTTAAGGAAACTAAAAAATTGAACTCATCATATCATACATTTATAGCACATTTTCCATTATGCACCAAAATGGGTCATGGAGTAAGTGTTATAATCACAGATGTCTACAGAAATTTTATTCAAAAACTGGATAATAAAACTTGAAAATGGTAATAATGGCAAATGATATTGTACTATAGTATGATAAAACTATGGTCAGTGTGCAGTCCGAAATGAACGAATGGAGTAAAATAGATTTTAGATTTTTATGGTAAACAAATAAGATAAATGTGGTACACGAATGCGATTTTAACGAAACATTGTCTGGTCCTATGAGAAAATAGTAAATACCAGTGTATACGCTATTTAACGATGCTTTTTATGGACAAGTAAACCTATTAAAACATAAAAATAAAAATTTCTGAGAAACGTTTCAGAAATACTTTTCGCCTACACGTCGATATTCACTTCCGAATCGGATACGTTTAATAATAAAATATGATGATTTTGTATTTTATTTTATCGATTTGTGTAGTTAAAGTGTAAAAAGGTTGTTTAATAATAGCATGTATTCGCCATTATTGGAAGTTTCCAAAACAAAAACTACTCTAAAATTGTCCATCTGTAATATGTTATCCAGGCTTAAACGTGACACCTGGACTACAAACATATATTTATATATAAGCCATATGATTTTCGTTGGTATTACGATTTATATTACGGTTTTGAAGGTTTTTCGATCGTCCATTTGGTTTAGAAAAATATAAATTGTCCAATGATCGTATAACGATAGTTTTCTAACTTATTGTTATAACTATATATTAAATCACCTCATACCAACTTTAGATATAACATCCAAACCACCATTGAACTGCCTAAGGGAGCTAAATTTGAACTATGTATGGTTTAATAATACGGTATAACCGTATAATGTCATATACGGTGTTCAGAAACCCATGTTACAAAAATAATGGAGATTACAAAATTTCAATTCTTAAATATTTTGTAACATTTTGATAAATATATTCTTATAGATCTCTATAATATAATATATAGTACATTTTGTTTTTTTACAAATGGCCTATTATACAAAAGATAGATCAGTCGAATAATCATATTATTATTGTTTTCTATATTATAGTCATTAATTGAAAATAATATATAAAAGGAAAACATATAAAATAAATAAGCTATCGTCAGAAGATAAAAAACAAAACAAAAATTCGTTCTTTTCTTGTTTTCAAATTTATTTCTATTTTAGAAAAACAAAGAATAATAATAGTACTGCTAATAAAAATATAGCTTTTTCTATTAGGACCGATATATTTATGGAAATATTAAATTATTATAATGAAAACCCTAGTTATGATGAAAGTTATAATGTTATTTTAAAAATGTAATGAAAACGTAGAAACCCGTGTGTTCTTTTATTTTTCTATATAATAAAAAACGCCATGTGATACTAAATAAAACATATTATTTTACTAATCGGTGAGGAAAAAAACAGTTGTTTAGCAGTCCGAGTGGTATCTATAATTAGAGCTATAACATGCCCAATGGTCCGATACCAAATTAGATAAATAGCCTAAGATTCAGTAAATTCTATAAATCTAAACAGTAAACAACCAACAAACGATCAAATCCATCGTTTTGACATTACAAAGAGCATAGTTGATCAGATTCTACTTTTCGATACAACAAGTAGCCATATTCACAAACATTAATAGATTGATATTTGATTATAGTTCACTCGTACAATCGTTAATTACGTATGTAATATAAAATCGAATGACAAAAGTATTGAAAACGAAATATTAGCCTTTGTCTCATACACAAATAATTTTTTTAACAAGTATTAACAATTATTGTGTAATATTGGAAATAAGTACTTAATTTAGATAAATATCTAAAATTGTAAACATAATAATTGATGTTTTTTAATTAAAACATTAGTATTTTAATAAGTTAATTTATTATGCTTATAAACATTATGTTTTAAAATCAATGTTTTGTAATAAA
Organism: Eriosoma lanigerum; assembly: GCA_013282895.1. Taxonomy (NCBI): domain Eukaryota; kingdom Metazoa; phylum Arthropoda; class Insecta; order Hemiptera; family Aphididae; genus Eriosoma; species Eriosoma lanigerum. Next base: position 14,566,082 of record CM023362.1, read on the forward strand.
CAATAATAAAATAAAAATTAATGTATTTAAACTAGTTTACTATTATAACATAATATTTTATAGAATTTAGAGCTGTACTCTATACAATTTGTATTATCTTTGAATTACAGCTATTGATCTATAGCCGTGTTTTAAATAAAGGAGAAAATAATTTTGAGACTCATAATCGTGATACAAGAAATTGAATACCTAATCTATATAATTACCTATTAATAAATTATTCGTTATTGTTATAATTATATTTTAGTATAGTATGATCTAACTATTATAACGTTTATTTATTTATAGACTAAATTCATTATTTTTTTTTTTTTACAACCTAATTCCAAATTATACGTCTAAAAACCTACCTGATTAAATTAACACAACCATAATAAAACCAACGGAAATATGATAAAATTTAAAATCAACATACCTGGGCCACATGTAAACGCCGGACACCTCGAAGCCATAGTGCCACGACCCCGAGTACGCACCCTGGCCTTTGGGGCCTGTGCACACGCCGTGTCCGTGGGCCTTTCCGTCCTCCCAGCCGCCGCAGTACGTGCCGCCGTCGTCGAAATCAAACCGGCCGCCGTTGACCAGTATCTTGTTTGTGGTGGCAGTGCCTGTAGCCGCGGTGGACGCGGGCGAATTGGTGGACAACGGAAACTGTTGATGGTGTTGCGGTTGTTGCTGGTGGTACGGCTGTTGCTGGTGGTACTGTTGCTGCTGCTGCTGCTGTTGGTGCTGTTGATGCTGTTGTTGTTGTTGTTGTTGGTGGTGGTGTTGCTGCTGCTGCTGCTGTTGCTGTTGCTGCTGGTGGTGATACTGCTGTTGCTGGTGGTGCTGTTGTCCGTACATGTTCGGCGATGGTGCCATGGCTGGTGTCGCTACGCCACCGGTTTTCATCGTCCGTCGGTGCCGTCAAAATCAAATACGGCTGCTGTCAATGGCAATAATTGCTATTCGTCTACTCATATTCGCCGCGTCATGTCGCACCGCAACGCGACGGAACACTTCCCGACGACCATTTCTGACCACTGGCGACTTCCGTCAACAAGTTGGCAACCTTTGAACAATAATTTCATTTTTATTAGCCTTTGATCCGTTCATTCCAACTCATAACGAATACAACACGCGCTTCACACGCGAGTGGAATGTAAAATGGCATTAATGCGGTACCGATAATATATAAAGGACGCGGGGAAAACGTGCTCTGAAAATTAAATGAATTGGCGAATGGAATATGAAAATGTTTTGTCTGACAATAATTGTTCGGGGTCGAAAAATTGTTGTGTCGAGACATTGAAACAATAAAAGTAAAGAAATCGCCGCCGTTCTCTAATAATTCTACTTGTATATATTTTTATTTTATTTTTTTATTTCCTCCCGGTGATTTGGAGGGCGTTACACCATTTGGTCCTTCCCCTTCCCCCCCGCGTTCGTCAGCCCGTCTGTATGCTTCTATATTTTCCTCGATTTATAAATAAATGTCAATCGGGTGGATGACCCCGTAGATCCCTTTTCGTAAGCACGTTTCTAATAAGGTATTAATAAAATAATATACCATATTATTCATAAGCATAACATTATCCGGCATAACCGGATTTACAGCTTTGACTTATCAATTTAAAATTTATCATATTTAGAAATATGTATTGTTAAATAATTATTAAATTAACAGAAAAATATTCGATTTCTTCGTGAAACACAACGTTATAATTAAAACAGTTGAATACGTTTGATACGGTAAAAAATTCATTGTTTTTCTGTTGTTACTTATTTGCTATAAAAATTGCATACAACAAGTGGTATTAATTGATAATTTACGAATAGTTATAATTATTATTAAAAATTATTTTGCAAAAAAAAAATTGTGGGCTTTTCTTATTTATTTACTAGGCAACCCATTTATAATACTACTTACGGTTGATTTAACCCTTGATCTGGAACTGTATACGTTTATATAATAAATTGTACGTTTATTAAACACACTATTATATTTTATATAGGTAAATGGCCCATAGCTATAGACTTATTATTATAATGGTGATCAATATTCCAATTAATGTGTTCAAATACTAATAATATAGTTTAGGTCAACCGATACTTGTTTTATTTCTTCTTATTAAAAATGTCTATTCCAACCATAAATTATGAAAATACGAGTTTTTGTTAAATACATATTTTATATTATAATATAGACTTAACGAGGTAACCCATATATTAATTTAAACAATTGTGGTCTGTACACTTCCAATAAGGGTTAGATCATTAAATTAATTTACAAACTATACGTCTTACTAAAACTATATACCAGATATATTTTACTTATTCATCATTTACATAATAATCATAAGTTATAAGTATTAAAAATAAATATTAAAAGTTACAAAATTAATTTGTTGTTTATTCTGGCGAAAAAGCTTAAAAATATTCACATTTTTATAAATAATAAGTGGTTAATTAGTTAATATTAAAAAAAAAAAGAATTATAATAACAATCTGTTAAAGTTCAAGAACTATCAAAATTTTATATCACAGTAATTTTCTTGTTTTATAGATATATAATATATATAAATAAATTATATTTATGAAATATTATAAATAATTTATAAGCAAATATAATAATTATCAACATTATTATTATTATTACAATACATTATTGTAAACCATAATATTATATCGTAAATCATTTGGAAATTTAACATGTTTAAACGTGCTATTATGAAGTTTTCTAATCAACATATAAAAATCAAATTTATAACTTAGCTTTTTACTTATTTAATTGAATAACTATAACATAAAGTTGTGATCACTCTGTATATAGTTTATCTTTATTAAAAGAATATGGTTAGAGTTTTAGAAAACTTTGTTGAAAATATAGGTCAATATCACCTAAGTACAAAACTAAATTAAAAAATAGCAATTTTCTTATTTACGACTTAGAATGTTTTTTTTAAAAAATATTCTAAGATACACTATGATGCTTAGTATAGAATAATTTACTAATAAATATTAAAACAAAATGAAGGTGTCATTCCAAATGTGTTTTTAAAATAAATTAGTTTTAAATCCAATATAATATTATTATAGAACACTATTGTTTATCATTATTTATTACTTATAAGTGCATGGAATATATATGACTACATTCTTTGTTGTGCAAAACTACATAATAAATAATATATGTTTATTTCATTAAATTAAATTAAATTTATATTAAAATCATAAAAAAATATATTATATATTATAGTTTTTCTTTATGTATAAAACATAATCAATACAGATTTAATAGATTTACGTTACTTATTTATTCATCTGGAATGACCTATAAATTTGTAAATTTTAATTCAATGTATAACGTCATTATCGTTTCTCAAAATATCGATGATTTGTGTTATTAATTATACAGTTGTACATTCTATTCCAGTAGTTGAGGTTTTAGCTAAAAAACTCAATAATTATGAATGTATAAAAACTCTATTTTATTTTTGTTTTTTACTAAAAAAGTCGAAAATAAAAATATACGATATTTTAATTAACATAAAAAAAAGTGGACATTAATCAATTAACTAAATAAATAAAATAATAATATGAACAAAACATTAATATATCGTAGTGAATATAGATATGCATATTGTTTATGTAATTATTTTAATCACTCGGGTATAGTAATATTTTTATACACTAAATTAAATGTTGTGATTTTACACATAATATTAGAATAATAATATTATTATTTTGAGTGTTACCTATCGAATATACAATGTATTGGACTAAACATATTGTTAGAACATCATACGTTGTTACAATAATATTGAATTAATATTACGAAAAAAACATTTTTTATTAATTTTTTTTTTTTTTTTTTAGTATCTATTAGGTATGTTTTTTTTATCCATTAAATATATTGGTTTTCTGTATTAATGACTGGATTGTGAATAATAATAATACCATCGCGGCATAGGTAATACGCACGGTTTTTTTTTTTCAACAATTTGAACGAATAGGGGTAATGTGATCGTGACAAGTTGAACGATTCAATCACGTTCTATTTTTGTACGATAGAAAACATATTTATTTATTAATTTTCAGATGATATAACAAAGCTAATCATTATTGTAATGTCCAATACGACGTGGTCACATTACTGATAAATATTAACTTTAATAATTAATAATAATTATAATACGCACATAGGAGATTTATATAGAACGCATAATAATAATATACGCGCACGGTCCTCGTAAATTATGCGTATATTGTTAGTTCGGTCGTGTACGTGTTAGGTTTGTTAACAACACCGTGTTGGATAGTCGTTGAATTTTGATTCGAGATCGAAACCAATATTAATATCTCTCGTCTGCGACTCTTCGATAACAACACAATTAATGTAACAATACGACGCGAACGTGCGCATATAATATTATTATAGTTCACAGAACGAACTACGGATATAGCTGAAGTCGTTTGCTCGGGTTTTAAAGCGCATGAACGGATCCATTTCAAATAAATATACCTACATGTACTGAATATGCATTATTCTTGTTCTAAATTCGGTGGTAACTTGTTTCGAAATCGACCGCTCGCAGTGATTTACATAAAATGCATTAACGTGTCAATTATTTCAGCATTCAAATAAATACTAGTATATACTATATATAGTATATTGTACATAATTAAAATTTTTCAAACGGAGTTATCAAAACATAATAATGTTCTAGAAATATTCTGTTTCTGATTTCAGATGTTTTTAAACATAAAGTATCTAATCAAGTAGATCGACATTTTATCATTAATATTATATAATAAATAGAATATCTTTTTACGTCGATGATCCTAATTATTGTACATAGTTATACATAAAAAAAAATTATCAAATTATATTTCTACAAAGACCTCACATAACGTAAAAAAAAGGTAGTTCTTTTTATTGAATTTTTTTTTTTACCATGCAGATCTTAAAATTGCAATTTAATAAACAAACACATTTCTACTAGTATACTAAACAATTTTAACAGAAATAATTTATATATTTTTTTTTTTTTTGTTAAGATACTTTGCGTACCCATTATTATTTATGATAAGATTAAAATAATAAATTAAGTAAAATTATGTCAGAAATTAAAATTTGAAACTTCTAGTTAATCTTATTTACTTTATGGGCAACCAAAATTATTGGAAAAAAATCAATCTATATTTACATCAGTTAAAGTTGTATAAGCTACTTGAAATTTGCCATGTTTTTAGAAAACTATAAAATTTCTTGCGTCCAAGTTAAACATTTATTTTGTTCTTATAATGTATGGTAGACATAAATATATAGAAATAAAGTGGAAAGAAATTAATTAAAAATCTGGTTAGAACATAAGCTGTAGGTAAATTAACTGCTTGAATATTTATATAAATAATTCGTTTGGTATATCTAATTATTTATACACTGAAAGTTGAAAGATAAAAGCTATTAAAATGGAAGTACATAACTCATTGGTGGATTTAGGACAAATCCTAGTTTGTTTAGACTCTGAGCATAGCCATACATTTTTAGTTTTAAATGGGATTAGAAAGTCCAAAAAAATTAAGATTAAGTGTAGGGAGAGAACATACTTCATAGTGGGTTAGTATTAGTTACAAATCCGCTACTGATGTAGAAGCATTAGTTTCTATGTATGTTCTGTAATTAAATTTAAAAACCAAATAAAGTTAGTCTATACTTCTTCACCTAAACAATATTTATTTTTTATATCTACTCTCTGCGTGATATAAATTGTACGTTTTCATATTAATGTAATTCTTCATATTTTTTATTGTCTTTATTTTCTAATAATATACTAAAAATATACGAAATATATTATTATACATAACACACAACGTTTTTTTTTTTTTAACATAATAATATTTGACTCTGACATTATACTCTTAATCAATCAATAGAAAATAATGTTTAATGTGAAAACATAAATAAAGTTTTAAAATGCTTGTTGGATGTATATTATAGTGTTTGGAACATTCCTTTAAAAATTTAAAGCATTCACATTCCTCAATGTAAAAATGAATGAATTCACATTCCTCATTCCACAAATCTAAAATAAATAAATTCACATTCATCACGTTGCTCTAAACAAAAAAAATTACATTCATAAATATACTCTGAATAAAAACTCGTTTATGTAATAATGTTAAAAGGCGAAGTTTATACAAAACTTAATAGTATACGAGAACGTATCTAATATTTTTATAGAAATATTTTTTTAATACAATAAATAATAATTGTATATAATTTTTATACGTTTTATTTATTTTTTTTATGTTAGTCCATTACGGCTATAATATTTATACTAATATAATGAAAACATTAATTAGGTATATTAGGTTTAATTATTTATTTGTTTTTATAAGAATGCATTATTCATATTTACATTTCTTTAAAAAAAATAAATAACGTATACGCGAACGAATTAATTTAAAAATAACAGTATTTCAATATTATGCATTCCTTCCAACATTGCATGGTTTAGGTACACGATATCATGTTATTGTCATAGTTAAGCATATCATAGTCAAATCGTATATGCAAATATTTAACGACTGCGGAAAAATAATAATATTACATTTTGTATCACTCGAATGCATTATTCGTTGGTAATGACTATACGCTGAAGATATAATGTATATTAGTTTTCAAATTAAAAAAACGGTAGTTTGTTAAATAACATTATATTCGTATTCGGTGAAAATACGCTTTAATGACCACGTAATATTTGAATTTAAACGTCATAACTTCATAAGTAATAATGTAAAAAATATTTTAAAAAAATTTTCTATGATACGGTACTACGGTGAGTGGGCGATATATGTGTAAAAATAACATCTGTTATGACAATGTTGACTTACGATTGCGATTATTACACATGTGGTATTTGAAACGATAATTCTTTATCCTGTACAAGATGCAAATATATACACAATACACTTATGTTATAATGTAGTTTATTTAAACATATACAGGGTGTCCTAGTGATATATTTACTAATTGTAATATCCCCGCAAAAAATTAATATTTTTGAATGCAGTTTCATATTTTCGAATTATTATTTAGGCAACAGACTATAATATTACCTTTATTACTTATAAAAAAAAAAAAAAAAACGTCTCTTGATAAAATTAAAAACAAACTCTTTATTTTTTAAGTTGAGTAAAATTTGAGGATAGATATTTTATAGAGTATATTTATATGAGTATTTGGACGTATCGATCTCTTAATTGAATTAAGATTTCGATATTCAGTAATTTTATACATTTATTAGAAAAATGATATTTCTGACGTCATTATTTTTAATAATTTAATACTTTAATATCATGGTACGTAAAATTTGTTTTATCAATATTATCATGAACGCTCTCAATGCTTACCACGGTTTAACAGTAGTTGTTGTCTTATAGTGTTACTCATTTATTAATATTTATTGAAAAGTTATTATCTGTCTACAAACTATTATTATAATATTGACTATGAATTTTATATTCCACGATATAATCACAGACTATATGAAATATACACACTATTATAATGACCTCAGAAATATGATTTTTCTAATAATTTAAAAACATTTCTAAACATCGAAATCTTGATTAAATTAAGAAATCGACACATCGAAATTCTCATATAAATATACTCTTTAAAATAGCTATCATAAAATTTTATATAGCCTTAAAAATAAAGAGTTAATTAAAATAATATTATAGTATGTTGCTTAAATAATAATTTGAAAAAAAAACTGCATTCAAAAATTTAAATTTTTTGCGGAGATATTGCAGTTAATAAATAGATTTGGGATACTCTGTATAATATAAAGTACATATAAAAAAATAAAATATTCTATAAAAAAAAAAAAAAAAAATATAGAAAACAAATAATAATTAAATAATGTATATCAACGAAAAATTAATATAATCGCAAAGGGACAATATATTGGATGTGACAGCTTAGACGTACGCAAATTTATAGGTAGGTTCAAGTGGGGTAAATGTGACGCGAAAATTCAAAGTTCATATTAAATGCATTATATAGTATTTTACATTTTCCGTTTTATAATTTAATATTCCCGGATTAAAATATTATAAACATAAGCATACAAAATTGAAATTTATTATTTTAACAACTTAAATATGTTCCAATCATTTAGTAATGATTTTTTTTTTTCTAAAATTGTTAAACGTCATCCTTATTCCAGTTGATGGGGTAAGTGTAAAATCGAATAGTTTCTTGTATTACTTTTATGTGTAAAAATTTATGGAACTAATGTTAGAAAAAAGAAACATCACGCTATAAAATATTAGAGTTGGTTTCATTAAAATATCTTAATTTGTTTCAAATTGACAGTAGTAATTAATATATTATTATTTATAAAATTGTACGAGTATATAATGACTTTTTAAATTGCATGCACTAAGCATTAAAATCATTTTAATTTACCATAAGTGGATTTTTTTATTAGATAGGTATATAACCTGTATATTGAATTATTATTAATATAATCAATTTAATGAAAATTATATGAAATGGATTATGTACCTAACCTACTTATTTAACGAATATTTAATTATATTATTTTACCTATAGGGTTATAGAATTGAGTACCTATGCAACATTATATCAATAATATTGATAATTTGTATTTAATTTTACAATCAAATTTAAAAAATATATATTTTAGTATATAATTTAATATATATGTACTACGTAATGTCTGTTTGCTGCAATATATTTTTACTAACTTCATGTTTTTATATAAATCGTACACATTTATGAATGTAATATTAATTTTATTTACTAGTTAAAAATTGTATACATATTTTCTTTCCGAGGTATTCAATTTATAGACTTTATTCATTAAAAATATTTAACATTTGTATTTTTCGTATAAAATTTAATTTAAAAAGTTCTTCACAACATACATAAATACCTAATATAAATTAAAATTATCGTTAAAATAAAACGTATTGTATTTTATATGGGTATATATTATTATTTCAAATTGTATGTAAGTAAGTGTACTTTGTTTGTACGATTAGTATGATTTACTTAATTTTTAGTAAAGTACCTATAAATATTTATTGATGTTCTTATGGACATGTCCGTAAGACGTCCGGTCACGTCCAAATTATATCCTTAATCGAAATTGAATTAATCGATAATATAAAGTAGGTGGGTCAGTCAGTCAGTCAGTCAGTCAGTTCAATAACAATAAGTTAAAATAGTCGTTAGAGTAAAAACAAACACAATCTATATGTGTACAACGGGATAATATAATAAAGTTACAAATTTGCAAAATCACAAATCGTACATATTATATAAACAAATGCATAACAATAGTAACGAATAACAATTTCGCCGCCTAATCTATACATATTTTATTCACTTTTTTTTTCTCGATAACCCACCCGGCTTTGGACGGGACCCGACACTTGCCAGTAAATTACTATACCTATATAAATTATACCCCGACGTGGTTACGTATCCAAACGTGACCGCGATTATTGTTATAGTTTCAGTTCAAACAATGTAACGGTCATGCTTCGTCGTCGCGAAATCTCATTTGAATATTCACCAAAAAAAAAAAACCTCAATCTATATAAATATATATATACATTCTCTTCCGAGTGAAATGTGTGCAGATCGAATGTACGACATTCGCAGTCATTCAGTCCATTACAATAACGTGCTGGTGACTTTAATTTTATTTATTACAATGTGCGATATTGGTTTTGTCTCGCAGTATATTATTGGATTGGTATATAATATCATAGTGTGCGTATTACCGTGTCAACACAAAACGATCGACATTTGTATCCTGGTGTTGGTGTCAATGCCGGAAATCGGGCACCGAACGGTAATAATGAATATAAATTATAAAACGATCATCGTGCCCGACAAAATATATTTATTTACTCGCCGAGAAATAGCAAATTTCTAGACCGTTTGGAATATTCATAAATTATCATAATATTATAATCGTTGCTTCGCACCGCGGTCTCGTCCGGCATGTCTTGGTACATACCATAAATTTCACGACGGTAACCTATTATGAAAAAATGAAATAACATTTCCGTGCACTATTAGCACCGCGATACATATATTCGATTTCGAGTAAAAAATAATGGTTCGATTACAACGAATAGAGTACAATTTTGGAACGATATTGTATCTTGTAGAGTTGTGGGTACTTTATTCTGCTCATTTTTTGAATTTCTCAAAAGTTTTTCCTCGGTAGAAGAAAAACTACCAAAAAAATGACGGAAAATCGGCAAAACTATAGTATCTGTTATTTTTATTTTTATATTTCGTGATAACTAATTGAGTTTTGAACTAAAATACTTATCGTTGAATTCAATTTCTAATTATAATAAATCAATAATTTCTCCTAGGATCGAATGGACGAAGAGGAACGTCGGAATCGATCTTCCTACTTTTTTAAACTTATATATGAATTCGCATAATGTAAATATATATATATATTATCTATGTATAGTGTTAATAGTGGTATGACATAAAAAAAAAGAAAATCAATATATTATTTTTTGTGCAAACCATACGAACAAATCACTGACTATTTATTGATTATTTTTTATTATAGTTATTATTATTATTGACATTGATGTCGTTGGTTTATTTGCGTCTTGCAAAAGTGAAAATTTTAAAATGTATATTTTGTTTTCTTCGAATGTAAATCAACAGTCAATACTCAACAAATTAAACAAACAAACAAACAAACAAACAAACAAATATTGTACAAAAACACATGTCGTATTACCATATTTTTTGTTTGTGATTTATGAGCTTTTGATTTTAAAATAATAATAATAATAATAAATTTCAAAACAAAGAAAAATACGAAAAATGACGTATTTAATCTACCGATAGGTACTATTTCAACGATTATAAGGATATAATATTATACAGTGTGACATTATTTCCAATGACGTATTATATAAAATAGCTGTCATCACAACTATCTATCATGTTATCAATCATTATATTTTCTGTTACGCCACTTTTTTAATGTACAAATTTTATATGCATATTAAGAAATCATAGTTATCTCTTAATATTATCTATACTCGAGAAGTTGATAAATTGGTGTCCTTCGCTGATGTTATCTATTCAAAAAATAATTGTTATATACAAACTTTCAAAAAACTCTAGGTTTTATTTTGATAAAATAGCTTATAGTATTTCTTTGAATCTTCCATACAATTATCTAATGTATCAAATATTATAATATTTGAAGTTTCCATAGATATATTTAGTAGTATGAAATTACCCTTAAGTAATTTTTATAAAAAATATTAACAATACTAATTTAAACAAACTAAACCTCATTAGTATATTAATTACTATCCAACAGTGCGTATAAACTCTAAAATAATTGCATTTTTCTAAGCTCTTGAGCTATTCGTAACTTGGCCAATTGTTAAAATAGCTTAAATAAGTAATATCATTTATCATTATCATTTTAAATTCTCTTTAAATATACACATAATAATAACAAAAACACAATATTGCCCTAAAACATTAACTACTGTTCTTGTATTCTAGAAAGGATTACTTCTTTTAAATGCTTATTGTAATGTATAAGGACATTCATTAAAAAATAAATGTTATATAAAAATATATATTTAAAGAACAGTACAATATAGTTTTCCATCATTTGTATTTTATGCAAACTTACCAAACTTAGATAAATATAATGAAATTTTTTTTTATAAAAACAAAAAGCTATTGTTTAACATACACAAGTACTACATATACATTCTAAATTGTGGCTTAATACCGTCATCGTGCATCGTATTAATTTCATTTGGAAATTTGACATTATTATAATTATAATATAGTTATTGAAATGACATTAATTACATTTTATAATAATTATATAAAATCTAAAATAATGACATACTTATTAATGTGTCAAGAACTCAAGTATAATAATTAATAACAAAATTAAAGGGTAGGTACAAAATGTCAAACGTAAATTAATGATACCAAGTATTTTAAAATACAAAATCTAGAAAAGTGGTTAAATTGAATATAAATTTCTGTATTCTTTGGTTCGATTAAATATAATATGAATATGAATAAAATATAATTATAAATAATATAATATCTTATGTTTATCTATATACAATTTAAACTTGTAATTTACAGTCAGTATACTAACTTATTAAATTGTTCATTCTAAATAATATATTACGTAGATATACTTCATACAATGGCGTACAGAGCCATTTTTTTCATGGAGGGGGGTTGTGCGTATAATAATTTCCTAAAAAAAGGAATTTCGTAGAATATTTAGTAATATAGTAAAAAGTTTAATAGTATATATTATATGCACACTATAAATTATACGTCATTGCAGGATTCGTTGCATGAACGTATGCTGAATTTTGAATTTCAAAATTGAATGAAAGAAAATATTTCAATGGTGGAGGGGGGGTGTAACCCCTTATTATACATATATGGTTAGGTTAGCTTTACTACTATAGATACCTACCTAATTTATAACATTTTAATAAAACACATTTCATTTTTTAGCTACACACTTTACAGTATACCTACTTTACTCAAAGTATACATATATTCGTAGTGTTATAAAAAAAAAAAAAAAAATAATAGGTAAATACATATAATATATGGGGTATATATGCCAAGAATATTTAAAAACACATATATTAAATACTTGAATCTGCTCAATTTGTAAATTATCTAAAAATAATCCAGTTTTACATAAATTACTCAAATAAAAAAAATAATACGTTAAGAGTGCAATTAACATACTTACACAAATTAAATCAATTCATCAGATCAATACTAATTTGGGTGCAATTGTATTGAAATATTTAACCAGGTAATTGGTTAAACAGATTATAATTTTAAGGATGTAGAAAATAGTTACCACTAGTCTATAAATATAATCGTAATGTAACAAATTTTATGTTATACGTGGCCATCGCGAATTCATCATGTCTAATGTTATAGTGTCTCGTGTCTTATAATATCAGTAACGTTGAATTAAAAATAGAAAGTGACCCTTCTGCTGATTGAGTATCGTTGGCTCCAGTCAATTTATATATTGTTTCCTTTTTTTTTCTCATTCTGACATTTAGAATCATAGGTATGTTATATAACATATTATTGTAAAGTTGCCCTTTCAGTTTTTCCTCATTATACGTATTTACTAATGTTTTCAATACACAGCGTGTGTTACGTTTTCCTTTTTAAGTTGCGCAATATTGTTTTTAACGTCTTTTAAACCTTTTTTTTTTTTTTTTTTTTTTTTTTTTAATACTTTATGAATAATAGTACGACTGTATCCGCCAACTACAATAATTATAATAATAATAATAATAATACAGTGGTTAATTCAGTGTCATTAGAAATAGGAGAAAAAAAGTTAAATGTCATTCTGTTGGCATCGTATAATCATTTTATTCAATGTATACTACACCTATTAAATTAATTAAATCTTGTGATTTTTTTTTCCCCTGTAAACAGATAATATTGTTTTGGATGAGTTACAAAATATGTTTTAATAAACTTGAAATTCAATTAAAAAAAATTTTAAATCTTAAGAAAAATAATAATTTATTGTAGGAACATTAAATAACCTTTACTGCGTTCTGGACTTCATGATATGTAGTTGATATCTAATATATAACTGATTGAATAAATACAAAACTACATTAACGTATAATTTCATAACAATTATATTGGAATTTAATTAACTTCTTGATTTTATTGTGATGATATCGTAATAAATACTAATAATAATAGATGATGAATTGATGAGACATTCAAAAATAAAATTTGATATTTTCAACCTTGGTTTAATTTTATTTTATAAGAAATGTTTAAATGGGTTTATAATAATTTTGTTCAAATAATTCTATCAGGTTTTTTTTTATTGTACTAATAAAGAAAATTATTTTAAATTAATCAAAAAATATTCCGATAGGATGAAATCTAATTGCAGAGATTTTATATATTGAATTTATATTTTATTTATTTTTTAACGGACAAAGTCCAATATACAATACAATTTTAAATTTATGTGATACAAAGATAATAAATATTTATAATAAAATTATTAAAAGTATAATAATAATATTTGCATGATAGAAAACAATAATAAAAATAATAAATGTGACTAATATAATTGATATGAATTGATAAGAAAACATATTATTATTGGAATAAATTCATTTAAAATGTTTTAAAATAGCCAATTTGTTAATAATTATTAACAAGTTAATTTGATGTAACATGAAAATAATAAAAAAAACCCCCCAATGAATATAATATACAGTGTTATTATAATACATGTAGGTAAATATTTTTTTTAATGCTTTTCGATCACAACTTAAATTTTATTTACACTGTTAACCTAAATATATTTGTAAAAATTACCAATATCTGCCTAAATGTTAATTATTATTAGTTATAACTTATTCATATCTAGGTACATAACTAAATAAAACTTCACTGCGTAAAGTGCGTATACAGTTTATTTATACTTAAAAATAATAACACATTGTACGAAATTTCAAAATTAATATAATCTATACAAACACGTCAATATTACCAATACCGTTTTGTGCGATAAGTATTTTTTTTTTTTTTATATAAAACGAACTACGATTATTGAAACATAATTATAACATTTATAACTACATAAAATATTAATATATATTAAACGCGCATAAACGGTAAATGCTTAAACAAGTATCGCATGTTAACATAATAATTCGACATGGCGGGTTAAGTTCCGAGGGCGGTTTGTAGTGTTAGAGAAACAAGCAAATAATATTATCGTTTATGTTTTACACCATCTTGTGTACACGACCGCAAACCGTTATCAGATGTCAGATTGCGTCCAACGGTCATTTCCGTAAAATATAAACTACTATTATATGCAAATAAGATCAATTAAATATAATTTGTAGCGTACAGAGGTATAAATAACAATTTCGTACGCTTTATACGTGCTCATCCCAATTTAAAGTATTGCAAATGTTTTATTTTAAAATTTAAGTCATATTTTCTTAACTCAGATTTTTTTAAAACACTAGATATAAGAATTGATTGATAAAAATATTTTTATTACTAAAATTTTAAATGAACCAAAATCGAATTTCTGTCCTCTGATAAGCATAGTTTCTTAGTCATCATAATTTATAATATACCAACTATAGACATAAATTATACCTAATTATAAAGGGTACGTACATAAATAATAGTCGATAAATATTAGAAAAGATAACTTATCAATATTTAGACAGTGGATATAACCGTAAAAATATTGTTTACTTTTAAATTATCTATTTGAGAAATAATAAGTTATAAATTATCGTTGTTGGGCCGGAATAACCTTATATTATGTGCAAAATCCTAATTTTTCAGTACCTACACAAAAAAAGGTTTAAAAATAAACAACTCATATTTAAAGTATGAAAAAAAAAACATCAAATTAGTTTTTATACTTATGTACCTTACTATAAATATAACAGATAAAGACAAACATTAAATAGTTTTTAAGTTATTTTATATTAAGTTTTTAGCATATTTGATACATAATAGGTATCTAAATCATGATATTTACTTTTACTAAAACAGTCACATAGAATATTATCGTACCTTTATATTATATAAAAATATCCTGTGTGTTACATATTATTAATGTCATTGTACTTATTAAACCTCCGATATAACATTCAAACCACATAAGAGGTATTTGTGAACTGATGGGCGTTTTAAAAACATATCATGTAATATAATAACTTAGCTTTTCCACAAAAACAATATTTTTTAACACATCAAAAGTTCTTTAATTTATAGGTTATTTTTTCTTTAAAATATTGATATCAAAATGTAATTTTTACCATTTATGCATATAGGTTTTTTCGACTAAATGACGTTATATTAAGTATCCTATTTACATTGAATAATTTGAAAACATTTCTTAAGTACCTATTATAAGTATGAACTTGATATTGATTAAAAATACTTTATTACTAATTATTTATATATAGGTATATTTGCATTTAAAAGCAAGTTAGAAAAAAAAAAATTATTATATGAATTTCTCATTGGAATATTGATTTTGATTCATATTAAATTTCAGTAAAATAAGCAGAATAATATATATATTCTTTTATTAAAGTATTGTTTTTGTTAAAAAATAAAAACAAGTCTGATACTGGATGTAATTTAAGTATTGAAAAATACAGGTAACCTATTTCAATTCTCCAAATATACATAATAAAAATAAGATTTGCACACGTGAAAATCGACACTGATTATAATATTGAAGACTTTTTTTATCAAACAAGAATATTACATATAATTTTACATTAATATTTAAATCGAACTTGTAACCAAGTAGTGGAGAAATTGCTAAACAATGTAAAATTCATATTTAATATCAACTACGAAATTAACTTTTTTATACAGGTTAGTATTAGGTTAGTTATGTTCTTTCAGTTATAATTATGATATTATGGATATTTTTCTTAAAACGAATAATATTTAACTCTTAATGTTTTAATACTGACTACATTGTTATATTTATAAAACAGTTTCCGCTGTTTATCCATCCTACACACGACCGCTGTCTACTTTCATTTATTTTTTAAAATAATCATTTGTATTAATTTAAGTATTTTAATATCGTTTTTCTCAATTATTATTTTATTAATAATTTGTATAGTTAATTACTATGCAACTTATAAGTACATTAAAATAATATTATTCAGTGTCTATGAAATATCTGACAAATGTTATAACATGAATTTGCATTCAGGCAATGCTTTCAAGATTGCTTTATTAATATTATTTATTTACTTCAATGCTTTACTTTAAGATTATGTTATTTTTTTAAAGAAAAGGAAAGTTTATTTTAATTTTCTTTGTAAGAAATAAATAACCAATTTGTTTATTTGAATTTTAGAAATTGTTTTGTGGGAAAAACTGTTATAAAAATGTATTATTTTATTTTCTATACGAAATTTTTAAAAATAATAAAATATAATCATAAAATATATTATATTGTATTTGTTTAAATATATTAAGTTATTAATTTATAATATAGTTTATGACATAGGTTTACATAACTGAATATAATAATATTAATGATATGATTATTATAATAGAAAAGTAAATAGGTACATGTAGGTATTAAAATTATACAAATTCAAATATATATATATAATAAAGTAAATGACCAAATATTATCATAAGTTTTACTTCCAATGTTTTTCTAATAATCAGATCTACAAAATTACTATTTTGACATTTAAAATTTGATGATTAGAATTGTTATTATAAAACTTATTTATTTATTTTTAATTTGAAACTAGTAGTGCTGAGATGCATAAAATACAATTTATTAGTTTATTGCCTAATAAAATAGTTGATTAGAAAATATTATCAAATAAAATAATATAGTTACCTATCTAAATGTATTATTGTATTCAAGTTATTATCATTTTATTTTAAGACTCTTTAGAGATATAAAATTTGTAAAATGCAATATCATACTCACGTATGATAAAACCACTGCTTTTGGACAATTAGCTTAATTAGAAATAAATATATATATATATGTTTTATTTCTGTATTTTATTAAGTTAAGAATATGTTAAACAATAAATTAAATATTAATTCAACATTAAACAATATAGAATTTAACATGATGCTAACTAAAACTATTATTTTTATATTTCTATCAATATTATTTAACTGTATTTCTATATTTATAACGAAGTCTCCGCTATTTATTCCTCGTGCGCATATTCCGCTGTTATCAACTTTCATTTCTTTATTAAAATAACCATTTGTATTAAAGGACCTATTTTAATATTGTTATTCTCAACGATTTATTTAATTATTAAAGTTAATGTTTAAATATTAACAAAAAATATTTCTATGTAAAATTTAGCATTACATTAATAAAATAAAAACTTTATTTAGTTTTTTGAAAAGAAAGTAAAATTTCAAATATTTCCTATTTTTTATTAGGAATATATTATAGTATATTTTTTTTCACATTTAGCTTTAATATAAATCCATAAAAGTAGGGGATGAATTTGCTTCTCTGGTAGAGTTGAAGAAAGCAATAAATAATCACGAAGAAAAAGAATATTAACTTATTCAAATATAATACCAAATCGATAAAAGGGGCTAGAAATGGATTAAAAAGATACATAAATCCTTTTCTCCAATATGCGATACCTCTCTAAATTACAGTTATGTTCCTAATGGTGAATACCAGAGATGATATAAAAAAATCCGGGTTATCGATTACGGACGTTCGTCTCTTCGGTCCTCGGAGAAGTTATTGGTGGAATATTATTGTGTCATATTAGGTATAATCAGTGCTTGAATTGGAAAAATAAAAGTATAGGGCCTTAGACTTAAAAAAGTAGCATCCCTTATAACGATTAAATTCTATCTAACCAAGAAAAATACGAAGCAGTACCTAGGCTAAACAATTTTTAAAAAATAAGATGTACTCTGTCCCTCCTCGTCCCACAACCAATTCAAATATTAATTATAAATAACAGTTGAATGCAATAATATTGTATTTGAAAAAACAATTTTGAACGAAACTCAGTCAGATATAAAATATACTAATAATATTTTTATAAATTGTCTTTATTTATCAAATAATATGCAATACAAATATTAGTTACGTATAATAAAACAATTAAATTTAAATATTCGTTAAAAATGTAAATTGCGTGAATTTTTCCGATTTTCAATCATTATTCAATAGTTTTTCTCAACTCAAAAAAACAAACTTTTAAGATATTCGACCAGACAATAAATTACTTAAATAAAGTACTAATAATATATGCAATTATCTACTTAATTATAACTCCCTATTCATAATAAGCAGACCATAATTTTGCGTAAAAAAATGTCTTCAGACTTTTAAAAACACAAATCAAACATCAATAAAAATGTTAAAACCTCATAATACCTAATATCTATACCTTTCTATTTTGAATATTGCTTATATGCATATTCAGGAGTATATCATAAAACACATATCAAATGACCAGCTTAGCGTATTTAAAATTAAAAACTTTATGCTATTTAACATACAAAAATCTATATAAAATCATGATATTCGTTCAATATCACTTAAATTTTCAAATTTAAACGCTTATTAATAAAAATTAACACAGTCGATTTAATTATTTCGTTATAATAATGTTAAGTAATATATCATATATTATATTGCTATTAAATTTACTAGCTGAAAAATCTAAAATTGTAAATTATATTGATCATTTTTTGAAAAAAATTTAATTTTTGGAAAAATATCATACTTTTATATTTAAACTTAAAATTAATAGATAATTTCCAAAAATCAAAAAATTTTCATTTTAACTTTCTTATTCAAAAAATATTTAAAGGCAATATGTTAATAAGGTTAGGATAGGTACTAATTTCATATACTCGTACTAATCACTTTAAATACCTATATTGTTTTTAATTTGTTTTATAATATGTATAATTTTTTAAAAATAAAAAATGTAAATAAATAATTCAACTTACTAACATAATACATATTACCTATCTACTCGTCATTTTAATAAAAATACAAAATGTAAGTACATTGCTTTCATATAAAGAGTAGATTAGGTTATACGTGTAATAGGTATTACAGGTTGATAAAATATTTTTTAACTTCATGTTATGTGCTACTGTGTTAGTTTTTTTTTTAAATCTTCGCGTTAGAGAGAAAAATAATGATATTGAATTTACACTAATCTAGTTTGATATTTTGTTTATTTATTAATAAAAGTGTATACGAGTATACTAAGTATTTTATGTAACCTCGGGCTATAGTATACTTAAATTTATCTGGAATCTCATATAAAAAATAAATATAATGTTCAGAGGTTTTGTTATTTTCATTAAAATATATATCTAAACTTGAAAATATTATATAAAATGTTTTCTTTCAATTAATTGTAAATATCAATACATAATATATATATATATATATAAATATATAAATAAGTTTTCTGTTTACATCTGATCAATTTGCAATTTAATTACATATTTTGCTCGTCGTTTATTGTATAATATGTGTCATATTTGTTTTAATTTATATTTACAATTATTTTATAAAAATTCGCGTTAATATAACTTACAGTTAAAATGTTATAAATTGTAATAGGTACGTAAAATAAGCTAAATATCTAAATAATTATAAATTCAATAATTTACTCAATTACATTATATTTACATTTACAGTGAAACTTCATATTATTATCAAAAATTAGAGTGAGATGATTCATCTTATATTTTTAGATATAATTATATAAGTTATATTAAGATAATGCACACGTAAACATATGCATGTATATATTAGTTTTATTTATAGAACAATACAATGTTGTATTGCAGAATATAAGCAGATATTCGCTTATCACTAGAATAAAATGTAAGTTGAACCAAACTCATAATAATATTAAACGACAATAATGTATATTTTTGCCACATCTACATGAAAATGATTAGGAAGTTATATATTATAACGATAATTTATAAGTAGTTAATAAATGAAACTTGTTTTGTGCTAGGTATTAAGATATTTGTTTTATTATTATTTCTATAACAAAAACATGATATTATTAGAACACCATTGGCATACTAAAATATTCAATAATATTAGTTAAAGGAAAACTTAAAATAGGATTGAATTGCGTGAGTGCGTGATCTGGAGACTAAATGCAGAGACAAATACTGAATTTTATTGTTTCAACATGTTATACAAAACGTGAATGTTTGAATTTAACAATATCGATCCAAAATATCGTAGAAATAGTTGTCTTCTAAAGTATGTATATATATATATATATATGTAAGTTGGGATATCTACGTAAAATAATGATCAATGGATTTTGAAAAATGAATGGATGAAAAATTCTGTATAAAATTACTATTGGTAAAAAATAGCTACCTCGCTAATACAACTCAAATGGATAATTCAAACTTTAGTTATTTATAGTAAACAACACTACAATTTAATATATTAATAAAATGTAATACTCGTGTACATTAATCTTTATTAATGAAAAATTATATTTCCAACAATTATTACGTTTATAATTAATATAATAAGTAATAATTATTTTGTTATTATTATCATTACAAATTGTAATATCAATTCACTTCACCTACACATCACATAATGTTATTATCATGGTGAAGTTAGATAACCGTGGTTACGAATTTATGTTATACATAACCTATTTTAGAGGTAAAATCAAATAATAATGCCTTTCAAAATTGAGTTATAAACTTAACCTAACCTTTTTTCTTTCCAAGTTTGAACCAAAACCGGGAGGGGACCGCTTTCGCATTACTTCCTCCTAAACTTAGCCTAACCTAACCTAACCTGACCAAATCTAACTTCCACAATGCATACATATATTATGTAGTGCCATGTAGTTCGCATTTTGTTTTATTTGAACATAACAGTTAATACCATAATTTCATTATATAATTCCATACTATAGTACAGATATCTACAATAATAAAAAAATATTTGTATTAAGTTATATGACGTATTATAAGTTATTATAACTTGAGAATAGATATAATTATAATTTACCTTATTAGTTAGATAAATGTTATTAAGTGTGTGCCAAAAAAAAAAAAAAAAAAACTAATATAAAAGTAAGTAATATAAATAACATTATTTTCAAATAATAATAGCAATAACATACAAACAAAATAAACTTAACATTTTTTATTTTTATTTTATGTTTTATTTTTACATATAAAAATAAATATCAATTAAAAATGCTATGAAATATATTGCTTCCCTTTAATATATTGAGTTAACGTTATTTTAGTAGATATATATAATCTAAAATAAATGGAATGAAAATTTGAAAATATTATTATATTTACCTACCAATTTAATAAAATTATAGTTTAAAAACAAAACGGATATCTAATATATCATATTATATTATTTAAACATTTTTAAGTTTACCCACCTCAATTCAATTTAAAATGTATAAATACCATTCAATTAATTTTATAGTATTAATATAGGTATTAATATTTAATATGTTTATTTATGAAATATAATTTAAAAATAGATGATTGATGTTACGAATAAATTAATAAAATTCTAAATAATATATTATGCTGTTTTTATTTAGCTTTCTTAACTTTATAACATAATAAAATGTATTGACGTCGGATTCATATAGAATGTTTTTAATCATTTAACAAATTGTATTCATACTCAAGTGTTCCCAACCCAAGTCATAAATATAATATAGTTTAGTTGATCATAAAAAATTAACTAAATGTGTATACTAATAATATCATTAGACATATTTTTAGCATCTGGTAATTAAAAAATAAACAATATCTACCTATCTACTTCAATTTGAATTATAATGTTATAAATAGTAGGTAGGTACTCATATAAAACCTATGAAATAATATAATATAATATAAATGTATAACAATGTGTTTTATTAATAATTTTTCTGTAATAAATCATAAATGAGTAATTTATTTTTGCATAATTATTTAATTTTAAATTATATATTTAAAATAAACAACTTTGTTATTGGAAAATTTTTATCTGGAAAACTATTTCAAAATTCTTGTTTATTAATTAAAGACTTATTCCGGAAAACAATTTAATTGTTAAAAAGTTTATATAAGTAGGTATTATTGTATAATATGGAATGGTAACTATACACATTTTATCTTTCTCTGCATATTTTGAATACATATTTACTACGTTACTTTTAATGTTCTAATTGACTTCAGAAAAGTATTATTATTTAAGTGTTTTTTTTTTTTTTAATTAAAAGTAAAGATTATTAAACACTCATTTATTGAAAGTTAAAAGTTATATTTGTTTTAAAATAAATACATTTTTTTTAATTATAAAAAAGTACAACAATTATAAGTAAATATATTAACAAAATCAACTATATATTTAAGCAAGATCTTAATGATTAAGGCTATTACTTTAATTATAACTAAATATTTTAGGCACATTTTATATAGGAACGTCGATTTATTGTTTATAGTATACCTAATTATATCTTATAATAATTTATAATAATTTATTTACTTTAAAGTGGTCTATATATTCTAATTATATCAAAAATTGTATTATTGTACCTAATGAATAAATAAATGTGAATTATTATTATTATTATCATTAAAATTGTAATTAGTGAAAATTAGATCCCCGCCAAAATATTTTTAAAAGCCCAGTTCAGTCGCTCAAGCTTGTCGGAATAAAGAGACCAACATTCTGATGTATTATTATGGAATATTACTTAAAAGTATTAAGTAATGTGCTTTAATCAAAAATACAGAAGACAATCGCTTATCAATGAAGTTCAATATTTAGTTTATGTAGTTTATATTCAATATGCATTATATTGTATAGACCATACTGTGACAGAATGTGTAGGTAATTAAAGAACTATTAATTGGAATTTAAAATAGGTACGATACAAATATGCATAATATGGATTATTATATATATCAAGTTATACTGATAGAGTAGATCATTCATAGAATACAACTGCTATAACTGTCGTTATATAAAAGTATTACGTTGGCAGTGGCATGTTTATTAATTATAAGATTTAAAAAGATGTGTGTAAAACAATTAAGTAAGTAGGTATGGAAAACTAATATGTAATAAATTAAAAATAAAAATAATATTTATAGAACAAATCTTCGTGTTGTTAGAATTGAAACCTCTTTAATAACTAATTAATTTTTAGTTAGGTACCTAAAATAAATGATTAATTACTATTATAACTAATGATTTGTAAATATAATTTGCCATATCTAAAATAATTGAAGTTTAAATTATAATATCTAGGAACTGAATATGATATAGTTTTTTATTAACTGCATTTTAAAAATGAAATTAAGGCCGTTTAATTTAAGCCTTAAAGGTTATAAAATGTATGATTTGTTTTTCAATTTTCGTTTAGATTATATATATTACACTACCTACTTACTCAATATCGATTAATCAGTTTAACTGATTAATGATTACCGATTTCGCTTTTAGTAATATTATATTATATATATTTTATTTTCATTTTAAACTGAAAACATAACTTCCTTAATGATAGCTATCAAAGTACAGTTAATTGAATTTATAGTCTTAATCTAAACTTGGGTGTCTGGATTTAATTATATTAAAACTAATAACATTTATTAATATATTTATAATAAATTACAACTATGTAACATGAAACAGTTAAATAAAAAGTAATATATGGTCATTGTATTTTAAAAGTAAGTAAGTACCTACCTTGGAGGGAATATACGTCGGAAATGTTTAAAGATTGGTATATAAATTTAATATATAATATTTACAAAACCATCGTTAGATAATTATTAAAGATTTTTTAAAATTAGCATACAAAAGTATGTACTTGTAAGACCTGCATTAGATAAAAAATTGAATTAAAAGTAAAAAATAGACGACTAAGTATGTAATATTCATGAAAGGTTAGTTATGAACCTTATGTTGTAAATATAGAAGTAAAAACTGAAATAAAATAAAATTTGAAATTAAAGTTAAGTTACTACATATTTTGAATAGGTATATATATATAATAATTTATAATAGAATAAAATTGTTATTATATTTACGTATTAATTAAAATATTATAAAATATTAGTTAGGAATATTTTAATTATGTCAAGTGAATTTTCAATTTATTTTCAATTTGTATTGACTACATACTTATTATAAAGAAATCTATATATACTATATTATATTACCTATATTAACTATATTAGGAATTTTATCAATGTTGGTTTATGATCTCTAAAGTCTTTTTTTTGTAAATTATTAAAATTAAATTTAATCTACATATAAAAATTATTCTAATTAAATACAATTATGTCTTATTAATTTAATTCAATTCATGGTTATTATTTTTTAATAAATTCAATTTTCCTGATTTATAGTTGACTCTAAACAACGAGATAACATTTTATTTTTTACAATAATTCTTATAAAAAATAAATGTCGATTTTAAAATAAATATAAAATTGAGTTAAAAACTATTTTAACCTTATTTAAAAAATACCAATCGAACAGTGCATGGTAAGTTTATTCCTGTTAAATTTAAAAATATGTTGTGTTTTTATCGTCATAAAAAAAACTTTTTAAAGCAATATAAAATTATGTACACCGAATGTTTCATATTATCTATACAGCTATACATCAACTTTATTAATAATTAATAAATATGTTTTTTTTATAATGACATATTTGAACTTTTAAGACATATTCCCAAAGGTTTTAAGTTAAATATTTTATTTAAGCTTCACAGAAAAGTAATTAAAAATATTTTTGTGTTGATGGACGTACTTTTTCATTCAAATACATATTATGTAATAGTATAATTTAGCCAATAATTATTAAATAAATTATTGTTTTAATTAAAAATGAATTTGAATTATTTATTTTTAATTAATATATTATAAAATTTGCAGTAAGTATCTATTTTGGATATACCTTTAATTATACCTGATTAAGTATTAAATCAATCATAAATAATAAAAACATCAACATTATAACGTATAGTAAGACAATTAAAGTCCCTACCTAGTATTATCAAAATTTATCACCTGAGATTGACGAGTTATTACAAATAAAAATGTATTAACTACTTACTGTTTGTTAATTATAATGAACCCGAGAGAGTTGAAAGAAGCAAAAAAGTTAAAATAAATCAATTTGTTTGAGATTAAAAACAAAATAGAAGAAATGTAAAGTTAACAAAATCAAATAAAAAGTAAATTAATTATTTTTTCATTGAAGAAATATTTTAAAACTCCATTTTCTGGCATGGATTTAAATAAAATTGCACGAATAAATAATAAATATTATTTAGACAACTATAGGAAAATAAAAAGTGAATTATACGTAAATTATACATACGGCGTGATAACTTGTTTATATAGGCCACATATGTGTTACATATATAAAACAGATGGTTATTTGAACTTAGTTACAATTATTTAGTTATCTATAAAATTAATTGACAATGAAAATTTACTATTTAACTTATTGTAACTGTTTGATTCCTGAGTTTTATGCTCATCTGTGCTCTTGAGCACGATACATTCTACCTAACTTTTCACTACCATAATTTTGAGTAATCAAGAAGGTAGATACATAATACAGTTATCGTTTTATTTTCTAAATTAAAGAGAAACAATGACCTAAAATAAGAAAATCTACAGGTTAGATAGTAAGATCTATAGTAAGATCGTTAGTTTTTTAAGAAAACATACTAATCGTGATATTATAATAATACCTTCTTATGTGCGATTATTTCCGGAAAATATATTTAGATATATAATATAAATAGAAAATATCAAATTTTAGCGGTCCATATACCTCCTCAAGGCATCGTGGATATAAATGCGTATTAATTGCTTATATTGTTTATAATTATTTTCAAGGAACCGGAAACAACAGAAAACTGTTTCATTTCCATTACGTATCTACACTTAAAGTGAATACGTGAATTCGACGATGATACGCATTCACATTCATTATTGCCTGATGTAAACATTATAATATTGATATCTTTATAATTACAAACGATTTCCGTTTATTCAATTTCGTGTTTGTTGTTATAATTAATTATTTCTCTTAGATCATCAGTCAGGTCCATTATACGTGAAAAGCAATAATAATATTATTATAAAAATCAGTCCTTGCGGGCTGGTTTAACAAAAAGCATCTACCGTTTGATTTACCCACGGTCTTTTGTTAATTTTTTTAGAATATTATATATATTTAAATACGAACCAAAGGCAAAGTGTATAGGTACTAGTATACAATATATTGTATTCATTCCATGGAAAACAGACGATTTTTTATTTAGAATTTTTCGGTATTATTCTATACATCATTCGAATATCGAATACTGATCTCAAAATAATACTACATGCACTTATATGCGCTCAAAAAATAAATTAACCTTCTAGACTTATACAAAAACAAAATTAGTAGGTAAAAATTGGAAACATAGTTTTCATAAAATAATATTTATAAACAAAATGTTAGACGTTTATAATAATATTTAGGCCAGAGGATAAGTACAGTACTTATATATGAGGTAAATGAACGAATTAATGTGGAAGACAAAACAAAAAAAAACGAATATTTTAAATAAGATGTATTACATGCATACCTATCTAGAAGTTGTTTTAGTAGTTTCGATAGTTGTAGAAAAATTCTAGAGGACGTAATGTATTGAGATTAAATAATATGATGGTAAAGAAAATTTGAAGGAAATATGGTAATTATAAAACAAGGAAAAGGGATAAAGGGATGGTTGAAGTTGCGTAATGTAGTTTTTTTTTGAGGATCATAAAAATATAACTTTTCATTATTATTTTACCTAGGTACCTATTTTACAGAAATAATTTTTACGATTTGTATGCTATATAATTGTATTTTTGTATAATATTATAATAACAGATTAGCCATTATCACAGACTAAGATGATTACAAATGTGAATAATAAAAGAAAACATTACTTCGTAACGTTATAAAAAATTATGGTTATAACCACTTTATCCTAACCTAATCTTGCTTGCTCCTTTGGGTGATTCAATATAAAGAAGATTTTTGGGAAGTATTTGGGAGAGATCACAGTGAGTGAAATTTCCGTATTACTTATGGTGGTTATATTATACGACCCATAACGGGAGGGCGAAATTAAAACGTTTTCAAAATGTGTTTTAATCATAATTTTAATTGACTTTAACATCTAACAAAATAGAAACTATCTCAATATTATTAACCTAATTATATTTTTCGGTGACATAGGGGTGTTTCTATTTGTTTTTATCGATCAGTACAAAATAATAACACTAGGGGACATTTATAAAAGAAAATATATAAGCAAAACATATGATATGAAATATAAGTGAATATTATTAAAAAAATATTTATTTTTTCTACATAAATTTGTATAATTAATTTAAAAGTTTAATTTATTTTTTTAACTTTACAAATAAACAAATTATACTATTTATAACTACAACTAGATCTATATCTATGAACAAGAAGCAAAACCAAACCAAATTTCCCGTTCAGGGCAGTAATCATGTCTTCAATCTTAAAAGTAAAAAGCAAGACAGCGTGTAAATATAAATTAGACACAAAAAAACATAGAAGAGCCAATTGTTTTTAGGATATGATGATTAATAATATTAATTAATCTATTGGCAATGAATAAAATGCAATATTATTATAATATATTATAGTGTAGATACCTACGTTTAAAAATAAAATGATTTCATCTATGAAAGTTTAGGTATGTAAAAATATGTTATATAAGTTAGAGTATGTATGTTTTATAAGTTATGAAAAAACATCCTTAAAATATAAAACAGGTATTGGACGGCTTGCTCAAATACAGAACGTATAGACTTCGAAAGGGAATATATTATAATTTATAATAATAAATTCTTCAAAACTAAAAAAGGACATTATAAAAAAAGGGATTGTATATGCCTTATGATTATATTGAATTAGTTGATTGGGTTCCAGTTATTAAAATATGATAATATTATTCAATAATTTACAATATAAATGATAATTACGAAGCACCTCCAGAAAATAAGATTTTAAGTGTTTATTTTTTATAAATTAAAAAAAAAAAATAATACTAAAAAATAGCAGATTTTACTTATACACATACAATTTAATGTTCCACGTAGATTTCTTCCACCAAAAAATTCTCCTATAATCTTCTTCTTCAAGTTTAGGACCTCTTGTTTTACCTCCTCGTCGGTCGAAAATTGATTTCCACCCATATAGGTCTTCAGGGAGGTGAAAAGATGAAATTCTGAAGGAAAGCCAGGGGGAAATGCTGTGTGGTTCAAAATGTCTGGTAATATATAAGAGAGATATAATTTTCACCCAGAGATTCGCATCCTCTGGTCTCGTCACATTTGCGTTTATAGTTGATAACTATAATAGGTAATAATTGAGTAATGAAAAACTATCCGCTCACAAAGACGACGAATGGACCAAACGTTTTGATGAATTTCTTAAATTCCCGACAAACTAACGGTTAATTTTCTTACCATTACAATATATTATATAATTTGTATAATTTTATTGTCATCAGCGCAAGCGCGTTTCCGAGATCCGATTACGAATCGTCCGGACGGCCGCGATATATATATATAGGTATAATATTATTATATCGTACCAAACACATCGCACGTCCGTCGTTTATAACGTTTTGGCAATGGCGACGGTCGGATCGTTGCGCGTTGCAAGACCGCCGCCATCGTTTTCGAATGGAAATCATAATAATGATAGTACAATATAATATGACGATATTTCGGCGTTTGGTCCGTACAGGCGACAACTAGTATTGACTAGCCTATACTATATATTATTATAAAACTTTTGGCGGCGACGGGTCATAAAAAAAGACAAATCGTTTTCGTTATTATACGGTGTGATTCGCGAAACACGATCAACCGACCTGACCTGACCCGACCCGACCCGACCCGATCTAACCTAACGTCATCTAACCTTCACTGTGCGTATATTTGTAGTTTATATTTGGACATTTTAAC
Source organism: Eriosoma lanigerum (assembly GCA_013282895.1). Classification (NCBI taxonomy): domain Eukaryota; kingdom Metazoa; phylum Arthropoda; class Insecta; order Hemiptera; family Aphididae; genus Eriosoma; species Eriosoma lanigerum. The sequence goes on from CM023362.1 coordinate 14,595,774, forward strand.
TATATGAGTATAGGTAAACAATAGTGGTATCGACCAACTTGTATATTCCAACGCGGTACCTATACCTATACCTATACCTATTTATATATCACTTTTAGTAATTGTTAGGCGTATTGTTTAACGATAAGGTTTAAAAGATGCGTAAAATTATTTCTTCTATGAAAAAAAAATAATAATAATAATACGCTCGTTCCAATAGAAGAATAAAAATATTTTGACGTTATTCATTGATAGGTACTGTCAAAATTTAGTATAGTTCACATTGTATAGCAATAATATTTATGATACTCTGTTATAAAATAATAAGTATTAATAAAGTAATAACTAACAAGTATTATAAGAATAGATAGGTATAAATTCCAATTGAATTTGCCATTTGTAATATAACAATGAAAGCCATATAATAATAATCAACTCAATATTATCCCGTTTTAATATTTTAATATTATTATTCAAATTTTTATCTTAATATTAATTTACTTATTTTAAAATATGATTTTTTTAATTATTATTATTACCTTTGGCGATATGACTTTTTTTTCACACAAGAACTACCATATTTCTCATTAATTTATTGATCGGATAATTTTTAAGAAATATTTTATGTATCAAAATCAAAATGATTCCAATGTGTAGTTTATTATATTAGCTAATCTATTATAATTTAGGTATATTATATGGATAATACAAATTATAGTTATATAGTCATTAACTGTAAATATCTGTGGATTAAAAATAAAACTTCTACATAATGTTAATATATAATATTTAATAAAATATGGGTCTATTATTCTGTATTTTGTATTATAAATTATAAGTAATTCATTTTTCAAATTAATTAATTAAACATTTTTTAACTAAAATGTTTTTTCCTTTATTTATTTAAGTGTAAGTATACTTATACTATTAATATCTTTAGTATATAATTTTATAAATGAATTTTAATAATTAATAACCTTCTTAACAACATATTGATTTTGATATTTGATATGTGTTAAGTTTTATAAAAGTTAGCTAAATAATAATTAATTTGTTGAAAAATATCAATTAATTACTATTTAAATACGAGTATATATATATTTAGATTCTAAAGGAAAATTTGTAAGTAATATAAAAAATAATTTAATTACTGAAAAATATATATATTAAGTATACTCAAGGTTGCAGAATTATACACAATTAAATTTGAATTATGAAAGTATTAGATAAGTACATCATTAAACAAAATTTAATTATTATGTAGAATCAATATTGAATCATAAAATTATGTCAGACGTCGTGATTTAAAGAGTGAGATTTAATAACAGAGAAAGAGCATTTTTAACATGTTTCACTAATTTGTTATTAATAAGTACATACCTATTGAATCATATAATATAAAATAAATAAATCGGGTACGAATCTGACTTCAATTTATCGTTTATAAGCGAAACTAAATTTATAAACATAACGGTAATTTTTTTTACAAGTATTTTTTAAAATGTTCAGTAATTTTTTTTATATATAAAAAAAAAAATAACTAGAAAAAATCTCAAATAAAGTAATTGAAAATAATAATCCCAAAATTAAAATTAATCCTCTTTGCATTTTTGCATTTTATTATCTTTTTACAATTAATTAAGCAATATGTATAATATATTCTTATTTATGTTTATGTGGCGGGTATATGCAAAGTCTGAATACTTAACACTATATATTATAGTTTTATGGAGTGTGAGAGTGACAAATTATGAGGTTAAAGTCACTTCCCTCTTGGGAACAATTCATTATTTCAATTCGCAAAATTATTGTATACCTACTATTATTATTAAACAAATAAGAATACATATATTTTTTGTCATTTATAATTAATGTTTTAAATTGCATGCTAGAAAAATTGAAATCATTATTATACGATATGACACTCAACCTAGGCGAACTATAAATATTGTTATTCGCGTAGACGAGTATTCATCGACAATCATCCCTATTGTAAAACTATAATAATTTACAATTATAATGTGGATATTTTAGTCCGAGTAATTATTCCAAAGTATGTATTTCAACTGCACATTCATAACTTTATATGTACCACTTACCTCGTCACGTTCATCGTTCATCAACAAAAAAAAAACCAAACAAAAAAAATTTATATTTGGGTAAAACGACTGGTAGAAATGGATGGGACACAGCACAGCACAGCACACAGGATGATAAGCTATTCCTTTTTATTCTAATAGTTAACATTTTTCATCCCTAAATGTGAATTGACAATAGCCTTCAGAGGGTATTTATAGCTGATGAATACTAGAATTATTAACCATCGCATCACTCGTTTCGACCCACGTTGACCATGGGTAAAACACACACCAGTCACAATAAGACATAATATAATACGAATCGTAATAATCATCACCGAGTACCTAGAAAATGAGCAGGTAAATTAAAAGAAACGGTTAAATAAAATGAAAAACCTTTTACAAATTTATTTAAAAAATGTTCAACGGTGGTACCAAGAAATTTTTTTTAAACGTGAATAATTAAATTAATCGTCTATGCCAAATTATACACTTATTTTATAAATAGAATATATTACAGAGTGGAGTAGTCATTGATTATACTCGCGTAACTTGCGAGTATACACGAACGTGGAATTGAAATTCGATGTGGGCATTTTTTTGAAATTGTTTATTAAAAACAATATAAGTGCATAGTGCTTTGGTGAGGAAAAAGAGCGTATGGTACACACCTGTCAGCGGTTAGTTGTTGAGAGGGGGGGGGAGGAGTTATACCTCTTATTTTTTTTAAAAAATATTTCACAATAACCTTTTTAATTCGTAAAAATTGCAATGTATTTAGGTGTTGATATATTTGTTTTAATTTCTATTTTGCTATTTTCTATTCTACAACTGATTTTTATATCGAAATTCAAACACCGCGAAGTATACGTAGATGATTATAGGTAGAGGTATACGAAACGTCGAAAATTGGCTTTCTTTAGTTTTATCGTTTATGCGCAAGTGTTGATACTCACCGAGGAAAATACGTTAAAAACGCACAGATGTCACCGTATATTTTATAGTAATGTTTATATGTACTTGTAAGAGCCGATGCGGTCGGAAAACGGTCGTCGACGCGGTTTAACAGAAAGACGTTTTCTAGCGCGTGCGTGCGGTTTTTCGAGCAGACTTTGAACGACTGACTCATATAATTATAATATGCACTTGTGTAAACTATATGTATAAAAAAAAAAATATATATATATATATATATATACACCATCGACTTTAATAATATACTTTAAGTACTAAAATGTACAAGTGTGTGTGTGTGTGTGTGTGTGTGTGTGTATACGGAGTGAGCCTGTTGGCTTTCCGTGAAATAATGCCAAAAACTTCGACGGCGGCCGAAACCGGAGCAGCGGACCGCGTGTATAAATGGTATACTTAAAACGGTATGCAGCGAGATGTCTTTATAGCTAAAATTGCACTCACCGCCGTGTACAGACGGTAAAATGTATACGGCAAACGATTTATTATTCGCTCACAACATCATTACACAAAGGTACTTATAACATTGGAATATTCGTCGTCGTAAGTACATAATAATAATAATAATAATAATAATATAATATTATTATCAGTTATTACTCAGTTGATAAATATTTCGCGCGCGCGACTCTACTGAACCATAATAATATACAATATATATATATATATATATATATACCTAAACGTTCTAAGTAGCGTTATAATCGTGGTACAGATGTGAAAAACACGTGTTGTAAACAATAATTATTATACAAGAGCACGTACATAAACCTACGTACGGTACGTTCTCGTTCGCCGAATATATTTCCCGTGTGGAGAGACGATCACGATTTACATAAATGAATAATAACCGATATTATGATATTATAATATTACGATAACGTATTTTTGGTCGGGCGTTTTACCTTGTATGATAGAAACATTATATTATTATTATTATTATTATTATCGTTTTTATTGGCAGACGTGACGTGTGCGATGTGTGTTTTTTGGCCTTTTGGGTGAACAGCAACCGCGATATTGCACGGGAGACCAAATGAAAATATGTTTTAATTTTGCGTCCGAAACGAAATTACAGCTACAATAATAATATTAGTTATTATATATTGCTGCAGTGACTATTAATAAATAACTAAGTAGGTATGCAAATATTGTTACCTAAAGAACGTTCACGGTATGCGGTATGCCGATTAGTAGGTATAATGAATCGTGTCGTTTTCGTAATGTCTTTGCGCGGTCTCTTGGAAAGACGGAGAAAACGCGCCAATAATGTCAAACGATATTATTACAACGATAATGCGCCGCGAGTGTATGTAATTTAGCTTTTCCGAGACATTGTCCTGCCGGTGATATATTGTAGCATAACACTATAATATTATGTAAATATAACGTTAAAAATATCAATCGAACGTATCTGTGAAATACTCGATGACCGTAACCGGTACCCTACCGATAACCGCAATATCGCATACCGCGGATTCGTTCGATTGACGTTAGTTTATTTTTTATCATTTTTTATTCACAATATTACGTAATATTTTTATAACATCCCATACCTATTTTGTCTGAGACGATCGCGTGTCACACCACGTGGGGGCGATACGATGAATATTATTCGGATTTTCCATCACACACGACGGCGGCATCAGCGGCTGCAGCCCGCGTTACAGAACCACTCCGGTCGGCTGTTGGAACGAGAAAAAAAACAAAAAAAATTAAAAAAAAAAAAAAATATGATCATATTTATAACATTGTTTTTGTTCGTTCTACAGAGATAAATACCGAAACGAACGAGTTACAAAAATAACAATACATTGTTAGGTACCGTTCTATATGTGTATAAATATTATGATTTACGAACACGTTGTATGCAATCATGTATGGCGGATCATTGTCGGCATGCGGTGGCGTCCGTTGGATTCGTGCGGATTATTTTTGTAAAAAAAAAAAAAAAACTCTGATTCCGTCGGTGTGTTTTGATTGTTGATTGTCAATTTTTTTAAAAAAAAAAAAAAAAAAAAAAATTGTCCTGTTCTTCTACGATCGGCGGACGAAACGAACGACAGACGCGATCGAGTTTGTTTTCATGACGCCCGCGAAATCGTTTGATTTACAATCGTGAAACACGATACGACGATGTGCGTACCGCGCCGCCGACGAGTTAGTTGTGGGCGGGCAGGGTATGGATATGGCGAAAAATTCGCGGGATCGACGTTTCAAACAATATTATCGTGACGTAACGAGTGTTGAATACCGTTATTTGTCGGACGTGTAATGGACGACGGTGGTCGAGAGACGCGCGACCCGCCGATGACGTCCGCGACAACCGCACACCGAAAGCGCACTGGCGATCACTAGCGGCGACAACGAGCTTTTTTGGCGCGTTTCGCCAGTGGCGGCGGCGGCGGCGGCGGCGGCGGCGGCGGTGTACGGTGTATGCTTATTTTAAGTGTCGGTCCGCCCGACGTGACGTTCGGACCGCCGCAGCAGCAGCACCGGCACCGGCCGCGGTTATATAGAGCGGTCGCCTTGGAACGTGTGTATACACGCCGCGCGTACACGAAAACGGCCGCGCGTCCGCCCGCCGCGAAACGGGCCGGCGGCGTACACGGATATTATAACGGCCGCAAGCTCGTCCCGCCGCGGAAACCTTTGGCCGCGACGGCGGTGTTGAGGCGGCGTTCGGCGCGACGAGCGATCGCGGACTGTCGCGCGCTAATATTATGAATAGAATACACATTATATGTATATATATATATATATATACGCGAGCGGACGCGAACACGCGTTCCGACCAGGAATAACTCGAACGGCCGACGTACTTTGCCAGAAAAAAAAAATAATACTTATTTTATGATCTTTTTTTCTCTACCATACCGATACCAAAGTTTTACCTATATACCGCGACCACCGTCTATAATTATATACGTTAAGGGCACATGCCCCGAGCCGCACATTTTTACGGGCCACTCGGCCCAAAATATAAGAAATTTGAATTCGAGTTCTCGAGTTTCAATCAATTTAAAAAATATCGTTTTCCTAAAATACGAATGTCGTTCTAAGAATTATTATCATAAAATTGTATACGAGTCGTAACTGCATAATTAATTATTATTATAATTATTGTTGATTCGGTGACATAATGATTAAAAATGTTTGCACGCGTTAAATTATTGATAATGATATTATATATTAAATAATTAAATAGATAGATGATAGATGGAGTTGAGAGTGATATGAAGATAGCGCTGGTGTGAATGGTCGAGATATCCATATAATTAGAACTTAGAAGGTTGGGCGAAGAAGAAGAAGATTACTAAATTTGTTTATTATAAATAAATATGTGTTAATGTATAATTGACACTAGAAACACGTTTAACACGTGATGGTGAGTTTAAGTTTGTAATTTTTATAGTGCATAATCTAAAGCTCCGAAATCCCTTGGAGCTACCTTAATTCTTTAATGATCCCTGAATCCCTTAAAGTTTAATTCCAATACTGGTAATATTCTGTATAATTATGAATTGTATATAATTTACTGATACGTTACCTACCTACTGATTAATATAATATTATAATTGTTGTATTATACTATTATACCAAACCGATTATCCGATTGACCAACGTGCACAATCTACGATATACTACGTGTTAATATTAGGTATTATGAAAATTAAACGCCTACTACTAATTTGAATAATTGCAATATGTTTTTATTTTTGTACATATTTAAATAAAGTTATTTAGAGTTCTATGAATTGCAACGATAATTATATTACAATATTATTTGCAAAATGATCACGAAATTGGGATTTCAAACGAATATCATTGTATATTTACCTAATAAGAATATAAGACTTTCGAATTTTTGATATTTGTGTTTTAGTTCGATTTTTTTTTTATCGTCCGCGATCGCTCTGTATGTATAATACAAAATAAAATGATTAAATCTACATTATCTCATAAAACTCTTGAACTATTGTATCGATTTAAAGACTTAATTTACGTAACAAATATTATTTTGCCATTATACGTAGATATGTTTAATAACATATAAAATTACGCATTAGACTTTTAGCTTTGGTTTCAGTTATTAAAAATAAATAAAATCATTTTAATTAAACTATTAAAAATTTAAGGCGGTAACTAAAAAACAGTATAAATGTTTGTCATTTTATATGTATAGATAATAACTGAAAAATTATAAGTGTTAAGTATATATACAGAAAAATATCAAAGGAGCCTTTAAAGAACCCTTTTTGTGTGTCTAAATACCAAAGACTTGTTTTAATATTTTTTTTTTTTTTAATTATTCGGCTATTTAATTACTAGAGCTAAGACTTTGATGTCTTTTATTTGCATTATAAAACGTAATACTATACAAGTGTTTTAGGTAATAATGACCTTTTTTTTTCTAATTTAAACTTTTTGGGGTTTTTTTTACTGTTTTGATAGTAATTTTTACAACATTTTAATTTCTTCTATAAACATAAATTAATATTATAATTAGATAACTAATAAAATAAAATCAATTTTTATCGTTTTTAAATCAATTTATTATTGTCACTTTAAATTTAATATTTTACTTAGTTTAAATATTAAACCAGTACATGATGATTGAAATTGTGACAATAGTACATGTTTATTAAATATATTTTTCTATTAATACGTAAAATATCATCAAATAATTAAATCATAATTTTAAAAACATAAATGAATTACATACTTACTACCTACTTACATTAAGTTAATTGCATTTTTCTTGTGAGCTATAATAAATAAACATTTATCTCATTTTTTACAGTTTTTGTTATTATTGCATTTTTACAATTATCTTGGGTATACAATTTCTAGATCTATAATTAGATAGCATTATAATTTACTAATATGAACACCTGAAAAATTAATAGTTTTACCAATAATTAAAGAGCTGTTTTTTTGTCTTTTAGAGAATGGTTAATATTATTAAAAAATTGTTTTAAAAATGTGTATATTACGAAGAACTGTAATTTTATGGTATGCTTTTATTCAAAACAAAAAAAAGTAAAATAATTCAAATTTTGTTTCGCGTTACATACAAATCTAATATTTTAATTACCAGTGCTAATAATACAGAAGCCAATTTGTAACTATTTTTTTTCCGTTTAATTATTAAATATTAACTTCATTAAATATTCATAATGGTATTATAATAATAAAATTTCAAATAAATTATTATTTTATTATCGACAAAAACAAATTATAAACTGCATATTATTTTGCTTAAGTATTTTCTGACAAGGGACAACGTCACCAATATTTAATCACGAGTATTAGTGTTGATGTTAAAAACATTAAACATTTTTTTAATTTCCAACTTTTCTACTTTCAATAATGATATTTTGTTTTAAGTAAACTTCGATTAACATAAATCAGGTCTATGAATTGACCATCTCATAATTTCGTAATCAAGAAAAAATTTGTAATTTAAGTTTCATTAAACAAACATTGATTAACGTAATAAACGTGACCCTTCAACACAATAATAATTTTGCAGAAATCAGATTTGAATAATATTAATTAGAAGGAAATGCGTATTAATACAATGGAGATACCCTCCTCAGATTCACACCACAATAACCCATTTACCAAAGCATGTGTCAGACGCACGATATTTTATCATAATAACATTATACAATATAGATCGCATTCATATAATAGTTGGAAAAATATATTATTTATTTAATTTCTACAACAAAAGGCATATAAATAATAAAAAGTTTAGTTTTTAGAAAATATTATTAAATATTAGATAAGTATTTAGAATGTAACACGTTAATATTTTGTTTAAAAGAAATATATTTTTACATATGACTTTTGAAATGTAATATTGCAACATATATTGAACGAGGGAATTTCTAAAAAAACATACATAATATTATATATATACTTGATGAATTTAGGAAGTCAAACAAAAGTTAAAACTATCATAAAATCAACTCAAATTTAATAATTTTAACTAATTATTTCTACATATAATATTATTACATATAGAGGGTTATCAGAATATTGTTTTATTAAAGTAAAAGAAAAACATTGTAAACTTGATTAAATATTAGATACTATTTGATGTAGCATAAGTTTTTATAAGTAAACAACTTTTTTAGATACTTTTTCACAGTTTAAGACTATTAAAATTAACTCGTATAATTTTCTTAGAATAACTAAGAAACTATCCATAAGAATTCTGATAATAATATATTATATATTATATGTAAAAGAAGTAAAAGAGTTTATTATTTATATACACATTTATAAAAACTCCATATCATCACTGGTTATATATTTATATATATATATATATATACCTATTGTAAGTGACATAAAAAAAATAGTATTGTATAATATGGATATGAGGTATACGTACTTAATTTTTTTAGAAAAAAAGTCATTATTTAGGTTAAAAAGTGGAAAGATACAGCTTAGGTGAATCACCAAATATACAATTTTAAAAAATAGGTTATTCATTTTATAGTTTGTTTTTTTCAACTAGTATAGTTATAGATATTGAATGTTTATTAGTTTATTACAATAAGTAAATTCCCGTGGGTGTACCAAACTAGGTATTAATATTTACCTACATAAATTATTTAAATAGGTTACGTAGTAACTGGGTTCGTGTGTACTTATCTAATATTCAATAACAATAATAATACTAAATTTAGCATTCACATTAATCCCATGTGTTTTTAATAATATTATGCACAATTATTATAATATAATATATTATTGTAGTAACGGTATAACTTTATTATCAGTGACGTAATTAAGGGGTGGTAATAGGAATAGATCCCCTCCAAAGGATATGTACTGTACTTGAAAATACGGTGAACACATGTAACATATAATATATTTTGTGAATAAAAATGGCTCTACCTTCAAGATAATTTTCCAATTATTACGCCACTGTACAAGGTTGCTCGTATTGTGTTTAAAATATGTTTAAAGTAAACTGCACACAAATGTACAATTGTTTTTTTTGTTTTTTTTTCTGTTTATTATTAAACGAGCACAAATAATATAATACGTAGTGTATCCATAATTGGAAATTATTTGAAAATTGCTCAACAAAAATTATATTATTATCGGCGTTACACGTGATAGTGCGATCTGTCGATGGTGGTATATTTTTTTCGATTCTGAGCGAACCGAGGAATGTATTTGTTTCGCAAAGTTGGTTTATAACCATATATAATCTAATTCTACTCACATGTGACGTGTGCGGTAAATCGTTTATTTAGAATAGGTAGTGATTTAACGAGGCATGTCAGAGAGCATATACAGGAAGAAAACCATTACTTTCGTTACTTTTAAGGTATACCTATGCGATAAATCGTTTATTCTGACATGATTTTTTAACTATATTTACAAACTGATAAGATGTTCGTATTACACAAAGATTGTAAACCTACAATATGTATACACGCTTTTAATATTATTTTTATAATTTTTGCTACATTATATTCCAAACACCTGTATAAAATGTAATATTATAATACCGCGATCGAGACTGTGAATGTAATGCTCTTAAATTGTCAGAAAAAAAATCAACATATGATTTATATTAGGTGTACAGTGCGAAAAATTGTTTTCAAAAATTCGTTTTTGAACTAATTAAACGTAGGTGAGTATCTGAAATATTATTTTATAACTTTACAAAAAATCATGTTTTAACTTATCGCTATCATAGCCAAAAGTTTTATTGCTTAGGCAATTATTAGGTACACATTGAATATTTTTCTCTTTATATAAATTAAAAACTAAAAATGTATTAAAACATTATAATAGAAGCTAATATAATATTTGTTATGAAATATTTTAAATATTTATTACATTAATGTAAGTAAAAATTATAATTTTATCTGTTAACTTTTTTTTAGATTCTGAACGAAGAGATGAATATATTGGTTTTACAAAAATGTTTTATTTTTATGCCGAAGACATTTCTTATGGTAGAAATAATGGATCGACACCACAAATAAGATATGCTTTCGAAAGATAATTTAATCTACTTGCTACTCTACTTAACTCGCTTTTTCGAATTTCTCAATAGTTTTTCCTCGGAATAAGAAAAACTAACAAAAAATAGTTGAAAACTGCGAAACTCATGGAAACTGTGACTTTTGACAAATTTAATTTAAGTATTTTATGATAAGTAATGCATTTTTGAATCTAGGAACTTGAAATTTGTTTGAATATTCTCATAGGTAGTCTTCATACGCAATAAAATTTTGGAATGAATTATCAGTCACAAAATATTATTTTATATCCTAGTTTTGTGCAGAATCGTACTTTCGAATGAAATATTTCATTCATATCTATTAATTATAATAAAGCACTAATTTCACTTTATTCATTGTTCAAATTTCAAAATAATATATTAAAAACAATTATTGATTATATTTATATAATCATTGAATAATGTACTTTCGAATTTCTATGGATTAATCACATTGATGTCGGGAAAACGTTTTTCATATTCTATATTCCATATTGTTAACGAATCAAATTGATATTGTTGTGCATCACTAATTTATAATATACACAATAATGGTCTACGGATTTAAAGGAATGAATAACAGGTATATATTATCCCTATTTTAGGAATTGTGAATATTATGTATGTAAATAGGTTACCAAAATAATAATTTAATTTGGTATTAGGTATAAAACATTTTAGTTAATTTATTGTATTTAAATAAGTATGATTAAGTAAATTTAAAGGTTTTGAAGTTTTGTTATGATTTTTTTTTATCACTAGGTACTTAAACGAGAATATCCCTTTTATACGAAATAAAATTTTATTTCTACATTTTACCATAATAAATTCCTAATTACACCAATGGTCACCATCTATAAGTTGATTTTACATGATTTATGGTATAACAAAATAAATTAAAAAGTAATTTTCAAAATAAAGAAAAACAATTTTTAAAATGTGTAATACATGCGTTACCTACAATGATCTACAAAATTATGTAATATAGTAATACGAATAATATTTAATTTATTAACTGAACTTTAGTATAATATTAATTATTTTATTAAAACAATAGTTTAGTATGTATTTATTTTATTTCCGTGTTATACATTTAATATTTTCTCGTTATTTAAATTTTTTGATAAGTTCCAATAAATATGAAGAATAGTTGAATCTCTCGTTTAACATTAAGGGTCTCATTTAATATAAGGTTGTATTAAATCTATAGGCTATTTCGAAATTTATTGATTTTTATTTATATAGGTATATAAAATAAATGTATAATTTTTAACGCTTAAGAAGATTACATTTACAGAAAAAAATATTTCATAATTAAATATAACTTGATTCAACAAAATAATAATTAATAATGCATTCAAATTATAATCAAGTAAGATCTATTTTTAATATTTAAGCTTTTCCAATGGTAAGGTTAGATTCGGTTAAATTAGGTAAAACTAATCTAACCTAAACTAACCGATTATAAATAGTAACAATTTTTTAAAATATTTCATAGGAATAATTCAAAAGGTATATGAAACGTATGTGAAATGGTACGTGTAACATTGCATACCAGCTTATAAACCTCACCTATTAGTATGACAATTGTATATAAAAATCCACTACCTTATTGCTCAATGCTAGTTTATATGAATTTTAGGTGATGTTATACGTAAGTATTTTATTTACATAATAATTGGTATTTTAAACAAATGCAAAATATTTGTACTTCAATGGAAATCCAAAAGGATATGGTAATGATTATAGCTTTTATACTGAATTGAAATAATATTATATACGTATATAATATTTTCACTTATACATCGATTCTGATCAAATGCATAAATCACATTCAATTGAATTAATCATTCAATATTGAAGATATATCAATATGAATATAAGAATATGTTAAATGTTTCATAATAATATAATTTTTAGATATAAAAAATCCGAAATTCAGATCTGTTTCTATTAAGATTATCGCATTAAGAATTATAACATATTTAATAGACTATTAAAATAAATTTATAAAACGAAAAAAGAATAATCACAATATTATTAGGTTGAAAACTTAATGGACTTAAAATTAGACAAATATAGTCAATTTACTGTAAGTATAAAATTAAAAGTCAAATAATAATGCATTTGGTGTTTTAAAAAATAGTTTTACAAAAACTCAATATTTACTGTGATTGATACATTTTGAACAATTAATATTAATGCATAAAAAATTAATATTTAATTTTACCTATCTTTACAAAATATCTAAAATATGAAAAATTAAATGTCATTCGATTTACTGTATTTTCTATGAATTATATTTATACAATATTTTTATTACTATTTCCTATGTACAATTTTTATCATTTTTTTATGCCATAAATGCATAACATTATATACAATAATAATTGGTATGCAAATGCTATAGCTAAAGGCTAAAACTTCAACCTTGCAGCACTGAATAGTGAACGCAAAATAGAGATTAAAAGTTTTCACAATAAAAAATACGAGAAACATAACAAAATTATACGAATAAAATATAGTGTAACCATACTAAACTATACTATATAATACATGTATTAGCATAATATTATAGTGAGTATTTTGTTTATATAAATGATGTCAACAAGATTTTCAAAAATAGATTAATAGTTTGTCTTTAAAAAACACAATAAATTTCACAACTAGGTATAAGAAGTAACTAAATTCTATATAATTAATTCTATAAAATTCTATATAATTGTTTTTCTTCTAATCTATTAATTTATATAAACACTACGATTTCGAGATTTTTAAAAAGTGATTTTCATACATATGTATTCTTATACAAATAGATAAGATAATAAACATAAGTATTTGTTTAGATTTTAATATTAGCAAAAAGTTTATTTGTTTTCTAATTTTTTTTTTAAATAATTAAATTAAAAACTTTTGTTGTATGGAATGGGAAATTAATATAATATCCGTTGCTGTCGTGGACAATTAAATAATAAAAAGATAAATATTAAAACGTCATTTTGAAAAATTCTTAAAATATAAATGTTTTTATCAAAGAACATTTAAAATAAATAAATACAATTTGTATTTAAAAAACTTAAATAAAAATTATAAATAAAAATTGTATGTTGTCAAATTTATAATTAACAAAGTATTTATTAATTTACAAAGAACAACGCACCAAGAACTATAGAATATGTCATTTTGCGTTGTCAGAGTTTCCATTCTTTTCCATAGTCATAATTGTATTTTTGTAACTGTTATTTGTAGAGTTCTATAATAGCATAAATTAAAAAATCATTTTATTCAAAACAAATTAACACATTTTTGTAAGTTAAAATTTTTAATTATTTTAAATTTGCCGATTTTCCATTATTTTTTGGTAGTTTTTCTTCTTTAAGGAAAATCATTTGAAAAATTCGAAAAATGAGCTAAATAAAGTACCAATAAGGTGCAATTTAGTACCAAAAGTATACCATATTCGTGAAAATTGGGTCATTATTTCTACCCTGAAAAGTTTCTTCAGACACAAAAAAAAATCATTGTAAAACCAATACATTCTTCGTTTCGCTCAGAATCTAAAATGTATTAAAACAACATTCGACAACAATCCATTCAATAAGAAACTTGAAATGAATATGTGTATTAACACTAAACAATATTTGATTGACTGCTGTTAATTATGACAATTTATGAAGAATTTATTCGTATTGAATTTATCCAAAAGACTACAGCTTAAAAATAAGTCATGATTTTATGGGATACATAAACGTATATTATCATCAATAGATTAATTAACAAAAATATATATTATATATATTAAGCATTTTACAATATTTCAAGAAACGTGTTAATTCCACGAGAAAAATTCCCAAACTCATAATAATCCTAACTTATTATTTGAATTATATATATATATATATCCTAAAAATCGCTTATAAATGACATCAAGGAATATTTGGTCGTGTATTCTTATGTGGAACTCGATTAAATAAATTTAAATCATCGTATTATTAATTATATGTAAATAATAAGAAAACAATTATCAACCAATATTAAATAGCCAAGGAAGTTCCGACCTTTAAAATAAACTTTAAATCCAAAACATTATGTTACTTCAATTATATAAAACATTAAAACATCGTAAGACACATTTTTTTAAATAAAATAAGTTATATAAATTGAGCAGATAGTCATTATGAATTTACAATAAGTTTGTATTTGAAGTAAATCTAACTGAAAGAAAACATTTTAAAACTTTCTATAACATAAATAAATTATATAGGTATTAAGAACACTATCTTGATAATGTATCTAATACAAGTTTCAAAACATATTCCGTTATTTAAAATATTTAAAATATTTCGAAAATCAGTCAAATAAAAAAAAAAACTAACCGGCACACAGTGGTCTGAATACAGATATAGGTGGCAAAAATCTTATATAAAAAATTTTAATTTTTTATAATTTTCATTATAAAAATCTCATTTATACATTCTATAGAACCATAATGTTACACATATTACTTGTAAAGAAAGTTTTTAGCTATTCAATAACATACATTTCATTTTCATCTGACAACATTACTGTACAGAAATTTACTTTTTTAGAACATTGAATAATGGTAATAATAATACTATATTTTTATTTAAAATAGTTTTTACATTAACATTACTCGTATATTAGTTATATGTTAAATATAAAATTACAAATTATGTAAATATATTATATTCCCATATCTGAGAAGGATTTATTTAAATTATCATTTTCATATTGGTGAGATGTTAGTATTAATAATAATTTAACATCATTTAAAATTGTATCATAATTTTTTTCGGGTATGGGTATGTCTCTGAGTGATGATATATATGGGTCGCTGTAGATCACCACAATGTATCAAACAATCAAATGTTTGTTACGGAATTTTAAATTGAGTATTAAGCCATTCAGTATTTAACTTGAGAATACATGATTTCGATTACTTTTTTGACAACGTCAACGAAAAATTTAATATTGCACTTTCCATTAATTTAATGTATGTAAATATAGATTTTATGGAGCTTATATATGTTATAGAAGATGTATAATTTTTTTGTCTAATAAAGTCAATTAATTCTCGATTTTAAATATAAACATTATCCTCCTTATACGTTTTACTCCGAATCAAAAACAAAAAATCGTACGCTTTTATACTAGTAAAATATTAAATTAAATTAAAAAAAATTGATTAATTTATTTTAAAATTATTTTATTAAATAAAAATAATAAAATACACATATTTAAAGTTAATTTAATATAACTTACCTTGCAATCTGTTATCCGTATTAGAATAGGTATAAGTATATATACGTACTTATATATAAATATTTATGTTGTTGTAATCCTCGATTGATTACAGTAGGTAATATATAGTATATAAAAAAAGTATAAAATATTTATATGTATCCGTTTCACACTGTAAATTATCGATCGCGATGTCGATACATCAATGAAAGTTTATGAGTACCTAATATTAAATATAATTTCGTGTATAACACGCGACCCTTTCAAATGCATTATATATTATCAAACACGATATTGTAAAACAACCCAATTATCATAATATATATATATGTACTGTGTATGTTGCTATCTTATCATATATTATTTTATTTTAATCTAGGCATTTACAAAAATGATATATCTGAGTGGATATATTAAATAATAATATACCTATGTGATATTATTAATCTTATGTCGTTCATCATATATTTCACGTGTGTTCATGATCAATAACTTTGGTGTTTCCGATCACGTATATTATTTTTAATAAATATATAATTTCTGTACAAAAATGTTGTATAAATTAAAATAAAATGTATGTTATTGGATAGCTAAGAACTTTCTTTACAAGTAATATGTGTTTAATATTTGGTAAAATGAAGTAATTTTTAGTAATAGCCTTTCAAAATAAAAAAATTTAAAATTTAAAATAATTAATTTATCTGTAAATTGTTTTAGTAAAAAAAAAAAATAATAATAAAAAAAAAAATTTTTATTTGTATTACTTAAGTGTATATGTATAAAATAATCTAAACAGAATTGAAATTAAAAAAAAAAATCACATAAAAAAAAAATTTTAAAAATACCAAAAATTCCATATAATAGATATTTGAACATATAGAAATAATGTATTTAAAAAGCCATAAGTCGATTTTTTTTTATGTGCGAACTTGTGACTTAACATTATGGTTCTATAGGATGTATAAATAAGGTTTTTATAATAAAAATTACAATTTTTCATATAAGGTTTTTGCCACCTAATATCTGTATTCAGACCACTGTGCGGTAGGCACAATTTTTTTTTTAACATACCTACCTAAATCACTACTAGATTGGAAAAAAAATTATTGTCCCGATAGACAATTTTGAAATGTTTTCTAAAACTATACATATTACAGAAAAGTTAAAAAAAAAAAAAAAATTAGACTATTTTTAAATTGAATGGCCCAAACATTGAATACAATATTTTATTTCTAATTGTATTATGGTTTTTATTTCGACAATTATTGCTTATTCTAATAATCGTTTGTGTTGAACAATTAAATATTTCGCACGGGAAATGTAATGTCATCGTCTGGATGGTTGAAATTGTTTTCTTACGCTCGTAAAACTTGTACGAGACCACGCGGTGGCCGCCAACGCGCGCGATATGTTTCGACGACCTACGCGCGATTTTTTTTTCGCCTTTCTTTCCTACTTGCTATTTTTATATATTATTATAATCACGAAATACCACCGCCACCGATTTCCGTTGTAGATGAATCTCCGCCGGACCTTCGGACCCTCTGAACTTTACCATCATCCGATATATCATAACATTATATATTATTATTTTATCGGAACACATCTCCTCGCGTATTAGGTGAATTAAATAATATTAAAAACTTAAAATATCGAAAAAAAATATCCTATTTTTCAAAATAATGCGTCTAATGTACATTTTTTTGTTTTTTTGTTGTTAAATTTAATAGTGCGTTTAGGTAAATTTGGATTAGGTGTACTTCAACGCTGGACATACGCAAAGTTAAAAAATTAAAGTTAAGTTAATTTTTGTTAAACTTTTGACTTTACAATTAAAAATAATTCCATTTTAGCTAAACTTATTTCGTTTTATATTAACTTGATAAATAACGAGTTATTTTTAATCATCATGTTTTTGTTAATTTTTTTTTTAAATATATACATTTTAAAATAATTTTCGATATTAAAATTAAATCAATATTCAAAAACATAAAAATTATCTCTACTGTTTCACAATAATGTTTATTTGTATTACTATTTTATATTGTTTTGTTATTTTTTATTTTGATATACACAATCAAAAACTGTTCACAACAATAATATTATACACAATATGTGTATACATAATATTATTGCCGTATACACCACGCCGCATAATTGACGTATACAACATATATTCTCAGATTCTAAAACGTCAGACCGTCAAACAAGTAAATAAAGAAACCTGTTGTGAAAGGACTTACTCTCTTAAGTGACGACGATAACGAGCAAGGCTTAGGGGAAGTATAAAATATAGGCTTCTCGGGATTTATGCTTTATAACTCTTAAGTCCTTTACTCCCGATCATTTGATTACGATAACGACCGATGGATGATCGAGAGTGAAGTTTTTTTGACCAAACGATGTCGCACTATCTCTCAACTGACTATACGATAACGAGCATTGGGTGATATATACGACACATCTTAATACCATTTTAAAGTGGTTATTTCCTTTATGTCTTCCATTAAATTAAAAACAACAAAAACGGGTTTTAATACACTTTTAAACATGTTTAATTATTTTTTATTAAAACAAGTAAAAATAAACAATTTTTTTATTACACAAAAAAAAGTTATATTTATCTATGTAAAAATATAAGAGTTACTTAAATATTACACAAAAGTGGCAAATACATTTGGAATTTTAAAATTTCCCATTTTAAATGTTTAAAACTTGTTACTATATCAAAACTTGTTTTTTCTAATATTGTTTTTAATTGTAGTACTTTGGTTCTTTGTTTTTGTTTTTTTTTTTTTGGTCCATTGACTATGGTTAAATTATAAAATATTTTGTAATAATACTTTGGTTTTTAGTAGCTAATAATGATATTTAAAGAGTCAATAGTTAAATCAAATAATAACATTTTGAGGGTTAATTATATTTTGATTTTTAAAAAATTAGTTTTATACGGTAAACATGAACTAAGTCAAATATTTTTCATCGTTTATCGATAATACATAATATAGAAAGGTGTATTTTATAACTTTGTTAGGTAACTAATTGATTTAATAATTCACTACTATTATAATTTCATTATAAACTTAGCTTAAATTAGGTTAAGTTGGCATACATAGTTTGACTGAAGTAAGAAGGTCTGTATAAAAGGTTAAGTCAATGTTTAATTTTTATTATCTAACCAAATTGTATGTATAATACATGAAATATTATAATTTTAAGTTATTACGATTGGTTAAATTAAAATATTGCTTAATTAAAAATTCCATTTTTAAAATTATTTTGATATTATTAAGAATGAATACAAATCGTATTTTGAAGCTGTTTTAATTATTTCATTTCTCAGTGCTAAAATATTATTATTTATTTATATAACAAAATAACTTAAATGATTTTGTTTCTTTGAATTTTGTAAAAATGTATTAAAATAAGACATCGTTTTTAATGTTATTACTTTTTAATAAAACTAAAGAGTATTATGACTTAAGCCGATAATACTTAGAATCTTAAAATACTATACTTTAAATAAAAATGAATTAAATAATTCTTAGTCATAAATGGTTACAATAAAATCCAGTCTTAAATCATAGAAATTAAAGTCATATAAAAAATAAATAATTTCAATTATTTATATCATTAACATTTCATAATTTAAGTTATTTCATAGTAATGAACTAACAAATCATAAAAATAATAACTACATTAAAATGTATATTTACTACTAATTTTTAATTATTCTGAAAACCTTGTTGTTTAGACTTGATCACGTTTTATCTAACCAAACTTAAGATAATAAATTATATATTGCATATAATTATAAATTAAATTAGCAGTTTTCCTTTTATCCCTTCTAATATATAGCAGCTATGCTTATGCTAATAATGTAAAATTATTCTAATCAAATCTAACCGCTATACTTGTATGAATAATATTACTTGTAAACATAATATTCAACGTTGTACCTATACTAAATTAAAACAGTGAATACTGTAATTCACTAAATATTTAATAAAAACAATTTTTTAACCACTTTCCTAAATGTTTAGTTACATTTTATAATACTTAACTATAAAATTCTAAAAATAATTATACTGAAACTAAAAATGTTATTAAATTGGATTTTTAGAAAGCTGCTTTAAGTTTTAAAAGTTAATAACGTCTAATGATACTTGTTCTCTAAACCATCGTCCTTATAGCAACTTCTTACATGACGAACAATTAGGTCTCACAATTTTTCATTGTCTATAAGACTTAAAATGTTTTCTAAATGATTCTATATAATATTCTAAAAATTTCTAAAACGGAATACTTACTATAATATTATAAAGATTAATGATTTTTCCATAAATGTCGACGATATTAGTATAAAAACACTGTTTGCAAAATTGGTACCAAAATTGTTAATCAATGACTAAAAAATAAAATAAAGTCTTTAGTGTGTTTGGTATAAAAAAATTGCATTAGAAATGAAGTTTGAATGATGCCATTTTCAACATATTCCTTAATTTAGCATTCTGTAATTTAATAATTATATATACCTGAAAGTATACTCTAATGGATTCTTGAAAATATTAATTCCATTATTTACAATGTATGTCATAAGTGTAAAAGGATAATAATTTTGGAGGAAATATAAATTATAAAGTTTCGTTCTAATGTGACAATAATTTTTAAATCACTTTAATAAAATTAAAGAACAGTTTTAATAATACATCATAAAAAACATATTGTCAGTGTTATTATTTTATTGTGTGCATTATTATTTATGGTGTTAAATAATGCACATAATTCTCAATTTCCGTCTGATGCGACATTTTTTACTTATCTAGTTTATATTTGGAAAATGTTTTATTGAATGTGTCACTGTTAGAAATATGTTTGTTATTTTTAATGTTCATGCATGCAAACGTACCTATTGTTCGATATGGTATTATTTTTATTTTGATGCAATTTGCAAATTCATATATAGATATTAGTATTATTAAATATTTCGCAAATAGCATATTTCATTGTGCCTTATTTTAATTGTTCATCAGTCAAGTTATAAAATATGTATTCTACGGAATAGTATGAAAATAGTAAACTATATGCGGTATGGAAAGCACAAAAATGTAGTCTGTTCCACTCAACTCTTTCCGCTTATAACTGATATTACCATTTATATTTAATATTTACATAATTATACTATAAAATACAAATCTTTCGTCTTTTTCACCAGTAGAACGATTATTTTTGTTTGCTGGTTTCATTCATACTCTAATAAAAAGTAATTTTTCGGATAAAAACTTTGAAAATGTGGTATTTTTAAAAGGAAATTAAAATTATCAATAAACATTAACGATAGATATAATATATGTTTTTTTATATAAATAATATATAATAGGTACCTATTGATATTTATTAATTAATATTTGTAAAAGTTAGTTAGATATCTACATGACAAATTGACAATTAATATTATTATTTAACTCAATATATAAATCTATTAACCTAACCTATTTGTTTTTGTTGTATTGACTATTAATGAAAATATTATAAGCAAATCATAAAATTTAATAAAAACAAAATATTAGCTAATTTTATTTATTTATTTATTTTTGTGGAATACAATAATATTAGTTTTGTATTTGATTCATTAATAATTATAAATAAAAAAAAATTAAATAATATCTATCGTTTTTGTGAACAGGAATATTTTATACTCTCGGGAATATAAAAATCAAAACTTGAAGGATTTTCTGAAGTATTTAGTTCTGCTTGACGAATGCGTAGTATAGTTATTTTTAAACTCGCTACATTAGGTAATTAAGCAGCAACCACCGACGGTACCTAGAAAAAAACATACATACATTTATACTATGTATATTGTATATACGAGTATACATTTTATACTTTTTTATAATAAATTATAATTTAATATAATACTCTTTGTATTAAAAATAAATCATCCAAACATATTTTATTTTTATTACAATATCACTATATTAATATTGTTCTTGAATATTTTATCTATATCTATAAAATTACAAAAATCTGTAGGTATCACGGGCGAACCCCCAAACCCGGTTTAACCCCCCCCTCCTCTAAAATATCTGGAACAAAAAGTTCCATTTAAGTTCCAGTTAAATTACCTGACCTACAAGTGTATTACTAAAAAATAAATTTAAAAAAAATTATAACTTGTTATTAGTCATTTAAAAGTTTTAAATTTTATTGTCCTCCCCCCCCCACTTTATAGAAATTCTCGCTGCGCCACTGAATATACCCACTTAATATAATAAATATAATATGTATAATATTTTTTCTTCTAATTTTCTAAACTAATAATAATAAAAAATATAATAATAATAATTATTATTATTATTATAAATATAATTCATTTTACATAATTATAAATTATAATTATTACATGGTATAAATGTTGTATGAATATAAACATATTGTAATAAATATACTTTTGTATATCTTCAATAAATACTTATATTAGGTATTTGTTTATTAAACTGTAACTGTGTATAATTCGACATCACTAAATATACTTATATAAGTAATTAGCATATAATTTTTAAAAAAAAATGTAGGTAATATAAATTTGTACCAAAAGGTTTTTTTTCCTCTCGTGGTCCTTTAACATAAAATAAAGTTGTCATTATATATTACTTATTATTATTTTATCCAATATCCATAGATATATCCAAATGATATCGCAAATTTTTGTCGAAAGTAATTGGATGACATTGCAAAATATAAAGTTATTGCGCATTATTGGATACCTGATATAAACTTCAAGTTTCCAACTTCTGGCAAACGAAATTTGAAATTTCAACATTCATGGTTACGCTCATTTACATAGTTGGTGTATTCTGCTGCAGAAGACGGATCTTACTGCCGTTATTGTGTGTCTTTTGGATCGAATTTCGTTGGAAAGGTGGTCATCAGAGCACAAATATATTGGTTTAAATTGCGTTTCAAGATTGGAAGAAAGCGCTCGAAAAATTTAGAGAACATCAAATAAATATATATCACCTTGACGCAATGGAAGATGGACAAAATTTTAAGTTCATTTACGAAAATCAGAAATGTGATGTGATCATCGAAATTGACAAAGGGCGGAAAATACAACAACTCGAAAACAAGAAAAAGTTAATTCCGATCTTCCAAACAGTTTTGCTGTATGGAAGACAAGGATTATCATTAAGAGGTCATCGTGATCAGGGCTATTTGTCATTAAAAATACCAGAAGAAAACGGCGGAAATTTCAGAGCGTTACTTCGTTGATCTCTAGACAGCGGTGATCAAGTTTTGGCCAATCATTTGAATACTGCGGGTGCAAATGCAACGTATTTAAGCTATCGCATTCAAAATGAAATAATTGATGCAGCAGAGAAACTAATAACGACGAATATTGTGCAACGTGTAAATAAATCTGGTTGTTTTTCTGTCATTGCTGACGAAAGTACAGATGTGAGTGGTATTGAACAATTTTTAATATACGCTCGATTTGTTGATAAAATTGATGACGAATGTATAATTCGAGAAGACTTTTTGTGTTTTATTCCTGTTGAGGAAAAGAGCTTGCAAATACGCTGCTGATCAAGATAAAGGACATTGGAATAAACCTAGTTAATATAGGTCGTTTTATAGGGCAAATTGTAACTACTTTATGAATATATAATTTATAATGATTATAAATATTTTCAAAAATTTTCGAAAACCCCTCCCGAAATTTTTTTCTGCGTTCACCAGTGGTAAGTATTAACCATTAATTATGAATTTATCAATATTCAATATGACTAATCAATGGCATTAATCATTTCAATTTTAAATTTTAAACTGTTATCAAACGATATAAAAATGTCCAAGTAAAAAAAAAAAAAAAAAAAAAATCAGGGTTTATAAATATTTAATATTAAAGTAGGTAGTTAGTTTATTAAATAAATATATCTACATCATATAATTTTATTCGTTCAAATTAATTGTACCTATTACGTGTATTAATTAATATTTGATTGTACAGTTCTAAACACTATATAATTTTAAGTAAAGATTATAATCTTATCCTATCCCACTTAAAAATTATAATTTATTAATTAAATACTCATAATAAATAAATTACAATTAAATTTTAGAGTAATATAATAATCGTACTAATCTAACTTACTAAATTTCCTATAATTGCCATAAATAGTACAATTATAGAGTTTTGAGTTTCTCAAATTTTATGTTATGAACTATTATTATTATTATTTTTTTAATTTAAGCAATTTCGCTGTGATATGATTATGTTCAAAACTTTTTATTACTTCATCCTTTTCTATAAGAAGGAACACGACCACTGCATTTGTATTTTTTATATAATATAACCATCTCCCATAAACATTTGATTTTATAGATTTTTCACGTTAACTCATAGGTTTATCGTAAACTAAAATAACTGTTCATCTGTCACTTTTTATATACTTGAAAGACATTACGTGTTAGTTAATATTATTATAAAAAATGTTTAAAAAGTAATTAAAGCAAATACTTATATAAATTAAAATTTTATAATAAATACTCTAATTCATAGATGCTTGTTAAAAGTTTCCACGTTACACTATCTATTAGTTAAGAAACACAAATTCATAAATTATATTACATTGTTATTAATATAATTTTAGTGAAAAATTTTAAGTCGCCAACAAATTGTTATTGTTATCTACAATTATCGTAGACAAAAAATTTTTATGTGTACCTACAATTGTCGCACGGACTATTGTCGTGCGAACAATTTTCCACTGATAATTGACATACCTATAACCGAATTTTTTTTATGTGACACTAAACACTTTGCGTGTAATTTGAATTTGCAAAAATATGATAAAAAAAATTAGTTATATAGCAGTAGCTTACTATATCTACTTAAAATTTGATGCAAAACTGAAATCCTTTTTAGAGAAATCGTCTTACTTTAAGGCCTATTATGGTGCAATAAAATTATTTCGTGGGTATTACATACTGTCAATTAAAATATTATATCTTAAAGTATTTATTTTTTCATAAATGTCAATGTTAGGTAGGTACTCATAATTCGTATAATAATAATGTTTACATATTGCTATTATATTATATTAAAATACGATAATTCTCTAACATATATTGTATGTTTAAGTACAATTTAATTGATAATAGTAATAGTATTAAGTTAATAATATGATGTTAAAATTTTATTTTAATATATTGTAATCCAGGTATTTTGGAAAACACAATATATTTATTATATATATAATATTGGTAATAACTAGGGCTTAATACTAATTGCATTTAAAAACCATGAAAATAATTCATTAGAACAAAAATTCATTAAAATTTCATCAAATTTGCACGAAAATATGCAAAAAAAAGTTATATGCACGAAATTATTTATTTATTTGATAATAAACTCCCTTTTTATGGCTCAGTACAGATAATGTGGATAATACTTAGTAGCTATAGTTAATACAATTATACGATTAATTATGCTATTAAATTACAATAAATATGATAAATATGATAGTACACGTTAATAACGAATAACATAGAATGACATATATTTTAATTATTTATGAGTAAATTAAAAATTTTAACTTGGTTATGCACAAAAAGTTATATGAATGCAAATATGAAATTAAATACATTTTAATTGATTAATAAAAATGTGATTATAAATTTAAAACAAATAAATCATTGTATTATTTCACTAACTACAGACACGTCACTAGTCGCCAATAAATGATAAACTGTACAATGATTGAATGATAGGCGCGATTGTCAATTATAGTTGAATTCGTCAGAAATATTTTGATGATAAAGTTATTGTAACAACTCGTTATTGAATTATTATATAATTATACAAAATTTTTAATTAAAAAAATTATTATCGTCCCAAATGTCGTAAATATGGGTCAAAAAAAAATGTCATCCTCTAAAACATGCATGCTTACATACAATCTCTATATTATATTATGCATAAACATACATAAAAAAATAATAATATTTTTAAATTCGTTACCACTTGAAACATATTTCTTCAAGCTTACATGAAAATTTTTTTGGACAATAAATAAAAATTCGCAAATGCAGTAAGTTCCGAACCCTAGTAGGTAGCTAATTAATAATAAGTATAATAATATCGTATACAAATTGTGTGTAATAAATCGTGCTTAGATATTTATCGATTATATCACAATAAAATACCACTCTAAAATATATAATATTTTTTATCCACTATATAAGTAACATATAAATACTTATAACTTATAAAACTGTCGGTATATATTATTATTTTTGGTACTTAATTGTTTAGTAGCTAATATATTTATATATAATATAATATAGCTTATACATATATAATAATAATAACTCAAAGTTGAATAAATATTTTCCAAATAACTTCTATTTAATTTTCTGCTGCAATTTACATTTTCCGCTCATTTATTCCTCAGTTAGAAGTTTATTATTATTATTTTAAGATTTATAGATAACACTTAATTCATATACTTTTGAAATTATTAGATTTTCCAGAAATAAACTTTCAGAAAATAATTGAATTTAAATACTGTTTATGTTAATCGATATATATTATAATGTTAACTCAGAAATATTCTGTGGTGTGCGAGACTTTCTACACCAGATGAGTGTTTTCACATTCCTTAATTGAAAAAAACTAACTAAAAAAAATAATGGTATTAATTTATTTTTTTTTAGAAAAACATGTTTTATTGAAAAAACTAAATTGAATCGTTATCGTTTATCTTACTCAATGAATTTCTTTCCTTACTGCTGAAATCACAGTATCATATTTTGATGATCATTCAAAACATTGAAATATATACTTACATACTAAGTGTGTTTATAATATATACTGCAACTTGCAAAAAATATTTTAAACTCGAACGGTATTCTGTGTACTTAAACTAAAAATAGTATTAATTGTATTACATAAAACAAAATCGAGACAATTTTAGAATATAAGATTTCCTTTGTATCTATATTGATATGCTAAAATATTGTGTTCGTGTGTGTACTTACCTTACCGATGAGTTATTCTGAATCATTACTTTTTGCTTTGACTTTACTCTTCTATAGTTACTATTCAATGTTTGAATTACAATATCGAGTAACAAAGGTAACTTGCTGTATATACCTATATATTTTTTTTTTTTTTTCTAATAATCACTGTATTTTATAAACGAAACGTGTACAATAAGAACTACATGTATGATAAAACTTAAAAGAAGAAATAATTCATCGAAAATGTCAAAACTAAATATCAAAAATATAAATAAAATTAATAAAACACATTGAAAACGTATCATGTTATATGATCAAATAACAAATTACTATTTATTTGGTTTCTATATCAAAATTACTACAATCATATTTTATTTAGTTTGTAATATAAAAAATCAGATAAAATAAAATTGCAAATAAAATATTATGTGTTTGCACACAAAGTTAAAATAATAATATTATGTTCATACAATTTTATAATTATTATTTCCAATCGTACCATGATGACACTATCATAAAATATTTCATATTTAATGTACAATTCAATGCAAAATTATTAGTGCCATAATTTCAGATTCTAGTTATTAATGTATTGCAGTATTGGTACCAATTACGATAATGTGTACTTTTATCAGTTAGTATAGTTAATATTAGATGTACATAATACATATAGACACTTTTTTCGGACATAATATAACTAATCACTTCATATATATATATATAGATGGTTTCCAGTAAAGAAATTTGTTTACAAATAGTGCTATTAAATTTTTATTTTTAATATTTCTTCATTCGCAATAGATTTTAAATAATGATAATTTTCGAATGACAAAAATCAAACGGACTCGCTTTTTAAGAAATTTACGTAATTTTACAATAGTTTAAAAAATAATGAATATAAGAAATAGGAACACGAAATTTCTATATACCTACACAACTAAAACATTTTAAATGCATGATACAATTTCCGATATAAACCATGTGACATTTTTTAGTTGATATATAATTGAAAAATTACAACGGTATCAAAAATCTTAAAATATACTACAACATTGAACATATTTTAAGGAGATATTAATTATTTTGAAAATAATGTGCCATAATTTTTTTTATATATATAGTATATAGAAAAAAGATAGAGAGAGAGTGACAAAGATAATATAATATGGCATTTTAATTTAAATTTTTTGTATGACTAAGTGAGAAGTATTAACGTTATTACAGTATTAAAATGTTGAATATTTTTTTAATTTTCAAAAGGCTAATCTGATTTTTAAATCGAATAGACAAAAATGTTATTATAACATTTTTATACAAGTGCATGTCAGCATATAAAATATCTTGTAAATTAGAGAGAACACATGACACAGACACATCTTTTTGTTTTTGGCACACTTCTGACTATTAAATTGTTTTCTAGTAAAATTTATAAACTATAATTTCTGTTTTGAATTTAAAATATTATTGGTCATTAGATTTAATCATAGCATTATATGATTAAACATTTGAAATTAAAGTCATATTATATCAAATTAATGAGCTTTGCACAGATTCGTTTTTTATTATTTTTTTCAACGTTTAATCAGAATAATAACATAATATGAATATTATCTTTCAATTACTCCTACGCCCTTTCAGTTATAGGTCAGACACTAGACACAACCCTCGTCTAAAATCTATGAAATAAATAATTTAACATTTTAAAAATTATATATGAATTGTTGTATCAAACAAAAAAAATAATAAAAATAATAGTTTAAAAGTGGCTTTAAAAAACGAATGACTATATTATATTTCTTAAATTCCGCTCATATTAACGAAACAATTTGATTAATCTAATAAATATTAAAAATAGTTTTAATATATTTATATTTCTAATAATATTTTAAATTGTTATAATGTATAACGTGTAACATGATTGAAATGTTAATGAAAAAAAGAATTTTAAAAAGTTTTAAACTTAATAAACTATATATATATATATTATGATCTAGGTAAATAAATTGGATTTTTGTTTATAAATCTAATACTTTTCAAGCAGTATTTGAAATAAACTAATATAAACTAATATTTTCTTGCGTGAAAATAATTACACTTGAAAAAAGTAATACAAATAAATGCCTATTCAAAATTTGATTGTTAAAATTACACAATATTAAACTGTATCTTTTTCACTGAATTATTACAACAATAAATATTTAAATAACTACCGCCATCTTTCGGACAATTCTATCGCTATAGTTTACGCGTAGACAACCACAGGATTGCGTCGTCACTGCGTTAATTCTCCAAAAACAGTATTACACGTTCCTGACAAAATAATTTGTTTTGTCATATACATTATGTTTTTTTACTTTTAACAAAGTGTGTTTAATATTTTGAATTTATTTAAATATCAATAATCAGGCTAAAGGAATAAGAAGTTTTTAAAAAAATTACAAATATGCTAAAAAAAAATAATTAAATGTCCAGTAAAAAATTTGTGATTCAACAAAAAATATTATACAATAATGAAACTAATTATACCATGAAAAAATTTTACACTGATTCAAAATATTTTTTCGAATACTATAATCGTGTTTTACAATAATACTACCTACACAAAATTAATATTAATTTTATTAATCTTCTATATTGTAATATATTACAGTCTTACAGATAATCCACATATTTATTTGTCGTTTAATTGATAATAACATGGTGATATTTATTTAAAACATCTTGTTTATAAATAAAAAAAAATAAAAATAAACTATATATATACAAAAAATATATACTCAAAAATAATATGCATAAAAGAATGAAATTTTCTAACATTTGATAAAAAGAAAAAATGTGTCATTATATTGTATTGGTTTTACAATGATTTTTAATTTTTGTTATTAAAGTAATAAAAAGTAGTTCGAAATTCTCAAAAATGTTTCTTTTGGAATATGAAAAACTACCAAAAAATGGTTGAAAAATTACAAAATTCACGAAAACTGGATGAACTAGTTTGGTTATTTTGTGATAAATAAATAAAATATATAAAGTATAATAATAGTATTACTATAATAATATATATAAATAAAATACATAAATATATAAATTTTATGTAACAAATCAAGTTTCTTCGATTCGAAAAATTTGTTTTATAAATTATTCATAATAACTTACAATAGAGAAAATAATTTAATTTAAAGAATTCTAAGATTAAGAAAATTAAACGATGAACCTATATAATGAAAAATACTTTTAATTAAAAAAAACTGCAAAAAAATTTGTGATTCCGGCCAGGATCGAACTGGCGACCTTCTGCGTGTAAAGCAGATGTGATAACCACTACACCACGGAACCCGCTTGTAATGATAGAAGAATATAGCACTATAAATATTGTTTATTATAGAATATATATAGTATAAAAATTCATTTTTAAATTGATGATACATTTAAATTTTAACTATTTATATAGATATAATTGAAGGCCTCTCTATATTAGATTTGAAGCAAATATATTTAAGAACTTTATTTTGTACACCTTCGATTAGATAAGAATGACCGACATTATAAGTTTCCCATATAATCGAAGCATATTTTATGTGCGATATAATAAGCGAAATAATATAACTTAGTACAGTTGCGTTTAATTAAAAATAATAATATG
Organism: Eriosoma lanigerum; assembly: GCA_013282895.1. Classification (NCBI taxonomy): domain Eukaryota; kingdom Metazoa; phylum Arthropoda; class Insecta; order Hemiptera; family Aphididae; genus Eriosoma; species Eriosoma lanigerum. The sequence continues at coordinate 14,626,774 of CM023362.1, forward strand.
GAAAGGGCTTTATTTTTAATAGATAATACACAATAGTTAAACAAAAGTTTGGAATCAAAAATATTCTAAGATATTTTATTAAGGAATAATAATTATTAAAAATATAATTGTAAATAATTGAATTTTTTATCTTGAAAAATGTAATAGTTTGGCATTTATTAATATTTAAAGACATTCCATTAACAATGTTAACGATGTGTTATAAAAATTATTTAGATCTTTTTGAAGTAAGTCGGAACCTGATTTTGATTTTATGGATTTAAATATTTTAGCATCATCTGCTAATAATAATACATTAGAATATTTAACAGAAAGAACAATATCATTTATAAATAGATTAAATATTAGAACTATTAGATGATCACCTTGAGGGACACCAGAAATTACCTTAAATGGCTTAGAAGTATAGTTTTTAAATAATACATTTTGTGTTCTTTGAGTGAGAAAAGAATGAAACCATGATAATAATGTGTTAAATTTTTAACGTAGGGACGTTAATAATATTTTGATTGACGACCACGACAGTCGTTAAATGTTATCTACATGTTATCTTTAAAAGTTGTATTATTTTAACTTTTGAATTTATAGCTAGCGTTTTATAACCAATTTATATTTCGATCAATTTTCTTAGTCCTCGACTCTTGTTGATTAATGCTTAAACGCTACACGCTAAAAGTTAAAATGTAAATCTGCCGTTTTAATTATAACTACATTCATTCCATTTACGAAAAAGATACAAGTTATAAAAGTACAGATAAATGTACATTGTACAAAGTATAAATGAATGATTTAACAGATGTTAAATATCATAATATTAAATATTTATTAATGTTACATATATTATATAACTATTTATACAAATTTAATCAGTTTCTTCTAAAACTATGAGGTATTGTAGTCGTTTAGCTAATGATTGCATAATTAGACGCATTGTGTGAACAATAGGTACATTTTACTCCAAATATATATATTATAATAATTTTAATTTGTTTTATCGATGGTTTTAATTATAAAACTGATGTAGGTATAAATATACCTAACCTAAATGTTTAAATATAAAAAAGAACACTGAAATGATAGAGTACAATTATCGACATAATTTTACGAGTAATTTAAAAAAAAAGTCGTACGATAATCCATATATAAAGTATTCATGCATATTACCCAGAACATTAATTTATCAGTAATCTTCTTCTCGAACGTTTCAATTAAAACTCAAAAATTAAATATCCGTTTATACACCGTATTTTCATTAGTTTAAGTGCTTTCAATTAATTATTTATTAAGGGCTGTAGATAAATGGTTGATGATTTTATAATCTTGAGTAATTGGATGTTTTATTAATCGGATCCAAGGAAATCTTTTAGTGATTTTAAATTTAAAAATGCTACGTATGTTTTTTTTTTTTTTTGTACATTATGTTGTATAAGAAATATTCAAACAATCAAACATACTATTTGATTTATCATATAAGTTATAAATAAAATCTAAATTTGCTTTTTATATTTTCGCACATTTGTAATTTTGTATAATATAATAATTATTGAGTTATTTGATAGTTTTTTTTTTTTTTTACTATTATGATATAAATAGAGCGCAGATTTTATATGGAATTGTATTTTTTTTTTGTCAATAATTTTTACGAGTTATTTTATAATTTATGTTAATGAAAAGTGTTTCCATATTTTTGAATATTTAATTAGTATTGGAAATTTTTATATATTTCTTTACAATTTAATTGTAATTCATTCATACTAATGCAAATAAATACGTGTATGTATGATGATATTTTGTAAAGTATCGAATTCGAATAATAAAATTTGTCATAATCTAATTCTTTTAAATACAGCTATAGTGAGCTAGATATTTCAAAAACTAAAATCAATGAAATAATATATAGAGAAATCATTTAAATGTGTAGTAAACCGGAGTTTACTACTTGTTTTATTATTTAACTAGTAAACTAGAATTTGGTGTTTTTCGATGTATCAGGTAAATAAAGTAATAAATTACAAAGAGTATATGAACTCGAAACGTAAACCAGTGACCTAGAAAAACATATTTTTGTTTTTCTCAAAATATACAATTCAAAGACACTGAACTTACGAAGGACAATCACTAAACGGCATAAACAACTATGGTCCTTTCTATATTTTCCTCCAAATCTGGATAGAGTAGCTATTAGTATAGGTGATGGGATGTTTTAGAATTATAATAGACTACATTTTTGTTTCACGCAGACGTCACGTCGCTCTTGTTAATAATAATTATATATTTATTCTCAGGTAGAGTTAACACTCTGTCTTCAAAATTTTAAACTTATATTTTTGTGTAATAAATAAATACCCTTAACTTTATTAAGTATTTTATTTATTTCAACTAAACACCTACTCGAAGTCAACCGAAACGCAGTGGACCCGATTTCGTCATATTAACGTAGAACGTGTTACGTGTAGGTTCACTACAAATGGATATCGAATGATAATTTTTATTATAAAATCAAAGAGACGACAAAGCTTTAATGAAGAAAATGTTAAAACGCATTTAGTTTTTCATTCATTTTTTTTTTAAATAAATTAGTTTTCTGTATACAAATCTAATATAGGAATATAAAATATATTATTTTTACTATCAGGTATTAAAAACTCATATTTTCTTTTTATTATAGGTATCTATACTACTCTGATATTTAAAACTGTTTTTCCGCACACATTGTTATCTAAAATAAATAAATTACTTACATAAAGTACCTATTTAAAAATATCCTAATACATTTTTCTATTTTGTAGGGCTAACTATATAAGAATTTATTTTATAATTCTACCCTAAAGTAATTTATTGTACCTAAGTATCTACTATTTTTATATTTATTGCGCAATTAAAATAACGATCTAAACGATACAATATGGTGCTAAAATGATGTTACGATTTATATTATATTTTTATAGGATAATAAACTGTAGATTAAAAGTTGTTTTTAAAAATACTTATTATGTACATGAAACGTACACGTTTATATTACTGCTACGAAGATGATTATTTTTTTATTTAAAACATCCTTTAGCATAATAATGTTATATAGTATTACTAATATCTGTTATAAAATCAGAAGGATGAACTTTTATCAATTAAGTATTATTTATATTATTACAGATATTTAGAGACCTAGATGCTACTAGATACGTCTTTATTTACACATCGGTACATAAATAATCACGATTATTTTAATTGCTTTATACAAAATTTTCTTTTTTAACAATATTTATATGACATGAAACATGAACAATTTGTTATCAAAATACAATAACATTATAAAAATTATGTTTTCAAAGTTACAAACTTGAAATCAGTTCTCGCTTGATATAAGGTAGATTATAATGTAAATATTATGTAAACTTAGATAAATCGACTTTTATATCCAAATAAATAAATAACAAGCCTATCTAAAAATATATAGTCGTTGGTTTTTTAACGGTGCAATGACCCACAGATGCTATTGTAACGGTTTTGCACCTGGTTGTAGTGTAATATTGGTCAGAGCAGTAGTTTATCCAAAGGGGGTCGAACATTTGGTAACGAAAGATAGAGGTGAAATTTACGTTGTAATGAGTGAATAAATATTAGTATCAACCACCATATGTTTGACATATCGAAAAATATAACACAACAGTAAAAAATAATAATTTATTATTACTGCACGTTATCAATATACATATATTGTCCCAGCAGAGATATCATTCGACAATAATATTTTTCGTCATTTTCTGTTATCCGATCATGGAGTTTTTTTGACAGTACCCATTTTTTTTCAATTACGTGTTTACTAAAAATACCTATTTCGCTGACATTTTATATTTGAATATAAACTATTTTTTTTTGTTTTTACATATTATTATTTTATATATTTACGTTTTAAATATTAAGTGTTTTATATAACATCTAAATCTATAGAATAAGCGTGTTTATATACGAAAATAAACCTATTAAAGTATAATTGAAAATAATTATAAACAGAAGCAATTTACTTCAACTAAAAACCATTACAGAAATATTAAGCTTTAAACACTTTAATTAATAGATTTTAATTTTCAACCGACTACGATAATATTAATATTAACAATTATCGATTTTAACAATATTTAGTACCAGGATTATCAAACACTATTAAAATTATATCTGTGCGACGTGCGTAATATATTACTTAAATCATCTTAGAAATAATAATAACAATACTATTTCTGATAAAATAATAATTATACAATTATTACTAATAGACAATAATTAATTTTGTAGTTTTTTTGTTGAAACACGAAGGAAATATATTGTACATATTTTGGGTAATTTTCAGTTACAGTATGTATATTAAAATATAGATATTTTCTTAACATCTGACTTAAATAATATATACGAGAATAGAGAATTATAGAATTATTACCTTATTTTAATGAATAACATATTTGCGTTTTTTGATTTCAGAATTTTTTATAATACTTACAAGTTACATTAGTTATTTAATTTAATAATAAATTTATTGCAAAACAAACTATATTAAAAGATTTCCTGACCTCTATATTAATGTGTCACACGATTTTTCATAGACCCCGTCGGCCGTCGCACGGTGTCTGAAAATCGTAAAAATCGTTTGTTATATCGAAATAGGAGTTTTAAGGGTTGACAAATGTGGTGTAATACAAAGTACGTTAATTTTTTATTAAAATTATAATTTAAGGAATTATTTTATAAATTTAATGAAAATAAAAAAAACCTATAAAAAATACACACTATTCATTGAATCAAGTAGACAACAATGCGTTTTGCTATATTAGGTTAATGTTATATAAATACAAATTTCTTATTATGATATGAATATTAATAATAGATTATTGATTAAAAATTAATTAATTAACATAAAAACTTTCGTTTATTTTGTAATATTTTTCTTATAATAATACTTTAGTATTATATAACAATAAAGTATTAAACTGATGTTATTGGTTATTATTATTATTTCTTTAAATTCATTATTATTTATTATACATATTATTATTATTAAATTGTGTGCATTATTAATAGGTTTGTTCGTTTTATAGTTATTTAATCAAATATTTCTTTAAATTATAATTTTATTGAAAAATGTATTATATTATAATGTATAATACATTATAATAATATATATATTTTTATATTTAAAAATGTATGTTTCCATCACATTTGTCGATCCCAAAACCTCCATTTTGATTAATGTTACACAATTTTTTTCGATTCTTAAACTCCGGCATGAGCGCATGACGTGTTAGGACACCGGTGTCTGAAAACCAGTTTACCACCACTTTTTTAACATGACTTTTTGATCACAATATAGATTTATCAATACTGAACGTTTGTTTATAACACAATAAAATTTTAGTATGAAAATTATAGTATTACTACTTATTATTTATTAACAATACACTGATAAATGATATTATATCCATTTACTATAATATTTATAAACAAATGCAATTTTAGTTTAAACTTGAGGAGGTTAGAATTTCTTACTAAAAACACTCAGCTATTACTTGTACCCTTGGTCTGGTACTTTAGTCCCTATAACAAAAAATTAAAATAATTTGAAAACGAGTAAAATTTGATATGAATTGCCCCCTCTAGTTCCCATAATATCTCCTATGTATTAATAACTCATATTAATATATATATATATGTATTTATAAAACCCTATCAAGTATTTCGAAATTTCGATACAACAGATAGCAGAACGTGAAAATGGCGTCGATTAGAGTAATATTTAATTATTTTATTGGCTTTTTATATTCTAAACGGCGCGACATTTACTTTATTAATGTATATATAATATTTTTATGATATTTATGATTTTATTTATTTATTTTAGATTCTATTATATACCTACCTACCCACAAAATATAAATATTTTTATAATTTTAATATTAATTTGGTTTTCATTTTATTTTTTCTCAAATTTTCAACATTATACAATTTTAATTTAAAAAAAAATATCATTTCTCTAAGTGGCAATGATAAGATTTAAATTTAAACGATTAAAATGTTTTATTAAAGTATTGTCTTATTATATCAAACCATTTTAAATGCGTTAACAACGTCGCAAACATTGTATTTACTTATTTAAATATTTTTTTATTTTTCAATTTTATAATTCGTGACTTAAAGTACTAATGAAAATTCGTAGTAATCTTGTAACAATATATTTTACAAGTATTCATTAAATAGTTTATTAATTATGAAAATTTAATAGATAATTTAAAAAAAAAATTAATTATAATAACATCCCTTTAGTAAATATTTTAAAAATATACGTAGGTATAAAATAAAACTATTAATAATAAATACTAATTGAATATGTATGAATTTAATAATAATAATAATATTATTATTATTATATAATTATAATAAATGTTTGTTGCAATTATTAAACAAATAAATTAATTAAATAGGTTAGTACCTATCATCAGTCATTGAGTCACAAAATAATATTATAATGTATTCATAGTAAATAATAAAAAAATGTCACATAAATAATTATGTTATATTAACAGGATAAATTATACAATTTGAAATTAAAATGATTATACTATTATTCTAAAAACACGTTTTGATCCTATTATACGTAATACCGCGAATATTGACAATATCACAACGATTTTTTTTCCTGATACTATGCAAAGTAAACTCGGTAGTTAGGTCCCGACTATATAAAGCTAAATTATTAATAACGGAAATTGAATAAACCGAGACAAATTCTAGGAAAATGCCATAATTTATCGTGAACGAAAAACGTTTTATTTCCGAATGGCCGAATTCAAATATTATTTAAATTACTGAACAATAAAAATACTAATATTATTAGGTAAAACGTGAACACAAAAAATAATTATTATTTTCATTTATATTGTTATGTCTGCGACAAGGGAATTATTATCGCCCAAACTACCTATTCGGGGTTTTTAGACGTATGTATACACTTTGTCTGGTGTTTTCATGAAGAACTATAAAATATATCAACAATAATAGGTACTAGGACAGGAAAATCGACATATTTCAATCAAAGTTGTACTTCTATACCATGAAATCTATACAACGTGTTTTTATATTTATAATATTTGACTAAAAGATTTTACTCGTATAGTCTATCCCATAACGTATTAGACGTGGTGAATTTAAATAATTTCTAAATTAATTATAATAATTAAAAATATCTACATTTGTTTATTCAAGGCTGGGTATTAACAAGTTAAAGTTAAGTGAATGTTAATTAGTTTTTTTTTAAGTATTAATAAATTTTTATTATTTTTATTAAGGTTAGATTTAATGAATAAAAATATCATTGAATCAAATTATTAATAATAAATATATTATTTTCATTAAAATTGAAATACTTTTTATTTTTTATTTGCTTATTAATATTGAAAATTACAAAATAGAAGTATTTATAGTATCAACTATTATTTATGTAAGTAACAATTTTTTTCTTAAAAAACTCATTTTAAAATTTTCTATTATATAAATTATTGTTTCTATTTACTTTGGAAAATTGAAGATTGATGTATTCTTAGTATAATAAATGTATTTTATATTTAGTGTTGACAAAGTGTCTCAATATATACCTATTGGTTATTGACTGTCATAGTATAATGTGATAAGTTACAATATTTAAGTAAAACATTAAAACGTAAAAGTAGGTTTACAACACACATGCGACTTATGGACGACTCATTGGTCTATTATTAAATAAATAAATACTTTCGTATGTTTAAATTAAGTACCAGACAAAAATAAAATAATATTTGAAAATAAAGATAATATTACAATAGTTTAAAAAGAACTCGAGGAATTGCATACCTACATCATATGCATGATTAATTTGGATATTTAAAATATATATTTAATACTATGAAAATACTTCATATTTTATATATACCACTATCTATTTAGTTATTGACTATAATTAATTTTATATAACACAAATTGTACAATACGTTTGCTGTTATAATACATTTAGAATGTTTATTTAAGTATTTAAATTTAGGAATATTTATTACTTAAATTTTTGATATATCGATTAAAATGTATTTCCACCTATAATATGGAGTAGTAAGTTAAATAATATTTAACTAATTAAATTAAGTTATTCAAGAAATGTTTTAAGTTAAATTAAAATTTACTTAGCTTAAAAATTGAAATTAAAATAAATGTAACACTTAATTCGAGTTAAAAAGTTAAACATATTAATTTTCAAAAATAAAATTGTATAATTTATTGTATTATGTATTGTATAATTCAATTTATAAGTTATAACTTATATTTTTTAGGTTAAAATATAAAACCGGTTTTGTTGAATGAAATATAAAGCCCTATTAATTTCTATAAAAGTGTATTATTTTTTTAACTTAATTTTCAAAATAAAAAAAAATATTAAAAAATAGTTATAATAATTAATTAAAATAATTTATTGTTATTTTATAAAAAAAAAATGATTTCTTTTTATAACGTAACATGAAACTCGTTTAACTTTTTAACGCCCACAGCTTTGGTACCTATTCAAACAGTAGATTAAAATTTTCAATTAAAATTTCTATCGAATAAAATATCATGTTCAAGACACTATCTGTTTATTATTATTATTAGTCACTTGTCCGTTATAACGATTCATATGAGTGTGCACGCGGAAATTGATCGCGTTGACAACAACGTCCGAGACTTCTATGCTCGTTTTTGCTGTTCGATAATTCGATTAGCCAACAGAAAGTCGCAACAAAACGATACTAGAAATTATCATAAATCGTGCAACACACACAATATGATACCGTAATTATATCGATCGTAATTTATCGATTTTACCGTCTTTAGATTTGCATTTCTGCGGAGGGTGCGCCACTTTATACACCTCATTGGAGTATATTACGATATACCGTTAAACGATATCATAAGATTATTATTGCATTTCACTTCAATACGGGTTATCCTTATCCGGCCACCCAACTCCGTTCGTCAGTAATATTATATAAAATCGAAAAATCGATTGAACCGCCCCCACGAGCGCACGCGCTATCGCGCGCGCACGAACGACGCGCGGGCCCGCGGCGCTATCGGTTGGCCAACTTCGATTTTACAATAATATCGCGACGACGGCGGCGGCGGCCCCGCACACTTTTCGCCGTCCACGCAATAATAATACCGTATTTAGCGTGCACGCGCGGGCCACGACAAGGGCTACGGACGCACACGCACCGTGTATCGTGTACAGCGCGATCGTATTGTGCGACCCTCCGTAACGTCGGCGGCGGCCGCGTGTCCAGCTGCACGAGGGCGCGCTCCCCTCCGTAAGCGGCCGCCACTGTGTCGCGTTTCGCGCGCGCGGTATACACACAACACACCTAACTCGCCGATCGCGTGTACTCTAACGTACGGGTACGAGCTAGCTGTCGGGAGCGCGCCATTGTCGGCGGCCGGAGGGTGTTTCGCGCCCCCGTCCACCCGCCCACGGGACTCGGTGTTTCGTCGGCTCAATTACCCACCGAAACGGATCAATATTGTTCAGCGTGGTGCTGTTAACTCCGGTCCGAACCGCGCGGCGCGCTTTCGTTAAGCGCGGAAAAAGGGGAGGGGGTAGTAAAAAATACGGCAAACGAAATAAAAAAGGCCCCGGATGACAGAGATAGAAAAAAAAAAAAAAAACCATACAGATATATTATAATATTATTTTCGAATACAACAACCCTATCCGCGCGGAAAAACGAACGTGTGTGTGCGGCGGTGTCGTGTCCCTGCTCCAGTCGCCGGCCGCGTTCTAACGAAAAATAATATTCTCCGGTCAAATCGCACGATAATAATATTACAATATAATATATTATTATAATCCATATTGTACGCGGGGACCGATCGAAACGGCCGGCTCCGCATATCCAACCATCAGTGTCACGGTCGAACCGCGTTCGATATTATAATATATACGTTTGTTTTGTTTTTCGATTGTCTCTCCGTCGTACAGGGCAGCGTTACGACGCGGCGCGGAACGCCGACGGGGAGGAGAACGCGGCGGCGAGACATGCACCCACCGCCGACGCGGACGCCGCCGTCGGCCAGTCGCGGCGCCCGACCCGTACCGTCAATATCGCGGCGGAATCGTTAATTTGTTATCGGATCCGACGAAAAATCGCGCTTTCGCCGTTATATCGATCGGGCTTAATGAATCTCGCAAATGGATTTCCAGTAACAACAGCAGTAGCAGTGGTGGTACGTCGGTGTCGATTTCGCGCGCAACCGACGACGACACGACGACGCTAAGGCGTGCGCACGTTGTCACCGTTGCCGCCGCCGACGCCGCGTATCAGACGCGCGCGTAATAACCGACTACACTATATATACACGCACACGCACGCTCGCACACACGTCGAGACGTGCGCGACACCGAAATTATTATTACTATTATTTTATTTTTTTCTATTTATTAAAAAATAATAATAATAAGAGGATAACAACATGTATACAACTGTTTTATAAATACGACAGTATAACGTTGCTTATTAGTTCATTATAAGTTGTTATGTTTCCGTCACGGTCGCAGTCAGTGTTCTTGTTGGCGTTGTTGTTGTTCCTCCGGCACCGGCGGACAGCCGATTGAAAAACCCGCAGACACCGACACGTCTATTCATCGCGACAATGGAAAACGTCCATAACATGGCGCCAGAGTCACCGCTCAACGAAGTGGTGGTCGAGACGATCGATTCACCACAAGACGTGCGGGCGCACGTCGACGCTGGTCGGCCGTCCGCGTGTACCGTCGCCGAGCCGTCGCAGACACGCGACCTGTGCATCACGCGAGTGCCGCGGTCGCAGCCGGCCAGTAGAATCGTTTGTCATGCACGTTGTTCCCGACCCGTCCAACAAGACGACGACTCGGACGACCTGGACGACGACCTGGACGAAGACCTGGACGACGGCGTGGACGACGACTTGGACGACGGTCAACAACAACAACACCATCACCAAAACCAACAGCACCACCAAAACCAACATCACCAACACAACCAACAGCAACAACAACACCACCATCATAACCAGCAGCACCATTCGCATCAGCAGCAGCAACTCCACCATCATCAACACAATCAAAATACCGAGCGCTCTAACACGGTGGAAAGCAACGGCGGTGGCAGCCGCCGCGGCGTAGGCGGCACCGTCGTGGTCAGGGGCGGGGGAGTCATAGTCGACGACGCCAAGCCTTCCGAGAGCACCATCACGGTGATCGTACACCATCCGGACGACGACCGGACCGCCCGACCGCCCAGGTTGAACGCCCGGCATTCGGTGAGTGTGGCCGGTATGATCGAATCGCACGACTACCGTGGCGGTGGCGGAAACAACAGCGTGCTGCAGCTGCACCACCAGCAGCAACAGCAACAGCAGCCCGAGCCTACTTACCAGACGCTCACTTCGGTCAACGGAAGGATGTCGCCGCCGGGTTACAGTCCGAACTCGTCGTACGCCACGCTCACGCCGCTCCAACCGCTGCCGCCCATATCGACGATGTCCGACAAGTTCGTTTACGGTCACTCGAACAACGTGTCCGGTTCGTTTACGGTCATGCAGAACAACATTGGCGGCATGGGCATGGTGGTCAACAGCCCGTACGCGTATGACAAAATGGGCATGCACTCGCCCAACCATTATTCGCCGACGCACATGCATCACATGCCGCAGCAACAGGGCTCGCCGATATCGCCTCAGAGCGCGTCGTACAGCCAGAACGGCGGCGGTGGCGTCAATTCGCCGCCGAAGAGCATGTCCTCGCCGAACAGTTGCTACGACTCGCCGTACACACAGATCGGAGCCACTGCCGGTGGACGGTCAGGTTCCGGCGCGGCCACCGCGGTGCACAGCCCCGATCTCAGCCAAAACTCGGGCTCGCTGCACTCGCCGCCCATGTCCAGCTTCGGCGGCGCCACCACGTTGTCCAACGTCAACGGACTGACCACGATCACGCCGCACCCCGGCAGTGGCCGTGGCAGTGGTGGTAATGGCGTGGTCGTATCGCCCAGACATTCACCGTCACTAGTCATACACCCGATCATTCAACCCCAGGAGGTGGTGGTCACCACGTCGTCACCTTCGCCGCCCGACCACGAGCAGAGGCTACAGATGATGCACCATCAACAGCAGCAGCAGCAGCAGCAGCAGCAACAGCAGCAGCAGCAACAGCAGCAGCAGCAGCAGCAACAGCAACAGCACCAGCAACAACAGCAGCAACAGTCCGCCCTGCAAATCAAGTCGCAATCCACCGCCACGTCCACTACCACGGTTCTGGTTCAGAACACCTCGACTACCGGATCGAACGGCAGCGGTTCCGACCTGGAAGAGATCAACACCAAGGAGCTGGCCCAGCGGATCAGCGCCGAACTGAAACGCTACAGCATACCGCAAGCGATATTCGCGCAACGGGTGCTGTGCCGGTCGCAGGGCACGCTGTCCGACCTGTTAAGAAATCCCAAACCGTGGTCCAAATTGAAATCCGGACGGGAGACGTTCCGCCGGATGTGGAAGTGGCTCCAAGAACCCGAATTTCAGAGGATGTCCGCCCTGCGTTTGGCAGGTACGCATTGCAATTTTAATTCTATACCATCGGTACAATAGCACGCTTTTACCACATGACAATACTGTCGATGTGTTATTATATTACTGTTGCTGATCTATACCATTAGTATTATAGGTACCATTATTTTTATTTACTTAAATGCGCCCTGCAGACAACGCCGCCGCACGCACACAACACGTGGTTATCGATTTATTATTATTCTTGTACCACGACCGCTGTATCGTATTATAAACGCGTGTGGTGCGTACGTTCCGCGGCGGCCTTGAATCTCTAGGGCGGCACTGCTTGCCAGTGAGTTTTGTGATGTGTGATAATATGATTTATTATTATTTTGTTTTACTTTCGTGACATTTTTTCCTAAACTGTTATACTTATATTGTTGTAGGTATCAACTTGCGCTTTTTTTTTTTTTTTTTTGATAATTATTTTTTGCGATATTTTTCACATGAATAAGTGGTTTTCCGACACTTTGCTTTGCACGATCTACTCCACGAAACGTAAAACAATCACGAATTTTTAATTTCCGCACTCGGAATCGCGACACGGCATAATAATAATTTCCCTACTGCAGCTATCACGAATACGTAATTGTACATTACAGCGATTCTATTTAGGTAATTTGAATAAATTATTGAATCCGTTCCGGAAATAAAATAATACATTGTCATACGTTTTTTTAAATATTTTTGCCAATCGATAACCTAAACAATAATCATATTACGTGAATTTAATTATGCTTTATCAATTTATCTTAAGATATTATAATGGTAGATATAAAGTTGGGAAAAGTCCTAATTGTAACTAAATGTCACGACAGTACAAAACCCAATGCAAATTAATGATATTTTTTAATTCAGTTATATTAAGTAAATCAATAATCGAATGAATGATTAAGTTATAATTCAATAAAAAGTTGTATAAACTTAATTAAGTTTTAAAAAAAAAAAAAATAAAAATACGAACATATAAATGATATACGATTCAATTTTAGCTAATATTTTTATAATAATGTATTTTATAATAAGAATAATATGAATCAATTAGGTAATAATATATTTTTTCGTGGTTTGACCATTTTTCTAACTTCCTATTTTGGAACTATTATCTTGATCGATCGATATGGGGTTTGTCAAATTTTACGAAAAAAAGCTCACTAGGTATTATTCTGAATTTCTTACTTTTACGAAATTATAACTTAAAAGATACAATAGGTAGTTTTATTATAAATAATTTAAGTAAATGTATAACCATATTCAATTTGAATGTTTCAGTTATGGTTTTGTAGTATTTTTTTATTTCATGAAAATCTTCAATCAACAATTTAAAAACCATAAAAAATCATCCCCTATTTTTTTTTATTATAAAATCATCCCTTCTATAACCATATTTTGTTATTTGTCACCATACATTTAGTCCCCTCGTATATTATACAACTCTATATTTTATCATAATAGTTAATACTATACATTTTATGCTACCTACCTATGTACGATAATATTATATACGAGTACCTAACTATTTCAGATAACTTTGTATAAATTAGTCATTGGGTCGATTACAATGTTCTTACCCGCATTGGGTAATAAAACTCGACGTTCATAACTGTTTTGGGGTGTTATGAAAATCATCACCTGTTTAAAAACAATTATTTTCCTAATGTCGGTTTTTTTATTACATCGAATATACATTATAGTTAGTACCTAACCTACGTCATATCGACAAACAGTGACTTAATTACAGGGAGATTATGATCTATATCGATTGCCGATCCCCCATGACCTTTTTTTAAATATTATATATGTGATATCATGTTTACATATTATTTGAATAAATTATTTTGTCGTCTATATTTTTATCCTTAAACAAAACAAAATTCTAAATACTTCACTGCAGACTATGAATTAAAAGAACGATTAGTATTTCATGTATTATATATTATTTTATATTACTCATGCAAATCGCGTGTCTATATAAAGCTAACTTAATTTATTTTTGTTGAGAATCTGGTTTAATTATATTGTTATATCATTTAAATAAGAAAATTGAAAAAAAACCAGGACTCAAATATCCTATAATTTTGTTTTTATCTAAATTCTAAATAGAACTTTCATATTAAATTAAAATTTGATCCTATTACAACTGTTATTTATCACTTTGAGATTTCTAATTGTTAATACTTAAACTATAATAGAACAGTTGTTTAGAACCGATAATTTTAATACAAAAAATATTGTTCATAACATTTTAATATTCTTAAGAGAAGTTTTTTATGAAGTAAACTTTATAAAACCCACAGGTATGAATATAATAATTCATAAAAAAATAATCAGCTTAGATCAATTTGAATTTTAACAATCATAAAAATATAACCGTTTTATGAATAGTTATAATTTATAATAAATGACTAAAATGAAGTTTGACTAGTTTAAGTAATAGTACCAAGAACTTAAATAATTCGCATAGAAATTCCGTTTTCAATATAACTAACGTGAAAATAATTAAAGAGTCTTTATGTGAATAGTTTTATAGTTATCTAATAGATATACTCTTATATTTTCCGGTAACGAAAACCGATAACAGGTTATCTTTACGATAGTTACCTATTGTGTATAATATAATAACAAACAATAGACACTCCGGAAATGCATTCGCGCGACACTCGTTTTTGGATATTGAAAATATTATTTTATAATATCGCGTTCGCTTCCCGGATATCCGCAAATACAATCCGTTTATTGTCCCGAGACAGGTGCGCACGGAAAGTGCATGCTCCGACACCGGAATATAATGTTACGAAAACGGCGAGAACGACATTTGAAACGCGAAGGTATGCTATAGTATTTTTCACCGCTCTGTATAACGCGATCAGCGTGTGATCATATGGATACTATATTATTATAATCGAGTGAGCAAAAAATATAAACGTGTTCAAAAACTGTGTAAAAAAAAAAAAAAAAATAATATCAAACGCGAAAATGTCGCACACGCGGTCGAAAATATTTTATACTATTATTATTATTATTATATTATCGTAAGGGTGATCGTGCGAAGGCCAACCGTATCCCCTATTCATATATATATATATATATATATATATATATAGAGTATTATTATAATATTTTAACAATTTCCTATGTACAGAGCGATCAGAATTTCGCGTTAAAAAATAAAATAGAAACAACATTAAAAACGTACCTATGCGATTCATAATATCATTATTGTAAAACGAAAATTAAACCTCATCCCGTAGGTATATGTTATATAATAGTCGACGATCCGAAAAGGTGGTTGGTAATACAATTCCTGCGTGTCAGATATACCTATAATAATATTATTATCGATATTACATAGGTTTTATATCATACTATTATTAATATACTTTCTGGCGTAACATTATACACGTTCGTAATATTGTAACATTTATCGTCGTCCTCGCAGTAATAATTTCCTATAAATTAAAAGTCGCACGGGTACAAAATATTAAACGATTTTATCAATACTTGTATCCGCCTCGTACAATATAGGCGAATCATCGATTTTAAATTTTAATATCTACTGACACACAGACCCAAATACTTAGTATTTTGCTACAATACGTATATGCATTGTATATTATGCGACAGCCTGCTCTGTTGTAATTTATTCAGACGGTCGCTTGATTGTATTTCATAAAAAATTCAAACATGCTATTTGTTATTATTTATTTATTTTTCAGACAAGGCCTTAAAAATTAAAATAATTTAACATATCGACTGATATATATATATATAATATTTTGTAATCTCGTGAATCCCGCAGTGTCATGTGTTTATTTTTCGATTTTATAACTTTTTTAAATTTTTTATATTTAATGCACAATCTTTATATGAACTTTCGTTCCTCTATATCACTGATGTAGTTGATAACTGTTTATTATAATGGTATTCGTTAAACTTATATAAAAGTTGAGTGACCTTTTCTCGAGAGAGACATTTTTCGTTTTAAAAAAACGTTATAATAATGATACAACTTTGTTCTTCATCCTTTTATTCGATCCTTGGACAGGATTGGTTTTGTATTATTATTTAGATTTAAAAGCGACTACACGCATACCTAATCACAATCAAAACTAATTATTTTGAAAAAATTTCAGTGATCTATTAAAAGTGACTTTCATAATTTACCATTATAAATAAGTTATATTTAAATTCTTAGGAATAATCTTTCGTTATTAAACACTAAAAATAAATTGTAAAATAAAAAAAAGGGAGTTTCTAGAAATATTTTGAACAAATTTTTAACTTTATTAAACATTTTTGACTTCCGTATTAATAATATTAAATTTTAATATGAATTTAAAAAAAATATAAGTCATAATAATTTTAAAATTTTAATTAATTAATAGGTACTGTTTAACTCGTAACAATTCTGTAGCATATTATAAATTATAGAAATAATGTTTAAAATCTGCGATAATTTTATTTATTTAGAACAAATAAATAAAAATATATACCAACTTCGTTACAATCATGTGTGCAATAAAATTCTATGAATTATGAATTGTACTTTTTGATGTACTTAAAAAACAATAGGAAACCACCTAAGTTTATCAATTTATTCTATCCAAATTTTTTTTAACTAAATAAAACAAAGAAATATATCACACATCGTCGTGCAATTATTACCTACTTATTATAACATATATAAAACTTGGTCAGAGTCTAAAATTTTAAATGATTATAAAGGTTGAGTAATAGAAATATGTTTAACTAATACAGTAATACCTATATTAATATAATTTATAAATAACCATTTTCGTCATTATAATTGAAATTTAGAGATAAATTTTAATTCTTTTGTGGTATACATTCGTGTAAAACAATTGAGTACTGAGTAGTCCTACAAAAACGTATAGTAAAATGTGTAAATTTAAGTAACTATTGAATTATAGTTTTAGGCTTTAATCCAAATGAAGAAACTAAAGCGTTAAGCATAATAACAGTTTTTAACATATTTTGTGGGTATAACATTTAGGTACCAGTGTACCACCTATATTTTATTAGATTGAAAAATGAGTTAATATTTTTTGTACATTTATATATAATATTATATTTTTTATTTTTAATAATCTACTAATATACGATTAATATTATATTATATTTTTATTTTACGATTTGATTTTTTTTGTTCATTATATAATATAAAAGGTACAACAATAATACACAATTTTTAATTTTTATCATTTATCTAACAAATTTTACTCTTTATTTAGATAGATTAAAAAATATAATCGCATGCCTGAAATATAATGTGGTTGTTTTATATGGGTATTATTATAACTATTTACTATTACCTATGTAGCTTGAAATTATTATTATTTTGTTTGTTATTATTATAAGTACATACCTATAAATTATATATTATATATACTATTAATAATTGAATATAAACTTGCTCGGGTCATGGAAATTTTAATATAGTCCAGTCCGATGATTAATTTATTTTCATAATTCACTGAAATCAAAATTATTGGGTATTATTAATAATATTTTTAAACATAGCTTGTTTTACAATAATATAATTTTCTAATCATTTTTTCTTTGATAATTTTCAAAATGATATTATAATATATTTTGTGAACAACAAGAAAACTATATACCGTAAAGTTTACTTTTAGTTTATAAATATCAATATACTTGTTTCGTATAAGTATAATATTTAAAAATTAAAACTAAAATAATAAAGAAGTATAATTTTGGTAAAATTACTGAAAACCCATATAGCAGAAAATCAAAAAGTAGTCACATTAACAAATGACGATTGTTTCAGATATATTATAACATTATTTGTATTGTATCAATTTGTATAAAAATTAACACTGTTTAACTGCGCTTATAGTGTAACAATGATAAATAATGCATGCTTAATTATACCCATTTGTAGTATAATTTGTTATTTAATAAAGTTGTTAACATTTAAATAATTAGTCAGCTTAATAATTTATTTTGTTTTGCGATATTTTATTATAAATTAAAGATTGTTAATAAAAATAACAAATGAAAAACTTATATTATACACGTTTGACGAAAAACTTACACATTATTAATATATCACTTAGGTACTTTGAGATATATTGCGTAAATGAGTTTTAATACATAATACGTTTAACTTATTATAAATTATTAAGTTGATTTTACTCTAACTCGCTGCTAATAAAATGTATATTTTACTCAAACTGCTTGGTTTATAATTTAAATTATTAACACTTGCGCATAAATTCATATTCATATAAAATTATCTATGTTTATTTTTATAATTTTTAAAAATTAAAAGAATTCAGCTTATAGTTTTAAACATTTCAGATGATACAACTTCTAACCTTGGACAAGACTTGGAAGGTAAGATACAATTTTTTTTATATATATATATATATATATATATATTTGTTTGTAGACACAATACTGTTATTTAATTTTAATATGCATACAAATATTGTATAAATATAAGCTATAGATATACTTAATACGACTATTATTGACTTTAAGTTTGAGGATAAAGATAAATAAAAAGAGAGCTTGAACTTTGAACATTAATGTTAAATTATTTATTTTTATAATTTATATAGACACAACTAGTATTTGACATTATTTTGATATTGTTTCAATAAGTAATTTATTCTAATAGATTAAATATCTAGGTTTAAAAAATATAATACAATTACACATTTTTAAAAATAACTTTTATAAGTAGATATAATAATTTATAATAAAATATAACTATATACATATTTTGTAAATATAATACAAATATTACATAATCTCAATAATCTCAATCTTATCTAGATGATTTGAAGATAAAAATATATATTATAACTCTTAATTTAGATAACATTTTAAGTATTATTAACACTGTTATTTATCCATTGAAGTTGGAGTTAAGACTAAAATTATTTTATAACATTATAAAATACAAATAAATATTATAATAACTTTTTAACTTTACAAAATTAAAAACCACATGACCCTACATAGTCACATAGGTCACTAATTATTAGAATGTATATATGTATGTATACTCGTGCATTCGTGTTATTGATTAATTTGGAATGAATCAAGTATATAGAATAAAATCATAATATTTTATTTGAACTCAATTTTTACTTGCGTCACATACATATATTTGTAAGCCAACAAAAACCAATAACTTTAAAAACTTCTTTCAATTTAAAAATAGAACCATATGTATTAAAAAAAAAGTTTGTATTAGGTTTTGTGTTGGTAGTTTGGTATCATATATTTATGGCATTATTAATATATTTAAACTTTAGGCCAAAGTTTGTAAACCAAATTAATTAAATGTTGTTGAAAGTACGAACTTCACGAAATTAACTTAGGTCCAAACGTTTCAAACTAATAAACTATAGGAAATCGAATTAAAGTACGCTTCAATAATAACAGTCAAATTTAATAATAATATAACATTGGAATTAAAGTTAAATTATTATGTGTGATAAATATCTAAGTAAGTAGTCGAAATAAACTAAAATCCACGTATAGCTAGTAGTTATAAGGCTAATATACTTATATTCAGGTCCCTAGGAATCCTTTATGTTTATTGTTATATAAAAAGTTATTTTCTGTTTAAATAAAATAATTAATTCACAAGTACTCGAATAAAAAATTTTTTCTGAACTATTTAACAAATTTGTTATGCTCTGTTTCATATATATCAAAATAAAATAGTATTTTAGCTATCATCTGAGTTAGATGAATGATTTATGATTTACGAACAATAATTATAATAACTGGTAAACAATTTGAGTTCTCCCCATTTACGTAAATTGATTTTTTAATTTTTTCTACCTAAATTTACAAATCGTTTTATTAACATATTATTATCAAAATGTAATAAGGTTAATAAGATTAATATTCAACTACGGGGAAGAAATTTTTGATCAAAATCGATTTAACGTTATTGAAGAAAAATATGCTTTAGATATTTAATCATGAATTCCGTTGTATATATATTTGCAACTATTAAACATTTTTAATATTAATAATAAAAATTTAATATAAAATGAAAAATGCATTAAACGATAACTAATACTCTTTAATGAGAAAAATGGACGAGAACAGTGACCTGCGTACCCTAGCTAACCTCGCATAAATATCAAAGTCGCCGTTGGCAACACCACAAACGCTCGACCATGAAGAGCATGGCACATTTGCACTCACAGTTATGAAAAGAGGGTTGATAAAAATGACGTCATCGCTTTTTAGAAGGGAGTAAAGTGAATAGTGAATGATGACACCGAACGACAAAATATACATATTATAGGGGAAATGTAAATGTAAAGAACATTATTTCAACCTGGGTGTTTATTTTCGTCGTTGAATTATTAGAAACCATAAAAATTGATGATTTTTAAAACAATTTCTATATTATATAGAAAAAGCACACAATTT
The DNA here is from genome assembly GCA_013282895.1 of Eriosoma lanigerum. Lineage (NCBI taxonomy): Eukaryota > Metazoa > Arthropoda > Insecta > Hemiptera > Aphididae > Eriosoma > Eriosoma lanigerum. The sequence goes on from CM023362.1 coordinate 14,647,846, forward strand.
TAGGAAAACTAGTTTGTACATAATATTATCTATATTATCTATAAACTAATTAAATTTATTATCGCAAAAAAACAACATAAAGGATCACTGTTTTTACAAAAATTACATTTAGTGAAACTTATATTTAAAATAAATATAAGTCATTAGAATTTGATATCAACATTATGGTCAATGACTTATGTAATTTGTGGTTGTATATAATATCAATTTTAAGACTTATGTTGTTTTTGCACTAACCGATTAAATTGTATTTTTTCCGTTAAAAAAGAAGATTTATATAAACTGTTTTTTTTTTTTCAAATATTTGTTTGGGCTAAAAACTATATAGGCTATTTTATTTTTAACTGAAAAAATACACTTCAATAAAATAGTATTTTAATTGCGTGATTTGAAGAAATACTGAATATTTCGTAGTGTTAAATTCTAAATTTGAAAAAATTAATGATTTTTTTAATATTCTAAAAAAATTAATTATAATGTAATTTTATATTTATAAACCATTTGCATTTATATGTAAATTCTGTGAATATAAACAAATTTAGATATGATGCAGAATGAACGAAATATCATAATACCTATTACCTATATTAATATACAACATTATTATATATAATATATATATATTAACATGTTAATTTTCTTATAAAATCACAATCTTAATCAATTAGTTTATGTCGGTACCTACTTTTATTATATTATAGATATATTTCACTATTATTTTGGTTATATATTATAAAAGTAGTTATCCTACATATATTATTAACTTCAAAAATGTGTTTTTATACAATTAAAAAAGGTATTATTGCTCACAATATTTATTTTCTATACCCATACCTAGTACAATTTTATTGTAATCTGTATTATTGTATTAGTTTCTACTTTAATTATTGATTAATTAACTTTAATAGTATATATTAATAAAATAATAACAAATTATACATCTAAAATTTTCATAAAATATTAATTTTATTAGGTAATATAGCGAAGTAAACACATTTTAGTTTATAATATTTTTTACAAATTTAATAATGTGAAACATAATATAAACAATTTTGTAAGAATAATTTTAAATACTAATAGAAATATTAATTACTATTATTAAATGTTAACTAATATTCAAATAATTGGCATCAAAAATTTTTGATTTACATCACGGACGTTCGTAGAAATTTTTCATTTTTAAATTTTTAGTTTCACTATTTGAGTTGTACTAAATTATGGTTTGTAAAATGTTTTCTTTCATAGGTATAGGTAATTTAGTAACCTAAAAATTTATTAAAAAATCTTAATTTGTTTTACATATTGTTTATAATAATTGACCCAAAAAAGCTAAGAGAGCAAATACACATTCCCCCCCTCAACGGACAACCATAATTTACATAAGTTTGTTTTAAAAAATAAAGTAATAAAATTTAAAGTTCTACAATAAACTTAATAGAGACCTTTCGTTCTGTTATTAATATTAAATTGAATGGAATGAAATTTTTTATGCCAGTTTATTATACATTTTATAAATCAATATGGAGTTATAAATTATTTATAAATGTATAATTGTGTTACGGTCACATTATGCGAACCGAACGGCTGCTCCAATTTTTGCCAAGTAGGCATAAATTCTTAATCGCCGATCCCAGTACGTATGACAAGTGGGGAGACACAATATACAACACGAGAATAATATAAACAAATAAATACGAGAGTCGACTTATTACCGTCATTGCGCGAGGTTTAAATTATAATTTTATACTTAAATTATTTTTATATTTTATTTAAATAATTGTTGTCTGTGCGCGTCGTCTCCGCCTGTCATCCGGATTTCCATTGGTCAATCGCTTGGATCCAGATATCAGGTGTATAATTTATATATATATATAATTACATAGGTATTTCGTTGCTAAATATATATATTCCATTGTGTTGCTAAATTGAGAGTTTACTTATTTGAACTGAGATTAAATACAAACCCTGGGAGTCTCTGTGGGGCTATATAAATTAAATAGAGAACTTTAGATTTCCTAGTGCAGAGATAGCTTAGCCAACTATATCCTCAGGATTCCACTAGTCAAATCTATCGACGGACGTTCACTAGACGAACAGTACCGTTACAATTGGATATCAAAATTTAATTCGTGTACTTAACTATTTATTACATTAAAAAATAAAATCCTTATAAGTTATAATATATTATATAAAAATGAAATTGCATACAATATTACCACCAGTAAAAAATTAAAAACACACATAAAGCTGTCTAATAGATTTCATTTGGATTAGTTATTAGACATGAATTTGTAGATTATTCAGTAGAATAATATTTTAAATATTTCAACTTACTTAATATGACGTAGTGGTGGTCAAATGGGGGGGGGGGGTGATTAGGGGATATATCCCCCCAAGACCTTTTTGTTATTATGTATTATTTTTAACAATATAACGTTTATTATCTATATATTTATAATAAAAAAAAGTGGGAAAGTCGATTCTGGACATTCCTTCTTCGTCCTTTCGGTCCTCGAAAAAATATTTGTCGTTTATTACAATTAAGATTTAAATACAATGATATTGCATTAGAAAATATGTTTCTGAAACTTAATATGTTACAATATTTTATACTGATAATCCATTTCAAAATTGTACGTCGAGTGTAAAATACCTATGAGAATACTAAAAAAATTTTTTGTTCCTACGTTCAAAATTGCATTCGTGTTATCATGAAATAAAAAAACTTAAAAATACGAAAACCATAATTTTGCCGATTTTTTGCCATTTTTTGGTAGTTTTTCATACATAAAAAAACAATACATTCCTTGTTCCGCTTAGAATCTGAAATAGATTTAATATTTTTATAATTTTATAATAATGTCATTAATATATTATGACTGATATTTACAATTGTCAAAATTTATGTTGATAAATCAGGATTAGGCTACCTAGCCCCCCTATGACAAAATCATTTGACCACCACTGCATATGATCTTTTTATTCCTATTTTATTCTTATAATATACGTATTACCTACGTAAAGGTAGATGGTGCGGACATAATAATATTATTTTCAAAAACATGTTGCTACTCATGTTTATTGTACAATATTATACATTTTGTGCTTGCGTATTTTGATATTTTCAATATGTGATTAATACTAATTTTCTCACGTGAAAACTTGCACGTGGAAAAGTGATAAAATAATAATACAACATTCAATAATTAATGTTGTATCGATTTTTCGTGTTTTTTTAGTTCCATATTTAATTGAAGATCTACATTTTTTCAACTCCAACCATCAATTCGATTTAAAAAATTGTTAGAATCATTATTTAATTTTATAATTGGAAAACTAATTATTGTATTACATAATTCGACACTCTGTAAGTAAATTTGATAAAAAAAAAAAAAAATTACAGTTATGTCTTTTGACTACTTAGAAATAGGATAAATTTCGTTTAACAAGACAACATAAATATTCGAGTACAATAAGCGATATTCGGAATACTCTCAGAATCTGCGCATATTATGCAGTACGTGTTATTTATATATATATATATATATATAATAGTTTAATATGGTTTAGTATATAGTACAATAATACATACCGTATATTAGTAAATCAAATTCCGTTTTATTCACTCACGAATAATGCAACTATTTACAGTGATAACGGCCGATGACACTTTCGCAGGAAATTTCTTATATTCGCAATAAAATTCCTTAAAACTACCGTTGGTTTTATTCAAAGTTTTCGATGCAGCGGATGATGGGATGACAGCTCAAGGCAAATTCTATACAATTTACACTCGCGTCATACAAACGCGAGCATATTATAATAATATATAGACTTTTTTAAAATTACATACGACATCGTTCTTCTATAAAAGTATATTATACTCAACTAGGATCCATTGTGGAATTTTATATAAAAAATTTTTTCTTTATCCTAATAGTGAGAAACGAAAAACCGTTGAAATCTCGTAATAAAAAATGTAAATAAAATCCTAATTTAAGACTATTGATTTCTGTCGACTATTAGTCGCGCGTGTGCGAATTTCATATTTGATAATGATAAAATTTCGATGCATTCTATAAAATATTACTTGGCGTAGAATTTTTTTTTTTTTTTTTTTTTTTGTGGATAAAAAGCGTCATAAGTTTTCGCACTGTTAATTTCGATGGTAAATATATTTCTTTACGATTTGATACCTCGCCTGACGATAAAAACTGTAAATAAAGGAAACAACAAAAGACATTTCGTAATAATATCCATGATAAATAAGACGCGATGTAACTTATTTATCCAGCTATATGTAATTACTCATATCCACAACATAAGGCTTCCTATGAAATATGTTTACCACAAGTCACATTACATCTTCGACGAACATTATGTATCTGATATTTATTGATTGATAATTCTACGGTTAGCCAAGTTATACTTAAAAGTATTTAAAAATTAAAACCATTAATCTAAGAATGTTTTATTGTATAAATGATATATTATTAAAATTTTATTGTATGATCATACATATTGTGCATTATGGTTTAAAATTAGAATATAGATATATTCAATCGTTTGTTACACGATTTACGCAATTTTTGGAAACGTATTATTAGAAAACATTATCTTTGCACGCAATATATAAATAAATAATATAAACTGTAGAAACTAGAAATAATTTTAACCAAATCAGTATATTTAGATACTATTAAATATTAATACTAGGTATACCTATGTGAATATGTACATCATTATACTTTTAAGTCCAAAGCTATATTTCGTATGTTTATTTTCAAAATCACATATTATCTACTATAATAATATACATGGTGATTTATATAACAGTAGCAAGTTATATGAGTCACTCTGTATATATACATAATGGTGTGTCAATAATATATCAGTCATAAATTCCAATCGTTTCCATTGGTCTTTCCAAAGTAGCATTAAATTATTTTTACTATCATACATATTATTATCAAGATTAAAATATTTCAGATTTCCATGTATATAGTTATTTAGTCGATAGCATAACTGTTAAATACATTTATACATTTTTATTTAATTAATAGTGATTAAATTATTGTGATTGTCATAATATGAATATGAATATGGTATTATTTGTTTTTCAACATTTAATTAAATTAATTTAGAGCATACATCATAGAATTACGTATATATATATATATATATATATATATATTATTGATGAAAACTTATAAATATTAATCATTGTAAAAAATATATATGAGTATAATAGGCTATATCCTGACAGAAAATATCCGGACTTGGTAAAATATTTTTATATTTTTAACAGTATTTTAAATGAATAGACTACCTTAAAACTTTAATATAATACTTTATACTTTTAATCTAAATTATTAATACATAATATTATTTAATATTAAAAAAAACCTAAATATAAATATTTCCAAAAATATTTTAATACTTATAAAAAAATTGTAAAATTAAAAATACTTACATAGTTTTAGATTCTGAGTGAAGCCAGGAATATATTGGTTTTTCAATGATTTTTTTTTTTATGTATGAAGACATTTTTTCGGGTAGAAATAATAGTTCAATTACCACAAATAGGGTATGCTTTCGGTAGCAAATTGCATCTAATTGGTACTTTATTTAGCTTATTTTTCGAATTTCTCAAAAGTTTTTCATTAGGAGAAGGAAAACTGCTAAAAAATGGCGGAACATCGGTAGAATTATGGTTTCTGTTATATATTTTTTTTATTTTGTGATAACTAATTGAGTTTTGATTCAAGAGATTTGAAAAAATTTTTGCGTATTAAAATAGATAATATACATACGTGATAACATTTTGGAATGGATTGGTTAATTTTCTGGCTAAGTATATAGCTATGAAATAAGCAAAATAACAATTGTTTGCCAATTGTATTCTTTTTGATATCTTTACCTTTAAGTCATTTTCCGGAGTTAAGAGGACACTCAAGTATTTAAATTGTAGTATCCTGTAAAAGTTATATCCATCCATGTTCATACTTCTGTATGTTGATACGTTCTATCTCTTCTTCTGAGTTTCATATATTCCGTATTTTCTTTATTTATTATGAGACCATATTTATTATTTTTACTCGCAGAATCCATTAGTTTCTTACAATATTTTTATTATCTCAATATTGTCTCCTATGCTGACAATATTGTTTGCATATGCTAGCAGGCCTTAACTTTAACTGGCCTAATGGATCTTCTGATATGTTCATATCTCTGACAACCTTTTCCAAAACTAGGTTTAAAAGAATCGAAGATAGTGCGTCACAGACCAGTGGTTATCTAGAACGATTTAGAAACCAAAAACTAATAGTACTTACTATACTAATATACTTTTTAATAAACAAAAAAATTCAGAACTAAAAATTAATTTAAAAAAAAATATTTTAAACTCATATGTTATCATTTATATCAAATTTATAGAATATTATATATTTTAATTTATTATCGAAAAAACTAAAATATTTACCTAAACCTAATTTGTATTAATCTATATTGATAATTAATACCTATAATAAATATATTGAAATCATTCTAGATATAGATATTAGGTATATGTAGATTCTATGCTTTGGAATAAATTAAATAATAAAAAAAGTGCATAATTGCTAAAATACCTTAAAAAAAGGCCTTGACTAATAGTTAATTATTAATATTTCATATTTAGTTCTTTAGTTAAATTATTAATTATATTTTAACATAAGACGTTTATTACATACATTCTCGTGGTTCTCTAAGACAAAGACATCTCTATATAGAAGTTATTTTATATTTCGTAAATATTATTATTTAAATACTTGTGCCAATAATAATATGTATATACTGTAAAATATGACAAGGTAACCTCTTATAACTCTCCCATAGGTATTTTAATAATTTGTTTGATGTATTTAAACTTTGTTACTACAATTCAATTATACCTACTTCATATACTACCTACTTTATAAAAGGGTGGAAAGGTCAATTCCGGAAGTTTCTTCTTCGTCCCTTTGATCCTTGGAGAAATTAGTGTTTTATTCTAATTAAGATTTTAATGCAATTATACGGTGTATTGCATTAGAAAATACGATTCTAAGTGAAACTCAACATAATACAATATGCTGTACTGATAAACCGTTCTAAAAGTTTACTAAGTGTGTAAACTACCTATGAGAATACACAAAATAATTTCAAGTACCTACGTTAAAAATTTAATTTATTATCATAGAAAATTTAAAATTTTTCTTTTCTTTAAAGTTTATATTTAAAATATATTTCTAATTTATACTAAACTAATAACTGAGCATTTGCATCCTATTTTAAAAAGCATAACTCTGGTAAAATCACTTTTTAATACGTACCTAACCTATATTCAATTAATATAAAAATTTTGAATAACTTTTCGTTGACAATGAAAAAATGTATAAACTATTATATTATGTTCAATATATTCTAGTTAAAACGTAGAAACATAATATATCATAGATTATGTAAGGTTTATTCAAAATTCAACCATTGTCAAAAAAATATTTAGATAATTAACATATATAATTTTAATCAAAATGCTTTAATTTATTTCAACATAAGTTTTTATCATTATTTTATAATATAAAATAAAAATATACATAGATAGTAGTTGCCCTAATGTATTTATTGATCGTATTTTAACATTATTATAAATAACCTAACAAAATTATTTTATTTATACTACTATACATTGACAACGAATTAATCTAAATGATGATATATTTATAATTCAGTTTTGATAGTTATCTATTGATTTTAAAGCCAGATATTTATATTTTAAATTTTTTTTGTTTATTTGAATATAAATATATAAAGTTTAAACCTTCTATATTTTATACTAAACCCTTATACTGTAAAAATAATATCAAATATGAAATTACCAAAAAAATAGAATATAGACTATTGTATTAGTTAAATAAGGAAAATTATTTTATAAGAATAATCCATTATTACATAGAAAAATAAGAATTAATAAATATAATATTTTGTTGTAAACTATTCTATTTTGATTATAATAGCTATACTAATTATTCATAATATTAAAACATTTAAAAAACAATTTGAAGCTAATGCGAAAATATAAAATTTTAAATTAATTAAATAAGTAATAAATACTTTTTGAAATTAAGAATATTTTGCTTTGATGTTAATTATTACATAACATCAATGCTATAAATAAGTACCTACTAATATTGGCAAATATATATTTATGTCTTGATTTGGTGGGATAAGACTTAAAAATAATAAGATAGATTTCCTTATTACTAATTAGGATTACATTTTTTTAATAATTCAATTTATAATTCACGATATAAAGTAGGTATGAATTTCAAAGGTTATTTTTATTTGTAAACACTGAGTAAATACTCAGTATACTCAGTATTAGTTAAGTTTTCTTCGAGCGTTAGAGTAAATATACGTTTTCTGATTAATTTTATCCTAAATTTAAAACAAAACGATATGTATTATTTAGTTATTTTTTTAATATTTGTTAGGTTTCTAATATGTATTTTGAATTGAAGATATAAATATGAAGATTTTGATTATTTAGTGAATTAACTTTACTTTTTCGGATATACGTTACCTTATTTGGAAATATTTCACTCCGAATACATTTTATAAGTATACATAGTAAAAATGTCCTATTATGTAATTAATTTAAAATAATATTTAGCAATAATTATTCTCTATCAATAACAAACACCCGAAACGACGTTTCCTTATACTTTAAAGTTGAATAACCAATATCTAAAAAATTCAATAGGATTTGTACAAATTATCTAAGAAATATTAACTATCTACTATTTAAGTGAAATATTGATTAATGTGGCATACAACTAATCATATAATTACTAGGTAAATTTATAAAAATAACCTTCTAACACAAAATGATTACTGAGATATTTTAATATTTGTAGTTTCAATAAATTCAACCGTGAACGCTGAAACCCCCGAGAAAACCCTGTGTTTGCATCTGAGTATTAACTCTAACTCTTAGTTACCTACTTAACATTAATTAAGATTAACAGACCGTAACTATATACGCTGAACGGAGATTAAGGTTATTATGGTATAGATTCTCCGCAGCAGAGAATTCGAAGTTCTAAGAACCACCAAATCACGGACAAAACAACAATAGTTTTATTTTAAATTTTTGACGAGGATACTAGGAAGTTTGGTACTTCGATAGTAGTTCACTTTCGTTATGTTTAAGTACTATTATACAATGCATTAATTTTCTAGAAATTTAAGCATTAAGCAATAACGAATTTGAACTCGAAACTGTTGTTTTTTTAATAAACGTAACATTATGCTCAGGTTTAAATATCGTTAAACCAAAATATAAAATATATTTTTTCATTTGGCTACATGTAGTTTTTCTTTTTTATAATTCCTTATAAAATGAAAGAGTTAAATTGAATATTTAAGCCCAACATAGAATTATATTTAAATGCCACAACGATTCGACTACATCATGGTAAACCTGACTCACACTGTAAATACGTATTTAACATAATATTTACCATTTATTGCTGTATAGTTTACATAACTAATCATTAAAACAACAACAAAACAATCTATTAGGTAAAATGTCATTTGATCGGGCACTTACAATTATATTACTGGTTGTACAAATTAATTTTTCATAGTATTTACCATATTTGTATCAGCCCATATTTTGAATAAATATTCGTACTATACATTTTTTGAATAAATAATTATACTATACAAACACCCTTTCTAACAATTTTTTTTTAATATGACTGATATCATTATTTTTGTTATTATAGATTATAAATATATTTTTTAATAAAAAATATTAAATAATTGCATATTGTTTATTGAAAAATTATATTAACAATTTTATCAAAATATTTGTACAGACACAAATAAGTACAGGTACTTATTTACTGATATAGATACACACTTCACATACTCATAATCAATATTTCCAATTTCTAACTATAAACTTTGTATTGCGTATCACTAAAAAAATAGAGGCTAATTAATATTAAAGCCAATTTTATATTAAATATACTAATTTAAGTTACAAATACAAATTCAATAAAATAAAATAATTATTGAGTAAAAATATACTGTCTTGTATAAACTATTTGATCAGGAACGGATAACCAAAATTGTTTAACCACAACTTACGACACATTTTTGGTTTAATGTTATAAATAATGTGCATAATATATGGTTTAGAAAATATATTGACATTTCAAAATGTATTATTTCCATTTTTCATTTTTTTCAGTAGGTATTGATATTTGTTTGTCACAAACGATTGGATTATCATAGAGATATGGAAATTATACAAAATAAAATGCATACAATTTAAATAAACTTTTTGTTTGTTATTTCCTATAAGTAATATTTTAGTTTAATGGCCTAAATTTAATATTTTTATATTTATTGATTTTTCCAAACACATACACTTTCCGTCCAATAGTAGGTACGTTTTGACATAATTTTTGGAAATAATTCGTTTTGCTGTCTTTGACAGTAAAATAATATAGGTAAATCGTAGGTATACATGTTATATTTTTTAAATGTTAACCTTAGCTGGACATAATAAATACAAATATATTACTTTTATTAGTTGTATTCATGTGCATTATTTATAAGCAATGTAAATAATAAAACAATTAAAACTTATAAAGTGTGTATGTTAAAATATAGGTATAACATGTAAAATAAACCCAAACAATAACTAATTATTGTTGGGTAATAATTTATAAATACATTATATCTATAAGTACATTATATATTAATATAATATTCTCATATACCTACCTATTTATTATCTTAAGTGCTTATAATTTTATAGTAAAATAATTAATTATTCGTAATATAGTTTTATTATAATTTGTTTTTAAATTTATTTGAATTCATACATTTTAGTAGGTATACCTATTATAAGATCTTTTTATTTTATTATTTTTTTACTTGAGCCATTTTTTTTACAAAGATGCGTATAAAACCTAACTTATCCTATATATATATACCTAACCTATACATATAATTATTACATAAGAATAAAATAAGAGTATGCTTAATAAAGTGAAACGAATACAAATAGACTTAAAAATAATACAAATATTTTAGACAAACATAAAAATTAAATTAATTACTAAATTTACTAAATACAAAAATAAATCTAATATACAACACTTGGATCCACATTAGTTTATGACATTAAACGTCTTAACGTCTTGCTATATAATTTAAGGTGGTATGAGGGACGTAAAAAGGGGCTATTGTTCCAAATGAGCATTTGGGTACCCTAAAAGAGAGATGAGATACAAGAACTGACGACTCAATTTTTTTATATTTTTCTAGTATCAAGAATATAGTTAAAACATTTGACATATTTCATTTAACTACATAACATAACAAATATTTTATTTTGTGTTTAGCATATATATTATATACTTAGTTATTTTAATATAGGTAAATAATATAAAAACGTATTGTAATTTTAGTCAATTATATATTTATAAAATTTACAAATCGCATTTAAAGATAAAATTTTACTGTTATTGTTATTTTTCTGAAACTAATTAAAAACTGAACGTGTTAAGAATTCTTCAATATTTATGCGTATCGCCGTATGTAATTAATTCAGGTTTTAAATTAAGGATTATTATTTCTAAAAATTAATCAAATTAGCAGTTTCACTTCCTCTTTTTCCTTTCTAACAACAACTTATCTTGCTAATAACAATTCTCACATGGCGTTGATGATTATATTGTTTAACTAGAACGTGACATTTTAGTTAACCAAATGAATGGCTTTTTCGGGTAATTATGACCGGTTTGCTCCAGAGTCCTGACACCACAATGCGCAAAACCCTGTAATTACCAGGAAGTTAAACCTGAAACATCGTGCACTGGAACTTATATTTAGACCACTCAAATCCAGGTTAAGCCAGGTCCCTCTTTTGTATAAATCAGTATAACACAAATATTTATAAAATATTTGATTGTTTCGCATAAAAAGTTAAAATGTAATAATAAGGTAACAATAAGATAATTATTTGATTTGTATTATTAAATTATTAATTAGGTAGGTAGGTATTCAATTTTAAATTTAATCGATTTCGTTGGAATAATAATTAATATTTTAACATTACAAAAAGTTTTAATATATACCATATTACATCAACAAGTGAATCAGAATGTATAAAATCATTAGAAACTATTTAGTGTTCAAATGTATAAATACGGGCATTCTCTTATTCCAGACGTTTCTCCTTCATCCCTTCGATCCTCGGAAGATGTTAATAGTAGAAAGTTGTTGTCTTATATTAAGATTTAAATACACTAATAATGCTTTCAAAAACAAGATTTTCAGCAAAGCTCATAATAATTTTTTTTATACATTTTATTTATTTATCAAATATTGTGTAACAGAAAAATTAATTATCATAAAATAATGAAATTCAGGTTCATCAAAAATGTAAATTCCATGAATTTTGACATTATTAAAATTATTTCCTGTTTTTACTAAAAATATTGATAATTTCAAAAATGTACTAACTGGACAAAATTATCTATCAAAAACATACCCCATTTGTGGCAATTATAGCATATTCAGTTAGATGCAATTTGCTACCGAAAATATACCCTAGTTGTTTAATCGTTATTTCTAACCATAAAAAATAGCACCCATCATTGTAAAATTCATTCGTTGTTTATTTAAGTCATAAAATCTAAATCTTACTCAAGTTGACGCTTATGTAACATGATAGGTACGATATTAATTGATATGACAGTAATGCAGTTTGAAAATTCTAAATTAACCTAATCTTTAAAATGTCAAACAGCCACTGACATCAACATGTATTAAATAAATAAATTGTAACTTATATGAAATAATATACAAATATACATTTTTTTTTTTTTTTTTTTTATAAATGGTTGTACAATATATAACAAATATAACAAACTATAACAAATAACATAATTTATTGTGTTAAACAAATTATTAGATATACATGTGTGTGTATGTGTGTGTGAAATTTATAAAATTAATTTTTTAATGAACATATTGATTCAGTTCACGTTTCTTTATCAACATAAGTAGATACATACATGTATTAAAAAAATATCTAAAATAATTATAATTAATGTATGTAGCTATATAGGTATATCCGTATGTGAATCTATTAATGTTTGCAATAATTGCAAAATTGTTAAATATTATTAGAATTCATTATTAAATAAACGAGTGGTTACATATTATTTTACTTTTTATTCATTTAAAATCTATAATAACATTTTTTAAATAAAACTATAAAAGAAAATATTTATTAGTTTTGGATTTATACAAACTATACAGACATCTGCAAACCGTAATGGACAATCATTTTTTTCTATTTAAAAAAACGTTGAGTTTTATATTTATTAAATTACTACTCAGACACCATATCCTACTGACATCAGTCGATTGTAAATTTTAATGATCATTTTAACTTAAGCTCATCAAATTCTACGAAAATAATAAGTAGAAATTATTGTAATCATTGATTTTTATTTTTATTTTTTTAGTCTAAGAACTGTATTTTAAAATTATCGACCAAAAAATACATTTGATTTATTTTCTAGGTATGCTGATGGCAGAAAATGGACTACAAAATGGTCCATCACCAAATGTCGGGAACTACATTAACAACATGGGTTAGTACCTACTATCTATTATTACACTTTAACACCTATTAATTATTTTTGAATAATAATAATAGATAATAATATTTCTATTCACAATAATACCCGACATGTTCATTAAATATATGTAGATTTACTAATAAGTACCTAATATTAAAAAAAAAAACATTTAATTATTCTATAAATTTTACTAGACAAAAATAAATAGATTTAAAAATATTAATCAATTAACGTATTATAATTTTTAACATATTAAATGTATTTAATATTTTCGCTTACTAATTTAAAATTATTTCATATTTAATATAATAATAATAATAATTTTTGAATTTTATTTGTAAATAAACATTGGTATTAGCATTTTAGTATATTATTGTTATTTAGGTTGGTAAACTTACCTACTTATAAATTGAAAAGAAATTACCTACCTGCACCTATCAATACAAATTTGCTAAATATTATATTGATGTATAACCTCTTTTATTCTGATCATAATAACTATTTATTTATAATAATATAGATAATAGGTAATTATATAGGAATTTTATTTTATTTAGTTATATTTTTTTACGAAAACTGAATATTATAAAAATAATATATTATTATTTTCTTCCTTTTAAAACAGCAATGAAAAAAAAAATAAAATAGAATATTAAATGATACAAAACAAGCACTAAACACAAACACTAAAACTTAACTATTCAAATGGGTCAAAATTAAATAAATAATAAAACATAATAATTATCATATAAAAATAATATGATACAATACAAACATGTTATAATAATAGCAAAACCAATTATAATACAACCGAAAACAATTGCGCTTATATTATTTTGTAATATCATTATTTTAAATTTATAAAAATACCTAAGGTATACCTTAATACATTTAATTTATGGAATTAATTTAATTTAAATTAACATTTACCTATAGCTAGTGATAATAAAACTTTTTAGTATAAATAATGATTATTTAGGTTCCTAACTACATATTTGGAAATAGCAAGAATTTTATAATTATAATATAAATTTTAACTATAACTATTCATATGCAATATTTTAAGCATTTTAAATGTTTAGTAGTTTAGTTGTTTGGCTTTTTGTTTAGTAGTTGTTGGTAAAAAATTATTAATAGTACTACATTGAAAAAAAAAAATGTGTATATTACCAGCCTACGATAAAGCTTTTTGGATATTTAAATTCTACATATGTGATCATAATACGCACACGATATTAGGTTAACTAATAACTTAAATATAAAATTAAACTTAAGAAATATAATATAAATTTAAAGAAAACGATGCTGCTAGTAAATGTAAATGATTATCATTTTATCTTATGTATAATTTACCAACCTATTTTATTCCATTTAGATTAGGCTATTTTTTTAATAAAATATAAAATATGAAATATGAAGGCGAATTTATTATATACTCCAACTATATAGTTATCAAATATCTAACCAACAAGAATAATTGCTTAAATAATATAATTTACGACTTTTGTTTTTTGTTTTAGTTACTCAGATTCCGCAGCGAACCGGTAAGTCATTTTCTAAAATAAAAAAATACTAAATAATTGGTTAACTTTTACGTAGGTAAAACACCACTGATTTCAATGTCCATATATAATAATAATAATAATAATAACAATAATATTTCAAATTTGTAAAAATCGTACTAAATCATAATTTTTCTTTAAAGGTCGTAATTAATTTATTTATCCGGTTTTTTTTTTTAAATTGCTGTTGCAATACATATCTATATATAGGTAGGTGTCTAATAATATCACGTTTTACGTATTCGTATATTAATTGCATACATACTAATTAATTGGCAATTATAAAAAAAAAAAAATTTGATTACGTCATTTATATTAATATTGAAAAACATCTATGATTGTATCCAAATAAAATAAAATAATGAACCTTGTATTAAATTTAAAAAATATAATTTATAGACGGCATAAACATACATACATAAAAGTAAAAACTCGACATATTTAATTAATATTTCTAACTTCTGAAACGTGTTACTTCGTTTACTCAGAAATATTTGTCATAGTCAAGAAATTCATTAACTATAGTATAACAAAATCTTCAAAAGGATGCCTAACCTAACCCATGAGAGTTATAAACACTTAATTTCAAAGACGAAAGAGTCTCACAAGTTGATATTGAACGGTGTATGCTAGAACAAATGTATAAATAAAATATATTTATAATAATCGATCATTCATATTGTAAATACTTATCTAGTTTTTAAATAAAGTTTTACTTAAAATGGCAATTTCACGATGCGACTCGAGTGACGTGCGATATTATAATATTATGACATAACCTTTGAGAGACCCCATTACTTTTTATTAATGTTTAGGTAATTTGAAATGTTACAAATAAAAATGAAAGAAAAGCATGTAGCAAGTAGCAAGTATGTACCTTCTGTAATAATGTTATTAAATAAAAAAAACAAAACAATTAAGTAACCATATTTTCACACACTTTATTGAGTTCATAACATTTTAATAGTCTTATAAAAAAATTTATAATTCATTTTAAAAATCTAATGTGTTTATATTTTAATATTAAAATTAATTTCTTTGGCATATTTTTGAGTAGATAGTCTAATTAATTATAAATTATATAAATTAAATGTCAAAATATTATTTTTTATATTATTAATTAATATCTAAATATACGATATACTTAATCTTAATTAAAATATCTATAAGAAATTTGCATAAGTAGTTAAAACCTACTAATTATTAAAACAATTATTATTTGTCATTAAAATCATAATAGTTTTCAATTTTTAAATATAACATTTATTCGTTATAATCACTATTATACTATTATATTACTATTTATTTTATTAGTATTATTACCTACTTCTCTTTATCATGAATTAATACATAATTGTATTTATAAGTTAAAGCACTGACCTCACCTAAATATTTTATCAACAAATAATTATAACATCATTTCAATACAAAGTTGAAAAGTAGACATATAATTTTGTACAACTTTTTGTTACATTTTCAATATTCATTAACTTATATATTTTTATTGTAAATCAGTATTTATAAAAACCATATAAACGTTTTGAATTTTAAAGAAAATGAAAGATAATTAATTTTGTATTTAAATCGATACAATTCAGGTTTTTTACAATTGATATTATCCATTTTATAAAAGTTAAAAACATAATGGATGTTTAAATTAAAATTACCTCAATTGAAAAATATCTAAATAGTTATATTTTATCAAAGTCTATAGTTATAATACAATGATAGAACATAATACTAATTCACAAAAATAATAAAGATAATATTGAAAACGTAATTTATCATAATTTTTACACACAAAATCCCGATCACCCTGTATAGTTCCCGTTCAAAAAACCCTTACCAACATAGTACCTATACATGACAGTGTTGAAAAATGTAAATATTCGAATGGCAATAAGTTGCATGATTTGTGGATTTTCAGCTCCTTGCAAACGTAAAGAGGAAATTCAACCTGCGATTGTCGCCGAACATTCGTCAGCGCCGAAAAAACCACGATTAGTGTTCACCGATCTCCAACGGCGGACGCTGCAAGCTATTTTCAAGGTGCGTTTTTCGATCATTACGATAATCTATTATTTATTTTTGTTATTTGATCAATCATCGATTACGTCACATATTATTATTACGGTACCGATTTCACGCTTTAATGTTCTAATCGAAATAAACTCGTTTTTTTTAGGAGACGAAACGGCCGTCCAAAGAAATGCAGGTAACCATAGCTAGACAGTTGGGACTTGAGCCGACAACGGTCGGGAATTTCTTCATGAACGCCAGGAGACGATCGATGGACAAGTGGAAAGACGAAGACCCAAAAGCAATGGCTGCGTCGAATCACATGCACCAAGATGACATGGTTGTCGGCATGCAAACGGGGACACACATGGGTAACCACCAGTCAGAAGTCTTGTGACCAATAATCAATTAGGATGAGCATAGATGATAATAAATATGTGCATTACTGTTATTATTATTTATACTACAAGTCCAAAATATTAGAGTACAATTGAAATGTGATTACTATATTTTTTTCCGATCGCTTTTAAACGTGAAAGTGTCATAAAGTATTTATAATAATAAAGTTTTTCTGGGTTCGAGTGGTGAAGTAACGGGGAGGGATTACCCACATATAAATTCGACACGGTACGGCAACGTGTAACATATTATATTGCCCAATTATTCGTCCCAATATTGATTTTCCATTGAAACACTACAGCGGTAGGTAACCACCCGTAGTTTTTACACCATGTTATGTAGAAGTAGAAGTGCCTGTAATGGAGATACTTGTCCAGCCTTTCACATAAACTCTGAAAAAAAAAAATATAATAATTGGAAACAAATAACGATTATGAAAATGTAAAAAAACAAAACCTGAGTAATTCATTAATTGATAAATTGACGGTATGCACTTCTGCGTGGGCATCCAGTCGACGTATTGAATTTTATTTATTTTTTAATTAGAGTTTAGATTCTGTATTACTATTATTATTATTATTTTTATTTATTTTTTTCATATTATATATGTAAAAATTACAGAGGTTCCTAAAATATTACGCAAGCAAAAACGTAATCACCGAAAACGTCGCAAAAGTTTTAAAAAAGATAATATATATAATCATATTATACATTATAATTATTAGATACGTATAGTACCATTAAATCAATCATTATTGAAAAATTTAATCGCTAATCGCATTTTCCTTCGAAAGCGAATAATACTTTTACGAATACGTTGGGAACCTCTCGCATAAGACATTCTTCACACCCGATATGTTATTTTATTATTTATACCAAAAATTATTTACGTTTACCTTTACTATATGATCTCTTCGCGTATTTAGTCAATACATAATATAATATAACAACCCTTAAGGCAAAATTATAATTGTGTCCAATCTAATCAATATTATCTAGTCAAACCCGCTCAATTTACATGAAAATTGAAAACATTATATATTATAGGTATAAACAATATTCTTTTGAAATATTATATATTTTTATCATAATTCGGTGTTTACGCAAAGTTCACCAATTTCGTCACAATATTTTGTAATACTTAACTAGAAAAAAAAAAAAAAAAAAAAAAAAAAAAAAACATTAATGGTGACAATTATAATAATATATCTTTAGTGAAAATATACCTATAATATAGACTTTATAAATATCGTATTTTAAAACGAACTAATTTTTAACGAGCTTAAATATTTTTTAACTAAATCTAAAAATATTAATATTTTTTCATGAAACTGATTACCATATTATGTAGGTACCTAGGTATAGAAAGAATTCGCATCGTATGTGTCCGAATTTCGAATAGATATTATATTTTAGTTGCGTTATACCCTTAACAAATTATATAAACATTCCATATTTAAATCTAGTCATCATAGTTAAATGTGCAATCGACTTCATATGTCAAAATCGATAAAGCTTGTGATTTTTTTTTCTTTATTTAGATTTATTTTACCTTATCATTATAATAATAATAATAATATTTTAAATTGTTATTATTAATCGTTTTCGTCCAAATACTCTTATTTTTTGGTTTGCCCGTAAATAATATAAATATTTTAACTAACGTTTACGGCTTTTTAAATAATTGTCAAACAAAATACCTAGTTTAGTAAAAACTATTTAATTCCGAATATGTATTGATTGCTCTTGCTCAAAGACTGTTAAAATGTATTAATTTTAATTAAAATCTCTTAGGAAAGTAATCGACTACCCGAATCATATATGCAAACGATAGCTATTATATTTTTTTCTCTCCGATGTTTGCATTTCATATATTTTACTTCTAACAATAATTTATTGTGACGAATAGTTTAAAATTTTATGTCGCACTTACATAAAGGACGTACAACCCATTAACTTGCACTCAATATTATATACAATTTAAAATAATATTCCATAATTGGTTAAAATTTTGTTTTTTACTCGATGGACTTTTCGTACAGATATCGATGTTAAATTATATTTAGCAAACAAGGAGAAATGAATATTATCCAAAATATTTATTTACAAATTCAAATATTTTTATTTTTTTCGCGTAAACTAAGAATGCATTATCTACCTACTAATTACTTATTAGTGTACATAATAATTAGGTATAATTGTATTATTAGTTTAGTGCACATGTGTGGTTGCCTAGCCTTGTAAATAATTTCTAATAAGACCAACCAAAATATATCATTTAAAACAATTTTTCATTTTATTTTATACTATAAATTGTTTATTCTATTAGATTACGTATATGCATCTGATTTACTTGAAACCTAATACACACTTGCACATTAACACGGAAAAAATTTAATAAATCATTGCAATCAAAATGTGATTAGTTGTAAAATATTGTATATATATATATATATTATATATTTATGTTTTATAGCGTTTAAGTTATAAATCATACGATTGTATTTCTGGGCAATTTTCTGTGGGAATAATATACCTAAGTTCTAATGTTCTAATTTAGAATCGAACACGGTTTTATTTCAATACTTTGGCAATTTAATTAATTGTTAATTTTAATTATATTTTTAGTTGATTAGTATTATTATTATACATAATTTATGTGTTACCTACCCATTTTAATTTATATATCTAGTCATTTTTTTTTTTTTTTTTAGTTTGTAAACATTTAAACACGTAAGAAAATATTGTATACTAAAATTATTTTTTAAAATGAAATGTTTCTAGTCTTGGAATGCTAACCTAACCAATGTACTTGTAAAACTACCTACATCTAGTCATATGAAAACACATTGTACGTTTTTTACTGATTTTAATTTTTTTAGTTATATTACAAAATGTACCTAACTATTATTGTTTATTACATCAATTATTCCATTAGGTACTCAAAAAATTTGTAAACAAACAACGTTTTCAATAGTTATATGACGTAAAGTTACTTAGCGGAAATAAATTTTACATTTTCGACACATAATAAAATAAACGTTGATTTAAAATATTATAATATAATATTTATAAAAATGTGAATTTTTTAATAATGTAAACAAAATTAGTTAGTACCTACCTCTATTAAATATTTTTGAATGTGAGTTAACATTTTATCCGTACCTACCTATACTGTACCTAATAAAGCATTACCTACGAATCTACAATTACTGTAAATTCAATAAGAATGTTCTTTTCGTTAATTATAATATGTTTTAAATTTTAAAAAATATTCGATAGGTAGGTCCTAGGTATATCTATAATGTATTATATTTATCGTTATTTTCCAAAAAAAAAATTTGCAAGTTTATAGAAAAAAATCGTTTTTATGTCATATTTTCAAAAATGGTATCGTAAGAGAAATCTCACTAATTATTATAACTTAAATTTATTTATGAAAGAGTTGGTACTAGTCTACTACCTGGCCATAGACGATTTACATGGTAAATTGGCTACTTTATTTACCTATTTTATTAGTTTTGTAGTATAATTAACAATTGTATACTTAGTACTGACTACCTACCATTCAAATTTTATAATTTTGGTAAAAATGGAGTAGATTAATTATAATGATTTTTTTAATGTTTTGAAATAATTGAATGTCTAATGTTCGTTTACATTCGTTATCTAAATTTGTAACGTTTAATAAATAAAACTTGCTTTATTTTAAGATACTAGTATATCTATTATGAAAAACATCTTTTAAGCTTTATTTAAAAAAAAAAAAAAAAAAAATAATAAAATGAGATGTTTCTAACTTTATGTTTAAATATTTAAATAGTTAAATATTTACGAAATTTCTGAACAGCATTAGCTATTTATAATTTTTATAAACAACTGTAAAATTACCGTTTTAAAACTATCGTATTTTATATAATATATAAAAAGTACGAATTATTATTTTCAATAGGTACCATAATATTAAGAAAATAATAACAATATGCTAATTACATATTATATTATAGGTATAATGTAATATAAACATTAATAACTGGTAAAAAATAGATACCTAACCTATTATTTCCTACCTCTATTTGAACACTAGTGTAAAATATTTGTTCGTGAGTTACGATAAACAAGTATGTAACCAAGGTAATGGGTAACCAACACTTTAAACGATACCCATATTAAATATTGTAAGTTCTTTTAGGTAAATAATATATTACCTATCCAATAGCATGTAGAAGGAATAATTATTGTGGATATTGTCTCAGGCAAAATGTTTTCAAAGTATAAAATATGTTGTTTTTGTTTTTATTTATAATGTGCTTATGTATAGTACCTATACTTATATAACAAAATATACAAAGTTAAATTTTAATCTCATAAAAATTAGTATATACTACCTACTAGATGCTGATTTGGCATTGGTTAATAATTTTAGTAGTGATTTTATCAACTGTTCGATAGTTCGACAATCGAATAGAACCGAACTCTAGATGTTCGTTTCGATTTGAAAACCGAACTCAAATTTATTTATATTCGAACAGAACTAATTTTTTTTTTTTTTAGTCTGTATGGTAGATTATGAAATACATATAAATAATTTAAATCAAAATATATTATAAATATATTCTTTTTATTATTCCTTTATAAAAAATTATTATTTTTTCTTCATCTCCTTTGGTCGACAACCAAGTCTCATATGCATACAGAAGCATTGGTCTGATCACCACCTTGTATAATGTGATTTTGGATTTAAGTGATACTTGTTTTGGTTTAAAGATATTCGCTGGTTCGTAATAGCATCTATTCGTCACATTTGTTCTTATTTTAATTTCTTCATTGTTATTGTTTTTGTTATTTATCATAACACCCAAGTATTTAAAATATGTAATCTTTTACATGTATAATTTTCAACACCTAGGTGTTTTCCGTGGTTTTCTTGTCTAGACAGAGCGGTAACAATCAAATATTGCGCCGGGGACAATACTTCAAAATGCGTCCATTTTGAACTTTAAATTAGGATTAATTCAAAAAAAAATATGTAAACTATAATATGAATAAAAATTTTAAAAATAATCGTTTAGTAATTTTATTTAAATTAATAACTCATTAATTAAACAAATTGTAATATAAATATTTGTATCATAAGTTTTCAGTTTAATTTGCGCCCCTTGAATTTTTGCGCCCGGAGAACAGGCACCTTTCGCCCTCCCTTTGCTACGGCTCTGTGTCTAGAAACCACCATTTCTTTGATTTTTAATTCATTTATTTATAATCCAATATCTTTACTATTTGTTATTAGATCTTTAGTGCCAGTTTTTACTTCTTGACTATTTGACCCTGATAATG
The DNA here is from genome assembly GCA_013282895.1 of Eriosoma lanigerum. Classification (NCBI taxonomy): domain Eukaryota; kingdom Metazoa; phylum Arthropoda; class Insecta; order Hemiptera; family Aphididae; genus Eriosoma; species Eriosoma lanigerum. The sequence continues at coordinate 14,670,857 of CM023362.1, forward strand.
ATAATATCATCTGCGCAGGCCAGTATTTCTCATTGTCTTTCGTTTTCTTTAAATTTAACTTTCTATATGTGTTCTGTATTTACTTAATGACCATTTCTTTAATGCTATGTTTAAAAAAACAGGTGATTTAATAGTTACCTATAGTAGGTATATTATACAGTGGCGGATTCAGGAGGTGGCGATCGCCCCTCCCCTCCCCTCCCCGTTCTATCAGAAAAATTGAACTTCACATAAGGACATTTTGATGAATGTATGCCTATATAATACGTACTACACAGAAAATTATAGTACGCCCCCCTTTATTTTGGATCCCCCCCTATACCTCGTGCTGGATCCATCCCTGGTAACTATTATAGTAAATGTAGGTACAATAGTGTTTCCATAGGATACTCTATATACATCGTATACTCTCAAATTCTCAAACAAATCGCATGGCGAAAATATTTATATATTTGTTAGATTTTTTTTAATTACACGTGGAATTCTACACTTATATTTTTACATAATAATTTATAGTATTTGGTGGCTTGTATTTGTATATTACTAGTTATAACTATTAATAATAAAGCCGAGTTACAAAAACGTATTGACGGTGCCAAACAGTACTTTGTGTCCCGGTGAGTATCCAAAGAACTGAAAACAAGAGTCATTTAGGGTCGTTTATATTTGAGACAATTAACTGGTAATATACATTATATTAGTTATTTTTTAGTTATTTGTTTTAAGTTTAAATGTGTAATATCGTATTTTTAGAAGAAAATGAATATTTTTGAATCTAAAAAATGACGCTAAACAAATTATATATCCAAATATTTATTGATTGTAAAAAATATTAAAGATAACTATAGTTTAACATTGTAAATTTCACCATAAATAATATTTAATTAGTAGTGCAATTTACATTGATGTTAATAAAAAATTTTATATACATACAGAGGCACAGGATCTATTTTTCTTATGGGGGAGGGGGCAGGCAATTTAAGAAAAATCATGATATATAGTACTTACATTAAAATAAAAGACAAATATACTTATTGATTTTTATAAAATAGGTTTATCTACTATTTTGTAGATTAAACTTTGAGTCTTATTTACCTAATTTAATTTTGAATATAAAATTAAAAATAATTTTAATGTTTTACATTTTTTTAAATTTTATTCGTTTTACAACTTTTTAAAATTCATTTTATTATATTATATAAATATTAAAAATAATAAAAATGTAATTTAGATATAAACTATAACTCTAAAATGTTTAAGTATAAAGTGTATAACTATGATGACAATTTTTTAGGGGGGAAAAATTATAATTTGCTCGCCGACATATTTAATGGCGGGTCGAATGTCCCCTCTTACCCCCCTCCCCATCGCCCGCGCAATTGTATACATAATCATACGAAATCGAACGTAACTACTGCAACGCTACAGCCTCGTTCCCTAACGTTCTACTGTGTCCGTCAATGTGACATATCAAATCCTATCCAGTTAAGGAGCAGTCGGCCGCAGTGGCGTCATTTTAGTTTTTACTAGACTAGGGCAGACTCATAAATTTGACGACTATTTTTAAGAACAGGAGTGGGAAAGGTCATTTTTTTTTTTTTTTTGATGGGTATTTTATTTTATTGTAAGCGGTAATCAATTAAGGGGTTGTTATTTTTGAAATCTGTCGATTTAGGATTTGGCTAATTATAGACTATGGCAAATGTATGAGTTGCCTCCCCTCAAATGACGCCACTGGTCGCCCGGCTATTTCTTACCACATTAACCAGTCTTTGGAACCGGGACTTTAGACCGATATAAAACAAAAGTTTCTTATTTATATTTAACATGTCCTAGAAATTTATGATCTGTGTTCATAAACACAAACAACGAATTTTGGCAACGAAAACAAAACCAATATATTAAATAATATTATAAATAAACAAATAAACTATCATCTGAGTAACCCTATTCTTGGAGGATAGTTTATTATAGATCACAGGTGAAGCGAAGTACGAGACGAGCTTGACGTCGCTGATAATTTAATTAAAAATTAAATACAAAAAATACGTGTAAATAAAACAACCACTCGTTAAGATTGATAAAACTCGACTCAGCGTGTGTCGTACTCTGTTCACCAGTCTATATTTTGTAAATTGCTGAGAAGACGTAAAATGATGCGTCGGATTCGTATAATCTTGTTACCGTTACACTTACCCCACTCACCATTGAAAACTTGCCCTCGGGTTTACTTTTTAAATAAAAGTCATGGGATTTAAAAATGTAGGTCGTGAAAATAAATGTTTGTTAGTATAATAACTATATTGTGATATACCCCTGGTCAGTGGCGTATTTAGGATTTTATCATGGGGGGGGGGATATGTGTTGGCTAAACTTTCATTTTTCCGAATGGGGGGGGAGCAAGCAGGGTGGTTAGGTTATTCATCAATACTATAATTATTTTAAAAATTGTAAGGGTTAATATTGCTAATAAATTAGAACGTACCTACATACTTAAAATTATTAAACTTATTTTCCGACAAAATATAATAACAAAATTAAGTATGTGATTATAGTATATGTATAGGTATATGTATATATTTGTACTATTAATTAAACTATTATACAGAACATACTATGCTTATAGTATAAAATCTAATTTCCTGTTTTTCATACAGAGTTCATCAATATTACTTCTTCTGATGTAATTTCAATATTTCTATGGTATGACAATAGTGCTAATCCATTAAGTCTACTCTAATAACAAAATTAACATATTTATAGTATAATATTATAGTTACAATATAATTCAATGAATATATTATATTAAATAATAATAACATAATATTTACTTCTGTCATACTATTCCTGAGATATGTCTTAATCCTCTTTAATGAGGAAAAAGTTCGTTCAGACGTGGCAGTTGATATTGGAAGTGTGCAGAATATTTTGAAAAGCATATGAATATTAGGATAAAACTCTTCATCACAAACATTCAAAGCATGTAATCCTGAAGTGAGAGTTATATTATCCGTAATTATTTTATGTCTCCACATGTTTAATTCAGCATTGCTAGCTTGTTGATCAATTATAGGTGAATAAAATTCGACAAGATTATTAAATTCTTCTTTTTCCAGATTTTTTAGTAATAATGATTCGTGTTTAAAAATACAATTAAATCCTAAGAAAATAAAAAATAAAAGTGACAATTTAAAATTTAATTTTTATTCATTTTATTTATTTTAAAAAACTTGTACAAATACCTTTAAGTATTGTTTTATGAGTTATAAATTTTTCAGTCAGTTGCGTTATATAAAAATCAATATAAGGTAAAAATACTGTGACGCTGTAGTAATGTTCGATGGAACTATCTGAGAGGTTTGGATTAGCTCTATGAATTTGTTTAGATGTAACCCGTTTTTTTTTTAAACTCAATTCCTATGTTATCTGCAACCATCTAACACATAAATTGTTTCAAGTTAATATCACACAAATAGTTTTAAAATTTTAAAACAATAATTTATTTTAATGTTATCATATATATCTTTAAATTTCGTTTCATAATTCTCCCTTATAGTCTTAAGAGTGATCACTACATTTTCAACTAAATTTACTGTTTTTTTTAAATCGATTTGAAGTTTTTGTAATTGCTTACATAAAGAAAGACAATACGAAAATAAAAACTGAAACATAAAAATGTACATTAATAGTACATACTATCAAAATTGTTGTAATATTAATACATTAACAATATACATAGAAATTAAAAATTCAGTATCCTCTATTGAATTTATCCATTGAATTTATCCATAGAAATATAAAATTAATTATTAAGTAATGAAAAATGTAAATTAAACACGAATAAAAAGGAACCTACGTGTTAGTATTTTGTTATTAAAAAAACAGTATTTTTTTTTTTAATATGTGTACTAATTACACAATAATTATTTTGATGATTAAATTTTATTTCAAAAATTAATAATTAATTATTACTATTTGTTTTGATTCCAAAGAAGAGGATATAATTGGTATAATAATGCTTGTCTCAGATTTTGACGTTGATTCAATTTCATTTTCTTTAGGAACCTAAATAAAATAAAATAATATTAGATATTAAATTTATAGATAAACTAACACTAAAAATTAAAATACATTACTAACCTCATCGACGCGAATTTTTTTATTTGAATAATAAGTTAATAATGTGTTCATTTGTTTAATAGATTTATTATTCATAATTAATTTTTTTATTATAGAAACAATCAATAGTAAATAGTATTGATACAATTTTTAATATAAAACTTTAAAAAGGTACACAACTACAAAGTTACACAAATGCCTGAGTAATGAATTCTAACAGCATATACAATCATATAAACGTTCTTATTTTAAAATTTAATATTGCAATAATACAATATTAGTTTACTACTATATATATATATATATATATATATATATATATATATATATATATTAATACACACCTCCAATATATCTTTAATTTTTGAAGGGATTTAATAATTATAACTTAAAGTACTATATGGGTCGATATCATTTATCATAAATCTACGATACATGAGCTATTATTTTAGTTATTGAGCCTTAAAATAGCAACCAAACGCGGCAAACGCTATTGTTATAAGAAATTTGTTTAGTCTTTAGCCGAATAGTTATTGACCATATACCTAAGTATAAAACATTATTACAATATTTATCTTATGCTAGCATTGCCGCCTGGCGCCCGTATTTTAAAATAATTGATGAAAAAACATTGTTATAATAACAATAAATTATCATAACGTCATTCATTTTTATTTTCTATTTCTGTATAATTACCACAAATATTTAAAACAATTATATAAATCAGTATGGACTAAAAAAAAAAAGGCCACGGGGGGGATCTATCCCTCATATCCCCCCCTGTAAATACGCCACTGCCCCTGGCTAGTTTCGATTTTATCTCCATTGCAGTAGACATCTGTTCTGACCTTGTCAGAACATCACACCATTGACATTTTTATATTTCTCAAGGTGTATCACAATGTTATTAAATAGTAAATTGATGTGAATTTGGCCATGCCTCAATATATTTTAACTCCTAATCGATTTTTATAATTCAATAATTAATTTAAAACGTTCATTAATATATGTATAGATATAATAAAAAAATTGGGAGGAAATAATACGAAAGCGGTTCCCTTCCGGTTCTCGGTTCAACATGTAGAAAAAAAAGATATAATAAAAACTATTATATAATATAATATTATATGATATAATATTAATATTTATAATAAAAAACAAATTCAATATATTTCGATGAAAAACGTTGCAAAAAATTGAATATATTTACAATATTTTAGTGATAAAAATGACACGTCGAGAAAATTAACGAGATTTGGATAGTTATACAAAATATAATTGTTTCAAATATTACCCAGGTTTACAAACAAATTACCATATTTTTGTTAGTAAAAAAAAAAAAAATTGTATTTTATATAAAATGACCTTTAAATAAAATTATAATTATTAGTATGTGTTGCCAAGAAAACGGCATTTAAATTTTTTGTCGATTTTCCATTATCATTATTAGTGTTATTACAATTAAAAATTAAACCATCACTCATCTTTCATCTACGCAGTGCATTTTATTATTATAAATTATTATAAATATGTAGTATTATTCTTAAATAATTAAAGAGAAATATCCACAAAGTAGAAAAACAACCGCACGCTGTGCACCAATGTGTTATCATCAGTATAAGTATAATATTTTATGCAATATGCACCAATAAGTAATAAATAACAATTTTCAAATTCTATAATTATAATCATTTTAATTAGAAGTTTAATCTTCGCACATGACATTCATCAATATTTGTTTTCGTATTATTTTAAAAATTCTTATTGTAGAACTATTTTTTCTCATCACTGTCAATGATCTGTTCGCACAAAATTTATCTTTTAAGCGGGGTCAATGTGGACACAGCAATGTGTGAAGTGAGTCTTCACAAGGTCCAGACCAAAATCTAAAAATAATAGGTGTTTTTATCTTCAAATTAAAAATTATATATTTATTAAATTAATATTATATATCTTTCTCCTTAACCATAAAATACCCAACGATGCACACGCGCACCAGTGTTGGGACACATTCTAGATAATTTTTTTTTATCTTTTATCTTATTTAGATAAATAAAAATAAGTTATCTAAGTATTTATTTTAGCTAAAAATTTCACTTATCTAGATAAATTCACAAAATAAATTTTTTAGCTAGATTTTCTCGAAAATTTTTCATTTTTATTCTTAATGTCTCAGGCACAACGTGTACGTAAAATAACATCCCGGGTATTTGACGTCATTCTGAAATGACTATACATTATTCTTATCAAATATTTATTACTTATTATTCATTAGTAATTAATATTCTGTGTTCGGTGTTCGGTTATAAATATATATATATATATATGTTTATATAATATGCTAATTAATTTATATGAATAGCCTATATTAGTATATTACTGTCAATTACTGCGATTGATGTTATTTCACTAAACGTAATAAATATTTTAAAATTATAATTAAAATACGAATAATAGAAACGGACGACAAGTTATAATCACCGCCGTCTGCCAAACAAAATTCTGTAGAATATAATAATATTATTATTTATGTATTGAGAATTTTCTCAAATTCTACCTAATCTTTATTAATCTTTATTAATTCAGCCATTTATTCTTTTCGTATTCGCTATACGATCATCTGAAATTAATATAAATAATATATAATTCCTTAATGACATTATAATATCCAGATATTCATGACAATTTATTAGTCTGACAAGCAAATACGTGAGATGCTATTAATCTATTTCGGGTTTTATATTTTGTAATTACCTTTAAACCAATTTTAATATGCACATGAAGTACATAATAATAATAAACATTATTTTTTTTTATTATAATAATATAATAGGTTTTCGTTATAATTTATAACCTGTAATAAATATTATTTTTAAAAATATTATTAACTAGGTGTATTTTATTTTTAGTCCATTTCAAACCTACTTTACAGCAGGGTGACTTTCTTGATTTTTATTTAACCTTTGTTTGTTGTTACTCCCTTATTGGTCCCTTATTTAATATGTGTTGAAGTTAATGTTTGGTAATACACGACATGACTTAATAAATTAAGACAAAAATAAAGATGTTATTCCAGCATATAATCACACGACGGTACATATATATTTTTAAATTAGTTATTTTAATTTTAATTTCTATAATTGTCTGTAATTTATGTAGATATAAAATATTTGTATCTTTTATCTTTTTGATAGATGAATTTGATTTGTTTATCTTTTATCTGTATCTTAAATAAAATTTAGTGTTGTTATCTTTATCTTTATCCAGATGATTTTTTTGTTGTCTGTTCCTAACACTGACGCGAAGACACGCACGCCAGCCCTCCACAACAGCATGGCATTAAAAATTTCTCTTAATAAAAATTAAATTAATTTATACTCCATACTAAATAGTATTTTAGATTTAATTTTTGTTATTCCGTTAGTAAATAAATAATTCCCACTACCTAGCACAATGCGCATATACTGGAGGTTTTTAATTTCCTTTTTCTTTCCCCTTTTTTTTTCTTTACGTAAAGTTACTTTTAAAAGTTTGTTTTATTAAATTTTTTATGTTGTATCACTAAATGTTTATCTCTAAACTAATTTAATGGTAACCGATTTTCTAGCAGTATTTTATTATTTTATACTGCTAATATAGTGTCTATTATTGTTTGTTTTTTTTCAATAAACAAAGGTAAAAATTACTTATAAATTACCCTTGCTTGTAATATTTTAATATTTACTGGCTCTATAAGATTAACGTTGTATGATTTATTTTTTATTGTATTATTATTATTATATATTTTATTATATTTTATTGTCATATTATTTCATTCTATCGGATTTCTAAATACAAAGTCGGCCGCTTGATTAAAGATTCCCTTTTTATATATTATTTTAAAATCATATCCTATTAATTTTGTTTAGGTCTATTCAATATTGCTGATTCTGATTTAATTGTATGTAATTGGACTAAATTTTTAGGATCGGTCCAAACCATGAATTTCCTACCATGTAAATATTGTCTAAAGTGTGTACAACCCAAGTATAAGACTGTCATTTCTAATCTAATGCTGAATAGTTGTTTTGCGATTTAATTTTTTTTTTTATGCAAATGAAACTGGGTGTATTTCTTTATTTTCGTTTATTTGATATAAAATCACTCTAAATCCTTTTTAAGAACCGTCTATGACTAAAATTATTTCCTAATTATCATCGAAATGTGATAATACAGGTTTTTGTGTTAATTTGTTTTTTAGATTGTTAAATGCGGTTTCATGCGTCCAAGTAATTGAGAATACTTCTTTTAGTGTTTTGTCGTTTACGCGTCTATATTTTAATACCATCAGTTGGTGTTTTATTTTTTGTACCTTGTGGTTGTCCTTAGGGTACGAGAAATACTAGTGATGAGTAAAGACTAATGAATGCTCAATTATACCTGTTTTCAATAATTCTTCTGCTTTTTTTCGATTTGTTTTCTTTCCAAAAAACTTAATTTAAAATTACGTAAATTTACTGGAGTATTATCTAAAAGGTTAGGTTAGGTTATTTCTATCGGTTCTGTAGATACTTCATCTAAATCAAACTTCGATTATGAAAAAAACATTATTATATTTGATTAGTAATTGCATAAATTTATTTTTTTTCTCTATAATCAATTCTGGATTTATATCAAAATTTGCTTTTATAGTGTCAAAGGATATATTTTCTAGTTTCGTGGTATTTATTATAGGACAATCAAGTTGTTGGAGTATATTTGTTACTTTATGTGAATTTGAATTTGTAGTTTCGAGTAAGTCATCAGTTTTATAACGTATTTCTAAAATAGCGCGTCTTGAATTTAACGTGGGAATATCGTTAATAAGAATTGTGTTCGTAATAATATTATTTATCTTATTTGATATGATACTTGGTGTCTAGTGATTGAAATTATGAAAGTTATACAAAAATTTCCGTTGTGCAGATTCATAATATGCTAATGCTATGTAATTCGAGTTTTTTTGTTTCTGTAATATTATTAAATTAAATCCAAAATAATCGAATACAGAAACTAAATCTTCTGTTTCTAACCATATTCTTATTTCGTTGTTTTTTATTTTTAATAGTTCTTGGATATTTTGAAAATTTATATTTATTTTCTCATTTTATAAGATTTTCTGCAATGCATGAATACCACAATTGCCATATCTTCATACATTTTCTAATTTAACGAATTTAGAAGATCATAATGTTAACGTTTTACTTAATTTTTCACAATTATTTTTATTTATTTTATTTTCATCAGAGTGTATTTTATTTATATCATATTTATACATTGTTTTAGCCTGGTTTTCATTATCCTACCATTTTAATGTTGGATTGTTAATTAATTTAATAATTTTTCGTTTTCATTATTTTCGTTTACGTCATTTATTGTATTATTAACAGTTATATCTTCGATTTCATTATAAATATTATTGTTATTAATTAATTCATTATCTATATTTATTAAAAAATTATCTTTGCCAAATTATAATATAACTTATCTATAATATACTTTATCGTTATTTAACAAAATTATTTGCTTTATACAATCTTAAAAAAACAGTACCTAATAAACTTGGTCCTACTAGATTTTTGACCACCATACTTACATAATACATCTAATTGCATTAAAAAATTAATATTTTGAACTTTTATAACAATTAATCCGAATAAATTAAAATTTGTGCCATTAGTTGTAATTAATTTTATATTAACTATTATTTTTAATTTAATCCCCACTAGTAATTTGTTTATAATCCTAATTAATGAAGCAGTTGCTCTCGTATCTACTATGAACTTTAGATAATTATTATTTATTTTTCCTATAACTTCGTTTTCACATTTGGATCACATATTATGGGTAAAGATGTCAGATTGCTTGTTATTATACTATATTGCGAGAAAGTCGATTTTAAATGTTCCTCCTACGTCCCTCCGGTCTTCGGAAAATGAGTAGTTTATTATAACTAAAATTGAATTGCATTCGAAACTCAATATAATTCAATATATTATACCTACTGATATTCCGTTCTAAAATTTAATAATATATATAAACTACCTATTAGAATACTCAAAAAAATATATTGAAAGCATATTCTATTCGTGGAAACCAGACCATTATTTCTAACCAACATAAAAATAATAATAATAGTAAAACAAAACATCTTTATAAAACCAATACATTCTTCGCTTAGTTAAGAATCCGTCTTACGGATTTTATACAATTTTAAATGTTATTTGTTATTAAATTACTCGTTAAGAGATAGCAATTATAACAAAACAAATATCAAGATTAATAAAATATTAACTTTTGACAAATAATTATACAATATTTATCGACTACAGTGATACAGAATGATTGTATTTAATAAATTATGACCAGAATTATCATATTATAAATATAATAAACTATATTAACAATAAATTACATTTTATTTTTGTTGTTGTATTATTATAATCTTAGAAATAAAACCCTCAAAGTTTTCTATGAAAACCCCCCCACTAAATGTATACCTTAGTCATGTACCTAATGTCAAGTGTGATTATTCACATGCATATACTGTATAACGGATATCACAACACTAATTTATTTTGTTTTAATTTGAAATTTAATAGTATATAATTGTAGTCAATAATCAAAATAACAAAAAACATTAAAAATAGGCAAAAAAAAAAATTATTTTTCAACGACAAAATAAAAATTAATGAATAGCTGCGTGATGTCATAAACCTCCTATGTTTTACATGTTAAAGTGGTTTATACAATAATTTTAATAATATAAGAAAGTATTTCAGAATATTTAGATTCTGAGCATAGCGAGTAACTCAAACAAATGTATTGGTTTAAAATATGTTTTTTTTTCTTTAATTTTGATGTCTGAAAACATTTTTTTGGACAAAACTATTAATCCTTTCATTATGAAAATATGGTATGCTCTAGGTAGAAAATTACATCTTGTTGGTACTTTATTCAGCTTATTTTTCGAATTTCTCAAAAGTTTTTCCTCAGGAAAAGATAAACTAGCAAAAAATTACGAAAAATCGGAAAAATTACGACTTTTGTTAATTTGATTTAAAATATTTTGTGATAATTAGTTCTCTTTTGATCATAGGAAATTGATATTTTTTTTGAGTAATTTACATACGTAGTAAAATTTTGGAATGGATTATCAGTATAATATATTGTATATCTATCAGAGTTTCGCTAAGAATAGTATTTTCGAATGCAATATTATTACTTCCAAATCTTAATTATAAATAAACTACTAATTTCTCCGAGGACCAAAGGGACGAAGAAGGAACGTTCATAATCGACCTTCTCTCTTTTTTTTTCTTAGTCTTAGGTAAGGTTAGGTTAGATGTGCTCAAATCTATGGTTAAAATTTATTATATCTTGTTATTAATTCGTAAAATTAATGAACGCGTCTTAGTATTGTCTTTGTCTACTCATATATAATATGCTTCTGGTGGCAGTCAACTATGTTTTCTATTCTTTTTTAATAAATTAATTTTGATTTTAACCCCCCCCCCCCCCCCAACTAAATTTATCAAGATCCGCCTATGTGGACCGTATTGGTTTAGACGCCATACGCACGAATGCACATATTATTAATGATAATTTAATAATTGTACCTATATCGATTTAATCGTTAGAAATAGTTACGATTTTCGTCGATTATCGTCATGTTGTCGTCAATAATATTTGAATTGGTCATTTGGAAAAGGGAACATGTCCAATTTTTTGACATTTCAGATTTTCACGGAAATTTATTATTTGTATCTAAACTCACTATTTGGTGTTAAAACGAAACACGTGTTCGTGTAGTAGCAGTAATGCAGTATGCGTATCTTTTTTTCGTTTATTTGGTAAAAAAAGAACATTCACCGGATATAAAATAAGGTGTTAAAACGAAACACGTGTTCGTGTAGTAGCAGTAATGCAGTATGCGTATCTTTTTTTCGTTTATTTGGTAAAAAAAGAACATTCACCGGATATAAAATAAGTTCATATGTAAAATTTTTAATTTCTCAACATGTTCTCTTTTCCAAATAATCAATTCATTTATATTTCGTTGGACTTTTATGCATGTAGTGAATGCTTAAATAGAAAATATTTTGTGTGGGCAGAGGCGGATTTATCTTTTTTACGGCTATAGGCACCAAAAATTTTCCACCCTTAAAATAATAATAATAAAACACCGATTTACAAAATGTACTTTTTTATTGAACAATAGAAATACTCAATATAATAATAAAAAATTAGCCCGATAAGGATATACAAAAAAAAAAAAAAAAATATTAAACATTATAAAATAAATAATTAGTGTGATCATTGAATTCTTTTTACATTTAAAAGTTGCTCATCAATAAAACGAGCACTCCACTACTAATGAAAATTCCCAACGACCCGAGATATTTCAAACTTGAAATTACTTTAAAAAATCTAAATTACTACATGGTATTAATAAATTGATATTTAAAATGGTATATTTCGTTTGGATAATGATAGGGTATTTTTATTGTTCTAATTGTACCTAATATAAATGGAGGGGGGAAGTCGCGACGAAAAAGGTTAAGAAACGATGACATAGTTAATAGTAGTGGACATTCATTTGAATTTTTAGACTAATTTTTTCACCTTTAGTTATTTAACCTACTTTGAAATAGTTTGTATACAATTGTTTACTATAATATTAATAATGATTATAAATTATAATGAACCAAAATAGATTGGTATACCGTATATCATATACGATATCATATACAAAAACATAAAAATTACGCGAAATTATTAATTATTTTTCATAAATATAAAGTAATTAATTTTCTGATTTTTTTTTTTATACGTTTGATTATTTTTAATAAAATACTACAAAATTTGCCGTCCCCAAATTTTGCCGCCCTAGGCTGCTGCCCACAGTGCCTAATGGGAAATCCGCCTCTGTGTGTGGGCTATACCTAAATTTAAAAAAAAATACATATCTATTACATATTTTTGTAAAGATTGTGTACTATTGTTATGGTTATTTGCATATTGGCTACACCAATTGACATTGGAAACGATTCACAGTAAGTAATTAATTATAATAGAGTAAACGATATATAACATAATTTTTATGTTTAATGTCCTTCATTGTACCGCTCATTAAAAACTCTTAATGTATGATATTTTTATATTTTTATTTTTATGTATATATATATATATATACATAATGAAAAACTCTTTATGGCCCAAAATGGTGGATACAACATATATTTTCAATGTTATCTGTATTATGTTTATAACATGAAATATTTTTATACTACTTGTTCATCGTTACTTCGTTAATATATTAAACGTTAAAATAATAATAAAAAAATGTTTAAGGAAAAAGTGTATATCATTACAAAATAAACTATACTTACCTTGGGTACTCTCAGTTCTTAAGCTCAAAAAAACTCTTTATTATTCTTCCCAAGATTATCAGTAGCGTATTTGAGGATGGCGATACTCATTAGTGAAGGTCTTGAGAAATATGAGAGGGTTGAAATATTTAATAGCAAACATTTTTTACTCATAACATAATTCAATACATTTATAAAATGATTCATTACACTATATCTACTTAATATGTAAATTAATACCTAACTTAAAAATTAAACATATACCAATATAATAAAATCGTTAAATAATACATACGAGTCATTCAATACTTTCTGTGTCTTCAGCCACAAATTTTTTTTTTTAGGGGGCTAATCCCCTGTAAAGCTTCCACCTCTCAACTACAATCCATAAGCGATAGGGTCAATCGTCGTCCACCCACCCGAGAAAATTATTGGTTTGTCGTAAATATTTATTGATTATTACAAAAACTTTTGTATTTTCATTTTGCATATTACACTAAATATTACTTAAAAAACCAATAACATCTTAATTTGGTATATGTTACCCTCTCTATTTGGTTAGGTAAGGGTAGGCAGAGTTTCCCATTATCGCCGTCCCCACCACTCTGAAATGAAAAATCTCAAATACGTCATTGATTTTGATATCAGAAAACCAAACGACCGTGAGTGATACGTATTTTTTTTTCATCTCCTATCTTTCCTCTATATATAGTTTGTTTATTATAGTTTTATAATTATTCGATATAGAGATTATATGCTGTTCGTAAGTTCCGAGTAAGAATAAATCAGTTTTCAAAATGGACGATCAATATGCCGTAGAAGTAAGAAATGCTTGCAAGATATATCCTCCAGATTTCAAAGTGTTAAATAATTTTAATATGAAAGTATCTAGTGGCACCATGTATGTATACATTTTGAAATTTAATACATATTTAAAATTAAAATTATATCGTCAATGTATAAACTATGAATTTAAAAATACTTGATATAGGTTTATTATTATAAGTAAATTATAAAATACTATTGTTATACTCGTGAATTATTACATAATATTTACTCCCGTTTTAAATTATTATTTTAATATTAATTAACTATTATAAATTTATAAATAGTGAATTTAATTACGTTAATATCTTTACATCTTCAAACTTTGAAATTTTACATCATAATATCTAGGTTAAACATACTGTTTAATTTATACTAAAAATATTATTTTTAAATACCATCTGGATGTTTTTGTTGCGTAAGGATATAAGTGATACTTATCGTTGATATTTGAATATTCATTATATGTAGATAAACAAAATAAATATTGGATTATTGACAATCAAAAATTAATGGACTAGCTATTGCACAACTATAAATGTTAAAATTCAATCATTTATATTAATTTGACCAATATTATTTATTTATTTCCTTAATAATTCTAAAAATATATTTAAAAAAAAAAAAAATATTGTTTATAGGTAAGATAATAATATGTATGTATAAATACGAAATAAGGATAGTTATTAATGAATTCATAGTCAAAACGTTTAATTACATTTTAAGTTACACGTACATGGTGAATTATTTTTTCTAGGTAGGTACAAAAACATAGATTATCGCTGGTAAGATATTTCCAGCAGTATCTCACTGTGAAGAAATTTTAATATATTACATAATTTTAAATTCCAAATTATGCAATCTATTTATATTTAAACAAATCACATTTTTCACAAAATCATTTATTAACTACATAAAATTAAAATCATTTTGTTTTATATTAATTAAAATTTTGAGATAGCCAAGTTTTATTTATTTTTAATTTATTTTGATAATTTAATTATATAGTTAAATTATTTCTATAAAGTATTAACTTATTTATTAATTGTCAAAATGTAAAGAAAATATTTATTTTGTTATCAAATCATATGACACGTATATTGCGATATTAATTTATGTCTTTATAAATTACTTTTTTGATTCAATAATAGCACGATTTTAAAGGTAAACGAATATGATATGGCCACGAAATGTCGAAATTTAACATTTGTTAATCATTAATTGATATATTGTTAAAAGTTTAATATTGATCAAAATTCAATTTTTGACATCTTTTCATTTAGCCATAAGCTTCGACTGTACTATTTCTTTTCAATACTTAGAAATTTAAAAAAAAAAATCAATTCTATGTTCGCCGCTATCTCAATATTTTTATTAATATGAAAACAAAAATTTATTTAATTTGTTTTGTTTTGAATTTAAGTAGTCAAACATTTGTTTTTTTTGAAATGATAAACGTGAGGTACTTTTTTAAATAATGCAACAATTATATTTTAAAAAGTGGGTAGGTCGATTGTGGACGTTCCTCCTTCGTCCCTTCAGACCTCGAAGAAATTAGTGGTTTATTATAATTATTATAAGATTTGAATGCAATGATATTGCATTAGAAAATACTATTATGAGCGTATATCAATATATTACAATATATTATACTGATAATCCATTCCAAAATTTATCGCGAGAGTAAATTACATATGTAAATATGCCAAATAAATTTCAAATCCCTACGATCAAAACTCAAGGAGTTATTATTTCATGATAAAAAATTGTCAGTCACAGTTTTCAAAATATTTTATAAATAGATTAAATAGTATATGAGTAGGCTTATATAAAAATTGCATACCGTTAAATCAAAAATTGCAGGTAATATTAAACATTTTTGGAAAAAATTCAACCAATCCATTACAAAATTTTATTAAATGTAAATATTACCAATTTTAAAACTCAAAAAATTTTTCAAGTCTCTACAATCAAAATTCAATTATTAATCAAGAAATAAATAATTAAACATAAGGGAAACTGTATAATTTTGCCAAATTTCCGCTCCTTAAAAAAAAACTTTTGGGAAATTTAAAAAATGAGCTAAATAAAGTATCAACTAGATGAAATTTAATATGGCAAGGATATTCTATTTGTGGTAATCGGACCATTATTTCTACCCGAAAAAATGTTTTCATACATCAGAAAAAAAAATTATAAAAAGCCTATAAAAAAAATTGTCAGTCACGATTTTCAAAATATATTTTAATAAGATGAAGTAAAATATTATTAGGCTTCTATAAAATTTTTAACATTAATTTTTTTTTTGGAAAAAAGTTTATAGCTCTACATTTTTGCCAAATAATTAACTAATCCATTCCAAAATGTTATCATACTTGTATATTACTAATGTTTGTGTTAAAAAAGATTTCAAGTTCCTATGATCAAAACTTAGTTAGTTATCACGAAATTAAGAATTAAAAATTATAGAAATCGTAATTTTACCGATTTTTTATCATTTTTTGGTAGTTTTTCATATTCTAGGGAAAAACTTTTGAGAAATTTGAAAATTGAGGTTAATAAAGTACTAAGATAATACGATTTGTTACCGAAAGCATATCCTACGTGTGGTAATCGGGCAATTATTTCTACTCGAAAAAATGTTTTCATACATAAGAATATAAAAAACATCTTTGTAGAAACAAATAGTAATACATCCCTCGCTCCGCTTAGAATCTAAAATATATGATAGATCAAAAATGATTGACAGAGAAGAAAACGGATAGATTCTCTGTATATTAGGTTTAATATAAAAGTTTCTAATATAAAGATTTTAATATATTTTTTCAAGTGCCTTTCCTGTTAAGTTTTTTTTTTACTATAGAAAGTATACAATTTTAATATGTAAAAATTGTATACCAATAAAAATTACAATAATTTAATTTTTATATTTTTAGTAGTAAATTAAAAACAATAAGTTTTAACTTATAAAAAAGTAATTTATTTTATACATTACTTAGTAGGGAAACATAGGGTAGTAAAGAGGGGACATTGTATTATTTATTTATTTAATGTATAAAATTGATAATATTATTAGATTTATAGCTTCCTTAAACGTCTGAGATTGTATGATAAAAGTTTTGAAGCAATCTAACGATTTCATTGCGACTAATCGATAAAAACCGCTCATGTGCTTGTTATTATTTGCTTGATATAATTGATATTTTGATTTCAATATATCAAAATATTTTTAATGTCATTTTTAATCATTTTTTTTTTTTTATTATTAAAAAGTATGTGTTGTGAACAGTGCAAACCGAAGATTGTTATTTAAATTAAAATATTTTAATCAAATCAAATTAATGACTTGTTGGTAAGTTAATCAATTAGGCAATGTGGTTTATACCTGTGTATCGAAATGGGGACGTCCCCACTTTGCCACGTAGAATGGAATATATTTTATTAAAAAAAAGAAAAAGAAAATTATAGCATTTGGAATAAATTTTATTATAGCGTCCCCTATTTACCCTATGATCCCCTAAGTTTAACAAATCATCGTCTCAGAATGAAAAGATTCTTATGTAATAATTGTAATTTTTCAGGGGAGCGATTTTAAGTTAAAATTGAATAACTTTTTTCACCGTAAATACTAAATTTCGAAAATTTATTACAGTCTTAAGAATACTCCAAAGAATACATTTTTAATTGCAATTTAATATTCCTCAGTTATTAATCGAGTAAATAATAAAAAACTAAAATATTAGTTTCAGAATTAAAAGAATTCACCTGTAGAACTTTTTCATTCTGATTTAAATCATTTTTTCTATGCAGTTATACAAACTTCAAAGTGTAAATTATGTTATGTCATTACACTAAATCATAAACTATATTTTTTTATTATTTAATACAACCCACCCCCCGCACAACTACGATAAAACATCTGGGGGGGGGGGGGGTCTAATTTTTTTACACATTCACCTATGATCTATATAGTATAAATTATAATTTGTATATTTATATAAATAAGTATAACTCGTTTATAAATAATTGTAAAATAATTAAATTAAATTTCGTTTTAAAAACTTAGCGGGCTGCTGATCATTATGGGGGGATTAGCCCTCCCAAGCCCCCCTATTGCACTTATGCAACATAGTATATTTAGTATTTCAAGTTATGTACCTACCTAATACCTATTATTATATCTCATGCTTACTACAAAGTACGTTAAAATGTGTTTAATGTAATTAAATAGTATACAACTTTATTTAATTACTCTGTATATCAATTCAAATGTATTTCTAAAAATGTCATGTTTCACACTCATTAATTTACAAGTAAATTCTTGAACTTAAGTACATAATATTAAATCAAATTAATTTAAATCAAATGTACCTAATGGAAACTACTAAGAAACACTTTTTAAACTCATTAATAACCATAATTTAGTTTATTTATTGTTATTATAATAAAATATGATGCTATATGAAACTATAAATTGTTCATTAAGAAAACCTATTTACAAATTAATAATATAGTTTATGCGTTTACATGGAATAACAATATAATATAGACTATTCACGTAATACGGACATGCGGTATACGATACTAGTCCATTATTTCTATTGTTCTTTCTAATGTTTAACGGATAAGTATTATGACAATATAAAACCATCATTATATATTATAAGCGAAATAAATATTGGCGGGAAGTGCAAGATGGAATAATATTTTATTATAACACAATATTATTTGTATTGTATCAATGGTATTATTGAATTATAGCAGTACCTTTTCAGTCTAAGATATTTCGTCTATGATCATTTAGAACTATTGTTTAGAATGAAAAGGTTATTACTGATAATTCTCAGTTTCATCGTTATAATTCATATTTATATGAGTTTTTTCATTTTGTATGTCTCATTAAATAATCGACGGATCGATACTATTTAAGAATTGAATACCACATAAAGTTAACTTGTATAATATTTAAGTTAATTTTGTTAAAATGAAACTGAATTTAATAATATATTGAATATTGATCGCAATCTCATAAAATTTACTTTTATCAGAAAATCAATTTTTTAATTATAATTTTTTATATAATAATTACACTATACTTAATATTACAATAATTCACAGTGGTTTATTTAAGTTGTTAAAATTATTATATATTATACATAATACTTGTTAATCAGAACCCAAAATAATTAATCAAAACATTAATTAAATCAATTTTTTTTTTTACGTGTTTACGTATCAACATACATAATGTCATATTATATATATAAAGAAAAAAGCCTCGTAAATAATTTTATTTATTATTAGTTACTATACATTTTAGTATACGATATTCAATAATTATTATTGTAGGTAGGATCAAATTATTAAAAATGTATTAATTAATTTTGTTATAATTATAAGAATTCGTTTGTATCAAGTTCATTAATATTTTTAATTAATTTTGTCAAAAAATATAAATAATGGTAATGACTAATAAATAATTATTAATAATGAAGGCTATTTTTTTTTACAATTATAAAATAAATATTATAAATATCATTAAAATGAGTAAATGTTAAATACATTTTTTAATTGTAATGCATAAATATTATAATTATAGTATATATTTTATAATGAGTATATAAAAAAATATCATTTTTGTTTCACAAAATTTCGATAAAACATTTTTAAATTAAATTATAAACTTCTTATAAACGATACTTCAGAACCTTATGATCTACACTTATTATTAACTATATGATTAATCCGCAACTAATTGACTTCCATAAATACCATGTTAAGTAATGTATACTATATGTAGTTATAAATAAAATGCTGTAAAGAAAGAAACACGAGACAGTGAACTCGATATACATTTATACACAGTTTGTGTAAAAAGTTAGATAGTTTAGTACAGGGACGCCATTTGAGAGGGAGCAGGGTGATTCACGGCTGGTCAAGTTCTGTATAGTACTGTTTAGTTAAGTATTACAATTTTTTTAAATAATTAATATTTAATACGTCAATTTTATATTAAAATAATCAATAACATGTAAAATAATATAAATTACCTATTACATATTACAAAATGATAAAATTATTTATTCCTGGATTGTTAAATAGATTGTTATTTGTAAAAATTATATTACCTATTCACAGTAGTTATATAATATGATTTTATAAACTGTCACATTTAAATTATAAAAAGTAAAGTTAAGTATATATAATAATTTATAATAATTAATAGTAAAAGTACCACCCCTCCCCCTGTAAAATGGATATCTCCATCTTAATCTTAATAAATTTAATAATCAATAAAAATCAGTATTCAAATTGGATGATATCTGAAGTGAGTTTATAGTCAATAATAGATTAGATAAATGTTCTAATTTATCATTGTCTATGATATTATCTAATTTTTAAATAGAACTAAATATAGAAAAGTAATAGAAAAAAAGTGGGAATATCGATTGTGGACTTTCCTCCTTCGTCCCTTCGGTCCTCGGAGAAATTAGTGGTTTATTATACTTAAGATTTGAATGCAATGATATTGCATTAGAAAATATGATTCTGAGCGAAACTCAATATATTAAAATATGCTATACTGATAATCCATTACAAAATTTTACCACGTGTGAAAATGACAAATGTAAATATTTAAAATAAATTTCTATTTTCTATTATCTAAACTTATTTAGTTATCAAGAAATAAAAAAATGAAACAATAATTTTGCAGACTTTCAAAAACTTTTACTTTAAAAGCTTATGAAAAAAATTGTCAGTCGCGATTATCAAAATATTTTGTAAAAAGATTAAGTAGTATATGTTTAGACTTCGATAAAATTTTCAAACCAATAAACCAAACATTGCAAGAAATATTAAACATTATTGAAAAAAAAGCCAAAATTTTATACTTAGTCAGAAAATCAATCAATCGTTTCTAAATATTTTCTTGTAATGAAATTCACCTAAATAAATACTCAAAAAAATTTTCAATACACTATGATTAAAACTCAATTAGTTATCACGAAATTAAAAAATTTTAAATTTCAGACCAGAAACGTTATTTTGCCGATTTTCCACCATTTTTTAGTAGTTTTTATTCTCCCAAGGAAAAGCTTTTGAGAATTTGGAAGAATGAGCTAAATAAAGTATCAACTAGATACAATTTTCTACCGAAAACATAACCTACTTGTGATAATCGAACAATTATTTCTACCCGAATAAGTGTCTTCATACATAAAAAAAAAAATATCATAATATTAATTTCTGCTAAAATTATTCAAATTGCTTATAAAATAAAGTTGCAACTTACTTAAAAAAAATTGTTAGTCACGATTTTGAAAATATTTTGTAAAAAGATTAAGTTGTATATGATTAGACTTTGATAAAATTTTCAAATCGAAAAACAAAAAATTACAGGAAATATTAAACATTTTTGGAAAAAAGTTAAAAGCTCAAAACAAAAAATTACAGAAAATATTAAACATTTTTGGAAAAAAGTTAAAAGCTCAAAACTTAGTCAAAAATTCAACCAATCATTTCAAAAAAATTTTCTATAATGTAAAACACTTATGTTGACACTCAAAGCAAGTTTCAAGTGTCAATCAAAATTCAGTTAGTTATCACGAAATGAATAAATTTAAAATAATGAAACCGTTATATTGCCGATTTTTGAGAATTTTAACTTTCAAAGCTTATAAAAAAAAAATTGTCAGTAACGATTATCAAAATATTTTGTAAAAAGATTAAGTAGTATATGATTATACTTCGACAAAATTTTCAAAGCGATAAAACCAAAACTGAACCATTGTTTCAAAATTGTAATCATTGTAATCATTTATAACCATTAAATTCTAATATTTTTAGAAATTAACAAATTATATAATTTACAATTATTTTAAATTTAAATAAATACATTTTTATCTATCGATTAT
This sequence comes from Eriosoma lanigerum, assembly GCA_013282895.1. Lineage (NCBI taxonomy): Eukaryota > Metazoa > Arthropoda > Insecta > Hemiptera > Aphididae > Eriosoma > Eriosoma lanigerum. The sequence goes on from CM023362.1 coordinate 14,693,106, forward strand.
TTTAAAATTTACAAGTAATTTTGTATCAGCATCGGCAAAATTGTTTTGTCTATAATGTTTAATATCAAATATATAAATATTAATACATAGACATTAGAAACCTATATGATTTTTATTTCACTGATTAACAAATTATATTTTATTATTATAATTTTACTATACATATTTCTATCTCATAAATAAGGACCGGATTTAATTGATATTACAACTTTTTTTGTAGTTAAGATAAGTCAAATCTGTTCAAATATGTATGCGATTTATATTAATTACTGTCTTCTGTATAATTTTATGTAGCAATTTTGTATATTTCACGTAATCAAATGTACAAATCAATATTTCTTAACTAATTTTATAGTGTAAAAATAATAACATTATTGTGGATTTTTATTATGGATTTGATTATAATATGATCTTAGAAGTATAAAGGTCTATACTAATATTTATAGATATCTATTATTACCAGATGGAGACTTGGTTAAATGCCGCAATGTTTTATTTATAATTTTCCAGCTATATCATTTTTACCATCATACATTTTTTACTAAACTATTGTGACGGTGTACCTATTTTTGATAGATGTTTATCGCTCGTCTGAAATTTTCTAGCTCAAATTACTGCACGAAAGTTTTAGAATAGTCCATCGAACGATAAGCGTCTGTATATTTATGGTGGTAATTAAGTTCAACGTAGTATAATTCAACAATTCATGTGCGTTTACCTATTGATACCTTAGTACTTATTTCTTTAATCAATTTGATCACACAATGAACATATTTGTCGAAATGCCTAAAATAAATTTAAATTTAAAAAGTAAAATTTCGAAGTATGGATATTTTTAGAAAAATTGAAGATATTTTAACAAATATTCCTAGTCCAAATGGGAAAATAATCAAGGAAAAATTTATGTATGTAATTTAAAAAAAATGGGAATGTCGATTGTAGGCATTCCTCCTTCGTCCCTTCGGTCCTCGGAGAAATTAGTGGTTTATTATAATTTATATTTAAATGCAATAATATTGCATTAGAAAATACGATTCTGAGCGAAATTCAATATATTACAATACACTATACTAATAATTCATTCCAAAATTTTACCTTACTTGTATACTACCTATGTTAAAACTCGAAAAATGTTCAAGTCCCTACGATCAAAATTCAATTAGTTATCACGAAATTAAAAAATTTTAAATAACCGAAATCGTAATTTTGCCACTTTTTCGCCATTTTTTGGTAGTTTTTCTTCTCCCAAAGAAAAACTTTTGAAAAATTTGAAAAATGAACTAAACAAAGTACTAACTAGACGCGATTTGCTACCAAAAGCATATCCTACTTGTGGTAATTGGACCATTATTTCTACCCGAAAAAGTGTTTTCATACATCGAAAAAAAAACATCTTTGTAAAACCAATACATTCTTCGCTTCGCTCAGAATCTAAAATAAAGACTATAAAACTTTAAAGTGTTGCTATGTAGTTTCAGGTAAAGCAAATATTAATTTAGATATAACGCCTACTTTATTAAATTGTTTTAAATATGCACCAATAACTAGTTTTGACGAAGAACGTAGTTTCTCATTGTACAAACATATTTTAAGTGATAGAATTTTAATGAAAATAATGTAGAAATGTATTTGATCATGAATTTTAATTCCAAAATGTAATATTTATAAAAATATTTTTTGTATTAATTATGTATAATATGAATAAAAACTTTTACAATGATATATTATTTTATAAATATATAAATATAACTTGCACTTTTATAGTGCAATTTATTTTGCAATTTTTAAGTGTTTTTAATGCAATTAAATCTGGTTTTTACTTATAAATATGAATATATTATTGTATAGGTACGGTATACGCCAAAATGTTCTGACCCCATTGTATTCTTACAAATAATTTATGTGATGTAAAAATATTTTATGCATTTGGATTATAATTTTCTTTTATAAATAACTAGAATAACCAGTTCTAAATAGTTAAAAGACCAAGGACATTTTATACCGAATATTATTAAAATCTGGTTATACGTAATAAATACCAATCCGATAATAAAATATAATATTATATTATTATTTATTATAAATAGGCCACGGTAGCTAAGCCATTGGCTGTTAGTGACTTATTTAAACAAAAAATAAATAAATAATTAAAAATTATAAATAAAACAATTATAATAAACACATTTTTATATGTATTGTAAAGTATGAAATACTGATTGAGTTTTGAGTTTTTGTAACAATGTTATATTATACACATGGGTTACCATTGGGGGGAGGGGGCAAGATAGAATACTTGCCCCTCTCTGTATAGATAAAAAGATCATGTAATTTTAATAAATTGAAATTATTATTATACAATTATTAATTAACACAAAAATTTATATAATAAAAAAAATTATCCTATCCCACTATGGACGCTGAAGGAGTATACATAAAATATTAATAATAATAAAAAGAGTGTAATAAATCAATAAAATATTTGAAAAATCGTGTTTTATTATATAAAAAAATAATATTCATAACTTAGTGATGAATATTTGGACCGAATATTTAAATGTCAAAATACTCTTTCCGAAACTTGATTATTTTATATGATTAAATTTTATAGAATTCGTATTTTTCGAATTGATTTACAGATATGGGCTATTGGGGCCTAGTGGTTGTGGAAAAACGACTCTATTAAGTTGTATCGTCGGCCGTTTGCAATTAAATTCAGGAGAGATAATACTTAAAAACAAAAAAATTTCCGACATTGGCTATATGCCGCAAGTAATATTGTTTTAAAATGTTATAGTTTTATCAAAGTTTAGATTGTTTAAAATGTATAATATTTATATATACTTACGTTTGGTTTAAGGAATTGGCGTTACATATGATATTAACGATAAAGGAAACATTTACATTCTACGGTTATATATTTAATCTTTCAGACGATGAGATCGCGAAAAGAGCACAACAACTAAAGGGTCTCTTGCAATTGCCTTCGTATAGTTTGTGTTTGAATGAGATAAGGTATTTAAAAATTTGTATAATGAAACGTTATTCTATGATTATCATTAATTAATTCTATAAAAACGTTTTAATCTGTTTTATTAAGTGGTGGTCAACAAAGGAGAGTGTCCATAGGAATAGCGATGCTTCACGATCCAAAATTGTTAATATTAGACGAACCAACAGTTGGCTTGGATCCTTTAATAAGCCAAAGGTATTATTATTATTATTATTATCACTGTTATACGTACCTAATAGAAAATTGTGTAAATATATTTGACGTGGCAATAAATATAAAATAGTATAGGATATTTTAATTGTCATGTAATATTATTCCACATAGGTAGGTAATTGACAAAGATTATTATACACTATTAATGTATTGTTTTAGCGTTTGGCAACTATTAATGGATATTACATCTAAGGAAGGGAAAACCGTGATAATAACCACACATTACATTGAAGAGGCCAAACAATCACAAATGGTAAATACCTAAAATAGACACTATGGGTAACCGTCAAAAATTAATTCTGTAATCGATAACAGATAGGTCTTATGAGAAAAGGTACACTTCTATCTGAATCAACACCGACGGAACTATTGACTTTGTATGATTGTACATATTTGGAAGAAGCTTTTTTGAAGGTTTGCCAAAGCCATGTGACTAAAACAAACGGATTCGAAATACCTGTAAAACAAGTACGAAGACTTATATTTTTTAATCACGTTGTATAGTAATACAACTATAATTTATAGTGTTATATTGATTGTAATACGTTATTATAAATTAATACCAACTTATCTAACACTTTAATCTAATTAAAATTATATAAATGAATTATTTATAGTTTAACAACAAATATAAACATATAGATAATAAATACCTACATTCTATATGTAAATATTTACAATAACTAAATGTAGGTATTTTAATTTAACAACATAATTATAATAAACCTTGTACTCAACATACGAGTAGGCAATATTACGTTATATTATAGTTAATAAACAATTTTATGACTATTAAAATTCTTTCATATTTATCCAGCATACACAAAAGTTACCAAATGCTCGAGTTACGACCCTGCCGACAGAGTCAAACAACAATTTATTTGCATTCTGCCGTTTTAAAGCTCAAACGTACAAAAATATTTATTTATTGAGAAGAAACATACCGTGAATATTATTATTATTATAATTATTGATATACGATTATTTTTGGCATTTTATTATTAACGGTTATAATTTTCATTTTCATTTAATGTTATCAGGCTTACACTATTTTTGATATTTTTACCGCTAATAGAATCAATTCTATTTAACATCACCTGTGGTAATGATCCGCAAAATTTATCTTTGGGTGTATTTAACGAAGAGATTATTGGCAACTCATCAGAAGCGTGTTCGATATCAGAAATAAAAGGTTGTTTTTTAGACGGTGGTATACCGATCAGCTGTTTGTTAATGGAAAGATTAAATGAAAAAAACTATAAACTGGTAATACGACCGGAAATGATTAATAATTTTTTTGTTACTAAATAAATTTAAATAACTATACAATGTAAATGATGGATTTTTAAGTTTGAGTATTATAATTATTCCACATAATAATTAGTTTTATTGGGTTTATAAAGGTTGAGTACTCTAGTTTAGAAGATGGACAATATGCAATGTTAAAAAATAAAGTATGGGCATTCTTTCATATTTCACAAAACTATTCTGATAATTTATTACTTCGCATAAACGAAGGATCAGATATAAGCGATAATACAACATTCGAACTGGGAACAATCAATACATGGCTCGACAAATCTAGTAAGATATTATTGTAATTTAATATAATATAATATTATGTATCATTATTTTATAATACGTATTGCTTGTGATGTAATTTGATTTCAAATTATGTAAGTTAAGTACATAAAAAATATTAGTACAAATACTTAAAGTAAAATTCTGCTCCTAAGACCATAAAATTAAAAGTACTTAAATAAAATAATTTATAAAAAATAAATCTATGATTTAGAAAAATATTAGTATACAAATTTAATATTATCCTAGATCATAAATACAATTTTATTTTTATATCAAATTGTTGTATGTGACTTATTTAAACAATATTTTATGTTCCACCCATAAGCCTGCAAACCCAAGTAATATTCCCTGCAATAAAGGATTTACCTGAGAAGGATTTTAAGGATTTAGTTTCCATATTTTTTTTTTCTTTTATAAGTTGTCATGTGTTTTTAATTAATTAATTATTATAATAATTAATAGATAAAGTACTACCCCTCCCCCTGCAAAATGGATATCTCCATATTGATCTTAATAAATTTAATAATCAATAAAAATCAGTATTCAAATTGGATGATATTACTTAACTGAAGTAAGTTTATAGTCAATAATAGATTAGATAAATGTTCTAATTTATCATTGTCTTTGATATTATCTAATTTTTAAATAGAACTAAATATAGAAAAGTAATAGAAAAAAAGTGGGAAGGTCGATTATGGACGTTCCTCCTTCGTCCCTTCGGTCCTTGGAGAAATTAATAATGTATTATATTTAAGATTTGAATGCAATGATATTGCATTAGAAAATATGATTCTAAGCGAAACTCAATATATTAAAATATGCTATACTGATAATCCATTACAAAATTTTACCACGTGTGAAAATGACAAATGTAAATATTTAAAATAAATTTCTATTTTCTATTATCTAAACTTATTTAGTTATCAAGAAATAAAAAAATGAAACAATAATTTTGCAGACTTTCAAAAACTTTTACTTTAAAAGCTTATGAAAAAAATTGTCAGTCGCGATTATCAAAATATTTTGTAAAAAGATTAAGTAGTATATGTTTAGACTTCGATAAAATTTTCAAACCAATAAACCAAACATTGCAGAAAATATTAAACATTTTTGGAAAAAAAGCCAAAACTCAATAATTAGTTAGAAAATCAACCATTTGCTTCTAAATTTTTTTTTGTAATGAAGTTCACCTAACTAAATACTCAAAAAAATTTTCAAGACACTATGATTAAAACTCAGTTATCATGAAATTAAAAAATATTAAATTTTAGAAACGTTATTTGCCAATTTTCCGCCATTTTTTAGTAGTTCTTCTTCTGCCAAAGAAAAGCTTTTGAGAAATTTGAAAAATGAGCTAAATAAAGTACCAACTAAATGTAATTTTCTACCGAAAACATACTCTACTTATGGTAATCGGATGATTATTTCTACCCGAAAAAGTGTCTTCATACATAAAAAAAAAAAAAAAAAAAACATTTGTAAAACCAATACATTCCTCTCGCTTCGCTCAGAATCTAAAAAAATGTCAAATGTCCTATTAAAAATATAATAATTCATTTACTTACTACTCTTTAATGTTTAATTAAAATTATAAGTCCTACTAAATATAAATTATATTAAAGTAATTTTAACTATTTTTTTTTATAATATGATATGTTAATTATACAAGTGGCTCGGTAGACTTATATATATATAAGTGGATATATGAAGAGCGTAAGAGGATTAACAATTAATATTAAACCTGTGTTTGAAAATTTATCATATGAAATAGTAAAATCTACATATATCTACATAGTGAAATATAAATTTTTTATATTTATGAACACAATTATTATTGGTTAATTACAATATTACTATACACTTTATAGTTGTAGATTACACATCACACATTACACATTTCTCGCGATATAACTGGTATAGGTTATATTATATTGTTAATCAGTCTTGTAAAGTATTCGAATAAAAGTATTTGAATACTAGTATTTAAATACATTTTGAAGTATTTTTCGGTATTTTATATACATTTTAAAAGTATTTAATACAAAAAAAAAAAAAAAATACTTGTATTAAAATAGGCACCGATAACATTTTTTTTCTTTCCTTTTTATTTTTATACGTTATAAAATTAAGCTACTATTAAAAATTCATAACTTTTACACATTCTCTTGCATTTTTTAGCAATGTACATTGTAATGTACATTAGGACTGAAGGTTATGAAAATAATAAGTATTTTTTAAGTAAAGTAACTATTAGTTATATTCAATTGGGTAAACTTAGTAGATATTTTTTTAAACACTAGTTAACATATTTAATATTAACGAAAGAATATTTTTTTTCAAATACTTTAAAATTTTGAAAGTATTTATAAAATACTTTTTTTTAAGTATTTTAAAAGTATTTAGAATACAAATTTATTCCAATTTAAATATTAGTATCAAAATACTTTTTCAAAAGTATTTTTTACAAGACTTTTGTTAATACTATGGTAATAGGTAAATAGATAACATGTAATATCACAATATAATTTTGATAAATGAAAATATCCTGCCAATTTGCAGTGTCCCCTTGGCAGTAGAGAATCTACCAAAAATTAACGGAAATACTTCAAATTCACGGAAATTGTAATTTGGACAAAATTTATTTTAGATTTTAATTATAACTTATGCAATTTTGAACGTAGGGAGTTGTAAGTTTGTATAAGTATTCTTATAGGTAGTTTACACACATTACACATGGTAAAATTTTGGAACGGTTTATCAGTAGAATTTATTGTATTATATAGAGTTTCGTTCAGAATCGTATTTTCGAATAGTAATATCATTGCAATGAAATTTTAATAATTATAATAAACTACTAATTTCTCCGAGAACCGATGGGACGAAAGAGGAACTTCCAACATCGACCTTCCCGCTTTATAATAATGGTAATTTATAATTAATATTATATTGTTATATTTTTGTCTATAATCATTAATCATTATACAATTTATTTGTTTTCTTTTATATTTATTTAATTTTTAATTAATTAAACTTAATAAATATTGATAATTTCATCAAAATAAAAATACATTCTTCGCTTCGTTCAGAATCTAAAAATTATGCATGTTCCTAATGTTAAATTTTAGTATAACTATTCATAAGTTAATATTATAATATTAATTAAAATAGAAGGAAATAAATATGTTTGCATATTAAAAAAGTATACTAAAAATTTAAATATTTCACAATTTTGTATTTTATGAAATTTTTAAACACTATTTATATTTTAAGTATTGATTTTTTTGTTTTATTTAACTTTAACCTATAACATGAATAAATTGTACTTTCACAATGAAGCATTCTTAAATGTTTAATGTGAATTATAGAGTAAATCCAAAAAATTTATAGTTACCTATAAATTACATGTAGGTTCATTATTTAATTCATTATACTTTTATTTGTAGATAAAATAATATATGATCAGATAAAAAAGGACATGTATGACAGCTACAAGGACGTTATAGATAACCTTACCATAAAATGTAATTTGTCTGAAAAAGTTTTTGATAGTCCAGTTGACGTGAGTGATTTAATTTTTTATAAAAAGTAGGGAATTTGGTGATCTAACATGATTTACTGTAGAGATCGTATAGTTACATATACATATCTTTATACGTATGTACCTATAACAAAAGTATTAAAAACAAATTAAGCCAATTTTAATAATATCATACTGTTTGTCATATATATTAAAATTACTGTTTATCATACTGTATTTTTTTTATATTTCCAAACCATTATCATTATGTTTTAGATGCTTGATCCTATTTATGGAAAAAAAACTCCTAGTTTTGTAAATTACGCTAACCCGGCTATAATGGCATTGTGAGTATAGCTGTTTACCAAAAACTTTATTTCAGAATCTATTTTTCGCTGTTAAATTATTAATTGTAATTTTTACTTCTAACAATAGATGTGCGTTTTTTTTTTCCCCTGGGCTTCACAGCATCCTCAATTGTTTTTGAAAAAGAAGGTGGAGTTATAAATCGAGTTTTATTAACAGGTACTATTAACAAAGAATATCAATAAAATACTGCTAATTATGTAAAACTAATTTTAAAATATTAAAAAAAGATTTATGCAATTGGATGGTTTTCAATCTGCACATCTTGCGTGCGTAGAGATTTAACATAACTCTAGATATAACAATCTCTGTGATAGCGTAATTTCAGATTTTCTTTTATTAGCATAAATAAAAGATTATAATATTTGTATTTTAAACATCAACCTACTACTACCCTCCCCAGCCTCATTTGGAAATACGCTACTGTGACACTGCTAAATATTTGAAATAATATTGGCCTTCACTATATAATCCAAAATGCATTTTTAAATCAAGTTCCATCAAGTTTACATACAGGTAATACATTTTTAAATGGGTACTAATGTATATCAGTTAATTTTATAAAATAATACGTACATGAAGTTCCCCCCACATTGTCCGATAGAATCAAAACAAATTGTATACAATTGTAAATCAGTTGTAAGAATTTTCAATCATTTTTACAATTTGTAAATTAACCCAAAACTTATAAAACAAAAAACAAGTTGTGTGGATCATAATATGAAATCCAGAATAAAATTTATAAGATGATATTACGGAAACAATTATTAAAATAGTATATCTCTATTAAATTACAAATGTGAATTTTATGGGGGGACGTGGCAATTACCCCTCCCCACTGGATTTTTTTAAAATTCATTATATAATAATTTATAATTAATAATAAATAAAATTAGATTATTTTTCAGTAATATTTGAAAATATTAATATTCTTATACGTATACACACATTTATCATACATCAACTAAAATACCACATAAACAAGACCTTTTTTTTACTTAAATAAGTATCAGGGACACCACTATTAAATTATATTGTCCTGAGAAAAAAAAATTATTATTAAACTGTATATCGACATTTATGAATAAACTGTATGTACGCGTGTGTCGACGTATGAGATGCAGATGATATATATTTATACTGGAACAGGTAGACAATCGGCACGAACGAATGATCGACTTAATTTTCCTTAAAAATTAAAATATATGGATTTAAATTGTTGTTGATGGTATAGTGAATTTTCCAATTTTAAATATTTTTAAAATCAAAATTTGACCACAGCATATAATTATATGACATTGAAAATGCATTTAAATTTGCCCAAAAATTCAAATATGACATCATTTAACACAATATAGTTACTTTTGAATTAATATTTTATTAATTTTAAAATATACTTTAGGAATGAACTTCCTTGAAATCGCCCTTGCACAAGTAGCAGTGCAGTTGATAATTATTATCACTCAAACAACTTTAATTATGATAGTGACGTTCGTTGCTTTCGACAATCCATTTGTTGGAGACATATTCCCACCGTTTTTGCTAATGGTACTAATTGGAATCTGTGGAATGATTTTTGGTATGTATACAATGTACATAATAAGTACCTATATTAATCGTATATTATATTAAACGAAAATTAAAATATACTCGTTTAATAATTTAATCTTACGTTTATACCTACGTTTATAATATAAGTAACGTCTGAGAGTGAGAAATTAACATTTTTATTTACTTCAATGAATAATTTACTCAATTAAATATTATTCAAAATTAGGATCTATGCAAATTTTAAAATTCAAAATATTTATAAAAATCTATGTATAGGTAAAATATACTATATATTCATTAGGTATATTTATACGCGTATATATTATATAAATGTATAATAATATTTAATACCCATTTATATAATTATATCCTAATTAATATTACTCATTACAAATTTACAACTCACAGCAACTTTTATTTGTCCACAGGATTTCTCATATCTGTCATTTGCAGGAAACTAACGGAAACATCATATATGAGCTTAGGCTCGAATTTCATGATGCAATTTTTATGCGGTAATTAATTGTTTTGATATAAATAAATTATGATGGTATCACAAATTAACCAATTATTTGACACGTTTAGTTGAAAACTTAAATAATAACTATAATAACATGAATAGTGTAATCATATTCAAAAGTACCTAATTATAAATTTGGAGTTAAAAAAAAAATATTGGGTAGTGTAAAAAATATTTGCACAATTTAACTAATCTGTAGGTAATTTTAAACACATTTTTCTCCGAAAAAAAAATATCTAATATAATAAATGTGCAAAGCTGGGTAAGTTAACTAATTTTTTTAACTCGTTAAGTTAAGAAATTTTTCATTTAAGTTAAACGTTAAAAGTTAATTGAAAAAAAAAAATTTAACTTAGATAAAAAGTTTAAAAAAAAATTTTAATTTAATAATTTTTAAAGCGAAAAACAAATTTATTTTATTAACAAAAATTACAATTATTGTCGATAACTGAATAATGAAAGAAAAAATAAACCAGTGATGTTTCCAGTGTTTGTGTGATTTGTGCCTACCTACCTACTCGTAATTTTATTGTTCAAAGATTTCTATTTCCAATTTTATGATCATTATATTTATATATTATAATATATAATAAAACATTACTTATATATAATATAAACTGTCTAATATAAGAAATTCAGTTATTTTAAAAATTTTATTCTGTACCTCAATACCTATACTGCTATGTTTAAATATTTAATTTAAAGCAATTATATTCATAAATTATACCACTAATAGGAAATAAATGTGGGCTATAGAATAATTAATTCTATTCATATTAAAATGATTTATAATAATATTGTCCCAGACAAACAGTAAAGTAGTCTATATTCAATATTGTATATAAATATAAAATTATAATGTAATAATTAAAATATAATTAGATTATTATTTTAAATTTTAGTGAACATACTATCATTGATTATAAATACTAGTATATATAATCGCAATGATATTATGTACAATATGTAACATAACAGATGTTTTTGTATATTAAATATAAAAATATTTTATTTTTTATAAAAGTATATTAGATTCTGAGTGGAGCAAGGAATGTATTATTTCTACAAAGAATTTTTTTTTATGTATGAAAACATTTATTCGGGTAGAAATAATTGTCCGATTACCACAAGTAGGGTATACTTTCGGTAGAAAATCGCATCTAGTTGGTACTTTATTAAACTCATTTTTCAAACTTCTTAAAAGTTTTTTTCCTAGGAGAAGAAAAACTACCAAAAAATGGTAAAAATCGGCAAAATTTCGATTTCCGTAATTTTCCGTAACAAAATATTTTGAAAATCGTGACTGACAATTTTTTTTATAGGCTTTTAATTTTTTTTTTTTCTTATCTATGAAAACATTATTTCGGGTAGAAATAATGACCCGATTACCACAAATAAGATACCCTTTCCGTACCAAATTTTATCTAGTTGGTACTTTATTTAGTTCTTTTTTGGAATTTTCCAAAATTTTTTCCTTAAGAAGTGGAAAATCGGCAAAATTACGGTTTCCGTTATTTAAATTTTTTTATTTTTTTATTACTAATTGAGTTTTGAATTTTTGATCGTAGGGACTTGAAACTTTTTTTGAGTACTAACATAGGTAATATTAACGGTTAGTAAAATTTTGGAACGAATTGGTTAGTTTTTTGGCTAATTATAGAACTTTGAACTTTTTTCCAAAAATGATAAATTTTTTCCTGCAATTTTTAGTTTATCGGTTTGTATATTTTATCAAAGTCTAATCATATACTACTTAATATGTTTATAAAATATTTTGAAAATTATGACTGACAATTTTTTCCATGAAATAATAACTTCTTGAGTATTGATCATAGGGATTTGAAATTTATTTTACATACTTCTATATGTAATTTACACACGTGGTAATATTTGGAATGGATTATCAGTATAATATATTATAATACATTGAGATTCGCTCAGAATCGTATATTCTAATGCAATATTATTGCATTCAAATCTTAATAATTATAATAAACCACTAATTTCTCCGAGGATCGAAGGGGCGAAGGATGGACGTCCACAATCGACCTTTCCACTCTTTTTAACTTAACGTGAATAAAATAATATTAATTGAAAAATAACTCGGTAATTTACAATAAATTTAATTCGTTAAGTTATAAGTTAGAAAAAAAGTAACTCGTTATATAACTTAACTTTAACTTTTTAACTCGTTAATGCCCAGTCTCGTAAGTGTGTAATGTATTTTTAAAAGAGCATGGCGATGAGATTCAAATATTCCAATCTTTAATCGAAAACACACTATAACTATAAAGATTCGAATAAAATTATTTATTAACACGGAAATGTAGTTTTAACGTGCCTATACCTACCTATTTACCTACGTTTATGCCGTTTGTGAATTCACAGGACTGATCTGGCCAATCGAGGGTATCCATCGTGTGTTGCGCAAGATAAGCACCATATTGCCTGTGACCATAATGTCGGAAAGTCTACGAGCACTGACCTCCAAAGGACTAGGCTTACGACACCCGACTGTATACATGGGTTTTGTAATGATATTATGTTGGATAGCCTTCATCTCATTCGTGATATATATAATATTGAAACTGAAACGCGACAGTTGGTCGAAGAGTTAAAACTACAGTTTAGAGCGTCGTAATATTGTTATATTTTTTTATGTTGTTTATCTACAGATAATACCTATATTGTACATAATATTATTATTATTATTATTATTATTATTATTAATTATATCGTGGCAAAACTGAATTCGAATGTTCGAATGTCTTGTCAATCTGTGTTAAAAATAAATCTATTATCTATTTATTAATATTAGATACCTATGTGAGATTTCGTTTTAACACACGAGTAAAAGTTACAATTTTATATTCAAATAATATATTATACATTCGATCAATTTTATATTCATATAACATATTATTGTACATTCGATCAATTTTAAATAAATATATTTCATGTTAATTTATACAATTAATTTGAACTGCCTGTTATTAGTTTGAGTGGTCGTTGCCGTGCGTCAATAGCAGTGTTAGAAACAGATAACAAAAAAATCATCTATCAAAAAGATAAAAATATTTTATCTAGATAAATTACAGATAATAATAGAAATTAAAATTAAAATAACATGTGTAAGTACATGCCTGTGTAATATGTTTATTTTTTTGATTATTTACTTTAAAAATAATATTTCCAAAAATACGTCCTAAAATAATACACACATAAGAGAACCCATGGGTGTTCTATGTTGGGCGGGTGACAGGAGTCACCAGTCACTTTTCGTGTCGTGGACTATCAAATTATTAATTAACAACATTAAAAAAAAAAATTTACGAGTATTTTGTATTTGTGTATACGAAGTAATGTTTATTATTATAAATTGTCATGAATATCTGGATATTATGTCAATATGAATTTAGGGGGGGTTTGGGAGGTCAACTGACCCACAGTTTTATTTATAGAGAAATGTGGCCCCTCAAAATGACAAACTACATAAACATATACAATACTACAATAATCAAAACAGAAATAATATTAAATAATAATAGAGGTGTAATAGGTAATTTATACTGCAGTATACTGCAACTATATGTATACAAATGTAATGATAAAATATGTATAATCTCTTCTCAAAACCTAAAATACCCAAATTTATTTAAATATTCCAGGTAAGTATGTTAATTTAATATCAATTTTAATGCAACAAATAAAAGTAACAATTAAATTTGAATTAATTAATAATACAATAATGTGTAAGTAAGTTTTAAATTGTATTAAAAAAATTAGTTATGACTTATGCCTTATCTCTTAATAATATAATATAATATTAATAAGGTAATTTTGTAATGCATAGTTGGTTGAACCTTTTACACATTAGCTTCTCATAAGTGAGGCAGACCCACAGTACTAAAATCTTGGGTTCGCCACTGTATGAATTATATATTTTATTTATATTAATTATAGATGATCGTATAGCCAATACGGAAGTAATAAACGGCTGGATTATATTTGTTTATAAAAATTAAATAGAATCTGAGAAACTTCTCAATAAATAAATAATAATATTATATTCTATGGAATTTTGTTTGGCGGACGGCGGTGATTATAACTTATCGTCTGTTTCTATTATTCGTATTTTAATTATAATTTAAAAACATTATAAAGTTTTGAGAAATAACATCATAAGTAATAAGTATTTAATAGGAATGATGTATAGTCTTTACAGAATAACGTCTTATATTTTTAGCCCACGATGTTATTTTACGCACAAATTGTGCCTGAGACAATGAGAATAAAAATAAAACATTTTCGAAAATATCTAGCTAATTTACACAAAAAAATTTAATATAAGATAAATTTATCTAAATAAGTCCCAATACTGGTCAATAGTATTTGTGTTAGGTATAATTTTATGAACGTATTTAAAACCATCGTTCAATACAACTTTAGTGGAATCTAGGTAAAAAAACATCAATGTATTTGCATATAAATTAATCCTTAAAGATAATTGCTTTTGTAATAATTGTCGAACTATAATGCAGAAAAACAACGAGCTCGTATGTAGCTTTTAAAATAAAAAAATTAAAATAAAAAGATAAAATCCTAATGCATATAATTCAAAATTATTATTTTTAATTGTTAAATTAAACATAATAATGTTTATTCATTATTATATTACCTAATATTATATGACAATTAATTTTAATAATAATAATAATTATTTGTCATTTTTGTATATTGTTGGATGAATTTCAATATTTTGGCTGGTCATGTACTTAGCATTATAAACTTTAGCGTTCAATAACTTTTGAAGTGGTTTCCATCAAATTCCAACAATGTTCAACAAGTTCGAGTTGAGTTTGTTAGAATGATTTTGTACATGTAATATTAAAAAATGATACTATAAATTTGTAGTGACAACTTCACGTACCTCATTTTTTTCCTATGAAAAAGTGTCTTCAAACTTTTAAAAACAAAAAAATCAAACATCAATGTGAAATGTTAAAGTTTGAAGGCGTTTAAAAAAGACTATAATTTAATTAATTTACGATTTTCAAAATTCTTTACATGGTTATTCGAGAGTATGTCATAAAACACATATCATATTTTCAGTTTAACGTTAAAACTTATAATAAAACCATAAAAATTATATCGTGTT
The DNA here is from genome assembly GCA_013282895.1 of Eriosoma lanigerum. Lineage (NCBI taxonomy): Eukaryota > Metazoa > Arthropoda > Insecta > Hemiptera > Aphididae > Eriosoma > Eriosoma lanigerum. Next base: position 14,709,025 of record CM023362.1, read on the forward strand.
ATTCTATATTATACCGTATTAATTTTACTAAAATGTTAAATTTAAAAGCTAATAAAAAAAATCGGAACAGTCGATTTAAAAAATATGTTGTAAATAGGTTAAACAGTAGGTATATAATTATACTTCTATATAATTTTTAAATCATAAACCAAAAATTGCAAATTATATTAAACATTTTTGAATAAATGTTAAAGCTTAATATTTCGAAAGAAAATAATTCAGTTCGTTTCAAAAAATTTTCATGACGATTACCTGAGAATACTTAAAAAAAGGTTCAAGTCCCTACATTCAAAATTATATCTTTTTGTAAATACTAAATAAAATTAATTACGTTACAAAGATTACGTTTATCATAATATTAAAATAAAAAATATAAAACGAAAATAATTAGGGTTATAATTTAATCATTTTTAAAATAGTTTTGGTTAAATACATAATGTTTTAAAAAATTGTATTTCTGTTTATATACTTTTTTAGTACATTGTTATCTATATTACCTATATCCTATACTTAGTTGTTTTATTATTTAGAATGACACTGTATAATCAATTAGTTAAAAAAATATATTTTACTATTGATCCTCGATCCCCAAAACAAAAATCATGTCTATGCATGACCGGATTAAGTGGTCGGGGCAGAAAGCCACTCAAATACAAATGTGATTCATGGAGTCCATACAATTTTATTATATAATAAATAATAATAATATATATTATATTTCACACATATTTCTTTAATTTTACATTATAGTTTACCTATATTTTTTAAGTAACGATTTTTTTATCGACAAAAATAACTAAATACATATAAAAGTACTTTAGTTAAAAAGACGCATTTTACTTTTATTTTCATTTATCAAAGATTAGTGTTATTTATACACTGTGATACTGCCATTTTTCTATTTATAATTCACTTAACTGAATAATCTAGTAAAAAAATTGATTTGAATGTCACAAACTATGTTTTAAAGTATAAAAATGATGTAGATTCCACTTTGTTAAGCGAACTAGTATACAATAATTTAGAGAATACTGGAGCCTTTATCAACCGTCTTATTTTAATTCAACTGACATCATCAAATTATTTGACTGGTTTGGTATTTCCTTTTATATTTACATCTTTGAAAATATATTTGACAATTCTTGTGGCTAATTGTTATGCTGAAAGAGCTTTTTCAAAATTAACTAGAATAAAAAATAAGTAAAGAACCATTCAAACCCAAGAAAAATAGATATACAAATGATTATATATTCTAATGATTAGTTAAAATCAATAGACTTAAATAAAGTAGGTACTAAAAGAGTTGGTTTAAGTAAAACAAGAAAAAAAAGTAGGAAGGTCGATTTTAGATGTTCCCTTCGGTCCACGAAGAAATTATAAGTGGTTTATTATAATTAAGATTTGAATTCAATGATATTGCATAAGAAAATACGATTTTGAGTGAAACTCAATATAAGTAAAATAATATACGAGTAATTTACTGAATAGGTCATTCCATAAGTTTACCACTTGTGTAAACTAATTAAGAGAAAATTTTAAAAAATTTAAAGTACCGACGTTCAAAATTGCATTATAGTTCTCATGAAAAACCTAAAATAATTTTCATTAAAATTACGATTTTTATAAATTTTGACGTTTTCCCGTCATTCTTTTGGTATTTTTTCTTCTCCCAAAGAAAAACTTTTAAGAAATTCGAAAAATGAACTAAATAAAGTACCAACTAGACGCAATTTTCTATCGAAAGCATACCCTATTTGTGGTAATCAGACCATTTTTTCTACCGAAAAAGTGCCTACAGACATTAAAAAATATATATATAATATAATATAATATTCAATTATACAAAAATATTCAAATTTTAGGAGCTAATAAAAAAAATTGTCAATTACGATTTTAAAAATATTTTGGAAATAGATTAAATAGTATTTGAGTAGGCTTCTATACAATTTTTAAACCATTGCACAAAATTACACGTAATATTAAACATTTTTGGAAAAAATTTCAAAGCTTTATTCTTAGTCAGAAAATCAACCAATTGTTTTAAAATTTTTTTTTCTAATGAAGAACACCTATGTAAATATTCAAAAAAATTTTCGAGTCCTATGATCAAAACCTAATTAGTTATAGTTAATAGTTAGTTAAAAGTTAAGATATATTTTCTCATTTAAATACGTAGAATAAAATAAAACGATCAATACGAAAAAGTTCTATTCCGATTTTCGATATAGTCTAGAAACTAGTTGAAGGTTCAAATGTTCAATATTAATTTATTATTAATTATTTATTATTTATTTATTATTATTATTAATTTATGAACACCATTATATTAATTCTATAGAAAATGAGCTTTTAAAATCTTATCAGAGACTGTCGTACTTTTTTGCTGTAACATGATATTTTTTATTCACATATTAATTATTAGTTATTACACATTTGTTGAGTTTTTAGACTATTCATCCATGATTGATTTATGCTTAATAAATTATATTAATATGATATTATTTAATATTCTGACGGTACAATCATTTTTTTTCAACTTTTGAATTAAAATATTATATTATTGTACCTATTTTACCTCATGTAATTTTAAATTTTATATTATTGTTATGCAAATTGTGATATACCTAATTCAATAATTATTTACAATTTTGTAGAAAATACAGTATTTTTTTTATATATTATGTCACCATATTAGCTAAAATATTAGTAATACTATATAAACTTATCTACGTGAGATATCACTTCGACCAAAACTTAAATTATTATTTCTTCTAAAACATTATATTAGATTTGAAATAAAATTAACTAATTTAATTCATTCATTCATTATAATAATAAAATTAATAGAATCTAGTAATGATTTGATAATATAGACAAGTTTCATGTTCATTTAAATTATTTTAATTAAAATATATGGCATAATAAATAATAACTAATCAATTTGTATTATAAAATGCCATATTAGTTATTTATTGTGTTTGTAATTAATACTTAATATAGACAACCATGCAAGTAAAATAGATACGTGTATTTAAGTGAGGGAGTTTAAGAGCACTATCCTCTATTAGGCTTAATATGTATTTATTTAGTGTATGTTAATAAAAGATACAAATTAATATCCATCTTAAATAATGTGTTTGCTAGTTGATTAAAGTGATAACCATAAATTGATAGAATTAAAAAGGATTGCATACAATCTACTTATTATTAAAGTTTAGGTATATTAATAAAAGATACAAATTAATAATCTATTAAAATATGTTTCCTAGCTGCTTAAGTATTAACCATAATTTGTATGGTATTAATTATTAGAAAATGTCACGGAGGATTTATAAATATATATAAGATATAAACAAATTTACGAGGGCTATTAGAAAGTTTGGTACTTGGAGATTTTTCCATTTTCGCCTATGCTAGTTATATTAGGTATCTATATTATCTATTCATATTATTATTTCTGTAACATTTTTAATATATCTAGCTATACATAAACCAATCCAGAGCCGGATTTATGGTACGACTGAGTAGGGTTCAGCCCAGTGCACCCTCCTACAATTTCATACATTTTATGGAAATACAATAATATAGTTATATTTTTTAGTTAATAGTAAAACTTGTTTTATAATAATTATATTAATAGAAAAATATAAATAAACAATTCTAATAGTTAAAATATAATTTAAAATTGAATGTATAATTTAAAAAATAAAATTGTGTTCTTATAATTATTATACATTTTAGTTCATATTTTAATCATTTTAATTATAAGTAATAAATATAATTTTTAAGTTATAAAATATTAATTATAATTCATAATACATACTGTAAAAATTAAGATTTTTAAATGAAGTTTTTCAAATAGACTTATATATAAATATCTAGTAAAAAATAAAATAAAATAACTTTATTTTTTAAGTTATGTAATATTTGTAGTTATCCAGTTTTAAGAGTATATTTTTTTAACCATTTTGATGGGTTAAATTTCATCAAGGTGATGTTTAGTAATTTTTTTATATATTTGATAAATCATTTTTTGTAATTATTTAATTTACTATATCGTAGAATGTAAAAATCAAATTTCCAGATTTCAATATTTAGTATTAAGATAAGTGAAGGATGAGCAATAAATTGTGTAGATTAAATTGTGTTTTAAATTATTACAATAATTAATAATGACATTAAAGAAATATAATTTCTCCAGAAATCAAAACAATTCCTTAAAATATATATCTTGATAAAGCATCAAAATTATCAAACACATATTATAGGCTATTCTTTAAATCGGCTATGTTCACACTATACATATATTTAAAAATAAACAGTAATTTTTAAATTGTTTTAATCTTTAATGTAATTGTTATTTTTACTGTTTGCAACTTAGTAAATTAAAAAACTGCATTCAAGAATTTTAATTTATTTTTTAAACATATTAAAAATATATACAAAAAGTGTTTATGGCCCCTACAAATTTTACGCCCTAAGGCCACTATATTCTGTTTCATCTAAGAGTAAACTGGGCAGCGACCAATTTTCGTCGGGCGGCGCGCATCTCTCTCTAAACGGACGGCCCAGGATAAATATTTGCTGGCCGCCGTCAGCAACGACATACATTGCTAACGCCGACCCGATATCTAGTGTTTACCTACTGGAAAAAATACATAGTGTAATTTAATATCATATTTTATGGGCCATCATGTTTACATCAAATCAACACTAGATGGCGAGTCGTAGCAGCTTGATTTTGCGCTTCTGAGAAATTTGGCTCGACGATTCGTCAAGATCGTCAGTCGTGCTGCGCGAACCCGGATTACTCTTAGATGGAACAGAGTATACATACCTAAATCTGGCCATATAATCTAAAAAGTATAGAATTAAAAAATTAAATGGATATACTATAGGTACGAGATAATTAATTTTACTACTTATATATCTGTATGATGTAATATATATATATATTTTGTTTTGCATTATTTATTCTAGTTTAGTTAATTTCGTGCGCCATATTGTTGATCTAAAACAAACATAAAATATCAGTTAGTAAAGTTTTATACAAATTATTATGAGCATAATAGCTAATATTTTTTGGATTTTGTAGTCGGTTTTTTTTAAATCGATAATCTGATTTTGGAGACCAACAATCTAAATAAATAATTTTATATATTTTATATATTACAATTTATTATTATTATTGTTTTTTTTTAAATATATTATTATAAATTACTTGTTGTTCTGGTGCAATTTTTTTTTTAATTGTTGGCTGTCAGCGTAGTGTGTTCTTTTTTTTCTATCCAAGATATATCTTTCATCACCCTATAGTAAATATTTCTAATACATTTATTGTATTCAATTCATAATTATAATAAACCACTATTTTCTCCAAGGACCATCCAAAATCGATCTTTTTCATTTTTTTTCTTTTATCTTAACAATATTTTTTTGTTTAATTTGTGGCTGAAATACAGATAAATATCTTAATAACAATTAAATCGAGTTAAACAAGTACAATTATATTAATATTTATTGTTAAAATAACCAAATATTTTGGGTGTTGTTTCAGGTACAGCAACTGTATTTGTTACGCATACGGCAGTACCTTCAGCACATACAGCAGCACTTGAAATGATTGATGTGTACTATACGAAGGCAATGTATTATTTGGGTATAACATTTATATTGATAGAAAAGTTAAATATATATTATTTGTGTATATTTTAGGGCTAAAAGGTTATTTTTTATGTAATAATAATAATAATATTTATTATTAGTAGAATTCATTAATTAAATAATTTTGTATTAAAAAGACCAATGGTGTTATTGTAAAAAGTTAAGTTTTAGGAGTTTACATAAAAAAATACCAGAATATATAATTATATTTTATGTTTCTATCAATTTGAAATGTAACAAAAATGTTATTTTATGTTTAAAATAAGATAGGTAGTGTACAATATAAAAATTGTAATATATTTTATTGTATTAACTTGGAATTTTACGATTATATTTTAATAATTAATTAAAATTATATAATAACATAATTAATAATCATTCAAATGTAAACATCTGGAGTATCGGAAATCTATCATATTATATACCTATCTATTATAATAGATATATATATAAAATTGCAAACATTATTATATCATTGACATTTATAAACAAACAAAATCAAACAAATATAAATATATAGATATTTTATAATAAACAGTATGTATGAAAAAGGCTTAATAATTTATAACCATAATTCGAGTCAGAATAAGCCATATAAAAATGGTAAACTTTCTTAGTCAGATGCTCATAGTTTGTTATAATCACTTGACTATAACTAGGTATTGGTATCTATTTTTAACAATTTTACTCTATTAAAATGTTTCTTCCAAGAATACTATCACTTTTCCCAAATGGTTTATTTTATTATTTTACATTATATTTCATATTTAATCATTTACAAAGTCTTATAATATTATATAAAAAATTATGATTAAATTAGTCTTTCACATAAGTACAAACTGTTATAAGTAGGGCTGGGATTTTAATGTACGAAAAGAAAATATGAAAAATTAAGTGAAATTTAGAAAATTGTTTACGTATTTTTAAATAATATTTTTTGATCTACCAGTTTTGAAATTTTATATTTCCACAAGTCCATTTTCAGATGTATTTAATCAAACTGTCTTCGTAATACGTCTCTTCTCCATATTTTAAATAATCGTTTGAAGTAAAATAACAAACCTGAAATATATATTTTGCATTAAATTATTACACATTATAAAAAAAAGTGAAATAAAAATGTATAATACACAATACAATAATCATACCACAGTGAATCATATAATGACTCAAATAAATTTCCTTCGGATACATATTCTGTCAAATTGTAATTTAACCCATCTTTAGAACAACCAGGAACTGAACACAAAGAAGACAGAAATGACAGGAAGTCAAAAATAATAAATAAATAAATTTTTAAATCTCTTTTTAAACAAAACAAAAACACAATGAAATTGTAATAAAAATGATAAAAATTTATTATTTCTGATAATAAAAGTAGGAACATGACGTCTGCACGAACTCGCACCAAAACTGTTTATTTTCCGACCATACCGTGTTGTTTATATAATGCGACGAATAAAAATAAGAACGAGAGTCTGAGCTGAACTCTGGAAGTAATATTTTCATACAAAAAAGTCGAGAAAAGAATCCTGAAAACAATTGATAACGAGACAAAACAATGGTACTATCTATTGATAAATGATAATATGGGCAGGTACAAGACGTATTATACAAACAACAAACTTGAATCAAAATATGATTTTAATCGTGGGCCCCAAAAGTACAGAATATAAACAAGTGTAACTATTTATGTAGAAGAACTATTTGGTGTCCTATAGTGTTCATAAAATTTTAAATGTTATCAAATTATTCGTTAAGAGATAGCAAGTTAATAACAAGACAAACGTTTGGGTTAATAAAGTATTAACTTTTGACAAATAGGTTTAATTATATAAATAATATAAATTGATTATAGAAATACATAATGATTGTACCCAATTATGATCAGAATTGTGATAATATAAATATAACTAACTAAATTAATCACAATAAATTATTATTATTATTATTTTTTATATAATAATATACGCAAAGCTGTTATGATATAATATTAAATACCTATGCTGGGTTGCATGAAATTCTACAGAACCCAAACTAGATCAATAAAACTAAAACAGTTCTGTAAAATAAGTAAATTTGAAATAATAAGTTTTCGATTCGTTAACTTGTAAATCAGATTTCTGTTCTGTAAATTGTACAGCACCGTTTAATATCTTTCTTATCATTACATTACAATTTTATACATATTTTATATACAACCACATACCAGATAATCGGTTATAACATGATTATTAAGTATAATTTACAATATTTTCCTGAAACGCAATCTGTTCTTTAACAAATATTTTACACAATCGATACGTATCGGGCCAATAGTTTATAGAACTGTTTTCATGCGACCAGACACTAATCTTATAAATCACAATATAGTCTTATAAACAATATTTATTTTATTGTTTTTTCGAAGAAAAAAAAAAAGAGGAATTTTCATCAAGTCCTTATCAATATTATACAATTTGGTTATAACTTCTCTCTATTCAATTTTTGTTTGACCATAAAACTATGATAAGAAATAATGATTAATTCGATTGGTGTTTGACAGTTGTCACTTGACGGACTGTTGTCGTCTGTATGTCGATCTTTATTGTTTGATTTATATTGTCGCTAATACTGTTTGTATGATATTTTATGTTTTTTATTTAAAATCCATTATTTGTATAAAAGCCTATCGTATAAAATATTTTTGTGGACATACCTATTTTGGTTTGTTATTTTCCCCCCATATATTTTAGTGTCTAATACAATCGATTGTTATTATTTTTCGTCTTTACAACAAGTTTTATGATAAGTAACACCATTCGTAATTCATAATGCCTAGCAAAAAAAGGAAGTATAATGCACGGTTTCCTGCTGTGAGTATTATTATATTATTAATTATTATTCTTATTTAGATCTTGTGAAAGAATAGTAACTAATTATTTATAATGTGAGATAGTTGTAACATTACATTATTTTTAAATTTGTTAAGAGGTTTCTAAAAACCAGTTTTGTATTTTTTATTATTATGTATTAATAATATATAAATGAAAACACATGAGAGGATAAAGAGAGTCTTTGGTTTACTCCTCTCAATGAATTAATAGGCGTCTTTTCGTGAAGCAAGCAAAAGCGACCAGGTTGCTACTTTCAACATCTACACCGTTTTTGCGGAACTGGTCGCTCAAATTGTTTGCTCGTTTCAGCGACTTGTTACCTTAGTTTAACTGATTATCGAAATTGCTGTTTGCAATGTTTGGTCATTTAACGTGGTTCTGATAAGATCTTATAATAAGACTATGGTTCAAATACAAATTGTGAATAGACTATTCTAATTTGGCAACAACGTAAAAATTTACTGGCAAACTGAGCAAATCAAGCGAATTTGGACAACCTAGTAGCTTTTGGTTGCTCCGCGAAAACACGCCTAATACTGACTCTATTTCACCTAATAAATGATCATAAAACTTTCAATATTCATATTAATATAAAACTTGTGCTAGTTTAGTATAATATATTATTTTAATAATTATTACTATTTTTTTTTTCAGGGGAGAATAAAAAAAATTATGAGACTTGATAATGATATTGGTAAAGTTGCCTTGCCTGTTCCAGTTATGATTTATATCCTTTTGTATTACATACCTATTAATTATTATTTTTTATAATCAAATTTAAAAATTATTCAGTTGTAAGTTAACTGTTGGTCTTACAACATGTTTATATTATAATTTTCATATTGTTTATCAGATCAAATGTATATAATTATCAGAGCTTAGAAATTAACTAATAAATAAAATAATGTATTTACATATATGTTCGGAAAATAAATATTGAATTCATTATTAGTCAAGTCATATTCATTACAACATTACTTTATAGTGTCTAGATTTAAAATTTAAAATTGATAGCACGTATTTCAGTATAATAATGTATCTGTAAGGTTTATTGATTTTTACTGCATATTTTATGAATAATTTCAATTTATTTATACAAATATTTAATTCTTCAATAAAATTAAATATATTAATGACATTTTCGAATAATATGCCTATTTTAAATAATATGTATTATATTTAATTTTATATAATACTGAATTAAAAAATACTTGTAAAATTTAATATTATGTCGAACTTTTTTATGAATTGAAATTAATATTGTTAGGAAACAATTAATAAATAATATTAAAAAAAAAAAATTACTTTACTTTTCAAACAAATATGCAAATGTATTAAATTCCAAGCTTTATCTATAAAATAAATTAACAGTAATTCAATATTTTAAATTTGTATAAGTCTTTTAAAATGTAAATAATACAAAATTAAACACATTTTTATGTGTGTATTTTGATATTTGTATATTATATGCATAACTCCCCGAGCACTAATTTACATATAATTAACCAATTTGAAATATATAGTAGAAATATGTACTTTAATGAAGTAGTATAATGTATAGTATCCTTAATGATAAATATACCTAGAGCATTGGAAATATTTGTTTCAAATCTTTTAGAAAAAGCTTGCAATATTACAATGCAGAAAAATGCAAGGACTCTTACGCTGACCCATCTGTAAGAATTTTAAATATTGTTTTAAGATAAAGAGAAAAGTTGTTTAAATTGAATGTTTTTAGCTAGTTCGGTATAAGTCATACTAGACAATGCACATTGCTATACAATAAATATTTTCAAAATTTAAATATTTTAGAATATACAGAATGTACAATTAGATTAATTTATATATCGGAATAAAAATACTAGTAGATACAGCTGAAAAAGTTCTGTTTGCAATTTCCATATTTATGTTTAAAATTTTAATTATTATTATTATTTTTTAGGAAGCAATCTATTTATTCAGATAGTCGTCTTGATTTTCTTAAAGAACTAGTGAAAAATATTCCTGATGTTTCTGAAGAATGCAATGATATAAACTTTACCGAACAGTCTGTAAAGAAGAAAGAATCAATCACGAATAGTGATAGTGGTGAAGAAGAGTAAGTTTTATTTTAATTAAATGAAATAAGATTATCTAAAAGATTATAATATTTCTGAGTGCATATTTTGATATTTCTTGGATCAATTTATTAGTTAATTTGTTTTATTTCTATTTTGAATTAAAATTTAAAAGTAATGATGTTTTTTGGTTTTGAATATTATTGCAGATTAAATATTTAATAAATTGTATTATTTTGATTTCATAATATTATTGAACTTTAAAGTACTAATTCATTTATTAATTTTTCTATGTTTTTTTTTTTAATTTTGGACAACTTTTGCTGTTTTATTTGTTAATTTATGTAATATTAAATAATTATCTAATATTATATTTTATATAATTTTACATTTTTTTGCCATTTATAATAAAAAGTCTCAAATGAATATTTATACCTATCTAAATATATGTTATTGATTAACTTTTTATAATTATGCATTTATGAGATGGTTTATATTTTTAAGAATTTGAAACCAAATTGTATTCTTTATCAATATGTATTAGTATTTAATATACATAATATATACTTCAAAATTTAATGAAGAAGTGTTAATAAAGTATTCAATTATTTGTAATATATTATAGTAAAATATTACGTATATAATTATATTAAAATTATATATATTTTTAGTTAACAAATTTTATAAAACTGTTTGATTATAGTTATTATATTTAGTGTTTTAAGTTTAAAGTTATTATAGTATCATATAAATGTAATATACTATAATAATATATGTATATAGTAAAAATTAATGTATTTTATTACTGATAATTTGTTTTGAAAAAATTATAATTGATTATATAGGACTTTTAATAATAGTATGTCATTAAACATTTTGAATATTTTTCTTATTAAACTACTAGCATACTATTTAATTTTTCAATAATGTAAAAATTAAATTTAAAAAATAAAAACTTGAATTTACTGTAATATAATGTAACAAGTTGTATATTACAGTTTAAATTATTAGTTAATAAAGTGATATGATCTATAATAATTAAAACATTTAATTTTCCTAAAACAAACTTTTTTTTACAAGTAATTCATATGATATTGCCAGTAGACAGATAGATTGTCGTATATGACATTTAACATATTTTATACAAAGGTTAATAATATTTTAAAATTTAATTTGCTACCTACCTAGTTTTAGACTAGTTGCTTAAGATAACCTAATTTGATAAACATGTAATATATTAGTCTTATATTATTATTTGATTAATGGTCAAAGATAAAATTGTTTTATCATAATTTTTTTGTATAAACAACTACTTAAAGACATAATTTTTGATAAATATATTACTTAAGATATTTTTGGCGTTCTATCGACGATATCATAACAATGTTTGTATATGATTTTTGTACAATTATATTTTGAAAAAAAAAAAACCATAATAAGTTAATAGACTTGTAGAATTCTTAATGGCGAATACATAGCAAAATAATCATCTATATTAATCATATATCCTATATATTTCATTGAAATAATGCAATTTTCTATTCTATTTTATGTATATATAACCTTACTTTTTGGATGATCCTCGTATACGATTACATAATTAGTAAATATATTTACAAATGAATTTTTAATTCGCTTAAAATCTGTATATAATAAACTATTAATTTTATACATATAAATATGTACAATCAAATATACATATGTTGATTTGTTTTTTTTAATTACAGATCTAGTTAACTATAAGTTGTTAACTTTTCAAGAATCATTTATTAATCAAGTTACAATCATATGTTAAACATTGTATGCAAGAGGAAATAAGGCACAAGGAATTTCTTTCTTTCACAAGGAACTTCAAAATTTCTTCATTTATTTATTTTTTCGTGCATTTAATCTAATTTTTTTTTTTTACACAATATTATTTATAACTATATAAACATTAATTTATGTATCTTAAGAAGACGCTATACCCATATCTATTATTTTCGTCTAACAACAGGAAAATATTTTCTGTTGGATTGACTGATATATCTATACTGCAAAATATACGAGTATCCTCTTAAAAGGATAATATCATAATTATATATTCTGTCATCATCTATGTAATGGGGGTTAAGTTTGAACTTTAAGTATAAATATTGAGTATAAACATCTATTAGTAAATTTAAAGAGAAATATATATATATATATATTAGAACAAATGTCATAATTGTTTTGTAAAATATCGTTTGACATAAATACTACAGTGTGTTAAAAAAATGATACATGATAACTTCTTTAGCAAATGATATTAAACAAAACGAATATATGACAATGCCTAGCACACTACCTTCTAAAGCAATACAATTCTCAAAAAAGTAAACAAACCAAAATTCAACCTGACGGCAGAGTAACCACTTAACAAAAAAAAGAAAATATGCATCTTTGAATTTTTGATTGTTATTTGTTATGCTTATGACGCTGTGATACACGCGAGATTCTTTGACTGCGATTTCATAATTTGTAATTTGTCACTTGTATCTTGTTTATGATTCACGTATGCATTTATTACATAATATTTTATTATATTCTTTTGACTTTTAAAATTTTGGTTTACTTTTTCTAAACATTTATAAATATGGAAAAATTAGAATATCCTTCGTACAAAAGATGTTGATTTATTAGTTACAGATTAAAATAATTTAAAAAGTAGAAAAAAAGACATGATTTTATTTCATGTTTCTTCGACCATAAATAATATGACCAAATACATATGAGTAAAAATAATTATTATTTAGCACAGATTAAATAAAATATTAGTATACTATAATTACTTAATGCTGTAATATTTATCAAATTTTAATATACAAAACTTATATGATAATGTTTTATTAAATCTGTGATAATAATTTATTTTATGGTACAATATTATGGTAAAATAAGTGTACTATAATTTTATTTTAGGAATGTTGTCACTATGACGTGAAGTTGAACTTTTTGTTAACATTTTGAGCCAAAGGCTTAATGTCCTATCTGATTTTATTTAATCTGTGATATGACATTCCCTTTAAAAAATACTTCTCTTTAAATTAATTAATTGTTTATACTCTTAAGTTCAACCTAAATATGACAATTTAAGTTCTGTGTAACTTAAACGTGCAAGTATGAAATCCTCTCAATAAACAAAAATATTTGTGTAAATAAATAAACCTGAATTTGTATTCTCATTGTTCTAAAAATAAGTCAATTTAAGTTTTTTTGTATACACTTGAAAAAAATAATTATTTCAAATACAATTATTTAATTATTTTTCACTAATTGTATCAAATATTATTTAAGTGTATATATTTTTTAATTAATTAAATATCATTATAAATCATTTCCACAGGGTATAAATAACGCAATACTGTTTTGTTAATTTAATTAATAAATTACTAATAAATAAATTAATAAATTACTGATTTTATATTTGTGTTTTTTATTCCATTTTAATTTAAAATATTTCAGTTAAGTTCAATCGATTACTTATTATATAATATAATCTTTATAGATTTAAACGTAATTGTTTTTTAAGATATATTATATAAAACTTTAAATAATGTTAAAGTGTTTAGTTAAGTAAAATACAATTTTAAAATTTTAAAAAATACAAATGAAATATACAATTATACTATAATAACATATAATATATATGACTTCCATTAAATGATAAATAGCGTAATGTTGTATGTTAGAACATCAGAATGATATGCTTATATATTTTATAATAAATATATTAACACAATTCATTATTCGTCATCAAACAGTTTTATAAAATTAAAAATTTGTATAGTATTTATTAACATGTTGAAATATAAATATTTGAAAATCCATAAGTATTTCAATTAGTTGTGGTTTTGTAACACAATTATTTCCACAGATTATATATTAAAAACTGTTTTATTGTTTTATAGATTATCCTCCAGACCACATTTTATCAATGTTCAAAGTCAAATGGAAGGGGATGTGGCATTACAAACGATCCATTCACAACTGTTGAACGGTTGCGTATGCCGATTATCCATTGACGCATACTATCGATTGGTGTCCTGTCCACCGCACGTTGCATCAATATCAGACACGATTGATAATTTTAGCACAGCTCGGCTTCTGTTGTCCACACGACTGCAGGGACGGTGTCCGACCATAAAACGCGCCTGTTCCAAACTTATCTCTGATCCATCATGGTTGGATTATCTGTTAGATAACGGGTTGTCGTCGACAAACGAGTATGTCAGACATGCCGGCGTGTGCGTGGTGTCCGAGGCGGTATTTTGCTGTGCTATCAACGGCAAATCGCGGTTCCGTTGTCTAATCGACAAACTCATGGTCACTATATTATGCAAGGAACACGGAACGGCAGCCGCGGCCATCAACGTAATGGCACGCGTGCTCAATGGCACTGACGACGAACACCCGGCCAAACGAAACCACTTGGCGGCCATGCACAACTATTGTACAGCTGAAGACAAAACTGAAACAGTTGAATCGCGTCCTGCCACCTCAAAAAACCGCGGAATCAAAACGCTGTTGTTGAACCATCTTCACCACTATTGGACAGATGTTGTATACACCGTGGTTCACAAAGCACGTTTATCTGCTAACAGCGGACAGACTTCGATTGCCCTCTCCGAACTCGTGCAGCTTTGGAAGTCGATTGTGTCCGCGTTGTTTGACGAAAAACACTATTACAGCAGATACTATTCGGAATTACCAGTATTGCGGTACCTATTGTACCGGCCCGACACGGACCCGTACGTGTGGCTGAACATAGTCCGGCTGTTTGGCACTAGTTTGAAATCCATTCAATGCGCAGGTTACGAGACCGCGGTGGCAATGGCCAAAACGATCATGATCGGCCTCACCGTAGGGCAGCTGTTGTGTTTTATGCAGAAAATATTAAATGCTTTCGGTAGCGACGGCTGGACCACTAAAGTCATACAGGAAACCGTGTTGCTCGCGATGAGATCGTTACGTGTTTTCGCAGTCCACGGTGATGCTGACCACGGATCAACCGTCACCAATGTGACGCTAATGGTTGTCCACAGTTTGGAATCTTACGCGAAGACCGCGCTCGTAGAGGTCAATGATGTCCGTGTTTGTCAGTGGCTGGTACGTCTGATGTATGACCGCGACGACGCTATTGTCGAGTGTCTGATGTGCGGTTTGGACATTGTAGATGCGGTGCCTGGTACCATGCAGGAGCTAGACCCTTTCGAAAGCTTCTGCGAATTCCTCATGTGTATATCGTTCGAAGTAGATGTGATCTTGGACTATTTGATTTCCGACGAGATTGATTTTTTACTGTACATGTTAAAGATTTTGAAAATGGCAGCGAGCGACTTTACCTGTTTCCGCCGCAACTGCCGCTACAAAACAAAGAACACAATGGAACTATTGATTAAGCTACGGCTAAAAATATTGAGACTCCACAACGTGTTCCCGTATAACATCACACCCATCGCCAAACTGATTCAACAATGTGATCAGTTGTACATAAAACATAAATTGTTTTAATGAATTTGTTTAAAATTTGAATATTAATTGTTCGTTTTTAATATATTTCTATCTTTAGTTAAGAAATTATTTGTATTGTAATCAAAAGTATTAAATATTCATCAATTGAAAACTTTCTATTTTAAAATTACTTAAGTGAATGTCTATGAAAATTTGATATTCACTTGTTGTTAGATATCTTGTATATGGTAGATAACTTTACGTTTAAGATATTAAATTAACATAATAAATTCCAATTTCTTGCTCTAAATGCCCTAATTAAATCTTAAAAAAACATCATTAGCCCATAATTTCAGAATTAGCAGCATAAGCATTAGTTAAAGACTTTGATAAATATATATTAGAAATTCTAGTTATACAATAAATAAAATGAAGTGGATAAGGTTCCAGAGAAATACGAATTGGAAGGTCGAGACTAAGATGGAAAGACAGAGTCAAAGAAGACATAGAAAAGGTGGAACCAGGGATGGTTTGGAAGGAGTTAGCACTAGATAGAAAAATTTGTTGGACAACATGGTCTTGTAGCTTGAAGTCACAGAAGAGAGAGATGACTAGGTGGGTGTCTGTTTATTTTAATGAGCAACTGTTGTATTTTAGATTCTGAGCGAAGTGAGAAATGTATTAGTTTTACAAAATGTTAATTTTTGTTTCTGAAAACATTTTTTCTGTTATAAATAATTGTCCGATTATCACAAATAGGGTAAACTTTAGTTAAAAAATTGTATTTATTTGATACTTTATTCAACTCTTCTTTTTTTTTCTGCCTCATAAGTTTTTATTTCAGCTAAGAAAAACTAATGCATTTTTGAACATAGAAACTTGAACATTTTTCATGATACATATTAAGATAATCCTTGGGTGAGGAAAAACTACTAAAGAAATAACTGAAAACAGCAAAATTCACCAAAACCATAATTTTGATGAAATTAATTTTAGATTTTTCATGACAACTAATACAACTTTGAACGTAGGGACTTTGACATATTTTTGAATGTTCTCATAGGTACCTAATCTTCATACATAATAATTTTTTGTAACAAATGGTATATTTTCAGACTAAATATAGACCTTTGTTATTTATCCAAAAATGTTTAATATTATCTGTAATTTTGAGTTTAACAGATTGATTTTTTTTTTTTTTATAATATAAAACCGTTACAGTTGAAACACATTTTTGTAACAAATTTATCATATTTTAACTTAAATCGTAGATATTTAGTAATTAAAAATCATCAAACTCGCGGATATTCAGTGAACAAATTCTAAATTATCAAGTTAATAATGGACGCTTTGACTAGGAACAGAATAAAGCAATTTTTATTTCTTAAGGTTACAAATTTCGGTTCCATAAAATGTTAAAAAGAAAATATATTAAGAGCAGGACCTAAAATTTATAATTTTTTGTACTACACACTAAATTTGTGTAGTACAATATATAAATTGTTTGATAATATTTTTAACTAAAATGTATAGATCTGTGATACAGCATAATAATTTCAAAGTATTGAAATTAGTCAACATTTTATAAAAAAAAAACCATTAGCTTTCGCATATTTTTCTTCAACGAATAGTTAAATATTAATAATTATAAACAATTCACATTTAAAAGATAGTAAAATTCGAATATATTTTATAATTCAAATAATATTCAAAAATAGTGTTAAAAATATAGAAAACTAAAAATAATATTATGTTGTACTGCACCATTTAAAATTTCGTTTACTACACATTTTACTTTTAATACATCGACGTACACATAATTTTAAGCCCTGATTCAGAGAACAAATTATGATGTTCAATAATAATAGTAATAATATTTCTAGACTTGAATTTATAAACAACGCAGTCATTAAAATATTTAACCGTTTAATATAAAATGATAATTGGTTAAAAAATTAACTATATACAAAAAAAAATAAAAATGTTTACTTAATTTTAATAAGTCCGTATCATTTGAATATCAAATAAAAAAATGTTGGGTACTTTCCTAATACATATAGGCTGAATATTAGGGTACCTACTTATATCATAATATTGGTGGACTATTTTAATTTTTATTAAAAACATAATTTGGGTACCACTTCTTGTTTATATCGAGAGCTCAATTAACCAATTTTATATTATATACCTATACCTATTGTAGTGAAAATATTATGCAAATTATTATAATATTATATAAAATATTTAGTTCACATACACAGTTATGTAGCAATATTGCCTGTAAAATACGCCGTATTTTAAAATAATTAACGCTTACGTTAAGCGTTTTAAAACAAAATTCAGAAAACGAATCAATACCTATTTAATTGTTTTTTTCAACAATTATATTGATATTCATATGAAAAGTGTACTTAATGTTTGTATATTATCATAAAAACTATAATAAATTCTTTAATTATTATTTTTTATAATTATTATTAATTATTGAACTATCTAGGCAATCAAATACAGGATATTCAACATTAGTATTCATAATATACCTGTTGTATGTGTTATACGAGATAAATTCATTCATCTATTTGACTTTTACATCTTTAATAAAATATTTTTATATGAATTTGTTATTAAAATATTAAAACATTATTATTTTTACTACTATTTGTGATACATACTAAACAAATGTACAAAATTAGGTATATACAAAATTATACACAATTTTCAAACAAATACACTTCATTCATATTTTACCTAAATACCTTGTACGTTATTTTTTATATCAATTTAAATTCCGAAACGTCCGGTATTATTTTAGGCGCCTTATTCACGACGACACACATTATTAATGACAATTTAATTATTGTACTTAAATCGATTTAATCGTCGGAAATAGTTACGATTTTTGTCGATTATCGTCATGTTGTCGTCAATAATATTTACATATTGACGTTCTGTTGGATTTCTATGCGTGTATATAAATAGGAAATATTTTATGCAGGCTATACCTAAATTTAAAATAAATACTTACGTAGGTATTACATGTTTTTATAGATTATGAAATATTATTATGGTTATTTGCATAATATGGTTATTAGCTATACAATTGACATTGCGTATGATATACAGTATTAATTAATTATGATAAAGTATTACCTAACACAATATTTATTTTATTTATTTTTTATGTTCTTCTTTGTACGGAAATATAATTAATTTTATTATATAACTATTAAAACGTAAAATTTAATGTAACAAAACAATATTTTAATTTCTCATTAAAAACTACTATTGTATGAAAATATTTGAATTACGTGTTTATTATATTATATATTACATAATAATCTACATTATATGTACATTACATTTTCAGTGTTATATCTATTACTTGTATAAGACGAAATTCTGATCATCCTACTGTCCATCGTTAATATTATACGTTAAAATAATAATAAACAATTGTTTTTAAGGAAAAATGTATAACAATACTAAAGAAACTTCACTTACCTACCTAACTCTGAGTTCTTAATCTCAAAAGAACTTTTATTCCTTCCACGTTGATCAGTGGCATATTTGAGGGGGGGGCATATGCGATACACATAAACGGAGATCTTGACAAATATCAGGGAATTTAAATAAATTAATAGCAAACATTTTCGTTTTTTGAAAACGTTCATGTTAGAAATGGTTCATTACAGTATACCTACAGAATATGTAAATTGATACCTGACTTAAAAATTAAAAGTACATAATAAATTCGCTAAAAAATACATTCAATGCTTTTTGAGGCTTTAGATACGAAAAAAACATTTAGAGGGATTTAACCTCGTAAAGATTCCTACCCCCGATCACCAACCATAAGCGTTATGCGTCAATTGCAAGAAAAAATGATTGTTTTTTCGTAAATATTTATTGATTATTGCAATACCTTTTCTTAAAATATTTTTGCGTATTATATTACTATATGTATGATAAATTGATAACATCAAAGATGAAAACATTAATTACCTGTAAGTATAATACATTTTATTATTTTTCATCATAATTTAAGATAATAAACATTACTTTGGTAGTTATAGATTTAAATAACAAACTTTTTGATTAAATTAGTTGCCGTGATAGAATTGGTTAAATAATAGGCAATCGAGCTTATTATTTTTTTAATATATATATTTTTTTTTAAACGTATGAAATTCATTCCCTATGTGTTTGTTACATTACGTAAGATTTACAATATTACTTAAAAAACCAATAATATCTTAATTTTGTTCATTATGTTAGGTACTCTCTCTATTTGGTTAGGTAAGGGTAGGCAGAGTTTCCCTTGATCATTATCGCCCTCCCCACCACTCTGAAATGAAAAATCTCAAATACGCCATTGACTTTGATATCAGGAAACCAAACGGCCGTGAGTGATACGTATTTTTTTTTTATCTAGTAACTTTCCTCTATATATAGTTTGTTTATTATAGCTGTATAATTATTCGGTATAGTTAACCGTAGTTTGTAAGTTGTTCGCAAGTTGCGTTTAAGTATATATCGGTATTAAAAATGGACGATCAATATGCCGTAGAAGTAAAAAATGCTTGCAAGATATATTCTCCAGATTTCACTGTGTTAGATGAATTTAATATGAAAGTATCTAGTGGCACCATGTACGTATACATTTTGAAATTTAATACACAATTAAAATTAAAATTATATCGTAAATTTAGAAAACACGAATTTCAAAATATTTGATATAGGTACGTATGTATTACAAGTAAATTATATAAGATTCAATTAAGTATTATATTAATCGAGAATTATTACATAATATTTACTCAAGTTTCAAAATTTTTTTTTTTTTTTTTTGTATTATTTAACTGTTACCTATACATTTATAAACAGTGAATTTATAAATTACTTTAATATCTTTATTATATCTTCTACTTTGATATTTTACATTATAATGTCTAATTTATACCAAAAATACCCTCTTGATGTCTTTGTTGTGTAAGGATAATATAATACTTATTACCGTTGATATTTGAATATTTGATGTAGGTAGACAGTAAATATTGGTTTATCGATAATTAAAAATTAATAAGCTAACTATTGTATAAATATAAATGTTAAAATTCAATAATTTATATTAATTTAACCAATATTATTTTATTTATTTATTTCCTTGATTAGTCTAAAAATATATTTTTCAAAACATAAAAAAACGAATATTGTTTAAAGTAAGATTATATTATTTATATATAAATACGAAATATGGATATTATGAGTTTAAAGTCAAAACGTTTGATTACATTTTACGTTATACGTAAACAACGAGTTACTTTTTCTTTATAGCTTATATCTTACTAGATTATCGCTGGTACAATTTCCAGCCGTGAGACTGTCAATAACATTTAATCGATTACGTACTTGTATTTTTGAATTCTAATTTTTGCAATCTTTGTATAAACAAGTCACATTTTTCATTCATATAAAAACATTTTTAACTATTTTAAAATTAAAATACATTTTTTTTTATTTTGATTAAAATTTGGGGATTGTCAAGTTTTATTATTTTTATTCTAAAAATTCAGTTAGTTAGTTACTTAGTTATTAATTTCCAAGAAATTATTTTTTTATTATCAATTCATATTCCACTTAAATTTTGGTGTTACTCTATGAATTACTCTTTTGATTTAATAAGAAAAACCATTATAAAGACAGACGATCCTCCAGATTTCACAGTATTAGATGAATTTAATATGAAAGTATCCAGTGGCATCATGTACGTATTTAGACAGAAATTGATTTAATGGGACCTCAAGGGCCTGCCCCTATTCAGTGGCGCGGATACATATTTAAACAGGCAATTCATTTCGTGTGTTTTAATACCAACCTACCCCTATTTTTATTGAAGTATCTGTTCAGCGCCACTGCGACTATTGGTCTAATATTTAAGTTAATAAACTACTTTATTTTTAATAATTTTGATCTGTAATATAATTATGAATTAAAGTAATATATATTGTGTTATCGATTTATAGTATAGTTTCTAACTTTGAACCCCCCCCCCCCTCCCACCAATAATCAAATTCCTAGATCCGTCACTGCATTTTGAAATTAAATATATTATATTCAAAATAAAAATTAATATTTTAAATATCATTATAACGAGTAAGTATAAAATACATTTTTTTTATTATTATTCACAAATATCATAATTATAATTATATCATCATAATTGTTTATATTGAATATATAACCATCGTGTTTGTTTCACAATATTTTTCACAAACATTTTTGAATTAAATTATAAACTAGTTTTAACGATACTTCGGAGCTTTATGACCTACCTACACTAATTGTTAACTATATGATTAATCCGCAACAAGTTGACTTCCGTAAATACCATGTTAAGTAATTTATTGTTTATGTATAAATAGAATGCTGTAAAGAAAGAAACATGTGACAGTGAAATCGATGTACATTTATACACAGTTTGTCTAAAATCTAGTAAAAAGTTAAATATTTTAGTAATAGATATTATTTTTTTTTTTTTCCATAGTACCTGTATAATGTATAATTTTATTTAAACAATGTCCAAATTCTAAAATTATTAAGTTATTAGCTAGCTATTAATATCTATTAGTTATCATAAAATATAAATATACGAAACTTTATAATTAAATCCACCGATTTCACTACAAACTGAGACTTAATTTAATAAAATATCAACTAATGTAATCATATTCTAATTTGAAAATATTAATAATTAGTTTCAATAGTTAAAAATAAGTTTAAATACTTCAATAGTTTTTCATAACAAACTGTACGAATTGTTATGTAGTATATAATTATATAATTGTAGTGTCTATTAATGAATATAATTACCTACCGTATAAGCAACTTTTTACATTTTTCATTTAAGAACAAATTTTATACATTATATTACAATAAATATGGTATAATATGATTATAAGCAAACAAATGAAATCAATAAAAAAATTTTGATTCTACTCATTTTCAGAGTATCGTTAAATCCATAAACGTAATCACCATTAATTATTATGATGATACGTATAAATAAATTATTAATATGGAACTTGAAAACGATATATTATTTTGTAATAATAACAAACACATAGTTAACACATTAGACATACCTGAGAGAAATCATGATATTATTAAATTGTATGTTATTTCTAGTTTTTTTTTAGTATTCCTTTTGATTTTTATTACATTCTACAACTTCCAATAGGTAGGAAGCTATTCATTACTTTTTATCTTTTCATTATTTACTTATTATGTTACTCACCTTGTCCTACGATACCCATACTTTGAACAATAGTATACCATAAAACATACGTTTATTTTAACCTAACTGAACCATTGTAATATGTTTGTGTATTATAGGTATGTATTATTTTATATATACCTATGTATCTGTATCGGTACATGGTATCAGTGGTGGCTATTAAGTAGTAAATGTCTTGCTAAAGACCTCCCAAATGCTGTGGGTAACCAATAAAGAATTACTTAGTATATTTTATTTTATTAACTATATTATATATTTGTAAAAATATTTTTAAAAAATAACAATTTTTAAGTAAGTACTTAATTAAATGAACTATGTAATTAACATACATAATATTCTAATCATTTAGACCTCCAAAACGCTGTAAGTATTCCATGAGCAAACATGGATTAAGATAATTTGAGGCCCCGAGGCCAACATTTCCCATAAGACCCTATTGCTCCAATAATAAAAAAAAATGTCCATATTTTATAATTTAATTTAAATTTTAAAAAACTACAAAATTAAAAATGTTTTCTTGCTTTACTCTTGGCAAACCCAATAAATCATTTTAATACTCACAATTAATACAATTTAATACTGCTATAAATATATATATATATTACTTATAACTAGGGTTCGGATTTAAAGGCAATATAATCAATAAAAAAAACATTTAAATGATATAAAAAGCAATTAAAATTTTTTTACAGTATAAAATCAATTCATCAGTTGCAAAAAAATTATCACCGAATTCTGTAACATACTTTTTTAACTCATAATAGTCACTTTGTATAACTAAAGGCATATTGAAAACACAGAATAAAATAAACGTGGAGTATTATTAAAATATGACAATTGCGGTCGACGAATACGGACTGATGAACAATCTTGAATCTATGCATTATGAACATATTTTAATCTTTAAATGGGTACTATGAGTTTTATATTTATATTTAAACATTAAATTAACTGGCCATATTGAAAACTCGATAAGTTTATCGATTTATACCGTAATACGTAGATACGTCCTGTATAAATCTATCAGATAAATTAAAAATTAAACAGAATTAATTACCTATTAAAAATAACAAAATAAGCATTTATAAATATAAAAAGGCATTCATAAGTAAAAAATGCAAAAAAGGAAAAAAAATTCATTCATCATCATAGACATAGAAACATATTTGTATATAAAAATTATTTTTATATTATTATTATAAACAAAAAGGCATTTTCCTTCAAATTCGAACTCTACTTATAACGCATTGTAATAGATAAACTAATACAATCGATATAGGTAAATATAATAGGAAATATCGTATATTGTATAGGTATACGAGTATATTATAAGTTAATAGCATCAGTTTTGGTTGCATTGATAATTGATTATATAAAATTATAAATAATAATTGTTTGTAAATTACAATATAGAAGAACATATTATTATGCCTACAGATTAAATTGAATATAAGTGTCATAAAATAATACAGTAATAATTAATTAATGTATTATATATTTATATTGTTTTAAGCCAAATATTATTTTACGAAATTTAGAAATTAAAATGTCATATTCAATGTTATTTGTTGACCTCTATGATATCGTATAAAATTCATATAAAATATTTAATCTTTAACCAAAAATATTGGTTGATCATTGTGTCATAATGTTTCGTAGGTACTAATGAATAAAATCTTTTAAATAATATTTTATGCAATCATCATGACGTCATGCAAACAGAAAAAGTTTTATATTTTAGGCAAGTACAAGACAAATATTAAATATCCCATGGTGCGTTTCTCATTAGTTAATTTTATTAATTATTATTTTCATTTTGTATTAAATTTTTTTATTTAGACTATTACAAGTACATATAGATAGTATAAGTAGATATCTATATCACTAATAGATACGTCATTTATTTTTACGCCTAGCCTTGACCCAATACGCAATGAATAAAACTAATAAATGATATTTTACGTTTTGATGTATAGTTTCTTTAAAACAATTTAAATTTTAATATTTTGTACACTTTTTCGGTATTAAATGTCATAAATAAAAAATATATATATTATGTACCTAACTTTAAGTAAATTTTTAAATTTTACCTAAATAATTTTTAAAAATTCAACCGGATACTGATTGGTAAAAGTTTACTTCGGTTCTTTATTATTCGAAATACACAGTAATTAACTGAATAACTGTAGGGCAAATGTGTATTTAGTTTCTGCGATAATAGAACAGAATAGTTTTGTATAGACTTGAACGTAATGTTTAAAATATTGCAATCGAGAAAACTAGTCTGAACAAAGCTAAGTCATATTTAATCTCATTAATAATTATTAATTTAACATGAAAATTAACAATGAATATTAATATTATTATTATTATATATACCTACCATTAAAATAATATTTTTATATTATGTTAAACAAATATAATAATATCTAATGATATGAATGGATTTTTAGGAAGTAATAGAATGGAGTATGAGGAAATACATAGAAATTATGTCTTTTGAGAGAGAAATGAGATGAGAGAAATAGTTATTGATTTTACACAGGTGTATGAGTTAGAAAATATAAATTTATAAGAATAAAATATACTTTTTACAATAAGAGAGAAGAGCATTATATAACTTTTAAGAGTGGAAGAAATAAATCACAAAATAGATTGTTTGATGTGAAAGAGGGAGAGTATAAAGAAGTGTGAAGATTGTAAAGTAATTTCTAGTGACAAAAAAGCGAAGAACTAAGAATTAGGTGATGGAAACTTACGGGTGTAAATAGAAAGTTATTTGTAACAAAATTGACAGAGGAAGCAGTGTGGAACATGGAGGGAAATATAAATGAAGTTTGAAATAGGGTAGCAAATAAAATAACAGTCAATGTAACAGTCAATATTGTTTGTATATGAGTAAAAGTAGTATGCTCAGAATAAAGAAATGTGGTGATGATACGAAGGGATACCGAAAATAATTTCAAGGAAAAGTCAATGTTTAAAAAATGGCAGAAAGACAAAAGGATAGAGAATTGAATAGAGTACAAAAAATATATATGCTGTCGAAAAACATATCAGTTGGATTAAATATTATTGTGAGTGTTTTTAAATATACAAATTATTTAATATTAAATATAAATTACAAAATAATTTAAAATATGAAAATATTTAAAGTAGTACCTAATTAATAAAAAATTGCAATTAAAGTAGGTAGTCAAATATTATTGAAAATTATACTAAGTAGCTTATATATTATTTATGAATTTGTCAAAAAATTATTTTTAAAAAGATTCATAATAAAAAAACGATGAATCTTTTAAATATTTCATAATTATTTTTTAGAACATGTAAAAGTAGTAATAAAAATATGTTATCATAAAAGCCAAAATTGTATATTTTATTAGGTATTCTAGATACAAATTGCAAAATAGTTTTAAATTTAGATTTCAAAAATATAAACGATTAAAATGTAAATATTGTATTCATATACTAGTATTAATATCGAACCGATAATGAATATTTCAAATTTTTACACAAATTAATTTAAATCAATCTTATCATAAATTACCCTGGGTTTATATTTTACCATTTTTTCGAAATTTTTTTTTTATCATACCTATAAAAAATAAATAGATATTTCCTAAACGGTTCCATTAAACTTTAAACCACCATCTGCATGTATACAATTTCTAACCGGAAATCTACTATAATATTATATGGGATATTTTATTAGTAATTAATTATAATAGGTAGAAAAGAATTATAATTTTTAAGTTGTTAATCAAGGATTAAGAATCTTAATCCTTATCTAAATTAAAGTATATTCCTACACGGATACATATTCTAATTTTATTTTACTATGCATAATATACATACAAATAATTTTAATTTATTGGACAATAAGTAGGTTAGGTACCAATACTTATAATAATAATAATAATTATTATTATTATTATTGCGTAAGTATGTTTAATAATAATATGTTATTCTATCATACTTTATCTCGCGTATCAGCTATACCTAATGAAAAGCCGATGAATGATAAAAAGATAAATGGTTAATAGTAATTAATTTAAACATTAAAAAAAAACTGCTTAAGGCATTTTCTAGGATAAATATACGATGAAAATTTCTCGTATTGATACGAAATATACCGAATACTCGATGTTTGAAACCATCATCCATCATATTATGACATATATGTTTAGTTAGGCACACAGTTAATTTTTATTTTTCATGATAATTTATTTGGCAATTTGCTTAACATATGTAGTTGATATTTTAATTTTATAAATTGAATAGAATTATTCTAATTTTATATTCATTAAAATATAATACTGTAAATTATTCTACAAAGTTATGAGTCATTGTACATACAAAAATCAATTTAAAAAAGTGATAAAAATAATAATTTCACATCTTATTCTTTATAGACTTAAAAACTTAGACATAAATCTATAATATTTGTTATAAATTATTAGCTAGATACCTAACTAAATTTCATAACTTATGTACTGTAAGTCAATACATGACTTAATATTTCTATATTTTACTATTCAGAAAAATAAAAACATTTAATCAAATCGCCTTGGTATAATTGAATAAATTAACATTGTTTAGAGTAAATGATTTCTGTACGTATACCTATATACCGTATAGTTGTCGATTAAATATTATATTTATAAATAGATTACACAAGAAAATTGTGCGCATGCCAAAAATTAAATAATAATAAACAACAATAATTGTAAAGTGGGAATAATTAAAAATGTATTTATAAATATATTATAAATATTTATAATTAATAATTTAAAATAATGTATTGTATGATTCATATTTCAATTTATATGTTACAAAACAATAAAGGTATTGAATTATTTTTATTGATTCTTTCTATAAGTATCGAATAAAGTTTATTCATTCTATTTATTTATTAACTTTAACTATAAATCTAACAATAGGTACTTACTTTAATGTGAAGTGACAAAAATCATGTTACAGAAATTGTAGGAATTAAGTAGGTATAAAATATAATTACAATAAAATATTTAATATTATTATTTTCAATGTTATTTCCATTATTTTGTAACATGAAATTCCGATCATGTTATACGAATATATATATATTCAAACAGTTTATATTATATAAGAGTAATTATATAGTAAACACGATATGAATATATCTATTCATTAAAATAACTTTTATAATAATTAAATAGTTAACCCAAAACCATTTAATATTGTTTACTCATAAGAAGTAAAGTTATTTTTATTTTTTTTATCATAAATTATAATAATATAATAATATAATTATCTAACTGTATATGTTATATCGTATTTTCATGTTATAAAAATAGTATATAGTATAATATATAATAATGTATTTATGTACCAATAATAAGGAAATACGACGAACGCGAGGTTAAATTAATGGATATAATATTATAATTTATAGTAATACACTAAGTACAGAGGTATATAATTAAAAATAATAATGCAACTAGGTTCTATAATTACATAGAGAAATTGATAAATTAAGTCAAACGAGTACTGGAAAAATACATAAGATAAAATTTCGTAATAACATCAATATTATTTTCTCATTTATTGTATAAGCAACAAACTACATTTAATATGCTAAAATTATTATTACAATACATAGAGATAAAACTATTTAATACTTCATTATCAAAAAAACGTATTCTCAACTCGGTCGACAAACGGTAGAGTTGCAAAATTTCACCGTCCAGTCATCACTTCTTTTCGATCATTAATTGATTAATGGACACACGCCGTGAGTTTTATAATAGAAATCCGAAAGTTGTTGTACTGTAATAATTTTGGCATCGACCATTCGATGCCAATTTAAAATACAATTCATTTTATTTTGTTGAAGATATATATATCATAGACAATATATACAGTGAAAACCTGTTTATATCGAACTCGGAAACAATGTCGTCCCTATTTATCATAAGGGATCCCAATGACCTGATTTTTAGTATGTATTTTATGCACGAAATGTTATAATATTTATATAAAATATAAATTTTTATAGAGACTACGATAAATAAAAAAGTCATTTGTACTCAACACGTACCCAGGTACTAGTCATTGACCCATTATGAAAATTAATACTAATAAAAATACCAATTATCATCTACCTATGATAATATGAAGTTTCAAGTGAAAAATGTGTTCGTATATCAATTTATATTTTTTATAATCTCAAGTGACCTTGTCAAAATGCAAAACATTTACATAACACTCGTGTTGATGATATTTAGTATATCATTATCATAAAAAAATTGTATTATCGATTGCACTAATTGGTTTTAAAAAAATTAAGCAATTTCTAAAATAATTGAAAATACTATTAAAAATATTTAAAAAGAAATATTTTTTCGATGGAAAACTTTATAAACAGGGCTTAAATCATAAAATAGAAATATCGTTCAACGTTAATTTACCGTTACTTAATTTTTATGTTTAACGTTATAATGAATTATACGTTATTTAAATATTATGTTTAACGTTGTATAAATTTTATATTGAGTGTTATATTGTTGATTCATTAATTATGTATATACATCAGTGGCATATTTACTATAAGTTGTTTGTTGGTGGGAGGGGGGGGGGGAAATATAGTGGATAGATTATTTTGTTCTAATTTTTTAGTGATATTAAGCATTTAAGAATTACAATATCGAAAAACTTACTTATAAATATCTAAATAAAATATTACTTTGCCTCATGAGTATATAGTTATATACAATCGTCAATAGGGGTTACAGTCAACAACATTAATTATAAATTAATATTTCACACTTTTCCAAAAACAACGCAATATTATTATTATTATTTGTTTGACTATTATTATCTACGGACTGCCAGATAAATCACGAACGAAGATCGCCGGTTAGTAATTTTTGGAAACTAAATCTAAATATGTGTTGAAGTAACTAGTTATAATTTATTGGAATTCCTGTGTCTATTGTTGCTCCAGTTCACCAAAAACACACAGTGACAAGAAATCCAAAGACCTATGAAGAAAATACTCGTGAAAATGCTAAAACTATATAGTAATCAATAATCATGCAGGTAATATGATTATTATGATACACAAACTAGTAACGAGTTACCCGTTATTGAGGCATTGAGATAGGTATATCGTGGTTAAGTTAGGTCACATACACAAAAAAAATACAAATCACTTTTTTATTATTTTTGTGCATTTGTGTATGATGATATTACATTTAAACCACTATCAATCATTGAATCATTTATCAATGTATAATTTGGTATTTATTCGATCACTTTAAATAAACACGGTATATGAATCAATATCTACATATTATATTATATAACGTATTATTTCATTAAAAATTTGGTTTTATAAAAATGAACGTGTGACTCAAAACATTAATAATAACTACTTATTTTACATTGAATTTAAAACTAAATATTCCATTTTTTCTTAATATTTAAATCCTAAATATATCACTACATCAATACAAATCATATAATAAAGATCTATATGACATGCCAGACTGTTAATGTCATTCAATTACGCGCCATTCAAATGCATCATCATGATCAAGTATTTTGTTACTTGGCTAAAATTTCAGAAAAATAAAATATCTATAATATAGTTACAGAAATAGTAATTTATTTTACAAAATAACATATATCAATATATTATATTGTACCTTCTGATTGTTTGTTAACATGAACTTAATATTATATACAAGACAACAGTTGTTAAATAATACACGCAAGTTTTAGTTAAAAATACTTATTAGATAAAACGGAAAGTAAAAAGTTTAAATTATCATCAACATTTCGTAAACGTTATCGAAATTAGATGATAGTATTACAAGTTAGTGACATAATTATAATAAGTCACGGGCCGGAGATATGATGAAGGATAGTTCCCCAATTACCATTTTTAAAACATATTTTAAATTATTTTCATAATTTCTAATAAATTTATAGTTTTGTTTGAATTATTCAATCAAAACTATTACTTTTTATTTGAACCGATAATCCGGGAAGACTGGTTTCACATTACTCCCTCCGATTATTTATAAATCATAACTATAATAGTAACTTTCATATAATTTTAATTATTATTTATTACAAAATGATTGTTATACGAGTAGTTCCAATTTAATGTATAGGATTACATTTTATCATTTTGGTATCATATCTTTCTAATTGGAACATGTGATTTTCAACGTTATATTCGACAACTTGTTATATTTACTAAAATATTAACAAGTAATTACAATTGCATACTTATGTATAAATTCAAAGCAAAATGTATTAAATTTAATCAATTGTATAGAAGTCCATAAAAAAAGTTATTATCGTTCTATTTTGAAAATAAAGTATTTTCAAATATCAACTCGAACGTAATATTTAATCAATATAGAATCATTTAGAGATATTTTAACGCAATATGCTACTTATAAACTTTTTTGAAATAAAGTGAAGTAATTTTATCTTAATTTTGACATTAAGATGATCATTAATTTAATTTTTAGCATAATTATTTTCTTTCTTTTTTTATATTAATATCTAGCTAATATAAGAGGAATTACTTTTAATTTAAATTCAATTTAGTTTTTATGTAAATTTTAATGTTGTTACTTGTTATTAATGATCTAATTCAAAGAGTATTTAAAAAATTATTTTTAATTTTATTATTGTTTTGATATTTTGATAATCCAATCAAAACCTATGTAAAATTGAAATAAACATTAATTAAGCTGATAAGTTTATTAATTTTTAATATGACTATTTTTTCAAGTTGTTTCCTATTTTGTTGAATTAAATTAACAGCATGAAAAATAAGATAAAGAATTAAAGAAATAAGTTAAAATTTATAATTTTGTTATGATGTTGAATAATATTAACCCGATGATAACCTATAAAGTGCTTTCACCATTTTTGATGTATTATTTTCCATAAGTCAAAATATATTTGGTGAACTTACTTTTGATAAACAATTTTTGTTATTGAACATCATAATGATGTTTATTGGTACAGCAAAACTTAATATTAAGTTAAAATAGTAACATTTTTTTAGGTATGGTATAAATAATATGGCAAAATCTTAGTACACACCTAAGTAATTATTATTACGCTATCAATTGTAATTCAAATTAGAATAATATAATTATGAAATATGGTTTATTGTTTAAAATACGTTTGGTAATCAAGAATTTAGCACTATTGCAGAATGAACTATCCGAATTTGTTTTTTTACTCACATAAATAATATACAACGTTTTGTAACACAAAAATGGTCGTAATTACAAACACGTTGTGTTCGATTCAAGAACAAAACGGTTACAATATTATTCAGTTTTATTATAATATCCACCTGGAGATTCACCTAGAAAACGAATTATAGTTTATACAGAGCACTTGGGTTTCTTTCTGAAGACGACACGAACAACGTGACCGTGGTCGTCCGACGGACGTCGCGTCGTCGTGATCGCCGCCGCCGTCACATCGCTCGTAGTAAATGACACGTGATCGGCGTGTTTGATTAGAAATATCAATAATAATTTTCATTATTATTATAAAATCGTTTAATATTCGCTGCGTACAATGTTACTCGATTGTACACCGACGGCTGAAAATATAATATAAAATCGACGACGACAGAAACCTTCGAATTTATGTCCGCGACGGGATGGTGTTCATATATAATATAATAACAGGTACAACATATTACATTATACACATGCACATATTGTACGGTGGTAGGTATGTGTACGTAAATTATATATTAATATTTTTATTGTTGTGACGAAACAGTATAATAATATAAAATGTTATTTGGCGCCGGAATTCAAATGGCTTTATAAATCGCGACGGACGTATTGGAAATCAGTAATTATTAATTACGATTCGTTGCGCCGCCGTCGATAACATAATACTATATAGAAATGCGCATTATGCGTTGTGGAATTAGTATTATTTGTACTATGTGTATACAGGGTGGTTCGCTACGTATCGTAAAATTCTTAACCCGACATGGCATAACATGGGTTCTAGACTTCTCATTTGACAAATAAACGTGTTATACCTATAACCTGTTAACCTATTGTTTTGTGTTACCCATATTGTTATGTACACTCGTTTTATGAATGGCATAATATTGCCAATAAACAATAATATTATGATTGTAAAATATTAGGCCTATAATTTTAAAGGTGTTTGGTATAATATACCTACTAGTCCCTATTTTTTTTTTTTTTTTTTTTTTTTTTTTATAAAATTACGTACTACACATTTTAATTAAAATTTTACAAAAATGTGGGTGACTGATGTATTGACGAATACATTGGCGACTTAAACCTTGCCATATGGTTTTAGTGATTTCACAATGAATATTATTCGTAAAATATTTTACTATCTCTAATAATTTGGTAAAAATACTAAGCCTCACAAATAGGATCAAATATCCGTCTACGGTCTAATGCAGGTATAATATATACGAGTATAATACCCTTATTCCATATTATTGTAATTGAAATTAATTATCCAGAAATTTTTGTAAAATATGATCAAGTGATAATATTATTTTTGTTATCATACATTACAGATATATATTTAAGTATCAAATAATTTATAATTAAATTAGAGTTTTTGTAGATTTAAATTTATTTGCAAATGCACATACTATACTTAAATTCTTAATGCATACTTACTATTTTGGTCTGTACAATTTGTGTCGGGGCTCACTAAAAATGAGGGACTGGTATATAGAAAAATATATATATTATTTCGAAAAAAAGTTTGAAAAACATACAGCTAACCATAGGGTTATTACAATTAAAATCGTAAATGTGAGGGTTTGGGTATTTAATGAATCGCCCTGTACATTACACCTATTTGTCAATAAAAAATATGCATGTCCAATATGGGTGTGTTGTATTTAAAGAGAATACGATTATTACTGTTCATCATAATAATTCATAAGAAATAATATTTGTTTGGGTATTCTACTTGTTTCAAACACATTGACATCATTAATTGTTATAAAACTAATACGTACAAACAGAAATATATCAAACATGGGGATTCTAATGTAATTACTAATTAGGTATGTTTTATGACCCACCTGTCCTTTATTTAAATACACTAACCCAAAATTAAAATCACATTTAAAATTGCATTATCAGATGCGAATAACATAACATAACATAATATAATAAAATATGTATTCGCAAACTGTTAAACGATTTTTTTTTCTTTTTATACATTTTAATGAATAGATATAAGATAAGTAGGTACTGTATAAAGTCCATCAAATAACGTTTTTCATTCATTTCTCTAAACATATTTTTTTTTTTACTTAACACGGTCTAAGACTATTGTTTTAAATTATGTAGGTACCTATTGGCTATTATAATATGAAACATAATCCATAAATAGTCTATTGTATTTTTATAATACTGCGGTGATTTATAATTTAGATCTAAAATCAAATTATCTATTAATTATGATTAATTTGTGTGCATTGGCTAGGTTTTCATATTCAAACTTAACGAAGATATACTTCAAGGATTATTATAATATAATTTACCATCAGATCTCATCCGTTACGAAACAATAATGATAATAATATAATTCTTTGTCTGTTTTAATTAAATACTACCAACACATTTTTACAATTAACACTTAAATATTATCAAGTTATAATATTGTTGTTGTAAATAAAAAACAATTCTGTAATATTGTTTTAACATATACCTATGTTCTAATAAAATAAATAAATAAATAAATATTATTACATGAAAATTAAGAGTATAATAATTAATTTAAAACGTAACACCTTTTTGAAATAGATAGAATAAGTACGATTGTACAAATATAATATTATAATACCTCGCATACGTAGGTATTAGCCCACAATGGTTGGTAACAGCCAGCCCGCGCATCTATTTCATACAGCCCACTTTAAACTTCCAGCAATGATATAAGTAATTGAATACACCTATATGATATAATATTATTTATAAGATAAAAATATCAACTAAAATTTTAAACACGGGTCAAACACATATCAAGTATTTTATTATTATTTTAATTACACTTATTAATTAAATTTGTTTTGAATATGTCTATCAAATTTTTATTGTTATCCGTTTCTCGAAACTTTTTTAAACTTTAAATGTAGCCCGAGAGTTCAAAAAGGTTGCCGACCACTGTATTAGCCAATTCGATAATTATCTAAAATAAAGATTAAAATCTTAGACGATCCTAACTTTTATAGACTTATAATTTGTTAGTTATAAGAGTATTAACTATTAAATTAAAACTGTTATAACTAGTTAATACTATATTGATTTCGTTAAGTTTTTTTTCTTATATAAATCATACCTACTCAAAATGGTTATTGATTTATAAATAACCATAATAAAAGTACAACTATAATAAAAGTACTTGTATCAATTAATATTTAACACAATATTCTTAGTACACATAATCGTCTGATGTGAGTACATTGTTTTATAATAATTGTTTACGAGTGTTAAACAAATTTTGATAACAGTGAAACTAATTTTTTTTTGTTATTTGCAATTAATTTTGTTTTGAATTTTTATTTGAATAATGTATATTTCAGATCAAAACATTTAATGTTATGATATCGTGACATTAAACGTTTATAAAAAATTTATTAACAACTTATATATTTGGCTATCGCGTGCTTAATATAGAAGTTAGTTCACATAATTATAGTCGTAGAACATCCGCAATCGTGGTGTATTAAGTAATGATTTTTGAGCTAAAAAACTAAAAGTACTTATTTTATAGGTTTGTTTATTTTTTTTATAAACAAAATTATTATTTACAATTTAATATTTACTAAACTAAATTTCAATATTAAATATAAATTAAATAATTTTACGTCCAAAATAAACATTGTAACATTGGAAACATGTAATTGAAGTAACGATTTAAGCAGATGTGTATTTAAAACAGTATTAAATAATAACTAAATAAATTCAAATGTACTTATAGATGTTTAAAATTATTTACGAAAACAAAAAAGTTCTGCCTTGTCCTTGTCGACATAAAATATACATAATATAATGTAAGTAGATATAGGTATATAATAAATAATTTATAAAATAAAATGTTCAAATTGTTACGACTATAATATATTTAATTGTAATATTATTAGTAAAACTTTAATTTTATTTGATTTTCGAATGTTATACTGTCATAGGTACAAACAAAATACCATCAAAACAATTACAATTAGATGTAAAATCACTTCCCAGTTTAATACCAATTCATGTTTATATTATTTTATGTCCATAGCCACTATTTTAAATCATAATATTATCATGAGATATAAAGCTAACAAACCTTGATATTATGACATTCACTTTATTCACAATAAATCCGCGTACTTTTTTTATACCTATTATATAATATATTTTTATCCAAAAACAGGTTTATTTAACTATAATCTAGTTCGTTATTTCAGATTTAATAATTAGTGCTATTCCAATAATAATTATAAATTAATAATTATTATATTAGATATATATTATAACTATTATGTATTGTTATGTAACATTAAAACATTGCGATCGTTTTTATATAACATACGTAATATATATGAAACGTATCTGTTATATAAAATATGTTTAAATAAAATAATTTCATTTAAAATATTTCTTTTAAATAACAAATGTTTAATAATAATAATAATATTGCTGTAAATAATATTATTTTTATTATTTATTTAAATGAAATATTTTCAGATGTGTATTATAAAATATATATTTACTACGGCATTTGCCCCACCCTAAGAAATTTTTAAAAGTCGACAATTTCTCTCTTGTAGTCCATGTAATAAATTGTAAACATTAAATCCATAAAATATGTTTAAAATTAAATGAATTTCAAAAGAAAATAATGAATACAAACATATATATATATAGTAAAATTCTTTATGGTTTATGGCGAGTATCGGAGTATATTATACAGAATATTTTGTGCTATGACAATATGAATATTATAGATAACGTATTGCGAGTTTGTGCGCGGGAAAAACATTTACTTATTGCAATTTCTAAAAATTTCATTTTTTTGATATTATTTGTTAATAATCATATAATCGTAAAATAAATAATAATAAAAATTGTTACGATATTTATTTTATAATCAAATTATTATCAGAACTTTCTAATGCTTTTGTTGAAACACTTAAAATATTAACTTAATTTGATATCGGCAACTTTCTTCATTAAAACGTATTAAATCTTACACAAGAATAACTATTGGAGATGGACGATTAAGTGATTTAATGGTTGTTAATGTTGAAGAAGAAGAAGCATCAAAAATAAATTTAGGAAAGTTGTGGATACGTTTTCCAAAATGAAAAACCGAAGATATCCTTTAACTTATTAAATTAAGAGTATTGAAGTTGTAATTAAAAATAAATGTTTATATATAGAATATAAATTATTTAAATGTTTAGTTTTTTCAAGAAAATAATTTTTCATAATTTATCAAAGTAATTGCAACTTAAAAATTATATTGTCAACCCCCCTCCACACTCAATATTGGGCACATTTTTCAGTTGGCAATTTTTTCTTATTGCCCCACTCTACTAAATATTGAAATGATGCCCCTGATTGAGTGTGTTAAAATGTTAGGCAAAAGCGGATATTACAACATTTAAGAAATGTATTTTATATCTATCAGAATATTTATAGTATGCATTTGCAATACTGCAATTGTTGCTGTGAAATGTTTCCGATAGTATACTGAAATAATTATGGCTGTTAGGGATACTATGTACATTTAGGTACATTGTCAAGTTCACATTATAGATAAGTCTTAATCTTATCACTTTAACAGTTAATACACATGAGTTATAATTAAATAATTCTAATTACAGTGTTTTGTCGTTTTTAGAACATTCAAATACACTTTTAGTATCCACTTTGGTGTGAACAAAAATAATAAAACTAAACCATATTTACAAAAGATATTTGATGGTTTTTAATAAAATTTGTCGCGCATATTATACGTACCTCTATATACATGATTTCTGTGAAGAATAACGGCAGTGTTGCTGTTTAATCATAAAATCAACATGGATAAACTACTATTTAAAAGTATTTTAAAGAAATAATTAAATACCCAATTAAAAAAGTAATACTCAGAATGCTTATTCATTTACTACAAATACTATTCGAATAGTTTTTAGAACGTTATATAAGTTTTCACGAAATACATAAAAAAAATGTTTTCAATTTATAATAAAATTTACTTTTAATTTTTAAATCTACATAGGTTTAGTGAGAAAGTAAGATAAAATCTATATAAAAATCTATAATATTTTTAATGTTAAGTTTTTAAAATTATTTGGAGTTTTTAATAAATATTATAAATCAATATTTAATTATATTCATTTGTCACATTATTGAAATTTTAAAACTTAATATTTATTGGTACCCCGAATACAATTAAAATAATATTAGTTTTCATAAAAAAATCAAATATGCAATTTGAACATAACGTTTTTTTTTTCTTACCAGAGCTAAATAATAATACTAAAATTAAATCAATGTAACCAAATCGTGATAGAATTGTAGGCGAACATGTCATACTAAAATAACTGATTAAAAATAAATTATAACATATTTAATATAATATATTTTAGTACTAGATATAAATATTTGAACAATATTGGATATACAAATAATATAGGAAAATATGTAAAAATAATTATTTAAACATAATTTAATTAATTATAAAATTAGGTACTTACAAACTTCATTCATCCGTTTTTCTATATTGGTTGTTTATTAATTACTTAACTACATTTTAATATTAAATTCGTATTCCTATCTACATAATTTATGAAAAAAACATAATATATTACATAATGCATATAATTAATATATATTATTTTGTTGCTTAAACATTTAGATCATGACAATTGTCATTAATTCTATCTGTAATTAATTCAATAAATATAACGTAATATAACAATATTGTAGACCTCAAGGTGACCTCAAGGATGTACTATCAAATTCATATTATGTTGTGCCTAAATTTATCAGTCATAATGGTCAATGAATGAAATCTTTGTTTAACGAAACATATTAGGCTTTTGTTCAATATGCACAGTCAATAATGAATAATGTTATAAAGAAGTAAATTGTTAAATTAACTTTACATTATGAATTCCAAATAAAAAATGCTAATGCATTGATAAATAAAGTATTACACAGAAAAATAACTAAAATAATATGTTAAATAAGAATATCGAATAGACTCGTCCACGAAAATTTGACAGTTATATATAATAGGTATAAAGGTAATTATTATAACAAGACTAATTAATTATAGTATTAAGTAGCAAGCATTTTATTGATTTTACTTAAACCTATACGCACCTGATATTTAAGAATAATAAATTGTAAAAACACCTTGATCCGATATCAGGATAATGTTTGTCTTAATAAAAATACGGTTTTCGATTTATTAGCAGATATGAAATTACCAACCTTCATAATTCATGGGCGTCCCCAGAGAGAGGGGGCAAGACGGGGCACTTGCCTCTCCTGGAATAATGTTATTTCCGCAGCAATTGGTAAAATTCCCAATGATAAATTAGCTTCTAATAATAATACGTAATTGTAATAATGACGAATACAATTTATAAAAAAATTTTCATTTTTTTTTTTTTTTAAATTAATTTTGCCCCCCTAGAAAAATGTCTGGAGACGCTCATGTTTCAGATTTCAGATACGTGAAATGTGATTTGTCGATAAATTTCACCATCTAGTATGGGCTCTCGAGATTGAATAAAAATTTGGCGCGACCCGTCTTCTTGGACTTGACGCCATATTATAAGTTTTGGTACCTACCTAGTACTTAGGATAGGCATACTTTTTTTTCTAAGTGACCACATTACACGCTCAAGTACAACGCTTACTATTAATAGCCATTACGTTTTACCACCGAGTCTAGTGAAAATTTTGTCGACACGGTACATCATCATCTATATGTAATATATACCATTAAGAATCATAATCTTATATTATGATATTAATATTTCGCGTAGGCGCACAAAAATAAATACGTGTCCGTTCTGTAAACACAGTGTCACCGTACCCTTCACACGTCACTCAACTGACAATGTGCTTGTTGGGGTGGGGTGGGGGGGGGGGAAACGCGAACATTCTTTATACGATATAATATGCAATGATCGATACGATAAATATATTGCGATCACGTCCTGCACGATTGATGCGTGGCGCAGGATATATCGATATTCGCGCGAGGGGGCAAGCCA
The DNA here is from genome assembly GCA_013282895.1 of Eriosoma lanigerum. Lineage (NCBI taxonomy): Eukaryota > Metazoa > Arthropoda > Insecta > Hemiptera > Aphididae > Eriosoma > Eriosoma lanigerum. The sequence goes on from CM023362.1 coordinate 14,749,714, forward strand.
ATTTTATGCACCACGACCGTGCAAAGTTAAGCGAAGTTAGTATATACTAAACGCACTAGTCGAATATATAACATTATTCACGTCGATCAATTGCAATTTTGTTTTTTTGTTTTCTATCGGCTTTTAATAGTCAAATGTGACTATAAATTGTTTTACCAGTGATAAACGAATATAACGCGAAAGAAAAACTATTAACAAAATAGCGTGCTATAAATTACACAGTGGTTCGTGATAAATTTGTCCGGGATAATGACCTCATTGTCGGGTGTAAATGGTAATTCTAGCGAAAATCAAACTACCGCTGTACTCCCCAGGCCGTCGTCAGCGGTGGTCGTGAGGAGCGCGTACAAGCAGTATGGAAAGACATCCATACTTAAAGATTTAAATTTGACCATTCCCAATGGAAAAATGTAAGTAAGGAACGATCAAAGACGTAGAGTATAATCATTTAGAGTACCTGGAAATTGCAATGGCGAATATTTTAAGCCCGATGTCTAAAATAACAAAAACAGGAAAGACTACGTACGACACTCAGCTAGGTGAAAAGCGGTAAAACATACAAAGTTGAAAGAGGGGATAAAGAAGCCTAAACTCGTTAAAAAAAAATTTAACAATAAAATTGGCTTAAACGATAATATATTATCTAGAAATAGTTATTCAAGAATATCCTTTATAAAAAAAAATTATGATCATTGCTCGTACAATAAATATCTGTTCACATTAAATGACCAAATAACCAAATCGCAAATATGTCGATTACATATTATACGAGATATCGGTTTTTATATAAATTGTTAAAATGCTTTAAATGTGCATAATGTTAATTAAAATCCTGCATACGACCAAATATAATATATAAGTCACTACCAAATTTAATAATACTTATAAAAATAAATAGATCCGACAAATCGCCGAAATAAACATGAATTATTTATGTTATATATGACATATTTTGATGTACTTATGACATATTTTATTTAAGCAGTGTTGGAAAGGAAAAAGTATTTGGCGACAAAATTTTTTTCTAAATACTTATTATAGGTACTTTTTTATTAAAATAAAAATACCTTATAGATATTATGAACAAAAAGTAAGTACTTTATCAGTTTATTGTAAAGTTTTCTTTAGTCAATGGTGTTATAAATAAAAATTTACTTATAGTACCTATATATTTTTTAAATCGAATATGTTTTTCTGATGTATTACATAAAAATGATAAATTATTTGCATAATCATAATTTTGTTACCTAAATGAAAAATACTCAATATGTATTTAATTATACGTGTAGATTATTTATTTATGTTGTTACAATTTATTTCTGTAGCATTAAAAAATAATTCAGAAATATTAACTTCATTTTTGAGGTTTAAATCAGTTGCGTACAGCTTTATAATCATATTGATAGCATGTATATAATTTTGTGCTTAGATAGTAAGTGATATTATAATAAAATATAAAATAATATATTAGATAATAGATCAACTTGCCTAATATATTAGTTATAATCACAACTCTTACATTTTTTAAGCATTTTTAGTATATTTATATGCGTTAGGTTAATTATCAATTGTAACATACACATGTATAGTAATGAAAGTATAATTATGAATTTTTTGTTATTAAATTTTTTACGAGACATTTTATAACAGTAAAGACTATGAGGATAAAATATAATAAATTATGAAATAGCATTAATTTATAGCATAAGTACAAGTATAAGTATAAAATGGTATTATTTTAATTAATAGTGAGTTTAGTAAAATCAAATAATAAAAATTGTTATTGTTTTTAATAACTCTAAGTTAATACTTAGATACCTACATAATTGTAGGTAATAATAATAACTTAATACGGCGATTCTTAATAATAGTACGTGGAAAATTAAAAGAATTAGAAATATATATCAGTTTAAGTAATAATTGTGTAGTTCCTAAATAAAGCTTCAAGTTTTAAAGATAACTCAATATATTCTAAAATATTGTTATTATCTAACAATATTATTTTGATCCTATGCATTTCTAAATTCTTCAGTTGATTACTAAATATCCTTCATTTGATCCTAGCCTCAGATGTTCCTATTGCTCAGGTTTTGGGGTGTTTGTAAAACCCAGATAATTTTTATTATTATTATTTGTCTTACGATAGAGATGGTGGTATTTTTTTCCTTTACAAATAAGTAGATAATTAATTTTTGATGATAATTTGAATTATCTGTGTACACCTATAGTTTTTTACTGTTATAGTATCATCTGAAGTAATTCGGCATGACCTTTTGACGGAAACATATAATTGTTAATTAATTATGTACATTTTTTATTTAATTGTATATAATGTAATAAAATAAATAATAATACGAATATAAAGATATTAAAAATATAATAATAATATTACTAGGTAATTAAAAAAGAAACTATGATAGTTAACACCCATATTTTGGATGTTTTTAGGATCACGAATTCACAATAATTACACAATCATTTATATTATTACCGTTAAAACCTAATATATTTAGAACTCCACAAATTTTATAATTTACAATTATTTTAAATTTAAATAAATAAATTTGTATCTAACTGTTATTTTAAAATTTACAAGTAATATTGAATCAGCATCGAGAAAATTGTTTTGTTAACAATGCTTAGTATCTAATATATACATAAATAATACCTAGGCATTAGATACTTAAATGATTTTTATTTGACCGATTAACAAATTCTATTTTATTACCTTAATTGGATTATATTTCTAGTGTAAAAAATATAAATATATTTTTAAATAGGTACGGACGGTATGATATACGCCAAGATGGCCACGCCAAAATATTCTAACCCTATTATATTTTTAAAAATAATTTATATGGTGTAAAAATATATTCTACCTTTGATTTATAATTTTCTTCCATAAATAACAAAAACATTTTATCCTGAATATTATTAAAAAATGGTTATAGGTTAGGTTAGATTAGACTAAAATTAGGTTATTAATACCAATATAATAATATAATATCATGAAATTATATTATTTATTATTATTATATTGATCTTGATCCCAAAGGGTCTGAATATTTCAGTTATTTACAAAGTTATCCATTAAAATATAATTTAAATGTTTTATCGTATTAATGTAATATTAAACACATTTTTATCTGTGTTGTAAAGTACTAAATACTGATTGAGTTTTGAGTTTTTGAAACAATGTTAAGTAAACCTACGAGTTATACGATGTTAAAATAATGTTATACTATATACAAAATAATGTGTTGAAATACGAAACAAAGAAGAATAATAAAGGAAAAAGGGTAATTATAAATGATATATTTGAAAAATCGTGTTTTTGTAATATAAGGTTATATTATAAAAAAAATAATACCTTAGTAATTATAACTTAGTGATGAATATTTAAAAGTGAAAAATACTCACTCCAAGACTTCATTATTATATATGATTAAATTTTATTGAATTCGTATTTTTTAAATTGATTTACAGATATGGGTTGTTGGGACCAAGTGGCTGTGGAAAAACGACTCTATTGAGTTGCATCGTTGGCCGTTTGCAATTAGATTCAGGAGAGATAAAACTTAAAAGCAAACACATTTCCGACATTGGCTATATGCCGCAAGTAATATTGTTTTAAGATGTTATAATTTTATCAAACTTTACATATTTTTAGAATTTATAATATTTATATGTACTTACGTTTGGTTTAAGGAATTGGCGTTACATAAGGAATTAACGATAAAGGAAACATTTACATTCTACGGTTATATATTTAATCTTTCAGACGATGAGATCGCGAAAAGAGGACAACAACTAAAGGATCTCTTACAATTGCCTTCGTATAGTTTATGTTTGAATGAGATAAGGTATTTAAACATTTGTATAATTAACGTTTTTCTTTGATTATCATTAATGAATTCTTTGAAAACGTTTTAATCTGTTTTATCAAGTGGTGGTCAACAAAGGAGAGTGTCCTTGGGAGTAGCAATGCTTCACGATCCAAAATTGTTGATATTAGACGAACCAACAGTTGGCTTGGATCCTTTAATAAGCCAAAGGTATTATTACTATTATTATTATTATTATTATTATTATTATTATTATCATTGTTATTTAACACACGTACCTAATAGAAAATTGTGTAAATATATTTGTCGTGGCAATAAATATAAAATAGTATAGGACATTTTAATTGTCATGTAATATTATTTCACATAGGTAGGTAATTAACAAAGATTATTATTCATTACTTATGTATTATTTTAGTATTTGGAATCTATTATTGGATATGACATCTAAGGAAGGGAAAACCGTGATAATAACCACACATTACATTGAAGAGGCTAAACAATCACAAATGGTAAATAAAATAGACACTATAGGCAACCGTCAAAAATTAATTCTTTAATCGATAACAGATAGGTCTAATGAGAAAGGGTACACTTCTTTCCGAAGCATCACCTACGGAACTATTGACTTCATGTGAATGTACATATTTGGAAGAAGCTTTTTTGAAGATTTGCCAAAGTCAAGTGGCCAAGACAAATAGTTTTAAAATACCTGTAAAACAAGTACGAAACTTTATATTTTTAATTACGTTGTATTACTACTTATAATTTATTGTGTTTTATTAAACATACCTAATACACTATAAAAAATTAATATTAGCGTGTCTAATCTAATCAAAATTCTATAAACAAATTGTTTATAATTTAACAAATAAAACTAAACATTTTGATTATAAATATCCTGCATCCTACATGTAAATATTTACAATAACTAAAAATAGGTATTTTAAATTATCAACATAATTATAATTTATAATACATATACTGAACTTAATAAACGAGTAGGTTATATTAGGTTACATTAAAGTTTATAAACAATTTTACAACTATTAATATTTCATGTTTATCCAGCCTACAAGAAGGTTTTCTTATGCTCGAGATTTGCCACCGCCACCGCTGTTAAACAACAAATTATTCACATTCGGCCGTTTTAAAGCTCAAGTATACAAAAATATTTATCTATTGAGAAGAAATATACCGTGAGTATTATTATTAATAATATTATTGATATTACGATCATTTTTGGCATATTATTATTAACGGTTATAATTTCCATTTCAATTTCCATCCTGTTATTAGGCTTACACTATTTGTGCTACTTTTACCGCTAATACAAACAGTATTATTTAACATCACCTGTGGTCATGATCCAAAAAATTTATCTTTGGGTGTTCTGAACGAAGAGGTTATTGGCAACTCATCAGAAGCGTGTTCGATGTCAGAAATAAATGGTTGTTTTTTAGACGGTGGTATGCCGATCAGCTGTTTGTTAATGGAAAGACTAAAAGAAAAAACCTATGAGATGGTAATACGATAGGAAATGTTTAATAATTTTTGTTTGTTTTAACTAACCAAGATAATATTTTATTAATTATAACAAATGATATAAATTTAGAAAAATAGTATTCACTGTTTTGTAAATAGTACTTAAATAAGTTTACACAATAAATTAAAATAACCATAAAATGTAAATAATGTATTATTGAGTTTCGATATTATAATTATTTCATATAGTAATTGGTTTTATACAGGTTGAATACTCTAGTATAGATGATGGACAATATGCAGTGTCAGAAAATAAAGTATGGGCATTCTTTCACTTTTCAAAAAACTATACCGATAATTTAGTAATTCGCTTTAATCAAGGATCGGATATTAGCGATAATTTGACTTTCGAACTGGGAACAGTCGATACATGGCTCGACAATACTAGTAAGACAATATTGTAATTTAATATAATAATATATATAATTATTATATAATACCTAATGTTTGTGATGTGATTTGTTTTCAAGTTATGTAAGTTAGGACAATGGCCCTTTGTGCTTAAATTTATTTTAATTCTTATATAATAAATATAATAACCTATACTAAAATTCAGCTTCTAAGACCATAAAATTAAAAGCACTTAAATAAGATTATTTATAAAAAAATTTATTTATTATTTAGAAAAACATTGGTTTAATATTTAATATTATCATAAATCATAATTGAAATTTGAAATATTCTTTTTATATCAAATTACTGTATGTGCCATTTTAAATTAAATGAAAAATAATAAAAATTAGAGTGTTAAAATCGGATGATAGCTTATCTCAAGTGATTTTATAGTCAATAACAGATTAGATAAATCTTCTAATCTATCATTTTATATAATATTAATACCTCATTTCCAAATAGAACTAAATATAGAAAAACAATGAAAAATGTTCTATTTAAAATATAATAATTGATTTACTTATTATTCTTTAATGTTAAATTAAAATTACAAATCTTACATATTATACAGTAATTTTAATTAAATGTTTTATGATATATGTTTATTATACGAGTGACTCGGGAAACATACTATATATTTATTTATATTTATATACTTAATGGATATAATAAGAAAAGTGTAAAATGATTAACATTTAATTTAAAATCAGAGTTAAGTCTGAAATATTTCATGAGTATTAATGAAATCTACATAGATAGGTTATATGTTAACGTTAGCCTTAATGCCTTATACTATTTACATTTTTTATAATATTAATTGATAATTATTATTATATTGTAATATTTAAGTCCTTAATCATTAATCAGTATACATTTTATTGATTTTCTTTTGTATTTATTTATTTTTTAATTAATTAAATTTAATAAATATTAATAATTTCATATTGAAATAAAAAAAGCTATACATGTTCCTAATATTAAATATTAATATAATTATTTATATATTTAATATTGTAATATTAATTAAAATAGAAGAAAATAAATCATATGTTTGTAGAAATAAAAGCATACTAAAAATTAAAATATTGAATTTTTGTTTTATTTAACTTTCCTATAACATAAATTAAATTGTACTTGCACAATGAAGCATTCTTAAATGTTTAATGTGAATTATAAAGCAAAACCAAAATGATTATACTTATAATTTACATGTAGGTTGATTATTTAATCCATAATACTTTTATTTGTAGACAAATTAATGTACGACCTGATAAAAAAAGATATGTATGACAGCTTCCAAGACGTTATTAATGGCCTCACTAAAAAATGTAATTTATCTGAAAAAATCACGGATACCCGTCCAATACGAGTGAGTGATTTAACTTTTTATGAAAAATTGGGAATTTGGTGATCTAACATGATTTACCATAGAGATTGTATATTTACATACGAAAACTTTAAAAACAAATTAAAATGTTTTTATTACAATATTATACCTACTGTTTGGTATAAAATATATTCAAATGACTGTTTATCCTGCTGTATTTTATTTATATTTCCTAAAAACAAACTATTCATTTCATTATGTTTTAGATGCTTGATCCTGTTTACGGAACTAAAAATCCAAGTTTTATACACTACGCATGCCCGGCTATAATGGCATTGTGAGTATAGCCGTTTTCAACACTTTATTTCGGAATCTATTTTTCGCTGTTAAATTATTAATTGTAATTTTTACTCCTTACAATAGATGTGCGTTTTATTTGCCCACGATCTTCACATCATCCTCAATTCTTTCTGAAAAAGAAGGTGGAGTTATAGAACGAGTTGTATTATCAGGTATTATAAACAAAAAATATCAATAAAATAATGCTAAGTAAAACTAAATTTAAAGATGCTAAAAAAGAGATTTATGCCATTGGATTGTTTTCAATATGCACATCTTACGTGTGTAGAGATTTCACATAAATCTCTGTAGCAGCTTAATTTCAGATTTTCTTTAATAAGCATAAGTATAAGTGTGTACAATTTGTTTTTTAAATATCGGCCTACGACTACTCTCCACAACCTCAACTTAAAATATGTCACCGTGACACTACTATGCTGTACTACTAACGTAGGGTACTAAAAAAGGGTACCTTACTTGTGGTAATCGGACCATTATTTCTACCCGAAAATATGTTTTTATACATAAAATAAAATAAAAAACAAACATCTTTGTAAAAATAATACATTCTTCACTCCGCTCAGAATCTAAACTTATTTGATTTTAGTTCTTTAGAAACTAAATAGTTTGGTCTACATTTTGTAAAACTGCATAAGTCATAAATATCCTTACCTTTTTATAACTATTACAGTTATAATTTAAAAATGTTCAAATTTAGGAATTAATAAGAATTTTTAAATTTTTGAATAATAACTAATTAGTATAATAATTAAATATAAATGACAATATAAGTATTAAATAATTATTGCCTATTTTTCTCAACAAATTATAATTAATTTTTTAAATTATTATGTTTTCTGACAAAGAACAAAATTTACAAATTAATTTACAATTGTTTACAATTTGACCACAATTAATTTATTATATGACATTAAAAATTCATCAAAATGCATTTAAATATGCCCAAAAATTAAATATGACATCATTTTTAATATAATATAGGTACTTTTGAATTAATATTTTATTTATTTTATAATATACTTTAGGAATGAACTTCATTGAAATCGCCTTAGCACAAATAGTAGTGCAGATGATATTTATAACTATTCAAACAACCTTAGTAATGATAGTGATGTTCGTTACTTTCGACAATCCATTCGTTGGAGACATATTTCCACCGTTTTTGCTATTGACATTAGTCGGATGCTGTGGAATGAGTTTCGGTATGTATACAATGTATATAATGGATATATTAATCGTATATTATTTTAAAAAAAATAATAATATATTCGTAAATTAATTTATTCATATCATAGGTTTATGATGCCTGTAACGTTTGAGAATGAGAAATTGACATTTTTATTTACTTCAATGATAATTCACTTTTTACATATACTATTATTTTATGTTTATTTAAAATTAATTACCTACAAAGGTAAATTAATTTAAAAATACGATTTATGCAACTTGAATCGGAAATTTTATAAGTCAAAATATTTTAAATGTTCTATGTATAGATAAAATACTATGCATTACCTATATTTATACACGTATATCATATAAATGTATAATTATTACATACCCATTAATATAATAATGTCCCAGTTAATATTACTTATAACTCATAGAAATTATTATATGTCCACAGGATTTCTCATAGCTATCATTTGCGGTACAATGACGGAAGCATCGTTTTTGGGCATAGGTTCAAATTTCTTGTTGAAATTTTTATGCGGTAATTAATTGTTTTGAAATAAATAAATTATGGTATCACAAACTAGTTAGAGTATCACAAAGTTAAAACAACTATTTGACACTTGTAGTGGGAAACTTATTAATAATAACAAATTATTTCAATCACATCAAATAGTTCTTATAAACTTGGAATTAAAAAATAATTGTTGGATAGTAAAAAAAATATTTACACAATTTAACAAATCTAATTCTAAACAAATATTTCTCAAGAAAAAAAAATCTAATATGATGAAAATGTAATGTATTTTAAGCATGGCGATGAGTTTCAAATTTTTCGATTTACTCATACATATATAGCAATAAAGATAAAAATAAAATATTTATTTAAATTAAAATATCGTTTTAATGTATTATTTATCGTTTATGCCATTTGTGAATTTACAGGAATGATGTGGCCAACCGAGGGTATCCACCATTTGTTGCGCAGGATCAGCATCTTAATGCCTATAACCATGACCACGGAAAGTCTGCGATCACTGACCTCTAAAGGACTAGGCTTTCAACACCCGTCTGTATACATGGGTTTCGTATCAATCTTATGTTGGACAGCCATCTTCTCATTTGTGATATATTTAATGTTGAAACTGAAACGCGACGTTTGGACGAAGAGTTAAAAGGGTTTTTGTTTACACAGCATCGTAATTGTTATATTTTATGTTGTTTATCTACGGCTATATATTGTACATATTATTGATTATACCATGCATCGGTGGCAAAACTGAATTAGAATGCTCTAACCAGACGATCAGTGGTCAACCTACAAGATCAGAGTTCACATACGATTTGTATTAAATTTAAATGTATTACTATTTATTAATTATGCGATTTCATTTTCGTATACGAGTAAAAGTTGCAATTTTATATTTATAATATATTATATATTCAATAAATTGTATATAAATATACTTAATGATAATTTATACAATTAATTTAAACTGTCTATTATTTATGATTTTTGCCGAGTGCGTCAAGATTATTTGTGTTTGGTTTATTTTTATGAACATACGTATTTAAAACCGTCGTTCAATACAACTCGGGTGGAATCAAGATAAAAAATATCAATATAATTGGATATAGTTTAATTATATTCTATATATAATTTTATTCTATATAGATAATTGTTTTATAATTACTAAACTATTATGCCGAAAGATAAAGTCTACAACGAACTCGTAGCTCTTAAAATAAAAAAATTAGGTTTATAATTTAATTATTTTTAAAATATTATTATTTAAATACATATTTAAAAAAAATTGTATTTCTGTTTGTAAACTTTATTAGAATATTAATATTTATTGTCTATATATTACCTATGTCACTATAATCAATAGGTCTAAGAAAATGTGTTCATCATTAATCCTCGACTTCCCAAACAAAAATCATGTCCACTGTTATTAAACAAAATAAGTTCATGATTTTAGCCAAAACAAAACCTCTAGAAATCTTTATACAGAGTTAACACGATTGTAGATTATTGATACTTTCTCGTTTAAATACACATAATAAAATAAAATGAAATGAACAATACGAAAAAGTTCTATTTCGATACAGCCTAGAACAGTGGTTTTCAACCTTTTTAAGAATTTGGCATATTTTCATGTCCTACAAAATTTTCGCGGCACACCAATGCATATTATACGTGAAACGTATATGTATATACACTGTTTACAATCTACTTTATTAGAGGGTTAAATTATTGTGAAATAAATTAATACAATGATGAAGAAATGTTTTAGCAGAAATATTAATTTTATATGATAATATCGTTGTACAATGATATAAAAATACATCGGTTAATGAGACATTTGTGCTTGACGTGTGGTGCACAAGTGTTTTATTCGAGGACAAACTGTCGACAAGCTCACTCTCTGTTCTTCTTCTACGGATCGAAGTCTATATCTTTTTTTTTTATATTTTTATTGTTGTGACTGCGGAGAATCGTTGTTCGTATAGATACGTTGTAGAAAATGGCAGCGAAATTGTTATTGCTTTTATAGATATTTTAGAAAATTCTCTATGTATCCAAAATTTGTTTACGGTCATTTCTTTAAATTTTTTAGACTATTCGTCCATGCTCAATAAATTATATCAATATTGCTTATATTATTTAATATTCTGACAGTATAATCATTTTTTTCAACTTTTGTATATCAATAATATATTATAATAGCATCTGTAACATGATTAGGTAATTTTAAATTTCATATTATTGTTAAGCAGATAGTGGGATATCTAATTCAAAAGTTGACAATTTTGTAGGAAATACAGTATTTTTATATCACATCACGCCTGCCAAAATATTTGTAATACTACTTAAAGTACACTCATACGTATAAGTTCTAATACTCTACGTGTAGTAGTACTCTACGGATATCACTTCGACCCGTAATTTAAATTTGTATTTATTCTATAACATCATATTAGATTTAAAATAAAATAAACCAATTTGATTAGTTAGGTAGTTCATTAAAATATAGTTAATTAATCTAGTAATGATCGAATAATATAAGTTTCATTTTCATTTGAATTAGTTTAATCAAAATATCAAAATAGGTAATAGATAATCAATTTGTGTTTAAATTTTAAAAAAAAAATGTCTTATTAGTTATATACCATGTTTGTAATTGATACTTAATATAGACAACCATAAAAGTATAATACGTGTATTTAAATGAGGGAGTTTAGGAACACTATCCTCTATTAAACTTAATATGTTTTTATTGAGTGTATGTTAATAAAAGATACAAATTAATATCCAATTTAAATAATGTTTTCGCTAGCTGATTAAGCTGATTGGATTAATAACCAAAAATTGTATAGAATTAAAAGTATTACTTACAATCTACCAATTATTAAACATAACACTTCTATTACCAACCTATTTTATTGCAATTCATTGATTATTTCATCATATTAATTAAATATCACGTTTACACACTTACACTATTTTTAAAATAATATTTTTAGGAAAACATATAATATTATTTCATCATAAATATAAAATGTATATTATATTATATATTACTATATTTTTATTAGGTTTTTATCGTATAGTTTTTAATATAAAATTTAAAACAATCCAGCAGTCATCAATTCCGGACATTCCTCCTTTAATCCTCGGTCCTTGTCTCCCCGGAGTGGTTAGGTTAGTTTAAGTTAAATGTTAACAAGTTACATTGTAATCAAAATTATAATGCAATAATATTGCTCTGTCATATACACAATATACTGATAAATGATAATATTTATTTTTATAAAATGTCTTTAATTATCAAACAATGTGCATTAGAAAAATCAGTTATCAAAATAATGAAATTGAAATTTGTCAAAAATATAGATTCCGAAAATTTTAGCATTTTTTAATCATTTTTCTGTTGTTTCCCTTATCCCAAAGAGAAACTTTTTAGAAATTCGAAAAAATTATCTAAATAAAGTACCAATATTTTCTATTGTGGTAATCGAAATACATCTACTATCCAAACAAATGTCTACAGACTTTTAAATACAAAAATCAAACATTAATATATAAAATTATAAAATTTGAAAGTGTGTAAAAAAATTGACCATTCCATTTTCAAAATTGTTTATATGCATATTTAGGAGTATTTCATCAATAAATATTCATCAAATTTTCAGTTTGGTATATTAAAATCAAACATTTTATGCTATAGGTATAACAATAATCTATATAAAAATATCATATATCTCTTCTATTTCACTCAATATTCTAATTTTAAATGTTTATTAAAAAAATTTGAGATTGTTGTTTTACGAATATTTCTTATAACTGGGTTAAGTAGTATTTGATTATGCTTTTATTAAATTTGTAAATCATAGAACTAAAAATAGCAAATTAAATTAAACATTATTGGAAAAAAATACACTTTAGTAAATATTCTAAGTTATATACAAAATTATACATAAAATTAATAACAGACAGTGTAACATTTCCAATTTTTTCTCATAAATGCATAAAAAAAATGTCAATTCCTAATTGTATTAGTTATCATAAATTATTTTATTTAATTTATTTAATCAAGTTCGTCAAAATTATAGTTTTCGTGAATTTTGCAGTTTTCTAACCATTTTTCGATCCTTATTCCAAAGAAAAACTTTTAGGAAATTTAAAAAATGAACTAAATAAAGTATCAACTAGATCCAATTCTCTATCGAAAACATATCCCACTTGTGGTAATCGGACTTTTATTTTTGCCTGAAAAAGTGTCTTCATACATAAAAAAACACACTTCATTGTAAAATTAATAACATTATGTTAAGTTAAATATTAAAACTATTAGAAGATATAAAAATTTTATATGTATACAAAATATAACAACAATTAAACATTTATTTTGTAATTAGGTATAAATATACATTGCATATAGGTATATAAAATATTAATGTTAACAAAAATGATTATTTACACGTCATTAAAATGTATATTTAACTATTATTTTATATTTCGTATACTGTTTGTGTTATTATTATCGTAATACATTATTATTATTAGTTATACCTATTCACGTACTTCAATGGTTTTTTTTCTTTTCGTTTAATCTGTTTGAACCTGACAATAGTATTTAATGCATTTTTACTATCGAATGAATCACCAATAATTTAAATAAAAGTCATAAATAGTCATAAAAGTTATAAATTACAATACCATATATTATTATATAATACACAACAATATTCAGCATTGAGTCACTACAAAATATTGTTATTTTTAGATAAGATATGTAAAGTGTAATTCATGATATATCTAAATCATATTATACCAGTATTATAGTGCTATTAACGATAAAGCAAAAGTATATTTTTCTATATCACTACACGTAGAGTGTTTCAGATCTATTTACTAATTATTGCAATATCTCCATGGAAAATTTAAATTTTTGAATGTGATTTTTTTATAAATTATTATCTGAGTAATAGTCTATAATATTTTCTATATTACTTTTAAAAAAATACTTCTCATAAAATTTGTTTTAAAAAAGTTTTTATTTTTTTATTTTTTTTATGTAAAATTTGAAGATGCCAATTAAAAGAGCATATTTGTATAAGATGTGTCAACTTTCTAATTTAATCAAAATGTCGATTTTTAGAAATTGTTTTCATTTATCAAAGAAAATATATTTCTGACGTCATTCAGAGTATTTAAATGTACCTAACGACCTATTAATTCTATTATATTCCTTAGCACAAAATGTACCACCTATAGCATCATAAGCAATTATAATTTAAAACCTACATATAATAGTTACAAACGTAACTTACTTAAAGGAAAAGGATAATATATTTAAAAATTACATAAAATTATTATTTCAATTATTTTCATGTTATATGTTACTTATATCAAATCCATAGATGATATTACATTGATCCATTATAATATCGCGTTGAATCTAAAATACTTTTCCAATATTATAAAATAACACAAGTCATTATATTCAGTAGATATAGCTACTAAAATTGGAAAACAATAGTAGATAAGACTGTAGGAGTGTAGGACGTATGTACATAAACGTAAAAACGACTTAAAATGTATATTTCTGAATTCATGTACTGGCCATAAATTTTTTAAAATTAAAATTGGTAAATTTTATTTTATGAATTAGAAGAGAAAAAATTAATACATTTAGCTAATAGAACTCGGTCGTTTTTATTTATTTCAGGTATATGCTACCTACTTAAACAATTATGTTTTAATTTAATTCTTTAACGAACACTATTTTTAATCATAAATCAAATATTATTTTAGTATTATACAGTACAATACCTATATAATTGGAATATCATGTGTTTTAATTTCAATTGAAATACATCTAATTATATTATATATTGATAACCTAATATAATTACTATGAAATTTGAATATATATAAATATTCGAAATGTTTAAGTTAAATCTTTTTTGTTTACTTTTACATTTTAGATTTATAAATATTGTAAATTCAATGTTGGGTAAGTTATTTTTAAAATGTTTAAAAACACATCGAAACCAATTTCATTTTTAATTACAAATGAACAAAGTAACTAAATTACTTTTTCGTTACTAAATTTGAAAAATAATTCATCACGTTGCATTTTTTACTAAAAAAGAATTAAGTTATAAAGACGTTACTGTTATGCCTACTTTTAGTGTACCTATATTTATGGAGATAAAAATTGTATTTATATCCAATATTCTACCATACATTTTGTATCTTAAATAAAGCAATCTTTTCTTATTGAAATTGTATTTAACAAATAAAAGTTATAATTTTTTAATATATCTAAACTCTAATCTATTTTTATCAAATCCAAGTTATCACGTGGGTACATATGTAGGTAATATATTTGAGTGTGAATGTTACAATATTCGTTATATTATAAAGTAATAATTAATAAAACAAAATGCGCAGAAATTGTCGTTTTAACATTTATTATACGTCTACATAGACTATAGGTACACATAGATAATTATTATCTATGACATTTAATATTACATTTAAAGACCCACACATTTATATATACAGAGCACACTAATGTAAAAAACTCAAATAAATATTAAGTAGTATTTCAAAGTTCAACATTTAAAAATTAATTCTTCTCCACGTTTTCTACGTTTTTAATATGTTTATTTTCGATGAAAATTCGATTTATTTTTAATGCTTTATCCTTTATATTAATACTATCAATAATCGCATATTTTATCCATATCTGAAAATGTTGTCTGAATTCCCTAAATGCTAATATAATAATACCTTACTGAAAAAAAGTTACAGAGAAAAAGTGAGAACCATTATTGATATTTTTTGTTTTTGTAGACATTGTAAATTATTTGTCTCTGTGTGTGCGAACAGACAGTTTGTACCTACCTACATATTTTTATTAAAAATTGTGAATACAAATAATATATAAATCTGCAGTAGCGTATGCAGGATTTTAGTTCGGTTAGGGTTTTAGTAATGACACTAAAAATAAAAATAGCTGTTTTGATAATTATTCCAACGATCCCAATAATTCCTATTTCCTAACTGAATTTTTAATATTATATAAATATAGTTCATAGTTGAAAACTTGAAAAACTCGATGGTGGAAGAAATTTCGGAGGGGTGTAGAACCCTAGAAACCTACCTCTGCGTACGCCACTGGTACTGTGAATAAAAACGATTATAATTTGTTTTTGTTTGTTTTTTTTTTTTTAACACAAAGTTGTAATTTGCGTAACTATGACGATATACGTACATTGGACAATTAAATCGTTATAGAATTTTGTTCGCCTGATTGTATTGATGAAATGTACTTTCTCCTTCGCAAATGGATTAATTAAGTTTGTATAATATGAATTAACAACGATTATTATTATCATCCCTATGTCCGTCGAGAAGTATGAATGAAAAGTTTCTGTTCCGAATCGATATAGTATAACACGCTATGCGTTGCGAGTTTCTGCTATTATTTTGCACCGTCGCGGCGTCGCTGACGCTAAACGGTCGTGTGGCCGCTCGCCTACGGCCACGGCGGTCGCGCGGCGCGACAGGGATCGCCGCCGCGGACGGCGTTCTATCTCCGGCCACAGTCATCACTGCCGGGACCGCGACAGCCGATCGTTCTGCGCGGCGGCGGCGTCTGTTGCACGTCCGCAGTCGTCGTCGCCATCGTGATTACGACGCGGTCGCGTCCACCGACTCGGCGGACAGACAGCACCGGAAACCGGTGGCCGAAAGCAAAACGCGGCGTCGCCAAACCATAAACGCGCCGCTTAACGAATACCGGCAGACGACGACGCACGATTACGATAACGTATTCACCGGCTATGACGAGTCTGATGAACCCGTTACAGCCGCCGCCGCAACTACTGTGAAATCATATAAGTAAGTACGTGTCGTGCGCTAAGTCCATCGCTAATGGATCGTGGTCATGGGCGCCATTTCAATCGTCCCCCCCCTCTTAATAGGGGAGCGAAAATTGAAGTTTTAAAAACCAAGTTTTACGCCGATCGGGCCAATTTTGTTTGATATTAAAATCATGTTAATAACTGACAACTTAATTTGCAATGCATTTTTTAGGAATGCACAATGTTTTTTAATTTTACCTAATTTTATTAAACATACCTATATTATGTCACAAAATACAAACGACAAAATGGTATAAATATACAAATTCACAATAAGTCCGTCGACAATGTTATTGTAGATTTTGAAGGTGGCTTATGGCATTTGAATATTATGTATCGGCGCGATAAAATACGTAAAAAAATAGGGTAGCCGTGGCCCACCCAATAATTGTAGTTTAAATATTATGTCCCGTGTGTAGAAAAAATACTGACAAATGACAAATAATATTGTATCGTCTATAATAATATGTTTTGCGTATAGTGTATATACCTAAAAATAAATAGGCCCATTAAGACCAAAAAATACGTCCACAAAGTCGATATTGTAGATGGCGATTTTTTGAATTTCTCAAAATTTTAACTTCCATTCCCTACCTGTATATAATACTTCGGTAGGTACTTAACCTATAAAATGTCAGATTGGGTAAATTTGAGATAACAATATTTTACCGGCCCATATGTTTTATAATTTTATCTTTTAAACGTATATTTACTAAATTTGTTTATAGTATTTCTATCAAATTTTATTTTGAAATACAATACAATTGGAGTGTAACATTAATATGTTATTTTTTTACACGCTTCCTATGTATTTTTCTACCGGCCCACCAAGATTTTCTCGGTAACTCGCCAGGCCAATCCGGGCCTGTATCTAAAGAATAATTATTATTAACTTTATCACAGATTATAAGTAAATAGCTACCTACTAAGATTAGCAATACTACAAGGACAAGATCGATACCTATAGAATTTAAAAGGTTTCCTTTTAACTTGTTTTAGTTTTTAATTAATTATGTATATATATATGTGTGTATGTAGTAACTACGTTGTTTGAAATATAAAAATTAATTATAAAATATGGTTTATAGACTATTATAATATTTTTATCAATTATTTATATATTTATTTTAGATTTTCATCTATTTTAAATTCTAAGCGAAGCGAAGAATGTATTGATTTTACAGTGATGTTTTTTTTTGTGTATGAAAGCACAATTTCGGGTAGAAAAAATGGTCCAATTACTACAAATTAGTTATGCTTTCTGTATCAAGTTGCATCTAGTTGGTATTTTATTTACCTAATTTTTTGAATTTCCTCAAAAGTTTTTTTTTTCTTTTTTCTTTTTCGAGAAAAAAAAACTACCAAAAAATGGCGGAAAATCGGCAAAATTACAGTTTCTTATTTCATGATAACTATGTCAGTTTTGTAGTTTATACGTGTGGTAAACTTTTAGAACGGCTTATCAGTATAACATATTGTATCATATTGAGTTTCGCTGAGAATCATATTTTGTAATGCAATATGCCTGAGTGAGTACTCAAAAAAATTTTCAAGTCCCTAATTTGTTGTAAAACCAATACATTCCTCGCTTCGCTCAGAATCTAATATATTTTTGGCATAAATACAGCCGAGAAAGAGTATTTTTACACCTAAAGCACCCAATATCATTGCATTCAAATCTTAATTATAATAAATCACTAATTTCTCCGAGGACCGAAGAGACGAAGGAGAAACGTGCAGAGTCAACCTTTCCGCTTTTTTATTTATTTATTATTTTAGTTTTTCAAAAATATTAAACTAAAAGATTATGAACTATGTTTTATTCCAAATTACATATGAGTGTATGACCAACATTTTTATTTAGGTATTAATCAATGTAAAAATATTAAATATTGTATATGTGTATATACAAAATTATTAAGGAATATATTCCTTTTAATTTACTATATTTACGGTAAAAACAGTAAATTTACCACGTAAATGTAACGTTATAATTTTATAAGTCAGTGTAATTGAATCAATAGTAATAAAATCGGTCTATGGATAACCTTATTAGTTTAATATTACGTATCTGTGGTTTATTTCCTTCCATTTTTATTTTATTCCGTAACAAATAATTGTTATTTTCTGTCACAACAAACACAGTTCATTTTATTTGTTATTTATTGTATATTTACTAAGTATTTCACTTTGTTAATATAATTAAAAATGTTAAATATTCATAAAATAAACATTGTATACATGATAAAGAATAATTTTACGGAATTTCTAGTCGATAAATTATATTTAATCCCTGGATAACTATAAAATATCAGCAACTCTTTCCTATACGTAAATCCTCTCTGCCGCATTTAATATTATTATTATTAGACATAACTTTCACATTGTTGAAATATAATAATATTGAGCTATGTAGATAACATTCTTACGTTGCGATCGTCTATTTATTAATTTTTTTTTTTATCATTATAGAAATAACGATAAGTATGAAAATACCATTAGTGAACAATGCGATTCCGATTCGTGGACCAAATACTTTCCAACAATTTTCGTCGCTGTGGTATTGATAACGTATCCATTTTTAAATTTTTGTTGCAAGTCAAGTAAATTCAATAAGGATAAGATTTATTTACAATTAAATAACTGCCGTTGTTCTGCTAAATATTGCAATCTATCTAAAAATCACAACTTTTGTTATAATGCACATAAATAAAATGATAATAAATTATAATTTATGCAAATTAATATATGTATAGATACAATTAGTAGGTATTAATATACCTATTATGATGTTCAAAACAATTATTTCTTTATATTATGCGAAATAAAGAATTAATAATATAGGTACCTAACAGAGGCATATTTATGGTGGCGGTGTTGAACGGTAATAAACCCCCCGTGACCAAAAAAAAAAATTGCTATTAATAAATTAAAACAAAATTAAAATATTATTTTGCCACCTGTTTTAGATTTTTCATTATGATGTATACAGGTTTTAGATATTAGGTACTACCTAATATTAAAAGTTATAATCAAATATCATATAAAAATATTCGGATGTTTAATATTTTTTTTTTTTTTAAAACGCTCACTTATATTTAATAAGGTAATCAAAATTAAAAATTAAATTGAAATCTCTACTTTTTGCTGCCTTATAAAATTTTATTCGGTCTATTTTGTATGTTTATATTCAAAGTAATTTTATTCATTTAAGAAAAGAAACTAATTACTCCATAATATATAAATGTACCTATATATTGTGTCTCTGACGCTATTCTTATAATATTTTATATATTACGTAATTTATAATTACTATACAAATCTGAAAAAATTTAAATTTCTGTATTATTCGAAAACCATCAAAACAATCAATTTATAATCGTTAGAAATTTATCACAATGAGTGAAATTATAAAAGTGCTAACAGTCAACAGACAACAATCAACATAAAATACCTATTGATTTTTAATCTTAATTAATGCTAATTGATAATTGCAATGCTGAACGCATTTATAGTTAATTGTATGGGTAATATTCAGAATATTTCAATAACACTTTTAATATTAATATAACATTTTAAAGTAAGTACGTCCTCCTACCTATTACTATTATAATTTATAGGATTATATAGTATGGCAATATCGTCATACCGGACATAGATATTCAAAATGAAACTTATGACTAATATTGTTTATTGTAATTCAAAGATGTATATTTTACACTGATGTACAACACTCACACAAGATTGAATTGAAATAAAAAGCATTAAGAGCAATAGGTTAGTATTAAATATAAATGAATAGAAAAATTAGAAAATATACATTATACTTATGTATTTTTTTCATGATAAAATCAATTAATAAATAAAATGAAAATAAACTATGTAAATATAAAATATTTCAATATTATAACAATGAATATTTGAAATAATCAAGTTATTTAGATAATAGGTAGTAAATTACAAAAACTAATTAGATACGAGATACTAAATGAAATTATTTAAAAATAAATAAATTATATCTAGTAAATTAATACCATTGTACTTTTAATTCATTAGGTATTTCAGTGTAGAAGAAGAATTTTACATATTTTTAACATATCCTGTACATTTCATTGAAATAAATGAATTTTTATTATATTTATATGTTGTAAGTTGTAATCTTATTTGTGCACGACACTTGCAGTCTTTTTCAATGAATAGACGTAAATTGCGAATTTGCGATTGACAAAATTGATTAAATAATGATAAATTGGGCTCGATACATTTTTAGGTATGAATTTCTATGTTTAACTTGCATCCTGTGTATTTTCGAAACAATATTATTTTTATAATTTCCATTTAGCATTATTCAGAGAACACCACAAGGAGGCGGCTATTGCTATTTTCTAAAAATTTGTTTTTCCTATCCCTCAAAATTTTTTTTTTAAATAAGTTAGTAAAATTAAATAATAAAGTAGGTACGTTACCTATACTTAAAAAATAATAAAATTTCATGTTATTTTTCTTAAATGTTTAGTTGTGTACATTGTTAAAATGATGGGATATGTATTGAATAAAGAAATTTATTGAGCCTTATCAATATATTATTATAGATTTTTCTAGAATTTCGTTCATATGTTGAAATTTTTTTCTGGATGTTTTGTTTTAATTATAAACGATAAAACGAAAAAAGGTAAAACGTTCAGTTTTTTTACCAATACTTATACACAAAATGCGTGTTATAAAAGTTACAAATTATAAAATTAAAATAATAAACATAGGTAAATGTTTATTTATATAAATAAATACGTATTTGTTTTGAAAATTATTCAAATATTATCTAGTAATAAATTAGTAGGTATTATGAATATAAATAATAATCTTTATGTAACCTAAACATAGTGCGACTTATATACAGGCACTTCGCATTTATCTATAGATACTAATACCAATTTAATGAAACACCTACCATTCACTTATAAGTAGGTACATACCTACCTAAGTAATCTGAAAATTAAAAAAATAATCGCAGCTATTATTGTTATAATGGCATAGGATTTTTAAGAATTTGTTTTATTTGAATTTCACAATTTATGATGCATTAATATATAATTATTTTTTTTATAATATTGCATTTTAATTAAATTCTGAATATTTTAGCGTGAATCATCTTTCAGACATCATTAACCATTAATGATTTATTAATAGGAATTGTTATTAGTAGGTAGGTCGTGTATTTACTACGTAGTAACTACTTTACTTACCTACAACAAAATATACTCTGAAATGTATAGTTTGCTTATTAATTTGTGTACATGATATATTCAGGTAGGTATCTAATAACAATAATTTAATATACAATCAAAATTATTACAAATTTTTTTACAAGATTTTTGTGCTTGTGAGTTTCAATACGTTTCTTACATCTTACCTATTATTTCTATCATTGATTATAAATACATATGAACAAAATGATGAGCAAATTAGAGGCGTCTTCAGACTTTTGTAACTGGGGGTCAGTCGTCTAAATATTTTACTAGATTTTTGTTTAAAAAATACCATATTTATTATGTAATTACTTACTAATATTATTGTTATTATTTATCATGATGAAATAAAACTCCGGGGCGGTAAATGACCACCATATGGAGCAAATTGTATACGTTGGTACTCAACGTAATTGTTTATACATCTATACTTAAGTAACGTTTCATTAGTAATGTAGGATTGTAGGTAGGTAATATGTTATTTTTATATTAGTACTAAAATCTAACAAAACCAAATGTTTACCTACCGTTATTGAAATAATTAATTGACATAATTCATAAATTCAAACAATTTCTCTGAGAATTTTTTACTTGGAATTATGTAAACTTAAAACATAGTTAATACGTTTAAAGAAGTACTTTCCTACTTTCTACCTATGTCTACCAATATGTGCTTAAAATATCAAATAGAGGTACCTATAATATACGATATGAAAGAGACCAATTGAATATTTCAATATTGGTCCATCATTACTTCTTGTGTTTATAAATTGATTGACATTAAAAGAAATGTATTGGGTAGTAACAAATGTCGTTTTCTTAATTGCACTTATAAGAAATTGGAAATTTTCCACATGGACTGAATTATTCTGAAAGATCTTGTATCATAATATGTGTTTACCTATATAATCATATAGGCACTTTTATAAATTAATTCCAATATAGCTGAATTTTATGTAAGTACCTAGCTATTTATGTTTATAATTAAAAATATTATACTCAAATTTAAATCCCATGTCCAAAATTCAAATTAAATATCAGCTTACATATCTAATTAGTTTTTAAGACTGAAAACTAATTTTAGATTCTGAGTGAGCAAGGAATTATCGGTTTCACAAATATGTTTTTTTTATGTCTGATGACACTTTTTCAGGCAGAAATAATAGTCCGATTACCACAAGTAGGGTATACTTTCCATAGCATGAATAATGCTAAATAAAGCTTTTCCATATGCAAAATAAGAAAAACTACTAAAAAATAGTTGAAAAACTGCGAAATTCACGGAAATTTTTATTTGACAAATTTGATTTTAAATATTTTATGACAACTAGTGCAATTTCGAATATAGAAACTTAAAATTTTTATTAAGTATTCTTAAAGGTAATGTACACGCGTGGTATAATTTTGGAACGGATTGGTTGATTTTCTGTGGAGTTTTGAAATTTATCTAAATAAGTAATTGTTTTTCTCAAAACTGGTTAATATTATTTGCAATTTTAAGTTTAACAGTTTGAAAATAGTATAGAAGTTTTATTATATATATACTACTTAATTAATTTATATATGTTTAAGTCGATAATTCCCATTTTTTATAAGCTTCTAAAGTTAGAATTTTTAGTAGAACTGAATAATATATTTTTTATGATTTTCAAAATCCTCGTCAAGTCCCTACGATCAAAACTCAATTAGTTATCATGAAATAAAAACTTAAAAAAAACGAAAATTGTAATTTTAAATTTTACTAAAGATTATACCTTTCAAAGTTTATAAAAAAAAATTGTCAGTCACGATTATCAAAATATTTTGTAAAAAGATTAAATAGTATATAATTAGGTTTCAATTAAATTTTCATCCCAAAAACAAAAAATTTCAAGAAATATTAAATATTATCGGAAAAAATTTCATAGCTCAATACTTAATCAGAAAATCAACCAATCGTTTCCAAATATTTTTCTCTTATGTAGAACTCCTACGGAAATAGTTAAAAAAAAATTTTAAGTCTCTACGATCAAAATCTAATTAGTTATCACCAAATAAATTTTTTTTAAAGAACGTAAACCGTAATTATGTTGATTTTCGCAATTTTTAGTAGTTTTAACAACTACTAAGTTTTAACTTTAAAAGTTTATATAAAAATTGGTCCGTCACGATTTTTAAAATATTTTGTAAAAAGATTAAGTAATACCTACTCTAGATTAGACTTCGATAACATTTTCAAACCGATAAACCCAAAATTGCAGGAAATATTCAACATTTTTTTAATTACTTTTACACAATACAATAGTATAATATGATGTTAATATTATATTTCAAATCTATAATAGGTAAAATACTTAAATACTTAAACGTCTTAAATAAAGTATGACGCATTTATACGATATTATGGTACGATTATGGAGGTGTTATTATAACAATATTCTTGATCTATGGAGGTAAAATGATGTGTTTTCGCGTCGAACGGTGAAAGTATGCACTACTACAAAGTAACCGATATAACAAGGACTATCGTATAGCGCTACCGTATTCCTACGCACCATAATATTATATTGTTAAAATGTACACAACACACCACTGACCACTGGCGCTGGCACAATGATACGGTATTACCATGGTGTTACCGTGATACGGACCGTATTTACGGAGAAACACTGTACGATGCGATTGTAACAAACATATTACTATTTAGTTTTTACACCGTCAGACGTCGTCGACTCGTCTAAAAGTGTCGCGGAAATGTTTACTTCCGATTCTCTCTCGGTACGTCAAATAATAAAATAGTTTGTCGGACTTTTTTTTTTCTCAGTGATCGCGTTCGCGTTAATAGTGAAACCCGAACGAACGCGTTCGTCTCACCGCCGGACGGTATATCACTTCGCCGCCATCGTCGTTCGGCATTGTTATTCGCGTTATTGTGCCGTGCGTACACAACGAGTCGCGGAACACACGTATTTCGCACCGCACTCGTTTTAAATAAATGCCCTGAAGTGATTCACGTGAAAATGGGTCAAAAAGTAAGCACTCTTGGCAACGCATTTTCCTGGAAAAATACGGGTTCCTCGAAAAACAATCGCGACAATTCTAACGGAAACAGTGATCATTGTTCCACAAACGACGCTTTGCCAAACACGGACGAACAAAACTCGGGGAACGTTAACGCTTCCGACCCGGATACGCCGTCGTGCATTGAAAACCACGATCATTCGATATGTATTAACCCGTCAACGGAAAACGTAGAACGTGAGACTATCTCGAAAAACACACAGACGACAAAGAGTACTACCAAGAAGCTCACTCATTGGGTGATGCGACTCGGTTGTTCTAAACCAAAGTCAAAAAACTCAAAGTCTAATTGCACTCCACCTGAAAGCGTTCCTGAATCAAACGAAGTAAGATGTGAAACATGTGTGTGTACACATTATCAGCGTACGGAAGATCGTCATTCCAGTGCTGGTGTAGTTATCGATGCTGCTCAAGAGGACCCAGTCGAAAATGATACAGTGGAGGATTCAACTAATTCAGTAATAGATGATGTGATTGATGATGAAGATCCGTTTAATTCGTTTAATTCATTTCATGCATTTAATGCATTTCATCATCATAGTGATTTAGTGTTACCTTCATTCGATGATGATATGGAATTAAATCTTGATTTAAATTCAGAAGGGAGTATTGAAGACTATATGAATGAAGATTTTGAAGACAGAGCGTACAAAGAAAGGGCCAAAGAAATTCAAGAGGGTATCGAACCTCCTCCAGGATTTAGACCTAATTTACACATACAGTTGTTAGAATTTAATTTACCTGAAATGACTATAGATAATTTAACTTCATTATTCCACAGAGCTACAATTTCAGCCTTAAATGCACAAGAAGATATGGATGATAACCACAGAATACACACATCCATTGATTATATTCACTATTTAGTTCCTGATTTGCTTCAAATTACAAATTGTTCATTTTATTGGGGTAAAATGGATAGATATGAGGCAGAAAAACTACTTGAATGTAGACCTGAAGGTACTTTTTTACTTAGAGATTCAGCTCAAGAAGAATATCTGTTTTCAGTTAGCTTCAGGAAATATGGACGATCCTTACATGCACGAATTGAACAATGGAATCATCTTTTTAGTTTTGATTCAAGAGATCCTGGTGTTTTTGCATCTAAAACTGTTTGCGGATTAATAGAACATTATAAAGATCCAACTTGCTGTATGTTCTTTGAACCTATGCTGACAATACCATTGCATCGTAATTTTACGTTTTCTTTGCAACACACATCCCGTGCAGCTGTTTGTAGTCAAATTACATATGATGATGTCAATCAAATAAAACTTCCAAAACTATTAAAATCTTACCTCAAAGAGTATCATTATAAGCAGCGTGTAAGGGTACGTACATTAGATTCAGAAAATTAATTTCATGACCTTTTTCTATAACCAATAACGATATATTTCTTTATAATTTAGGTAGATATATTATATATGTATAAATTCTAAAGTTTATTATATATTATAATTTAAGATAAATTAATCATTTTTTCTCATAAAAATACAAAGTAGTCTTAATTATTACATTAAAATTTTCAATATCTGATTAACTACTCATATTATTGAAAACATGTATTTTGTGTTGATTTACACAATAATTAGTATTTAATTACCTATTTAATAATACATTTATATTGACCACATGAAATATTTTTTAAAAATAAAAATATTTTAATTATAATTCAATATTGTATATAATATATCTTAACATAGGTACATCCTATTCAACTACCTTTAAACCAAAATATTGTATACTTATAATTTATACGTATACAAATAAGTTAATATTTATTTAAATAATAATTTTTTTTTTTTTTTTTTTATCAAAAATAATTATATACTTTAGTTTTGATAATAACAAAAATTAATCTTGCGTATATATTTATATAGTAATAAGTTTAAAAATATATTGATCCTTAATATTTAAATATTTTTAAAACATGTTTGTATAATAATATATAAATACGTATATGTATAACATATTATGTGATGTATTTATTATTATCAAGATAAACTCTGTATGAATATAAGTCGTTGTAATGCAACTGACTTTAAAAATCGGCATTATTAATATTTTACATTTTACTGTTAAATTATTATTATTATTATTTTTTTTTTTTACATTATTATTGTTAAATATTTTAAGTTCTTGATGAAATATTCAAAATATATGGTAAGCAAGTATTTTTGTTTTCCATTATATTTTTTTATACATTTTTTTTTTATTAATAAAATATTTAGGTATTTCTTAGTAGTGAATTAATTTTGTTAATCATATTTACAATTTACTATTACTGTAATTTATATTAACGTTATTAGTATTAATATTTTATACAAGTTATTTAGATGCATTAAGCTCTAAATATATTAGTGGTAAGATGGAAATGTGTATTATGCAAATACAATACTTAGGGCATTTGCATAAGTATAGTATAAACACATTTGTGGTTTGTCACTATAATTTAATAATAATGTTTTGTGATATAATCTATATGTATATAATGTGTCATTCAATAATATTGTTAAAAAGTATTTTTTAATCTTGCCAAATCATTTATATTTACATCTTCTAATAAAGTATAACTATTAATAATACAATTTAAAATGTTTTTTTATTGAATTTATTTTAATTTTGTTCATATTTATAATTATGAATATACCTATAAGATAATGATTTTTCATTATTAATTAATGTTTTGTACATTTAATTAACAGAAAGATGGTAAGAATTTTGAATTCTAATTAAGGTAATTGTGGATATAATAAATAGATATTATTACATTAGAAAATATAAATATTAAAGTGATATAGGTACTAAGATATTCTATCTTACTTAAAACAACTATTTCAATAGTAATTATTCAATGTTAATAATTATTAAATCAACAATTATAAATAAATACAACATGCAATAATTATACACATTATAATATGATAGATCTCTTGATGAAGATTTATTTATTTATCTTTATATTCATTAACCTGTGTAAACTTTACCTTGCCCAAAAGTTTAAGTAAGTAACAATAAATGAAATGATATTGACTATTTAGTATAGAACATGTATTAACCTTGACAACAATAACACATAATAATAATTTTATTTATGGATACTCCAAATTATTTTATTTGAACAAATATATTTTTATGCTGTTGATTGTAATTGCAATTTTGGAACCGATTTTATAAAAATATGTTAAAAGCTTAGAAAAAATGATTAACAGTGATAATACAGAAAGTAACAAAAAAAAATCATCAATAAATTCAAATTTTAATAGCCAAAATAAAAAAATATCAGTATCCAGTAAACTTGCTACTTATATGAATAGTAAAGAAATTAATGGCATTAGTTTGTAAGAATTAATATTAATATTTTATTTTGATGTGAAGTTATTTGTATTATTTATGTATTTTTACAGATATACCCATATACAAGCTTTACTAGATATGTTTATATTCCAAAATCCAATAAAACCTATAACATATTTTGAGTTTTACAGTGAGAAACTTAAACAATATTATCACAAAACTCAACCGGACCCTGATGTAGATGTTTTGACTAATATTAAGAAAAATTACTGCAGCAAGATAATTAACATATATAAAGTTACATTAACATATTTATCAACTAAAACAAATAAAATTTAAACATTTTTGTATTTATTTCAGGAACTCATGATTGCAAATAATGAAATTCAATTATCGAAAAATAATTTAATTGAAAATGTAATATTTGAAGAATATAATATAGAATATGAAGACGAACAAGAAGAAGAAGACAATATTTACAACACTTTTGAATTGAATCAAATTGTTGTACAAAACTTATCAAAAATCAATTACATGTTCAATAAAGCAGGATGTGGAATAACCAATGATGAGGCCAATCTTATTGGAATAACTATAGAGCAAAAGTCACGTTTAAAAAAGTTTAAAAATATCAGGTAATTAAATATTTAATACTATGGCCTTTTTTTATATTTACGTTAAAAAACTTGATTTATAGATATTGGGGAAAAATATTGGGATTAAAACGTAACTATTATGTTTTGGAATGTGAATGGAAGAATGAAGAATTAGTACATCAACTAAAGGTAAATAAATACCAATCATAAATAGAAATGTACCAAGTACCCAACTGTTATTTTATATAAATATTTTTCAAATTATTTAAATTGTAGTATTAACGTATTGTACAACCAATACTTATAATTTAATTTATATAATTAAGTATTTTAAATAAATTACAAAAACATCTATTGCTTATTGAGAAATTTACATAAATTATAGATAATATATTTTCTATTATAGATCCTTAATTCTATGAAGGATAAGAATAAAAATAATACAATGTACGATTATGATAATATTTATGAAAACGAAGAAGAAATAGTAGAATTAGAGAAATATAATTTATCTACATCCTCTAATGAAATGGTAGAGAATGAAAAAGAATTTATTGCTACTACTTCACAGACAGTTAATAACAAAAATATTAATGGAGAATATATTCAAGAATCAAACTTATTTGATGTACAAAAACCATGTATTTTGCCACCCAGCGATGATGGGTCTCACGATGATTTATCTTACGAAATGATTGGATTTGGAACTAATAAAAAAGTTTTTATTTTACATTAATTTACATAAACTTTTAAATTTTAGTTTAAAAAATACCTTTAATTATATTATTATTTTCAGGTATATTTTGTAACAAATCACTTAAATGACGAATGGGTCGAATTGCCACTATTAAAACCTCATCATATTATCCAATCACGTAATATTAAACGATATTTTATTGGAGATTTAGAATCACATGTAAGTATTCTTCTAACTACTGGAGTTATTATTGTTTATTAATTTATTTTTACCTACATATACAATTACAGTTTTTAATGTTACATAATTGTCTTATGTGTAAAGGTTGATTCTTATCCAGTATTTGAAGGATTGGAAAAACATTATCTTCGAGCTCAAATTGCAAGGATAACAGCTGCGACACAAATTTCACCACATGATTATTATGTACTTGGCGATAAAACCAAATCGAATAAATGGAAAAAAATTAATTCGTTCCAATTGAAAGTTTTGTCACAAAAATGTAAGCATTTTTCAATTGGGACTTGGTGGGTAGTTTTGTTAAAATTTTGTTTAATGTAAAATTAATTTATAGTATACCATATACAGACAGCTAATAAATTGTTAAATTATCATAAATATTTATTTTAAAACAAATTAATAGTATGCAGTGCTATGTATACATATTAATTATATTAATATATAAAGTTTATGTTCTAAAAACATACTATTTTTCTAAGTAATAGTTTTACTTCTTAGATATTATGTATTGTATTACATGAAATAGTTTTCATTCCTTATCTATCATTTACTATTATTAACTAGTTTTTATTTAAATGTATGTGTTAAATAATTATTATTAAAAAGGGGAAACTTTAATTTGGGATGTTCCTCCTTTGTCCCTTTGGTCCTCGGAGAAATTAATGATTTATTATAATTATTAAGATTTGAATGCAATTATATTGCATTAAAAAATACGATTCTAAGCGAATCTTAATATATTAAAATATATTATACTAATAATCCATTCCAAAATTTTACTATGAATGTAAATTACACATGTATATATTCAAAATTCGAATTCCTATGATTAAAATTCAAAGAGTTAGCATTTCATGGTAAAAATTGTCATTCACGATTTTCAAAATATCTTGAAAATAGATTAAATAGTTCATGATTAGGTTTCAACAAAAAATTTCAAACCGTTAAACCAAAAATTGCAGGATATATTAAACACTTTAAGGAAAAAGTTCAAAGTTCTATATTTAGCCAAAAAATCAACCAATCCGTTCCAACATTTTACCAACCCTAAATATTACCTATGCCAGTAGTCAAAAATTTAAGATCAAAACTCAATTAGAAATAAAAATATTTAAAATAACGGAAACTGTAATTTTGTTGATTTTCCGCTTCTCAAGGAAAATCTTTTGGGAAATTCCAAAAATGAGTTAAATAAAGTACCAACTAGATGAAATTTGGTATGGAAAGGGTACCCTATTTGTAGTCATCGGACCATTATTTCTACCCCAAAAAATGTTTTCATAGATCAGAAAAAAAATAATAAAAAGTTTATAAAAAAAAATTGTCAGTCACGATTTTCAAAATATTTTGTAAAAAAATTAAGTAGTATATTATTAGACTTCCATAAAATTTTCAAACCGATAAACCCAAAATTGTAGGTAATATTAATTTTTTTTGTAAAAATGTTCATAGATCTATATTAGGCCAAATAATCAACTAATCTGTTCCAAAATTTTACCACACTTATATATTATCTATGTTAGTACTCAAAAAAAAAATTTCAAGTTCCTACAATCAAAACTCAATTAGTTACCATGAAATAAAAATAAAAAGTTATGGAAATTGTAATTTTGACGATTTTTCGAAATTTTTTTGGTAGTTTCCTTCTCATAAGTAAAAACTTTAAAGAAATTCGAAAAATGAGCTTTATAAAGTTCAAGATGATACGATTTGCGACCTAAAGCATACCCTACTTGTGATAATCGCACAATTATTTTTAATTATAAAAAATGTTTTCATACATAGAAAAAAAAAAGACATCTTTGTAAAAACAATACATTCTTCTCTCCACTCAGAATCTAATATTTTTAAATAATTATATGCATAATAATACCTATATCACTACATATTATATGGTTATTTATGGTATAAGAATAATTAATGATATTAAAGGATAGCTGAATATTTTCAATTAATACTGTGAGGTCAGAGGTTAAACATTTGTAGATACTATAATAATTATTATTAGTTATTTGTTCTCAAACATTTATTTTTGAACTTAATCATATATAATAATATAATTGGTATTCGTTATATTATCTACCAATCTATTTTATTTAAATTACTATTTTTATTCTTACCCTAACAACATAATATTATTTAATATCTACGTCTAACTAATTTAACTTTTTTACCAATAGTAAATTATATCAATAAAGAAACTAATTTATAATTAATATAATGTATTTAATTAAATACATAACTAGTAATACCATGCATTATTTTTTAAATATTATGAATTGGGCAATAAACAATAATATAAAAAAAATTATGTATCGATTACCCAAAAGGTATATAATATATAATTGAGGATTACGATGAAAAATGTAAAACAATTTTTAGTTTTTAAATACACTAGAACACATTTAATTATTATTAAAAATATAATTATGATTGAAAAAATGTAATTATTTTTCACAAAGTGTACCTATTTCCTTTTTTACAAAGTTGCATGTTTTTAATCTACTATATCTACTACCTGTAACCAATGTAGCATTAAGTTTAAATACAAAAATACCTAGGTGTTTTATAATTGATTAAATTTATAATTTAATTGTATTACATTTTGTAATATTTCATAACCTTCAATTTACGATACCTACCATAATAATTTTAAATTGTATATAATAAATTTACCTATAAGTCAATACTTGATTTTTATAATTTATATTATTTATTTGTTCACACTATTTTTATATGCTATATTTAGGGATCCACGATTACGTAATTAACCAAAATTACGATCCTCCGTCATTATATGCTTTACTGAAACCAAATAATTGGGTTCATCACATTCCTTTAATATTAGAGAAAGGAGTGACTGTGGCATGGGACAAGTTAAGGACGACTGAAAATTACGAATTCAAAGTAATGATTTTTATCCAGATAATTAAAAGAATTTAGCATTTTAGAACACCTAATATATTAGATAAAAATGTTTTATTTTGTTTGTAGGATGATGGTTTTACATCACTTCTGGATGTAGGACAAGCCACAGATGAAAATAATAGTACAACAGGCCAAAATTTCGAGCCTGATAAATATTCAAACATATTCGTGAGTTTGTCTGAAGACGCTTACAAGGGTGAGATCCCGCCATGGAAATTTGAATTGAGTAATCCTTTCGATTATAGAGCCACTTACGTCATAGTCAAATCAAATATTTGGCCAGGGGCATTCGCAGTTGCTCGCGAAAAGTATGCATTAAAAATAATTTAAAATTTCCTATTGCTTAAAGGTTTGGTGGGTATAGACTATAGAGAAAATGGCTTTAGG
The DNA here is from genome assembly GCA_013282895.1 of Eriosoma lanigerum. Taxonomy (NCBI): domain Eukaryota; kingdom Metazoa; phylum Arthropoda; class Insecta; order Hemiptera; family Aphididae; genus Eriosoma; species Eriosoma lanigerum. The sequence continues at coordinate 14,783,250 of CM023362.1, forward strand.
TAAAAATGTAAAGTTTTAGTAGAATAATGAGTACTAGGTAACATTGTCAAATTTCAATGTAGTTTTTTATTAGTTATATTATAAAATAAATAAATAATATTTATAATATAATATATTAGTTAATTATTAAACATTTAACAATTTGTATTGAACTAATTGATGTATTTTATAATATTACCTGTGATCTGATAAATTTGACACTTCTAGTAATTATTGAAATATGCATGCCAATGTAATTAGTATAATACCTATAGTTATGCCTATATGGCTATAAAAGAAAATTCAGTAATTTTATTCAGTATTTTAATCCTATTCCTATTTTCATATACAGTAAAAATAGGGCTATACAGACCGTAGCTATAATTTTATATCCTAATCTATGTTCCATACCTTTTTCTTACAGTAATTGTTTTTTTTTTCATTATTAAATTTAATAGACTTTTAGACTATACCTACTGTGGATGGGGTCAAAAATTAAATTTAAATGATTATACGAAGTCTATAGTAGTGAATTTATATCAATCAGAAAATCCAATTGTTGATGTGGAAACAACTGAAATAAAAGATCCAACTTATGCTGATGAATTAGCATTTATTGAAACAGTTAATCAATTGAAAAAAGAAAAGGCAAAAATGAAAGCTACCATGTGGAGTAATAGCTACGTCAATGAAAATAATGAAGAAATTCACGAGAAAGTGATAAATCAGTACAATTATTATTGAAATTAATGTGTATTATTCAATTTGCTTTCTATATTTTATGCATAACCTGTCTTTACTTAAAGGAAATATGTCCATTATTTTAATTATAATTAAGATAATTGATTGTTTGAAAACATTGTTATCTAATTATTGGCATTGTATATAGATTAATTTACACAAGAGTTTTATTATTTATTGACATATATTTAAGGCTTATTCTTAGATGCCAAGTTTTCGAAAATGAATGGCATGCTTATGACTTTAATTTAAAGATACCACTAAAAACATAAATATATGATAACATTAAATACAAATATATATTATATTTACAAAAAAAAAAATTATATTATTTGAAAACTGGATAATGAATAAATTGATGCCGTGATCTATATCAATAAATTTCAATAATTCACTACTAAATTTTTCAAATTGCAAGGTTACAAGGTTTTTAATATTTTAATGAATATAGATCACCTAGTTGAGCAGAATGGTAGAAGTGAAGAAGTATTTGAATCTTGTTTAGTTTGAAAAGCATTAAATATTTAAATTTGTCTATCTCCATACAAATTTATATTTTTCTACTTGCTATCTTGAACAATAAAATTAAAATATGTGTAAGGTTAAACATTTCAGGTTAAATTAATTTGTATAATATAAAAATATTGTATAATTTTAAAATATCAGTAATATCTTTATTACAAAGTTTAAATGTAATAAAACACATTTCTTACAGAAATACAGAATAAAATATAATAAATTTTTCAAAATATTTGTAACCAATAAATAAAATAAATAAAACGTTTATTTATACACCGGATATCACTTTTAACAAATTTGGTCATATGATAATGTTAATTAATAACTAGAATAATAGAAAGTATACATTAAGAAATATAATATAAATTATTTAAATTTATGAAAAAAAAAAATTAAATTTGTCCTCTACACTTTTTTTTTTAATTCAACCACTGTATAAGATTAATTATTAAAAAACAATGTGTACTTGGTTTTAAATGATATCCAATGTAGTACATAATTACAATAATAATTAAAAATAGGAATGTAAAATAATTGAAATTAATTCACCTAATGCATTTAAAAAAAAATTAACAGAAATTATATTAAGTATTATTTTTGTTATTCTACATAAAATTATTAGATATAAATTATTTTAAAAATAATTTTACATTATGTAATTACTATCATCATATGAAAATGAGCATGGTTGAATATAATATATTAACAAATACAAATGTTATTTTATTTTAAGTCCAATTATAGTTGAAAAAATGTAAAAGTACAAAAATACATTATAAAAGTAATTTATACCTAACTACAATAATCATATTATAACCTGACATTTTTATTACACTAGTTAAAAATGCTACATCAGTTTTCAAATAAAACAAATATTAATCATTTGAAAAATAATATTTTGTTTTTTGGTTCACTTAAAAAATAATTCAATAGTTATAGAGAATTGTAAAAACTTGTAAATAAAAGTAAAATTAACAACAAATTTAAATAAATTAAAAAACTATTAAATTAAAAGTTATATTATGGCGTGCAGTTAAACAAAAAAGATAATTTATTTATTTATATATATTTATTGCTAAATTATTTTTAAGCTTAAATGGTACATTTTGACTAATTAGTAGTTATTGGTCATTTTGATTTATAAAAATAATATAGTATGAAAACAAATAATAAATAATTTAGATATTAAACTAACACAATGTAAATAAATGACTATGAAAAAAATGTATATCTTTAATTTTTAAAGTACATATAGAAAGTAGAAGACTTATAATTATAGTAACGTAAAACATTATTCCTAAAAATAATCACAATTTGGTGACTATACTTTTGTTTAAAATAAATGCATAAACTAAAAGTATTGTTACTTTTTAAGATAATATAGCAACACTTTTTCGTGCAACCGATGAACTGCTTACATTATCTAGACTAGACCATTTTTTTAAACCATTTTTTAAAAATTCTGATGTAATTTTATCTTCAAAAACTCTAGACATAGCTTCCAATTTCTTGGCTCGTTCTTTACTCAAAGGTTCTGCAGGAAATGTCAATTCATTATCTTCAGCTAATGAGCGTAGATCAAAATAATATTTGGCATATACGCTGGATGGGACATTTATGTTAAATTGAAGCATCTCAAGAAATTGACGTTCTAATTCATTCCTAAAACATATATTGATTTAAAATAAGTTAATAAAAATAAGTTAACTGTGGTATAAATTTACAGTTAAATAATGATGATCATTATTTTGTTTTTAATGTACTAATAATATCAATTAATTTTTTTATAAATAATAATATTATAATAAATAGATTTTTAGCAATTATATCAATCTTACTCCTGAGAAATTTCAAAAAAAAATTTGAGTAAATTAAATAGATTATAAGATGGTAAAGTAGTATAAGAATAGTTAATTTATAAGAAAGTTTTAAATATTTATCTCTGTACTGTATTAATTTATATTTGTGTTGTGTTGTTGTATATTATGATCAAAACTTTGAAAAAATACATAAATATTCTAGACAAAAATTAATCAGCCCATTTATTATATTAAGGTGAAAATGTATATAAAATTAGTATAATAATATTGAATACAACAATATTTTTATATTATAATTTTACATTTTATTTTTTAACTATTATAAATTTGAACAATAACAGATAAAAAATATTAGTTTATTTTTCACTTAATTAATGTAATATAAATATTTCATTGTTAACAATTATTTTTAATAGAAATTTTACATACATATCTTCAACTGTTATATCTTTTAGAATTTGGCAATAGTCTACATTCCATACAGCTTGATCATCCCATACTTTTGAAGATAATAAAATAGCACCAAGAACAATTCTTTTCCAATTTGCAGGTGTTATGTCTACTTCTGCATAAGTTAACAACCTTAAATAATTTTAAAATATTATAGTATTATTATGAAAAAGTGTATAATATGGGTAAGGGTGATCTGATTGAAAGTCATATGGTCAAATGCTAAATGATCGAAATGTTATATAATAAAAATAATAATGATTGAATATTATGAATTTGAGTAATATTATTCTGTATCACTATATCTTACATCGTTTAATTCACTATCGAATCAAAAATTATAAAGGCTACAGCCAACAATGAAATATCTAATCGATACGGTGATAATACTTTGTACATTATTAAGATATTAATAGCTTCAATATTTTACGTATCTTAAAAGCAGGTATTACATTTTATAAACATATTTAGTATGTTTAACTTCGTAAAATAAACATTTATTGTATTTAATATGTCTTTAAATTTTAGACCAAAAAATGTTTGATCACTATTCTTCAATCATATGACTTTCGATGAAAAGACCTGCTCTTGTATAATATATAATATTAAAAAAAAAACAACTTTACCTTTCTAAATAAACTAATGTTATAATAGCACATTCAGCAGTTAATTGTGCAGCATTAAATAATGTTCGTACAAATTTATATATTTGACGATGTTCAGGACTATAAATATCATAATTATCAGGTACTCTATCTCTCTAAAAATTTGTAATTAAATGTTTAAATATGTTTATAAATATAATTATGTAATATTTAGTAAGTTCAATACTAACAGTTAAGGGATGTAATTTTTCATCAAAAATTTCAATTTGCCTTTCAGAAGTTCTATTTTTTATATGATAGTAAATTGCAAGTGCTACACATTTTACTGTATTCTTTAGATTTGGTTGAGATACTGTACTATCATCTAAATATATTGTAGAACATGAACTACTTTTTTTAAGAGATCTGAAGTCTACAATCTGTAAAACAAGCAAGGTTGTATTAATTATTAAAATATAAATCAATACACAACATTTCATTATTTATTAGAAGTTAATAACTATACCTATATTTATATACAATAAAGAGTCCTAGAAATTGAATTAAGTATTTTTTCCACAAAAAAAAAAAAACTTAAATTACATGCTCCACCTACAGATCTCTAATGTTGATGTATGTTATATATTATAGGTAGTTATTGTTTTATGTTATATTATTGTTTATATAGTTATAACTTATAACAATATATTCTTGTATGACTAGCAATAATTGTAATATTATGTATGGTTGGACTGATTAAGATGATAAATGTGAACTGTAATGATCTTATGCTATATGTTGTTAACCTATTCATATAAATGATTACAAACTTATATTTATATATAAATAAGCAATAATTAAAGAATACGATTAAAAGAATAAAATTAATAATAATTAATTAAATCAATAAATCATATAAAATAAGAACTAAATTTTAATTTAACATATTATGCTCAATATGATTAAACATTTTGAAACCATTAATCATTTTTCACACAAACAGGGTTGAATTTTTTATGGTAGGCATTATGGTATTAATGAAAAATACATAAAAATTAAATTGTTTAAACTAACTATAGACTATGACTGTATAATTTAATAAATAAATATTGTTAAGTAGTGGCAGTGTGGTCAGGTTAAAACATGTTGACATTATGTGTTACGAATTGTGATTATTGTTATTAGTTATTTAGTAATTTAGTATTTTGCATAACACTATTAATGATAGTGTCAATTAAATATAATTATCAATAAAATTTTAACCAACGTGTTGCTTCGTCAAAAAAAAAAACTTCACGCTGCCACTGTTGTTAAGTAGTGATTATTTAAACATTTTATTTCAAAATAATAATAACAACTTTTTACCGAAATATAGGGTTTAACAATGTTAAAATAACTCATTATAATCTATGTATTATATTTTTATTACATAAAAAGTAAAACAGATGTACATTTACAATTGTTGGTTTGTTATAAGGTTAGGTTAAGTTACTACCGTAAAAAGAGGATGATAATAAAAAGTTGGGAATAAATAAAAAAATACTAAATATATTAATATTAACAACAAATTTTTTTAAAAAAATTCATGAATTATTACATCCCATTATAGACCCTGATAGTAGTTATATTTGAATTAATTACAAAATAAAAAAGTTGTTTCTCATTTATAAATCATTTCCATTTTTTAAAAATAAGCATTTTTCACTAAAATGTATTATTAAAGTTTTAATTAAAATTAGGACTCAATATAGCAACTTTAAAAAAAATATGTCTAAAATGGCTAAAATAGATATATATTTAATAAAACATTATTTTATAAGGAAATAAATAATTTATCTTGCGATACAATAATTATTTATAAATAAAAAGTTGGTTTGTTTCCTGAAGAACATAAACTTGGAATCAAGTTCTTGTATTTTCTAAGCATATCAAATATACTTGTAGAGGAATATATAAAAAAAATATATATATATATATATACATAACATATGTAAAGTTATGTTTAAATATTTATTACTACTTATAATAATGAAAACATATTTAATTATTTATTAACCCAATAAAATTATAAAATGAATAAACAAACCTGAGACTGACTTTGTTTTCTTGTTAATCCACCTAAAAAATACATGTATATAAGTAATATTGAAAAATATGTTTAATTCAAATACAATTTTTTGTTTATGAATATCATAAGCGCAAATTGTGAAGATTTTAATGGTGCTTGCACATCTATAAATAAAATTAGTACTCTCAAAAAAATTTGTAAGCAGTTAGTAGAATCCATAAGCTTATAATGCATATTATGCTGGTGCTTAAGTATCCTCTCCTTCCGAGATAGATTTTTGCCTATGATAAATATGGTGTACTTTTTTTTACGGAAAAATGGAATCAAACTTAAAAGTTCTGCACATCTACCAAGCAATAACACTAGCATCTGTTATCAATTATTGGTATCTTTGATCTCTCTTTTCCATCTCTGATAATTTAATTTTATATTACTATTTATAGTACTCATACATTGACTTTATGGTTTGGTGTTTTATAGTTTATTAGTGCATAAACACCTATTACTTTTTCCTAATTTCAATAATTAATAATAGCTTTATTTTAATACAACTTAATTATATACCTATGGTACCATAGCAGCAAAATCCGCAAAATCGTTATGGTTTTATTCAATAATTGTTATTGAAATAATGCTTGTTGAATAGTAGAATTACTATTATCAGATACAATTTGTATAAATTCTATTGTTATCTATAAATACTAATATGTTACTAGCAAATGTAAGTTAGAAAAATCATAAATTTATGTATAAAAGAAAAATACTTGATAAATAAGTAAATATTTGTAAATGTTTCTAAAGTACAGATTTCTAAAAGTTATGTTTCTTGAAAAATGATTTGATCGAGGATGTAGATTTCTGTGACAAGTTCTATTAACAATGGTAAATTTGTGTTAAATATGTTTATAAATTATGATCATCAATTAGGTAACTCATAAAAGAATATTTAAAACTGAGATGATTCCACTTATATTTTGATAAGGATAAAAAACGGTTTGCTCTCATAAGACTATAGTACTGTTAATGGGAGGTATCTGAAAATTTATATCTCAATACGTGAAAAGTATAGTCCAGAATTATTACAAACGAAATAGATAGGTAGGTGCCATAATAAAAATTACCTTCAACTTTAGACCTTTCCAGGAATATTGTTGCAACTTTTGGATGAACGGATGGATCGGTATTCCAATCGTCATGTTCACGTTCACTGATGTGTTGTAAGTTGCCAACGCTTTCCTCGCCTTCATGTGCATATTCATTTACAGCACCGTTAACGTCCTTACGTCTTGACAAAGGGCTAGTGTACGAGCAACAACTAGTCCAATTACCCATGATATTCGAAAATATGCTAATGCGTTCGTCAATAAACATCAAGTTTATACATACGTATATTAAATGTTTTGCATTAATAAATAAATAGCATTATTCTTCAATATTTACAATCAACTTTCCACGTCGAATTACGTTATCGATACTGTCAAAACTCGATATTATACTCATATAATTGTATATTACGATGAATTCTATTTTATCTAACTATAAAACATAGAACTTTGTCAGTAGACATATTTACAAGTCATAATAATAATAAAAAAAAAAAAGTTGTTGACGGCCAACACTTTTGACTTTACGTTAACACTAGGTATATAGAAATGTTTACAAAACTAAATATTATACACATAACCAATAAATCAATCTAATCAGTAACTCGATATATGTGATAACAACGGGTACACGTAAGAAATTCGGTGTATAATGTTGTTCCAAAGTCCATTTCTCACAAATCACGAAAATAAAAACGTATACAATTTTACAGAAATTGAATTGGTTACGATTGATTGTGAATAGGTACATGTTAATATAATATTAGTTATTTTAGTATGCGCTTTTCGATCGACAATAATTTTTGTTAAATGTTTGTTTGAAAATTATTATGAAAAGAAAATGTGCGAAGTGGTACATTTAGATTTTCGGACATTATGATTATTTTGTAATTTTTTTTTTCTCTACCAACGAACATTTAATTCTGATACTGCTACGTTCTTTAACGAGATTTATAGATAATATAGACACATTTACTCATTTTGTCATGTAAGGGCGTTAATAGTTGATACGTCTTGATAGCGATATATGTTCATAGAAAAAAAAATGATAAATATCCTTATAGAGTTATAGGTAGATTTAAGGTTTTGTGTCTCATAAGTATTAAGTAACATTACATATCGTTATCATTTAATTGTTGCTTTTAATTTTTTTCTTCATATTAAAAGTATTTCACATTCTTTTGATTACATTTTATTTGAATGAACATTTTCTCGATTTCTTCATCTGGCTCCACTTTTGTTGATTAAACGATCGGGTCATTTGTGATATGTATTTTATAAACAATAACAAAGTTTATATGTATTTGTGGTGTTAGTATACTGACAATTAATGTAAGTATAACTAATTAACAATTTCAATAGTAAAACTAAGTTACCCATACATAATTGAGTGTTTCATATTATTTACAGATATTAAGAATAGTAAAATTATCATCTACGATTGTTTTTGTGAAGAAATGTCATAGTGCTTATTTTGATATAATTTCAATATTTGAAAATTTTGTTGCTAAATAATGAAAATGAGCGACGAAACACCTGTCAGTTCTTTAGTTCTTCCAGTATTAATCAGGCCAATTTTATCACAGGTGTTTATTATTAATTATAATTAATATTAATAACTAGGGACAGGAATTTAGAGCAAAATCAATAGCAAATAAAGCATACAACTGTTTGAAATAGCAAAAAAAAAGCTTATGTAAAATGTTTATAATTTTTATTTCATTGATGAGACTGCATATTCTAGGAACAATTATTTATGTAATTCAATTAATTTTTTTTTTTAAATAATTTAGATTACAATATTATAGAATTATTTTTAATTGAAAAATTACAATCATATATTTTGTAAAATTGTCTTTCATAAATCTTAATCTATTAACAGATAAAACAATTTTATACATAGAAAACAATCTACATCAACAGAAGTTATTTAGATGTATTTCATATAAACTGTTTTGTTTACATCAAACTTTTGAACATTAATATTAGATGAAATTCCTTCTAATATGTTGTTATCTAGTAATTGTTTCCATCCTTTGTTTTTTGATTGAACGCCATTCAATTTACTTAAAATTGTAATTGCAATATCTCCATTACCTTCATTCAACTTTTCTGCTTTTAAGACAATATCTATACATTTTGTTAATGAATCATTTGAATGTGTATTCAAGATTTAGTTTTTTAAATTTTTTTAATATTGTATCAAGAGTTAGTATTTTTCTAATGGTATAATAACATCTGGTAAAAATCCAAAATTTGTAGAAGTTTAAACAAGGTTTGAATGAAGTTATAATTTTTGCATTACTTTCAAACATTCTGATCCTTAATCAAAGCCTTCAATTATAATAATATTCAACAGTTTTGATCCATGTAGTCCATCTGATAGTTATTGGTCTTGGTGGATTTGGCAAATTTGGGCATTTCGCATTATAAAATTTAGTATGTTTAGAACACTTTAAGAATGTTTTTTTTTTTATTCCTCTGATCAATTAATCTATGTCATGATAGTGTGCACATACTTCTTCACAAACATTGTGTAAAGTATGTGTTAAGCAAGTTACATGTATAACTTTTGGATTTATTACTTTATTAATAAATTCGTTTTAATACAGTCATCAGCTTTTTTTATATAAGGTGTTGCATCCGAAATAAATAGTAATATATCGTTGTATTATGCACCATTTATTCACAAAGTATGCAAAACTTTATCAAATTATTGGCTTATTGTCAAAACTAATTAATTAACGTATTTCATATTTTCCATGTATAGAAAATAGTATCTATACTGGTTTCACACAAAAATTCAAATTATCGTATTACCTTTATTTTGTAATAATTTAATTTAATTTTTTTATTACTGTAGCATAGTAAATACAATACATTTTTTTAAAGAAATGCAAAACCGAAATTATTGCAAAAACTATAAAAAAGCATTTACATAAAAAGCATAAAAGAAAAATGTATTTATTTGAAATCAGAGTTACATGAAATAAATTTATGTATAAAAACTACATTTATATAACAAATAAAAAAAAAAGCATATGTTATAAAATTTGTGCTCTAGAAATAACCAATAGATATGTTAAGGTGTTATTTTCATTTTTAAACTTTATTTTATATTTAATGTATAGAAGTTTAAGTGCTAAATATCTATAATAAAAAATTGTACTGTTTACAGAAAATTTGTTTGATCTTAGCAAATACAATTTTATATAACGTTATTTCAATTACATACCTTAAAAAAATGTTTGTGTTAGTTTGTATAATTATGTTTAATATTAGGTATTTGCTATTGTTTATTTTAAATTCATATTTTGACATTATAAATTATGCAAATAACATTATATTATTTTATTCTATATAATTATATGTTTAAATTAACATATGGGTACAAATAATGTAAATTTTATTTACATTTTCAGTTAGAGAAACGTAATGTTACTGCTTCTCAAACTTTACGATCAGCATTGTTCAAAACTGAAAATACTCATCCAGGGTTTGCATACAATTTGGTTGCTGGTATAATGAAACAAGGTGATATTAGTATAAATATGAATGAAAGTGTATTGAGACTTCAAGGCACGGTATCTGATCTGGAAGGTATGATATTTTATTTTACACAATATATGTTATAAATTAAAAATATATAGAGCTAAATAATTTGAGAGGATGTTGTCTCTGTCTTACATAAGCATAACATAGCTATGTACCAAATTTTTAACATTTTATTTAAAATTATTATTAGATTAAATTTACGTATTATATTTTAAGAGGATAATATTAACTGTGCTCTAGCGTTAAGTAATTTAAATATTTTTATTTTTAAAAGATTTATAAGTAGTTAAATACCTATTTTTTCTGCAGATACTAGTTTAAAAATAAAAATATTATAAAGAAGTCCAACATTAGAGTAGAGTTTATATTATCGTCTAAAAATATGATAATAGGTAAATTTACCTAAATATTAATTATAAATAAACTGTAGTAACTATGCATACATTTTCTATGTTACTTGTATGTAAGGTCCAACGCACACCAAAAGAGCAAAACTACTTTAAACAGTGTTAGTCAGCCTAACACAGTTTTATTAAAAATAGAACATAGGAAATAACGTTGCATACGCACATTGATAAGACAAAAACAAAACGAAAACATTTTTACTTTAAACACTATCAGTCATGATTATTACTGTCTGAAGTGTTTACATTTTTCTTTAGTCATAATTAGTCATGGTATGACAATTCGTAAATATTATATTATATTTTGTGTGCGTTCATTTCTTATTTTATTATTATTAAATTAATAATTATATTATTATAATGACTTGTGATGGTGAAATTTTAGTAAGTTTAATAGAAAAAAGGCCATCAATTTACGGTTATAATAATAAATATCACAGTAAGAGGATGGTCCAAGACAAACAATTTATAGTTAAATAATAAAAATTTTAGTAACTAGAGTAAAATTAAAAATATATGATTGAAAAGAGGTAAAACTAAAAAACGTTAAACGAAACACGCACCAGTAAACAGTGTAGTTAATTTGAAGTACGCTAAACACGAGTGATGGGTTCTTATTTTGTCTTGTTTTGCCTTGACTTGACTAACTGATATGCGCTTATATAAAACAAAATGTTTTTAGTTCACTAAAACAAAAATCACTTATAATGACTAACACAGTTTTGCTCTTTAGGTGTGCGATCAGAGAAGACAGAGATAATACACATAATAAATACTGATTTATCTAAAAAAAATTAAAATAAGAAAATTAAAAAAATTAAACCATAATCAAGTGTTTTTATAAATTATATTTTATTGTTTTTATTTAATTTTTAATTAATAATATAAATAGTAACAATATAATAAAAAATAACTACCATTATTTTTTTTTATTAAAGAAATTAATAGTGAAATTAGTACCACATAATGTATAAAGATAGAGTTCATATTATTAATAAATGTATTAGTAGTTCCGGAGTGAATTTACACATTCACATTGTTCTTCATATCCCTTTAAAAAAATTATATAAAGCATATCTCCTTAAGCAAAAAAAAAAAAATGACAAAAAAATTATGGACCAAATTGTTTAAATACAATATATATATAAACTAATACACAATTTATTCACATATATAACTCTCGATTAATAGTTTAAATTATTTTTAATTATTAAAATAGTTTTGTGCTTACTAGTTACTACATTAAATTCAGATATTTTTTTTTTTTTTTTGTATATACATAAAATTAATTGTTTTAATGAAGTTATTTTTTAAACAGTACAATATTTTACCAATTTTAAGTTTATGAGAATATCACACCCACAATTACACTATCAATTATCTTATTCGCAGTTTAAGTTAATATTAATATGTATACAACTACTATTAACTTTTAAATTAAACATATTTTTGATAATTAATTTTTATATATTGCCAAACAATAAATTAACATTATTTTATGTCTCATTTAATCAAGTAATTGTAACTAAACTTTTATCTTTATTAGACAATATTTTACAAATTTTCTAAAAATATTTATTGAAAACTAGTTTTAAAGTATTTTAATTGGTATTTAAGCTTTATGTACCATGATTTTAGTTCAGTTATTTTGCTATACTATCTGTCTGTATAAAAAGTGAACAAGGAGTTTCGACATACTCTGATTATAAAAAAAATATTAAACTAAATATATATTTATATATTAAATATATGAATTATAAACCAATACATATTTTAATTGTTTTGTATGTTTAATATCTTATTAATCGACAACCATCATTAATTATTTAACTATGTTATTTCATTTGAATATTTGTATCATTATCTTCTAATCACTGGTGTGGTTAGAATCTATAAAAATAGCTAATCCAAAAGAAATTTAAGATTATTTTATATGATATAAATATATATTACTGTTTTAATATATTTCATATCTAATTAATGAAATAGATAGTTTTATGAATATAAAATATACATATACATATATATATATATATAGATAGATATTCACTTCATGAAGGAATCCAGGATAATATTTAAAAATATTGCATAATTTACTACATATTATATATTTAAGGAGGTGAATATCGATTGAATAGATCCGAAGATGCATTTCAAGAACTAAATAAAAAATCTATGGCATTAAAAAGAATATTAAGTCGTATACCTGATGAAATTAATGATCGAAAAACATTTTTGGAAACAATTAAGTAAGTTACATATAATTTTAAAACTATTAAATAAAGTACAATTTATTAATACTTATTTTCAAAGAATTTATCTTAAATGAAATAAAATGTTATCTATACAATTTTGTTTTATAATGGTTTTATTCAATAAAAAATGTATGCCTGTTGTTTATGGGGATCAACCAAACTTTTTCTCTTTATATTAAGCTAATAGTATACATAATTGTATAATAATAATTTTAATTTAAAATTATTATAGTGATTTGATAAGAAGATAAACTGATAACATATCCAAGGAATAAGGTTAGATTTAAAGAAAAAGATTAATTTCTAACAATATCTTTATTTGAACAAAAATGTTTATCTATAAAAAATCTGATATAGTATCCATTTTAATATTGAAATTATGTATGACATTTTTTTGTAAACAACATTTTATTTTAATTACATGTATAGTTTGGTTTTTTATTTAAAAATAAAATTTACAAGTAGTAGTGTAACTAGAAACAAATATGTTAATTGGTAGTTATAATTAGTTTTTTTTATACTTCTGATATTTATAATTAATAATTAACCATTTGAAAGTGTTTTTATTCTATGTGGTACAGGATAAGTAGGAAACCCGGGTATTGTGAGAAATTCTTGGTCAATATTCATAATTCATTTGATTAAATTGATATTTTTTTAATATTCTTAAAATTACCAAGGTATTATGCACAATGCTACAAGCATAGTGGAAAGTTATATATCAAAGTGATATGGAGAAAATAATTGTTCAAATAAATTAGTAAGACGTATAAATTAAAAATACTATTATATTCATACCTATAATTTAAAATACATACACTTTTTCAATTTTATTGTGAAAAAAAATGTGTTTTCAAATTGCCCGTAAATGTTTGAGTATTGTATAATGAATAAATGACTGGGAAAAGTAAAAAAAAAATATTTTTTTATTTTACATACATAAATAGGGCATTATGTACAATTTGTATATTGATTAGACATTTCTCACAATAACTGATTTCTTACTTAGTCTGTATATATTATAATAAATATAAGTACATTACGAAATATTATTGTTCTCATAATTCAATTTTCATTTGATATTGACACTTTATAATATCTATAGACATTTATGTATAATGGAATGATAGATTATCAATAATAGTAATAGTAATATAATAATAATTAGAAATTACATAATATATTATTGTTGCAAAATTCATTACTATCAATTTAATTTCCTTTACAAAAAATGTATCTACCATTAATAATTAAAATAACGAAATATATTACAATTAACATAATTTTATTTTAAAATGTATTTAAGATAATGAATAGATAATATTTAAAAACAATTTATAATTGTGTAATTTTATTTGACAACTATTGATTAAATCTCAAAAAAACCGACCGAGGTATTTAAGATCTATATATTATGTGAAAATAAACTAAAGAATTTTAAAAGATAGGTACTACATTAAAACTGTATTTAGTTTTATTTGGTTGTTTTTATCATATTAGATGCCATGTAAAAGTGAGTGATTTTAATGGCCTTTACCTACATATATATATATATAAAACTATTACAATTAGTTCCATTATAGTTCTAAAATTGTTTTTAATTGGTTGAATTTCCTAAACAAGAAAACTTACAACTAATACAACTTTGTCTATGGTGATTTGATACATATATTATACCTTATTTTTACAGAGAAATAGCAAGTGCAATAAAAAAGTTACTTGATGCAGTAAATGAAGTATCTGCATATATTCCTGGGCCTAGTAACAAACAATCATTAGAACAGAGAAAACGTGAGTTTGTTAAGTATTCAAAGCGGTTTAGTAATACACTAAAAGATTACTTCAAAGAAGGACAGTAAGTAAATTTTAATATTTAAAAATGTAACAAAAATAACTATTTTATAATATATTGTTCTAAAATAAGATTGACTGATTAAAGATTTTTTTTTTTTTTTTATTAGCTTAAATATATCACTAAAATTTGATAACATTTTTTTCAAAATTACAATTTCCATAAATTTTGGTGTTTTCCTGTTATTTTTGGTAGTTTTTCAATTTTCAATGAAATTTTTTTGAGAAATTCAATAATGATGAACTAAATAAAATACCAACTAGATGCAATTTGTTACTGAAAATATACCCTAGTTGTATTAATCAGAAAGTTATTATTACCCATTAAAGTCTCTTCTGACTATAAAAATGTATAATATTAAATTTGTATTTTTTTAGCGCCAATGCAGTATTTATTAGTGCCTTATATTTGATTCACCAAACGAACCAAATCATGGTTACTGTAAAAAACAAATGTGAATAACTTTTATTCACTTACAATTTAAGTTATTAAGTAAGTATATAATACATTCCATTACCAATTATTTAAATTATTGTTCTCAAAAGAAAAGAAAACAATGTTATATAGTTTTAATAAATATAAAATTATATTTTTAATATTTTGTCTTTATTAAATAATGGTTAGTATTAAAATATTATTTTCTCAAAAATTTAACTGAATTGATTGATAAACACTTATTCAATTTATATTAAGAATTTATAAACATAAAAATACAATATATTTTCATACAGTAAAATCTGAGTTATTTTTAAGTTATATATATATTTAATTTTAGTGAATTATCATAATAAAGTACAATATCTATTTGTCTAATAAGCACTTGTCCAAATAAAAGGAATATTATACTTTATTGACATTATAGTATATTTTATTTGTTTCATTATTGTGTATTATTATTTATTACCTATTTGTAATTTATTTTAATATTCATAAATATTATATTTTTGAGCACAGTATTATAGTTATAAATTGATGTGATTAAGTAAAAGGAGTAATATTTAATTCGTATACTATGTATGAATGTATGATTTATGAAACTAAGTATGTTTTACATCAAATTATAGTTATTATTATTTAATAGTTTATACAATTTAATGTTCAATGTTTAAATCACTGTTTAAAATCTTTTAAATCTCTATTTTTATTTATTCATGGATCACTATTGTTAACCTTTATTATAAAAATATGAATTATAATAATATCAATATAGGTAATACCTATTTGTTTTTATTTTATTAAATTATTTAAATTTAATATTAAATATTGTTTAATATTTAAGAACAATTATTGTTTAGAACACAATATTTAACGATTATTATTACATAATATATGGAAGGATTATTAATTATTATATTTATTCATTTTATTACTAATATATGTTTTATTTGGACTTATAAGGATACCTATTTATTAATGACTAACACTAATGACTACACATTATTACAAATAAATTTAGCTACATGAACAATCTAATCTAATATTAAAAGAAAGTTATATAATATTTTCATCAACAATTTATTTCTTATGTATTAGTATTTATAGTTAATTTTTTTACTTTAAATTTTATTTGTATTCAATTAATATTGATGATTATATTAATAAATAATAATGTATTGAAAATTATGAAAGTAATTTAATGTTTAAATATAGGTAATTAAATAAATTAAATGTAAATATTGAGTCAAATATAAAAAATAATTAGATAATATTCGTTTAAGTAGATTCTTTGCCCATATTTCTTGTATCAGTCTATCCAACAGGAAATATAGCAAAATTAAAGTTATTTAGAACTGAAGTTTTGTCATTTGAGTTAAACTTATAAATTGTTTGAATATGTATTATAAAATTTAAAGACTAGAACATTATTTTTCTCTCATATAATTTGTTAACAAAGTTATAATTGTTTAAATTGCTTTTTTTATTTTAAAAACATAAAATTCATTTAAAGTTCATTGTTATATATTATTTTACAAAAAACCACAAGATATACTTGAAAATGTTCCACTCTTAATAGTTGGTAATAAGTATTTAATCTGTAAGTTTAACTTAAATGCTACAGTATTAAAGTTCCATGAGGCTGTAATTTCGTGCTACATCTTTCATTAGATAGATGGAAGTAACTACAGAAAAATATATGAGTATAACGTTCTCTTAAGCGTTTTTTAAAAATTATCATAAATTGTATTGAATTATAAAAATGTATATTATTCTGTGAATATGAAAATAGGTATCCTTGAATTTTTTTTTATGTTTTAATTTATTTGCAATGTTTACAAACAGAATTATTAATTTTTAGTTATTTAAATATCAAGCTATATTAATAAATAAACAAACATCTTATTTTATGCATGTCTTTATATCATAAATACATAATACACAGTTGTCCTACTTGAATTTAATATTATACATATTATTATTTATTTATACAAGAAAATGATAACAGCTATACATTTAACATAAAAAAAAACATGCTGTTTAGTATGACATTTAATTATTTATGACAAAAGTCATAGGCCTAGAAAATTAATATAATTTATAAATTTAAGAGATAGTGATAAAAGTATGCAATTATTTAGTATAATAAAATTGATTGACTAATTGAGATTAAATTATTATATTGTTAGTAAAAATACTTTATTTATTTTTGTATAAATATAAAAAAAATAAACTATTTTATATGTTAATTGATTAACCAAGCGATAAAAAAGTTTACAATGTTAAATTATAATGTTAAAACTAGGGATGGTCCGGTTTCTGAAAAACAATCGGTTATGGTTCTTGTTCGGTTCGAAAAATTCATTTTTACAATTTTATTAAAATAAAGGAATAAATTACTTAAATTATGGTATAGATTAAGCTTGCATACAAAAATCATATTACCCATTTAAAATCAAAAAAATAGGAACAATAGTTAATAAATAAATTAATAATATAATTAAATTAATCAGATTCAAGTTATCATTTTATTAAATATTTTTTTGTTATATTTTATTTATTTAAAAACACTAACTTCCTCACTTTGTCTGGATTTAGTTTGTTCCTTTTACTATTAATGTGATTTCAATAAAAAATAAATAAATAAGAATCAGTACCGATAATTATCAGTTCCCAAAGTACCGAGAACCGGAACCGGCCCATCACTAGTTAAGACAAAAAAGGAAAAAATAAAAATGGTTGTTTTGATAATAAATCAAATAATTCCATTTTCTATGTGAATTTGTATATTATATGAATTATATTATTATATTGTTCATAGTTGAAAACTTGAGAAATTAATATAATAATATTAGAAAATACGAAAAATAATAATAATAAGTAAATAAATCTTTCAAAAATTTAAATAAATTTTGTTGTTAATCATAAATAAAATTTTGATAGAAGAAATTTCCGGGGGAGGGGAGGGTTACAACCCCTGGGTATGCCACTGGAGAAAACCATTTAATTTCAAGAATTAGTAAACTTTTCATAATAACGAAAATTCTCCACTAAATGGCTACTACATATACCTGTATATGAATACGCACTACATAATATAATCTGAGGTTTTTAAATAAACATATAAAAAAAGTGGGAAGGTTGATTGTGGACGTTCTTCTTTCGTCCCTTCGGTCCTCGGATAAATTAGTGGTTTATTATAATTATCAAAATTTGAATGCAATGATATTGCATTAGAAAATACGATTCTGAGCAAATTTCAATATATTGCAATATATTATACTGATTATCCATTCCAAAATTTACCACGAATGTAAATTACATATGTAAATATGCAAAATAAATTTCAAATCCCTACGAACAATCTTCAAGGAGTTATCATTTCATGATAAAAATTTTCAGTCACGATTTTCAAAATATTTTGTAAATAGATTAAATAGTATAAAGTAGGCTTCTGTAAAATTTTCAAATCGATAAACCCAAAATTGTAGATAATATTAATTTTTTTTTTCAAAATTCTCATAGCTCTATATTTTGCCAAATAATCAACTAATCTGTTTCAAAATCTTACCACACTTTTATATTACTAATGTTAGTACTCAAAAAAATTTTCAAGTTCCTACGATCAAAACTCAATTAGTTTTCATGAAATAATAAAAAAAAAATGACGAAAACCGAAATTTTGCCAATTTTTTGGTAGTTTTTCTTCACTTAGGGAAAAACTTTCGAGAAATTCGAAAAATGAACTTAATAAAGTACCAAGAGGACACGATTTGCTATCGAAAGTATACCCCACTTGTGATAATCGGACAATTATTTCTATCCGAAAAAATTTTTTCATACATAAAAAAAAAAAAAAAACATCTTTGTAAAACCAATACATTCTTCGCTTCACTCAAAATCTAAAATGAAAGTTTTATTTAATGTAGTTCACAATACCACAAGTGCCACCCAACCCAACCCAATGTCCATTAATTTCTTAAACAAACTACTACTTCTACTAACTAGACTATACCGGGTTTATATAAGTAAAAAATGTGAAATATGAGTAACACATATACCTACCTACGTGTAATTAGGTTAGATTAGATTAGGTACTGTTATTATAGTTACCATTGTTTAA
The DNA here is from genome assembly GCA_013282895.1 of Eriosoma lanigerum. Lineage (NCBI taxonomy): Eukaryota > Metazoa > Arthropoda > Insecta > Hemiptera > Aphididae > Eriosoma > Eriosoma lanigerum. Next base: position 14,803,138 of record CM023362.1, read on the forward strand.
TACAGTTGTTAAGTCTACTCAGGGTAACTCAGCTCTACTAAGGATTGAATAAATTTAATATATACAACAACATAAATAAAATTATAAAACCTCGAGGATTAGACAATTGGAGTATTATGAAACTCTATAGTTTAGTCGTTATTTTTTATATATTTATTCAAATGTTTTATGCCCAAAGCTAAATATGAAAAAAACAAGAGCAACTTTCAGAAGTGTTTGGAAAACAAATACCTATATTTAAAATTTCACAAAATAATTGGGATAAATTCAAATGTGTGACTGTTCATTTACATTTATGTAATATTGTGTTTGTTTACATTTACGATTTACATAATACAATTTTATGACTTTTATGATTTATCAATGATTGTAATTTATATTGGTGATAAATGATAACGTTGGTAAATGACCACGATCTTAGAAGCACGGTTTAAGATATACCGAACCATAAACCTTGTATCTTAAACAGTACATAGAAGATTTTAAGATGAAATGTTATAACATAAAGTTACCTCCTCTATGTGTTACACATAGATAATATCATGGCTTCTTTTTCGTCGTTCTACAACTGTGTTTTGGATCTTTCGTCGCCATATTGCAAATTAATCGCAACTACGTAGTACCCTAATGGCTAACTAGACATTTAGTGAATACATTTATAACATTAAAGTAGTTTGCTAATGTATTTGTTTTATTACTAGGAATTCATAAACTGTTTTTTACTATTTTGTCTATTTCTTTTAATTAGGTACCTACTTTGGTTTTCTTCATAAAAAAATTTTCTTGATTTATTTTTAGTAAAACGGGTTGTATTTATGTACCGTTATTTATGCTGTTGTTGATTTGGTAAGTAGCTATTTTTCAATAGTATTTTAATATTATGTTTAGTTAAATTTAAAAAGTAAAAATATCAAATATTATTGTCTATTATTGTTGCTACGGGAACGAATAACTGAATAGATGCAGTGCTCGAAATAAATATTAAATTGTTCTTACAAATCGATTTTATTTTATTATAAAATATATATAGGTAATGAGAAACAGCTTTTATTATGTTTAAATGATTTTTGTTTTATTCTACATATAATAATTATGGAAAAATTAAAATATTTAAAAATATCAATCGCATTCTAAATTATGTTTTTTCAATTAAGTAAAATACTATTTTGATTTATTAGATTATATATCCATATTAAATAGCTTGTACTAGTTGTAAGTATACTTAAACCGCAGTTTTACTAATTGTAATATCTCCTACGTAAATAGTTTTTTTTATATATCTACTTCCAATTATATAATTTTATAAAAAAAAAACATATGATAAAAAAAAGTATCAAGAAAACCAACTAAAAGTGTGAAATATAATATTATATATGGTATATTAATATTTACCTACCTAACCTACATATATTGAAAATTTGCTCAAGATAATAGATTTTTTTTTTATTTGCTGAAAAATTAACATCATTTTGTTATATTAATTATATATTCGCATTATCTGAGTTTGTTCATGCCCATGCAAAAGAAAAAATAATAATGCTAATATTTTTTTCTATTTCGAAAGATTTGTTAACAGAATCATACTATATATAAATTATTTATTGTAAATAATAAAAACATATATCATTAAAATATTATTAATTATTATTATCATTATGTTTAAAAATGTGTTTGTTATCTTTGATGATACCTAGGTAGGTAACTTATTCAAGCCCACAAAACCTAAAGAAAATATTATTTATGTATTTATTATAGTAATTTTAGATTCTGAGCGGAGCGAGGAATGTATTGTTTTTATAAAGATTTTTTTTTATGCCTGAAAGTACGATTTTGGGTAGAAATAATGGTCTGATTACCACGAATAGAATAATGCTGTCGGTAGCAAATTGTATCTAATTGGTACTTTATTTAGCTTATTTTTCGAATATCTCAAAAAATTTTCCTTGGGAGGAGGAAGATTACAAAAAAAGGTGAAAAATTGGCAAAATTTTCGGAAATCGTAATTTTGACAAAATTGATTTTAGATTTTTCATGATAAATTAATGACTAATGCAATTTTAACCTACTTATTAACTACTTGATCTATTTACAAAATATTTTGAAAATCGTAACTCACAATTTTTTTTTATAAGTTTTTTATAAGTCAAAACTACCAAAGTACCAACAAAGGTAGAAAATATGCAAAATTACGGTTTCCATTATTTAAATTTTTTTTATTTCGTGATAACTAATTGAGTTTTGACTGTAGGAACTTGCAAATTTTTTAAGTATTTACATGAATACTTTACACGTGTGGTAAAATTATGGAATGGATTGATTGATTTTATGACTATAAATATAGAGCTTTGAACTTTTTTCCGAAAAAGTTTAATATTACCGGCAATTGTGGGTTTATTGGTTTGAAAATTGTATAGAAGCTTGTCATATACTACTTAACCTATTTATAAAATATTTTGAAAATCAAAAGTCATTTTTTTTTTTATAGGTCTTCAAATTTAAACACTTTACATTGATGTTTGATTTTTGTGTTTTTTTAAAAGTCTGAAGACACATTCGGGTAGAAATACCTTTTCAATTACCACAAACAGACTATGCTTTCAGTAGAAAATTGCATATAGTTGATACTTTATTTAGCTCATTCTTTAAATTTCTCAGAAGCTTTTCCACAAGTAAAGAAAAATTATCAAAAAATGACGGAAAACTGGCAAAATTTACGGAAATCGTAATTTTGACGAATTGATTTTAGATTTTTCATAATGAATTGATAACTAATGCAATTTTGAATGTAGGTACTTGAAATATTTTTAAGTACTTTCACATGTAGCTTACACACGTGGTAAACTTTTGGATCAGCTTATCAGTATAATATATTGTACCAATTATATTGAGTTTCGCTCAGAACCGTATTTTCTAACGTAATATCATTGCATCCAAATCTTAATTATATTAAACCACTAATTTCTCCAAGGACCGAAGGGATGAAGGAAGAACGTCTAAAATCGACCTTCACGCTTTTTTCAGATTTAAAATTAAATATGAAACTAAATATATTTTATTAATTTTATCATACTGACATAAAATTACCATGTTGTATCGACAAATATATTAATTTTATATTATATTTGTAAATGAACAACATGGTTTATAAAAAAATATTTCACTTAATAATTTAATATATTCTTAATTTTTACTTTTTAGGGGTAACAATCGCGCAATTTTCAAGAGTAATTAATATAGAATGGCAAAAAAACATTTAGTTGATGTTAGACGTGAATTGTTTCATGTTGGTTTTAATTCAAATAAACATGATATGGCTGGTATAGTTCCATTAGTAGTACTAAAAGATGATACTGAAAATAATTTAAATTCAAATGAATATTTGTTTCGGGATGATTCTGATTATTTCAAATCCGACAACTATGATTCTGATTGCAGTTTAGGATCAATGAATTCTGTATACTTGAAGTTAAACGATAAATCTTTTTTAGATTTAACGAGAAAAATGAATAAAACCTCAAATCAAAATTCTATTAAATTAGCTAAGTGTCCCAAAAATAATTTAGTTACAAAATCTCAAAAATCCAGAGTTATAAAAATGTATGATAAAATAAAAGATGAAAAGCCAATAAATAAATTGAACACTTACAAATTTTACGGAAAACAGGTAACAATTTTTAATCTATCTCATGGTCATAGGCGTGTTTCCAGACGGCCGGATTGGGCATTTGCCCCTTCGACGAAATATTTTCACTATGTTAAATAATAACAATTAGTACATAACATGATGAACACAGTATTTTTTTCTTTAAATTTGAAGATAAATTTTGATGTCAGTACCCCAGCCATTAAAGTCTAGAAACGCCTAAGGGGCTATGCTAATGGCATTATGCATTAAGCTTAGCACATTTTATTTCAGTAAACTGACAATTTATTAATATTAAATAATTACTTACCTAACTAATTTATTTGCGTATTCCCTTATAAATTATATTTAAATTAATATATTACTATAACTTATATACCTATTTGTTTCAGTATAGGTATTATGTTTTTTTTTTTACAGAAATCAATAGCACAATATACTTTTTCAAAATTGTTTCTTTTGCGTAAACTAAAATATAAATGCACAAATTCCAAATTACTAAAATCTAAATATCCAACTTGGCAGTATAAAAATTATACTAATAAATCATATTTTTCATCGAAGAATAAACAAAATAGAAAACATTTAATGTTAATGAAGAAAAAAATGAATCAGGAAAATGATAAGTTAATTCGTAATCAACTAAAAGAACCTATTCCATTATTGATTTTCAGTCATAAAGCAATTAATAATGAACTAAATATTAAGAAATATTCGATACCAAATACTGCTGGAAAGTTAAAACAGGATGAAATCGATTTTAAAATGTATGGATATCTGTACTATGTAATTATATATATTAGAAACACTATTATGGTTATGGGTTTAAACCTCCCCCCCTTAACTTTACTTCATGTCTTTATATATGATATATTATGTAATATACTTATTATATAATAATATCATATCTTCTTCACATTTTCGACCCCCTAAAATTTACATTTTCGTTTAACCTCTACACTCTACAGTCTAGAATTAAGATAACCTAACATCTAGGTAATTAATTTAAATTATATATTGATAATTGATTAAATATTAATATATTAAATGAAAAAATTATATTTTATTAACTGCATTTTTATATAAAAATTAGAAATTATGTTAATAATGATTTAAAAATAAGATATGTAAGTAAATAATTGTTTATTTTTAGAGATTGTAATTCTGCTGTCAAAGAAAATTCATTAAAAATTCAAAATAAATCTGGACCAAATGATTTTATAGATACAGGTAAATTAATAAAATTCTTATTAACAAAATTGTAAATAATTTAGTACTTTTTTGTGGTTATTTAGATGATTTTATGGATACTACAGCAATTGAAAATATCATCAAATCACTATTTGAAGATGATTAATTTTATTATAATGTAAAAATAATAAATTTTATATAATATGTATATTTATAACATATTAGAGTAAAATTAAGTCTTCTAGAACTCTAGAAGACCAAATTTTACTGCATTACTAATTTACTAAACTCTAAATTCTAAAAATTTTACTTATTTACAACTAAATGAAACTTGAGGTTTCAACTTAAATAATATATTAAATGCAAACCATTTGTTTATTTGTGTATATAGTAAGCATTTCTTTTTAAGTGTTTACATAAATTGTTTTATCTTAAACCTACTTTGTTTATTTCATATTTTTTTAGTTGTTTAAATGATACAAATTATATGATATACTATAATTATTTTCTATTCTATAAATTTTAAATTTAATGAATAAAATACTTTATAATTTTTTATCAAGTTGTGAGTTAAATTTGTAGTATTTATTAACAGTGTATGTCTTGATCTTTGATTTTAAATGATGTAAACACATTACAAATATAATATTTGATATAATATTTTGCATTAATATTATATCAAATAATAGATATATAGTCGTATAGATACCTATTTTATTAAAATCGATATCTATTATGCAAAGTGTTGAAAATTTTTTTCAAACCGACAATATAATTTTATAAAAAAATATAATATATAATAATAATGTATTTTACTCTACCTAAAATTACACACACAGCTATGTATTTACAATTTACTATTCTTTAATTAGGTACGCGTGTTTAGGTTAGGTATGAACAAGTATAAGATATTATCTTATTATTGAATGGATATTGGTATTATTGTTATTATAGCATTAATTTTATTTTTTTATTATAGATCTATTAGAAAATTAATGACTTTAATACACTTACAGAATTCTTTTAAAATTATTGCTTTCTTTTAATTATTCTATTATTATTAAACATGATTTATCACTGGATTTTGAAATCGAATTAAATATATTTAAATCAAACGAAATTTGATTTTCAAACAAGGTGCGTCATTTGAAGGAGTTAGACTATACTTTTGCCCCCCTATTTTTTCAATATTAATAATTGGCCCACATCACCGAAATAATTGCGCCGGTAGGTGTTCAATATTTAGAAAAAAATTGTTCTTATATTTTGTAAGTTCTTTCTATTGTTTTTTTACACTTTTGTTTATAATATGCTTTCAATTAAAATATATTCCAATTTAAATGTTAATCTTAAATTTATAAATTTAACTTATGATTATACTTAAATATTTTTAAAAAATGTACACGGTAAGTAACAGATTACATTATTTTATTATAATAAAATATGATATAAATACAAAAAAAAAAACTAAAAGAATAAACAATTAAGATGTATCTATAAATATGGAATATAGTTGATACCTACTGTTAATAGTATTCGGGTAGAGAGCGTAAAACTATATTACGCGTGCTCGGACACCACGTACAAATAATTTTGTTCAAATCACTTACTAAATAAAATGGTTCAAATCAAAACGTATACTATAGAATTTTAATATTGCTTGGTTAGCACAATAATGACAATTCAAAATATTATAACAAAATAAATAAATAAAATGTGTAAAATTCACAAAGTAATAATAATAATAATTTTAATTTAAATACAAAATATAAATAAAATTAACAAATATGACGATTACCGTCGGTATATAATCAATAATTTAATAATTTAGCTTTTTGAGCGCAATATTGTATTACAAAATATGGTACTTTGCGCTGATCAATAAAAATAATATTAATTAAAACTCGTAAATTAGCACTTATGGCTCAACACATAATTGATAATAGTAATAAAAATAATAAAATTCAGTAACAAAAATAAAATGGTGACAATAACGTAATAATACAAAAGTATATGAAGACAATTTGCGCCGAGTTTAAATAAGTGGTTTTGACGATTAGCGTCAATATCGAAAATATAAAATGCAATACTTTTAACTATTTGAGCTATTTAAACGTTCCTGACAGGCGCTTAAGGCTGACAATAAAATATAAATACTAAAATATGCGTTTAGCGCAGTATACAAATAATAATAAAAAAGTAGGAATGTTGATTGTGAACGTTCCTCCTTCGTCTCTTCGATCCTTGGAGAAATTAATGGTTTATTATACTCAAGATTTGAATGCAATGATATTGCATTAGAAATACGATTCTGAGTAAAACTCAATATATTACAATATACTATACTACTAATACATTACAAAATTTTACCTCAATTGTATACTGCCTATGTTAATACTCAAAACAATTTTCAAGTCCCTACGATCAAAACTCAATTAGTAGTCACAAAATTAAAAAATTAAAAATAATGGAAACCGTAATTTTGCAGATTTTCCGCCACTTTTTTGGTAGTTTTTCCTCTCCCAAGGAAAAAACTTTTGAGAAGTTCGAAAAATGAGCTAAATAAAGTACCAACTAGACACGATTTGCTACCGAAAGCATACCCTACTTGTAATAATCGAGTCATTATTTTTACCCGAAAAAGTGTTTTCATACATCAAAAAAAAAAAAAAACATCTTTGTAAAACCTATACATTGTTCGCTTCGTTCAGAATCTAAAACTCAATAGAACAAATAAATACAAAAATAAATTCAATCATAATAATACTTATTTAAAAAAGTACAATAATTAAATTAATTAAATACAAATTAACATTGACAATTCACGGCATATTCATATAATATTAATACAATAATTTGGCTATTTGAGCACAAATATTATACTACAAAAAGTGGTAGATACCTTACAGAACACTAAACGATTATACTGATACTTAATAAAAAACTTATACAGTATAAATGTATAATAATATAATATATAAATTCCAATAAATTGTTCAGCGACACAAAAACATGGCTCACACACGACAATAATATTTGAACAACAATATTCCCGCGACGACTCTAATGATTGTCGACGTACATAAAAACAACGATTATAATACAATAATAACTCCGAGCGTCGGCCTTTTCGCGATTATATAATACATAATAATATAATATATAAAAACAACTGATTAAAATTCACGATTTAACAGATTAAATGTGTGTATATGTACGTGCGCGCGCGCGGCCGCGTATTACTATTATTATTATTAAACAAATAGTATGTTAAAATGTATTTTTTCAATTATTTTTCAAGTGTAATTTGTAAATTAACTTTTATATAGTAATTCTAACATAATGAAATTACATAAAAAATGGTCCTTCTAAGAATAAAATTGGCTTGCATTAAATATTTGCCTTCCTATTAAAGAGTTGAAATGTTTCATACAAAGATCTTAATTCTTTCTACATACTTAAAATATTAAAATAAAATACATAAAATCCTTTAGTATCTACATAGATAGTTAAACTTGAACCTAGGTAAGCGAAGCGAGAAATGTATTGGTTTCACAAAGTTTTTTTTTAGTGACACTTTCTCAGGTAGAAATTGATCGGTGACCTTGACGTAATCATGTGATTTTTTACGACTCGTCAACGAATCCCCGTGGCTTTGTTTGTTTCCGAATGTTCGACAATGTAAGCCAGGCATGTCAAACATAGTATTAACTGGGCCAAATATATTAAATAGTTTACTATTCGGGCACATAATAATTTATCGAAAAGAAATATTTTATACAAATTCTTAATTTTATTTATTACGAACACAACAGGTGCAAAACATTTATTAATTATTACTTAGATTACAAAAAAAGAATTAATTAAATAAAATATTAATAAGGTGGGTATTATTATTATTAATTACAAAAAAATTGTAATAACTTTTGTAAGTTTTCAAGCATATAATATTGATAAAGAAATTTTTAAACTTAAACTATTAAATATACGCAATAATATTTATATTATATAGTAATATAACCCAAGTAACACATAGACATTCAAAGTATAATAGTAGAATATTCAGAAAGGATATTTATAATATGCAATGATTATTCTAGGTTATTCTACCATTCCTCTATGAATCTGCATTCATCATCCATATTTGTCAAAATGAGCCGATTATAATTATTCCATGGATATTCTATCTTCTATCTATTAAGAATATTCTTTTATTATGTTAAAATATTTATATAATAACCTTTGAATAATTGCAATTGGTTGTTTGCTTAATAATAAATGAATATTCCTATATATTAATAAACAATTATTCTTTGAGTATCCAAATTACAACCTATGAATAATTATAATTTATTGTTTTTTAATATTAAAAGAATATTCTAGTCAATTATTACAGAACTATTCTATGAACATTAATATTATATATATTTGAATATTAATAAATTATCTGTATAATAATATTACATATTATATATATTTTAAATTCAATTAATGAGAATTTAATCAATGAGTTTATTATTCTTTGTTATAGTTATCAGTATCAATACAAAATAACAATATACTATTGGTTGTTTAAAACACTTTATTTAAAATACAAAATAATTTATAGATTTATAATTAAATTATATAAGTTTAGATCTTTCGCCTGCTTTTGAGAGCCAAATACTTGCAATAGTTTCAATTTCTTTTATAGTTTTTTCTTTATTACTAGCAGATGAATGAATAGCTTCTATAAAAAAAAATAATAATAATTACATTTATATAATACACATATTATATGTATATGTTAATTAGTAAAATAGGATGACAAACAAATAAAAATAGACTATGTTTACATTTAATACATAAATTAAATGCTTACAAATTTCTCAATAAAATCATAAAACATATATTTTCAATTTTGCAACAAAAGATTTATCCAATATAATAGTATATATCAGTGTCCAAATTTTTGGTATTAATAAACATAACATCCCTACTCAACTGACAAATCAAAAAATCGCTAATATTACTATAAATCATAAATTGTTATACATAAATACAATTTTTGTTTTTATTAATATTAATTATTATGAAGTATTTATTTAAGTATAAAAGGAAAAAAATATATAATTGAAGTATTAAATATTATAATAGTATTTAAAAGTTTAACACATATTATAAATATTATGATTTATGATCCATGGAAGTTGTGTAAAGTCCCTTTACAAGTTATATTTAATAATAAAATAAGCACTCCCTTAAAAATTCCTGACTATGTTCTGGTATATTTATACATCTTTGCCATACAAAAAAATATATAAATTAATTATAAATTATTATAACTAAAATATACATATATAGTTTTATAACTTCTCATATGACACTACTAGTATTTTTAAGTAAATTGATCTCGTAACTAAATACAATTTATATTACTGATAATCATTAATTATTTAATACAATATATATATATATATTTTTTTTTCTCATTTATACATTTTTATATTAAGTACAGATTGAAAATTAAAACATTTAGGTTTTATATTAGAAAAATAAATATTTATCTAATAGATAAAAATTATTAAAATTTAAACTTTTAAATTGGAGAAATAAAATACATACTTGTAAGTAATGATGCTAACGTAGTTTTATTAAATGTGCTTTTGTTGTTTTTGTGACCTGTGTAGCTGAATTTTATTGCATATTCATTAGTTATTAGTTTTTTTAATATACGTCTAACAGATTCTTTTAAGTTGGAACCACCAATCAAGGACAACATTTTAACCTAAATTTTAGTGAAATATAATTAACAATTTATTAATAATAATTAGATAAGTATACAAATCAAATTTATTTAATACTTACAGTTTTATCGTATAATAAAACATCATTAGCCAATATATTTTCAATATTCTTCAATGCATCTTCATTCGATATTGGAAACAGTTGATATATTTTTTCAAATTCTTGATTAGTATTATTTGTTGATGGTTGATTATTAAGAATAGTTTGTTTTTCTTGGATGTCATTTAAAATCATCATTATTGTATGAAGATATTCTCCTTGTTCCCTAGATCTGGCATTTAATGTAACTTAATAGGTCTCATTATCTGAGTTTCAATTCCTATTAAAATAAAATAATTTTTATTAAAAATATCAATGTAAATATAGGTACTATAATACATAGATACACATAATGCATGTTTATTTAATAGTCTTATTTTTCTACCTGAATCACCGGTGTTTTGAACAATATCCATTCTCGGCACATCATCTTGCTGTTGATCAACTAAAAAAATATAATTTAAACAATAATGAAATATTTAAAATAAATATTATATTTTAATAACATTATAGGATTATATTTATATTTATATACTAAGAAAATTAGGTAATACATTTCAATATATATAACCTACTTGCTATTATCGGTTCCTGTTCAATAGATAAATTTATGTCTGAAAATAAACCATTTCCATCATTGGAATCATCAATTATGTTTTTTTCTGTTTCTATAGAAGTTGTTTTTGTAATATTTATATCTACAAAGTATTAAAACATATAATATATATTTGAATATTGTAATAAAGAATCTATTTAAATACAAATTAACTTACAACTTGGAAATACTGGTATGTTATCTGAATGTTGTTCTTCATCACTACTTGAATCATTATCTCTACTTTCTTTGTCCATTCTTTTCCGTTTATTTGATACATTAGGAATGCTAATTTGGTCTATTTCTGAAGAACTTTCCGCGAGCACTTTGTCAGCATATTTTGAGGCATCTTTGAAGTTTGAGAACTTACGGTTACATAACATTTTAATAGGATATGTAGACCAGTCACTATTTGGTGTTGAACTATTCTTTATGGCCAGCTGTAATTTGAGTAACCCAAGTTTTGCAGGCCAAAAAAATTTATCAAAATTGATCATCCAACTAATGGGAATAACTTCTATTATATTTGTTTCATTGATAAACTTTACAATATACCATCCAGAAGACATATTTATTTATCTATGATTAATAAAATATAATTATATTCAATTATAAATAAATTTCTATTTAATGAATAATATTAAGTTTATATAAATAGATATTATGTTTATTTATTATTTTGCATAATTAAAATATTATAGTATTATTTTTAGTGTATTTTAAGATTGTATATAATAAATAAATTAAATATTGCAAATTTGGAAGTTGCATGTGTATCGAAGATAACAATATCCGGATTATTTATCCGTATATATAAATCTAATAATACTTATTAAGCGATTACAATTTATTAGATGATAAGACATAAAAGTAACATAATGTATACTGTATAGTTGTGATACGAAATGTACATTGTATATATTTTTTTTTTCATTACCTACCTATTGTTTTAAATTTATTTTTACAATCAGTAATCCATTTACATTAGAAGCAGCGGACCATAAAAAATTAAGCTGTGTGCTGCGAGCCGCGTGTTTGACATGCCTGATGTAGGCCAGTGGCGCCATTTGGGGGGGGGGCTACTCATACATTTGTCGTAGTCTATAATTAGCCAAACCCTAAGTCGGCAGATTTCAATAATAACAACTCCTTAATTGATTACCGCTTACAATAAAATAAAATACTAACCAAAAAAATGATCCCTTCCACTCCTGTTCTTAAAAACAGTCGGAAAATTTATGGGTCTACCCTAGTCTAGTAAAAACTGAAATGACGCCACTGATGTACGCGTATAGTTTTAGGTTTGAATAACGACGGACTCATCAGAAAAAAAACCGATTATTTTTTTTACCTGTAGATTAGCTGTGTCTATACGATTAAGTAAATCTGAATTTTTGGCCGTCTCTATATCCGTTGTTATGTTGTACATAGTGGTGCACAGTGGTCTGAATAGTAAATTTATAGCTTACATGTAATGCACATTTTTTTTGTTTGTAACATATTACCATTATAATGTGTACAATAGTATATTATTTTAACAAATTATGTGAATTTTAATTATTAGGTATTAATTTATATATGTAAGTATATATATATACTTAGGTTAGGTTAGGTAAGGTTAGGTTTAGTATATATATATATATATATATATACTAAATTAGATAATCTATATTATTCCGAATAATCAGATTCAGATATAGTTTTATAACTTTCATTATCATCAGATTCAGATTTAATTGAATCATTTTCATTTTCTGATTCGGATTTATCTAAGTTACATTTATTATCTTCCGATATTAATAGTAGATGTTTTACGTCATCTGAAAATGATTGCAATTTTTGTTTATATACTTTTCTTATAGATGATATTAATGGATCTGATGAAACAAGTAACATGTTCATCAAATCTTCATTAATTTTTACTCTAGATATTTTTCGTGTATGGTGTTCCCTGTAAATTTTATAATTTTTGTTTTGGCATTTTTGAGCTTCTTCAGATAACTGCTCTTTAATATATAATATATTAAATTTGATTATTTTTAATTCAAACATAATAATATTTGTAAAAAAAATAAGTATTGGCAAAAGTACATGGCGGATAACAGATGTACAGATGTACAGATGGAGGTGTGTTGTACTAAGGGTAAAGTTTAACAAATAATTTTGCTGTTTCAATGCCATACGTTTCAAATGCATCTGTATTTATTACATATCCGCTTGCCATAACAGATAAAATTGTATCGAATCGTTTTATTAATTTTATGTTCAAACTAGTAATATCTGCTAATTTGTTTGCATGTTTAAAAAACTTTTTTTTTTATTTATTAACTTTCTGGCGGTGTTTCCATTATTTGTTGTACCATAGCCTAATTTTTTATGATAATAATTTTAATAAAAATATATTTTAAAATAATTGTATTAATTATAATATACCTACCTTGTAATACTATATCTACTAACAATCCCATTTCTGAACGAAATTGGTCTTGCACTTTTTTTTTTTTTTTTTGTTAGCGAACTTTAATTTATTTTTAGGAGACGTCACCTATAATAGGTATATCCATTTATGTTTTTTTTAAATTTAATTAATATCATACAATGCAATATAATATAATGGTTATTACCTGCCAAGTCTTGAAGTTTAAACGGTATGACACATGTAAGTAACAAACATTCAAAAAATCTGATCCAAATCTGAAACCAAATCTATAATTTTCAGATTTAGTACTTAATTTTAACACATAATCAATATCATTAACTTGTTTTGGAGTGCAACCACAGATATAACATGTCTGACTTGAGGTATAAGTAATTGAATTGCATACCTATATAAATTGTAGAATATATTAATTGTTATTATTTTTAAAAATAAATCGAGAATAATATTAGGTAAATAAAATATAATTTACCTTTCCATCAACCATAGAAAATATTAAGTTGTGTTTAACTTTCAAATTTTCACTGTTGTAAATTTCTTCAGTTGCAACTAAGTTTTCTATCTGAATTTCAACTTTTTTTACTACTTCTCGTGTATTTTCAGCGGTTTCTTTTTTACATAAAAATTTAATTGGTCTTCAAACTCTTGTTGAAGATGGTCGAGGATTCTGCCAAATTATAACTTTATCCTCGCCAATTTTGCAACACATTTGTAATGGTACAAAAGAAAACATAAAAAGATCATTATCTGTCAGCGGTTGTGTTGTAGATAAATCAAAATTAATTCTGTACTATGATTGTCTACTATTTCTATCACAACCCCATTTAAAGAATAATTCACAATTTTCTATCCCAATAATATTATTATTTTTAACATTTGGAATTTGAAGAGTACGTTGGAGAGTATGATTTAATAAATCTTGAAGTGGTATTTCAATGCCACATTCAGTAACATTAATATTAAATGGGTAACATTGTTTTTTGGCATTAAGAACTTTGTCATACGACGGATAAATATTAGAATTTCGTATCTTAGAAATAACTCGAATATTAGTATATTGTTTTTTTTGTTAATTGATTATATCTATTATAAAAGAAATAGATTCGTTGGGAGGATAAGGTATAGAAAGAGATTTACTTATAGAACATTTTAATGAATTTCGTATTTTTTTAGCTCGTTTAGGAATCGACGTTAATTGTTTTACAAGTAAAGCAGCACTTCTATTTCCTGATTTACGTAATTTAGAAGTCATAGCGTATATTAATTCTGAAGATGTAAAATTGTTTACTATCAATGTAATTTTTTGTTTTTTTATTATTTCAGAATATAACACAAAATCTTTTTTCGGACTAATTTTGGTGGTTTGAGGAATAAGAGCTGGTAAAATTAGTTCTTTTTTTAACCATTCTGAATTTTTTTTTTGTAAAAATTTTTATTGTTCTGTTACATTGAAGCTATTTTCTATGTAAATGCATAGTAAAAGTTTTAACTAATGTTAAAAATTTATTTTCATAGTCTGAGCTCCATTCATAGCCGTTATAATTAACACGAATTATCTGAATAAATAAATTTCTAAATTCGACACTCAAACACTTCATTGTACCTAATCCATAAAAGAAATTAAATAAATCTTCGTGGGTCAAACTTTTTTTTCGACCGCTACAACAACCAGTTGGAAATTCGATTGTACTAAGTACATAGGCAGATAAAGACAAACGAAAATTACTAAAACGAATTCCTTAATTATTATATTTTATAAGAAAGATAATATATAAATGTAATTTTGTGTAATTTTATAGCTATTATTTGTTGTAATTAATTTATATATATTATATGATTTAAAGTTTAATTTTCTAAATTTTAATTTTTTATTAATTAATTAATTAATTTTAAATTATATATAATATGTTTTAATAGAACTTACCATCTTCTACGCATTCCATTGTATGTAAAAATGTAAACTTAACAATTTTTTTGATTGGCATGTGCTTGCAATCGTAGTTTGAAGTAAAATAAAATAAAATGCACATTGAGAGAAATATTATAGGTACATTTATAAATATTTTCAGGTATAATAAATTTTAATAATATAAATGATAGTTAAATTATCAAATCGATTAAGTAATCGGCATATAGAGGAAATATATTATATTAATATGACATTTAGATAAAATTTTATCAAACTTCATAAACTGAGATATATGTAAGTCAAATTTACTTTTCAGACCACTGTGTGGCGTAGCCAAGGGGGAGGGGGGCTAAAGGAGCTATAGTTCTCCTCCATTGACCATATTTTTCTTATTTTTGAAGTATTAAAATTTAAAAATTTAAGTTATTACTTATCATTAGTGATTAAAGTCTGAAATATTTCATTTAAAATATTTCACTATACGTTGAAATATTTCACAAAATCGTGAAATATTGAATTTTAACACGTTTTAAACACAACTATTTTCAATTAATTACAATAGTACATAATTACAATATTACATTATAATTATCACAATCGAGACGAAATTTCGTAATTTAGAAAATATCGTATGAATAATATAGGAAATATAATAATTACCTACACATGTCATTCTTGAATCATTTATATTGTAATATACCTAAATTTATAATAATCATATTATTTTTCACATTTATCTGTCAATCCAATGTGATTTATTATATTGTTTTTTTGTAAGTTTAATGTGTTTTATTTATTATGTGATACCTATAGTAATATACGTAAAATATTTAAATAGTATATACTAATATACTATATAATATGGGCTTATAAATTATACATGTTATACACATTGTACTATACTATTATAATATATATATACTATATTATTTGATATTCCAGTTGGTATAATATTTAAATTTTACTAAAGTATAAATTTTGTTTTTACTATTACTAAATGTATTAAAAATAGGGATTGAAGTCATGAAATATTAAATTTTATTATTTATAAACACAACTATTTTTAATTAATTACAATATTATTGTACAGTTGTAGCTTGTAGATAACACGTATTTTTCATGCAGCATGGCGCCTTAATAGGTTATAAATTTATTAAATTATTATAATAATTCATAATTATTATCACGAATCACTATGAATCATTATTTAATATACCATTTGTACTATAATAGTCATTATGATTTAGTTTAATGTTTTCAAAGATGTCAATAAGACAAGCTTTAAAACAATTTCAGGTACCAGCAGGCAACAAGTACAATAAGTGACCACTTGAAGGCACGCAAATAAAATAAAATCATTTATTAATAAATAAGATAATCCAACAACTTTAAATAATGACCAGGAACAGTGGTGCAATTAGCCCAAATTTTTGAGGGGCCTTCAGCCCCACAATAATATTTACTAAATGTGACCCATGGGGGTAAAAAATCCCACAAAAAATAAAGGGGAATACTAATCAATAATGGTACATAATAATTCAGTATTATTATATGTATTGAACTTTATAAAATAATCAAAAGATTTTTGAAAAAGTTTTGATAGAATTAGGAATACTTTGAATCAATGTGTCGTTGAGAATGATAAAAAAAAAAAAATTTGTATTTTGTATTTTGTATTAAATTTGAAATTTCAACCTTAGATTTATGATGTTTTACTAGGATTATTGAAAAAGATTTGA
>CM023362.1:14821740-14939773 GCA_013282895.1 Eriosoma lanigerum
TGTGTCAGCTGACACAACACCAGATATCTCACATGAAGATCGTTTAACAGTATGTACACGTTATATCAATAATCAAGGCAAGACCATCGAGCGACTTTTAGAGATTTAAAAGGAACAGATAAGACTGGTTTAGGTATAGCTAAACAAATAATCAATATCTTAGAAAATAACACGTTGAATCCAATGTTAATAACTTTTCAATCATATGACTTTGCTAGCAATATGTCTGGAATATATAATGGAGCTCATATGAAACTTTCAGAATTGACTGGTCATCAAATTCCATTTATACCTTGTCAAGCTCACAGGCTTAATACTTTTTTGGAGCATAGTTGTGATGCAAGTACAATTATTACAAATATGTTGATACTTTAGAAAATCTTTATGTATTTTTTTCTGTAAGTAGTAAGAGGTATGGTTTACTTAATACAAAATTATTAGAAATTGAAAATGCCTTACAGCTAAAAAATTTATCAAAAACATGTTGGACAGCAAGAGCAGAAAGTGTCAAAGCTGTATGGGGATCATTAGAAACTATTATTAAAAGTTTTGATGAAATATGTTCTGATAATGGACATTTTGACAAGAGAACAAGATCCAAAGCACTTGGCCTTCAAAAACAATTACTTTCATTTTATTTTATTGTTTCTATAATTTTTATGAAAAATATTATGTACAAATTAAAATGTCTTACTGAAACTCTTGAAACTAAACATTTATGTATAATTGATGCTATAGCTTTAATTGATAGTACTATGAAAATGATGACTGAGATAAAATCTGATGATCAAGCTATAAATAATTTGATTGACAGCGCTTTATCTTTTGCAACTTTACTTGGAACAAACACAGAAAGTTATTTTAAAACACACCATCGTAGAAGATTATGTCCTAAACGAATTGACTCAAGACCATCAACTGAGGTTGAATTTACCATACATTTATTTTACCGAAGAGAATTTAAGTTAGTTCTTAATACACTGATCACATTATCAAATAGCAACTTAAAACAATGTATTTTTTCTGTTCAGCCATTATTCAAATTATTTTCACAGCCTTTAGATAAATCAAATATTACTTTTAAAAACATAACAAAATCTCTCTCTTTATTTCCACTAGATAGTACAGGCTCTAATCTAAAAGATCTAGGTTTAGTCCAAACTCAACTAGAAATATTATTTAACATGTTGCAAGATGATTCAAAAAATTTTAAATCTTTAATGGAAAAGTCTGAAGAAGTCAAACATATTTTACCATGTGCTAATTTATTATGTCGTTTAGCTTTAACTTCTCCAGTGACTGTTGCCTCCAATGAGAGGATATTCAGCAAATTAAAATTAGTGAAGACATTTCTTAGATCAACAATGAATGATGACCGATTAAATTCATTACTAATATTGGGAATAGAAAAAGATATTGTAGACCAATTGGATATTAACAAATTAACACAACAATGGTCAAATTTAAAAGAACGTAGAATACAAATTTAACTATTAATTTTTTTTCAATTAATTGTTATTTTAATATATATATATATTATGATTTTTTTTTTTTTACTAAGTTAATTTTTAATAAATAAAACTTATTTTATGTTTTATATAAAAAATGGTCATCATGATTATATTGTACATACCTTGTTTTAATAAAATCTTCGATTAAAATTTAGATTTATTATATATTTATATTGTACTGTATATAATATCAATATGATAAATTAAAAATAATATTTTGGTACCTATATTAGGTACTATTTTTTGTTTGCTACCAAAGTGAATAATTACAATTTTTGATTAAAATGTATAAAAGTAAAAAAAAAAACTGTATTAAACAAAAAAAGACCAAATAATTTAATAAATTAACAATAATGTTCAGAATATCAGTCGAGCAAAACAAGACAATTTTTTTTTTCAATTTTATGACTCCATGAGTTGTTAATTAGTTAGTCTACACACACACCCCCCCCCCCCCACAGTTTTTTATTAGGGACAGCCCTGAGCATAAAATTAAATTATAAAATCATTAACTAAATACCTACCTATATTTATTTTTCTACAGTGTGGTGTAGTTTAAATTTGGTTTAGTGCTTATAGATGTGTTTTTAATTATTATTCATTATACCTAAGTACCTAGTACCTACTATCTATCTATAAAAAATTATAAATATGTAGTATTATTCAATAGTTTAATCAAATGCATCGGTAAAAATATTAAATAATGTATATAATTTTAGAGGAAGTCAATAACAGAAATTATAAAACCAATAACAAAATTTTAGGTGCCAATAACTGAAATTTTCGATTATTTTATAATTGATAGTAAATAAAAAAAACTATTAAATATTTATATATAATGATTATTATAAGGTAAGATTGATAACAATTTTTTTAATAATTGAAAATTATAATACAAATTTCAACAATGTTAAAGTCTGAAATATCCTGAAAACAAATATATACTTTTCTAAAGGGTGCCAATAACTGTACACTTTAATATATGAATAAATGGGTATTAAAATAATTGTTATAAATTCATCGAAAAATTATGCTTTTATATAGATAGTTCATTAGTTAAATTAGTTACCTACAGTTTTACAGATAAAACTGTGAAATAGTGGGAAGGTCGATAGTGAACGTTCCTACTTCATCCCTTCGGTCCTTGGATAAATGAATGGTTTATTATACTTAAGATTTGAATGCAATAATATTGCATTAGAAATACGATTCTGAGCGAAACTCAATATATTACAATATACTATAATGATAATTTATTCCAAAATTTTACCACTTGTAAAAATATTTAAAATATTGTTCAAACTATTTTATTTATCTATTTTTAAATTTGGTAAAAAGATATAGTTGTATATGATTGAGCTTAGATAACATTTTCAAACTGATAAACAAAAAATTGCAGGAAATATTAAACATTTTTGAAAAAAATTTCAAATCTCTATACTTAGTCAAAAATCAACTAATCGTTTCCAAAATTTTACAGCACTTGTATTCTACCTATGTTAATACTCAAAAAATTTTCAAGTCCCTATGATCAAAACTCAATTAGTTATCATGAAATTTAAAAAAATTAAATAATAGAAACCATAATTTTGCCAATTTTCCACCATTTTTCAAATGAACAAAATAAAGTACTAACAAGACATGATTATAAAGCATACCCTACTTGTGGTAATCAGACCATTATTTCTACCCAAAAAAATGTTTTCATACATCAGGAAAAAAAACATATCTTTGTAGAAATAATACATTCCTAGCTCGGCTTAGAATCTAAAAAAAACAAAATTATAAACATAACATGTCCATCTAATAACTAATAATAATATTATTTACATTTTAATAATACACATTTAACAATTAAAAACCACACTAGGTTATAATAATAACGACTGAAATAAAATATTAATTTATCAACAATTTAATGTATTAACGCCATCTGTTGAGAATTTAATTTGACACCATCGAAAACCCAGCCAGTGAGCAATCTATAGTATATATATATACTATATGTACTATATATAATCTATAGTATTATATATAGTATATATAATCAATTATATGTATATTGTATATTGTTGTTGAAGATTAAAATTAAACATTTATGTTGCAATATTATATAATATGATTTATGTATGTTGATTTTTAAAATATTTTATTTTATTTTATTTCTGTCCGAATTTTGGTGTTAGAAGCTTTCTCGGCACTAAATTGTCTAATTAATTATTAAAATATTAAATTATATACATTAATTGTATTTATTTTATTTTTCATACAAATGCACAAAAATCCACCCATTAAGGTTTTAGAAAGTAGTTAGCGACATTATATTAAACAGTTGACCACTGGGCTTTGGTGAAATTAATACACCATATAAAATAAAAAGTCTCAAGATATGTAGCAATTGTTATTTATTATTTTAAAAAAAAAAAAAAAAATACATACATACAAATGCTAATAATTGTGAAATAAGAAAAGGGAATACATGTTTAAATAATAAAAAAAAAATTAGACAGCTTGGGAAATAATCAGTTGTGATATATGCTAATATATTAAAATGTATGGCCTTAAAGAATGAAATAAAATTGAGAATAACCCAAGATTCTAAAAACCTGAAATGTTTAAACTCCATTTGTAAGCTTTCATCATATATTTATAAAATAATATTAGATAGATAGAATTATTAAAGAACAATTTATAATACATTATATTATATTAATTATTCTTTATACGCGACTTCTATAAAAAATAAAATTAGCCTATTTGTGAAATTAAGATAAAGTATTACTGAAAATGAATATAAATCTTATTTATTTAAAATCAAAAAATACTTATTGATGTATAAAAGCTGATTTTGGAATATTTGCTTTCAGTGTTATAAAAGATAAATAAGCTTTTGAATAATCCCAACCATTATCTTCTAAGCACCTGTAAAGGAATAATTAAGAATAATTAATTAATATAGTAAATACTAAAACAATTGTATTAACTATACGTAATTAGATATCAATAAAGTAGAATAAAAACTATTAACATTTTTCCATATTTTAAGTTAGATATTAATGTTTTAATCCGAGTCGACCAGGGTTTTCATTTCAATTTTTTTTTTTTTTAATGCACATTTTTATGCAGGTCACAAGATATTTAGATAAATTATTTACTATACGATTGAGTCTCTGTACAATTTAAATTTACATTTATAATAATTAAAATAAAACTAGGTAATAATTAATAACCTACCCACCTTTTGTTTAATATAAAATAATTTGTTTAAAATTAAATGATTTACAACATAAGTGACGCGTTGCACAAACGATCAATAAAAACAGTTCGATAAGTTATGTTATTGCTTCAATAAACAATAAGATAAACATTTT
Source organism: Eriosoma lanigerum (assembly GCA_013282895.1). Taxonomy (NCBI): domain Eukaryota; kingdom Metazoa; phylum Arthropoda; class Insecta; order Hemiptera; family Aphididae; genus Eriosoma; species Eriosoma lanigerum. Next base: position 14,826,623 of record CM023362.1, read on the forward strand.
TACTGAATTTATTAAGTAATAGACTGTTGCATAAACATTCATAGTAACTACCGTCATTTAGTTATAATAATAATAAGAACATTAACACAAAATAAGTTGTTAAATTACTGGTTATTACAATCTTTTAGTAGAAATATATTGATATTATTCAGATTTTCATTTATAATTTGTAAAATTGTCATCCAAGTAATTGAGCAATATTACATTAATATAATAATGTAATCAATGGTGACTCGTGCTAACTTAATGTTAAACCAGTAATGTAAACAGTAGTTTAACTTGAAAAATATGATAAACTAATAAACATTTAGTTCAATAAAGTTATAACATTCTTACGCATAAAAGATTTAAGTACCTAAATCTAATGTTCATAGTCGTCATTAGTAATAAACATAAAGCTTTAAATTAAACAAATGGAGATTAAAATTTGGTTTATTTTATTATTATATGAATTAATAAAATATACACGATGTTATCAATAGATTATAGTTGTTGGGCTCCTTAAAATAGTTATTGAACCAAAATAGTACCTATACTCTATTTAAATTGAGATCGGTACCCGGCGGCGACCGATTTTCATTCGCGACGGTCAGACAGGATCCCCACCATCGATCACATTATCGATGATGGGGTCACCTATGCGTTCGCTGTGCTAGGTGAATGTGTGCGTACGTGTGCATGTATACCACTCGGCGAACACGATAGTGCCGTAGCAAATAATACGCGTCATCATAACACAAAACATTTTTAATTAATTGTATACAAGTCAATACAAAAATAATGCGGCGCTCTCGTCGATGGCGGCGCGTCAGACCAAGCCACAAAATAGAACCACGCCCATTCGCACAACTTGGCCGCAGGGTACCAATCTCATTTTGAATAGAGTATACAATTTATTGAATCGATAAAATTTTTATCAAATCAATAAAAGATATAGATCAGTTATGCAACATAAAAATGTTTTATCAGTTTGATAACCAATTATTGGTCTTGTGTCATAGAGTACTATAGTATTACTCTATGTCTTGTGTGCGACCTGGCTAGATATATTAGGTTAGGTTAGATTTTTCTATATTATCTATTTGAGTATTAGTTTATTTAAATGAAAGTGAATAAATATCAATCTTTTAAGAGCATAATATATAAATATGTTGTTAAATCAATGATGTGTTGAGTTTCATAACCATCAGACGTATATTGTTGATTTGTCTCTTATCTATGTTTTATTTGGTCCGTGCATCTTACTAATGAGTGCATTAGACAGGAACCGATTGATCGTGTTTATCTTTTATCATTTATAATCTGTTTCATAATTACTTATTACCTATTATAAATATATATATCTTCTCTTATTTGTTATTTTGTATTTCTATAAAAAAAATAAAATATGAAAAAATCACCTACGTCGGCATCTATTATTATTAATGGTGGAACTACTGAAAAACTTAACCAACTTATTGGACTGTTTAATGATCTTAAACATTCTCAAAATCAAATTATTAAGTCTGCAAACAAATGTCAAAAATCTATCAAATCTCAAGGCACAAATTTTCATTCTTTAGAAACTAAAATTGACTTGTTAAGCAATAATTTATTAAAAAAAAAAAAAAAAAGAGTTCAACTACTTGAAACAAAACTTTCTACTTCTGAATGTACTCAGCCCTCTTCAATTCAAGAAAGCGTATTTGAAGAGTTCATGGATCGACAGTATAGAGCTCGTAACATTATATTATTTAATGTACCTGAAGTTTCTACATCTACCTCTGATCAACATAATTACAATGACTGCATTGATGAAATGTTTGTTAATTTGAATGTCAATTAAACCTATATCAGCTAACCGCTTGGGAAAGATCTCGAATAAGCCGTGTCCTAGCCGAGTAATTTTACCTTCACTTTCGGATATTTTTCAAATTTTAAAAATTAAACGTAAGCAGAATAATGTAGAAAAATTCAAAAAAATTCGGATTTCATCGGATCAAACACCACAACAACGTAACCAATTTTTTTTAGTAAAAGCTGAATTGAAATCACGTAAAGACGCTGGTGAAACTGACTTGTTCATAAAATTCGTAAAAAATTGTCCGAATATTTCAAAAAACAGTCAGGTAAATCGAAGACTATAACGGAATTATCTATCTACTACCAGAACATTCATGGTATTAATACTAAATTAAATTTGTTTATCCGCAATGTTTCTCTCTGTGATTATGATATTATCGTAATCCTGGCTTTCTAATGATATTACTGATGCTGAACTTGGACTTTGTACACTATATTCTATTTTTCGATGTGACCTCTGTAGTACCCGGGATATCACAATGAAAGGTGGTGGCGTTCTAATAGCAGTCGAAAACCAGTTTTCATGTTATCAAATATTTCTCTTGAATAACTCTGTTGAGCAATTATATGTAAATATTAATTTTAAGTCATTTTCTTTAATTCTTGGTGGGGTTTATAAACCTTCCGCGTCTGATATTAATGTTTATAATATTCATACTAATACTCTTGATCATTCATTAACTAACTATAATAATTGTAAATTTTTAATTTTGGGAGATTACAATCTACCTAAGAAAAATTGGCAGTCTATTAATGGCACCATTGTACCCAACTTAAGTTGTCTTCGATCTAATATCTTAGCTAACTTATCTTATCTAAACCTAATGCAATATAATTTAATTTATAACCGTTCTAGATCACTACTTGATCTTGTTTTCTCTAATACTTATAACGTTAATGTAAAATCTGAAGTATGTCCACTTCTACCACTCGATTCCATATACTACCCAGCTTTGAAAATTGAATTAGCTATTTCTCCTTTAGAATTTTTATCTTACTCTGAACAATTTTACGATTTTATTAGTTGTAACTATGATAGTATCAGATCCAGTATTACTTCGTTAGACTGGAATGGCATATTTAATAATCTTAATATAAATAACGCAGTCAAAGTTTTTTATGATAATATATTTATAATCATTAATAATTTCTTTCCACTAAAAACTATACATTCAAGTAAACACCCTCAATGGTTTAGCAGTACCCTAAAAAAATTAATATATAGCAAAAAAATAGCTCATAAAATTATTTTTCATATGATGCCACTTCCGGTGTGCCTCAAGAGTCTCACTTAGATCCCCTTCTTTTCAATATCTTTGTTAATATTTTTCTTCCTATCAATTCAAACGTTCTACTTTTTGCTGATGATATTAAATTATTTCGTATTATTCGGACTTCAGAAGATTCTAACTTCTTCAGGATGATCTTAATAATTTTAATAATTGGTGCAACTTAAACAAATTACATTTAAATGTGTCCAAATGTAAAGTAATTACTTTCTCCAGAAAACGAACTTTATTATTTCACAAATATTATCCTAATGGTATTGAGTAAGTCCGTGTTGATCATGTCAAAGATTTAGGTGTTAATTTCGATCTCACTCTCTCTTTTCACGAACATTATGTTTACATAAAAAATAAAACTTCCTTTATCCTTTATAAATCCTTATTTAGAAATCCTTTATAGGATTTATAATGCGTAGCTGTAAAGATTTTGATAAACCACTTGTTCTTAAATCACTATACTGTGCATTTGTTCAGCCTGTATTTGATTATAACTCTGTAGTTTAGTCACCTTATACTAATGGTCCTATTAAATCTATTGAATCTATTCAAAATCGTTTTTTGAGAATTCTGTGTAATAAATGTTATATCCTACGTCCTACCCATTCATCTTATCAACTAATACTATTGCAATTTAAGATTGACTCCTTAAAAGATTGAAGGCTTAAATCTGATATAAATTTTATTTTCAAATTAATAAATGGTTTTATTGACTGCCCAACATTATTGTCCAGAATAATATTTTTGATCCCTAGCCATACGACCAGGCACACGGGGATACTTTTTATAAGCAATTCCAGCGAACAGTTCAAAATAATAATCCCCTTTTATAAGATGCATGCAGCTTGTAAACTCTCATAAAACTCTCATGTTAATATTTTTTTTCATAATTTCATTATTTCTTTTAATGTGTATTTAAGTAATTTACTCTAACTTTATTGTACTACACTCATTATTCTATATCATTTACTTGTCTGTAAATTACACAAAATTGTTATTAGACATCACCCGTTTAAACTTATAATAAATAAATATATATATATATAAACAAATACTTAAAACTTCGTATCTTTACACATAAATATGTACATAATTAATGGAATTCAATTTACTTACTTTTTAGCCCATTCACTAACCATTCCAGATTTATTGGAAAATTTCTTTATTATGTCCAATTTATTATCAGAAGTGTTTGTCAGATTGTCCATAGATTGCTGATTTACAGGATTTATTGATTTGCAATTAGCATTAACACTTGATAGTTCAAAATTTGATTGAGATGCTGAATGTTCCATAATAGGATTCGTAATACGATGATTTTCAATGATAGGTATCTGTAGATGAGAATCATTGGATGAAGACTGTTCCTGGCATGATAATACATTCATGTTATCAATATTATTCATATGATTATTGATAACATTTGTTTTTTTAATTTCGAATGATTTTATTGAATTAATATTTTGAAATCGTTTTGATGACTCCTGGAAACAAAAAATATTTGTAATAAAAACAAGATAGATATACAAGGAATTTATTTACAACAAACAACTCGTCGTTGACTACTGTTACAAATAACATATCATTTATTATGCTCCAACTGCTACCTACAGGTATTATACAAAATGTTCTACTAAAATATCGGAAGAGTGATTTGTGGATTGTTTCGTTTAGATCTTCAGCAAAAATGCCATTCAATACAATCTGAACCATATTAATCTTAAAAGAGAAATAAATTGTAATTACGATTTTCACAAAATTGTAATATGACTAGTTTCCTTACGTGCGCTATTGGTACATCAACCTGGAACGAACCAAAGTCATGTATAGTTTTTGGTAACTTATCTATAAAGTTAACTATATTCTCTCTGCCTTTTATATAGTTTCTTCTGTTATTAGTTTGATCATTTTTCAATAGATTTCGACTTATCGACATGTAATGTGTCAAATTATCTTTGGAACTAAAATATAACATAGTTTTTATTACACACATACACAAAGAATTGTGTATAATAAACATATTATTTATATACATACGTGTTGAATAATAAACCACTAGATACAGACAATGTGGCATTTTCGTGGTAAGCTGCAGAAAGCAATTGTCTGGATACTTTGTTGTCATACAGTTTATAATATTGTGTTATGAATGTTTCAACTAACGCTACCAATGAATTTGACCCTTCTGGGAGACTATTACCCATATTAATAGGCATTTTTAACTTGTTGACAATGGTGTTATATCTTGATGGTAAATCTATGTTATCCTTTACAAAAATATAAGAACATTTACCTTTAATAAGATAAAAGATCCTACTAAACAAGTTTGTAAATTTGTGGGAAGTTTATATAAGTTCGAAAATAACAATAGTATAAACTAATAAATGTGGAAAGTTAGTGTATAAAGGCATATTCTAAAAATATAATACAAATTATAAAATAGTATGATTATTTATCGTTCTTAAGTTTTAAATAATTTACCTAAACTTAATGTCGAAGACAATATAAGTAAAGAATGAATAATGTACGTATACAAGATACATAATCACATATATGATACATTTTAAATTTTTGATTTCAAATCTATGAGTAATTTGAACAAATAAAATCGTCAAAAGCCCTTATCAGTCATTAGTCACGTCGCTTTTGCTATTTAATGCGATATGTCAAAAAAATGTCGAATGTAAAAATCGAACAGCAATGCAATTTAAAATTTATTGTTAGATTAAATAAATAGTCGACTAATTTTCTCAATCATTTGCAGTATGCGTTTTTTTTATTAACGTAAATACTTCAAAGAGAACGAGAGGATATGGGAAATGAGGAACGCCCTGGGCTATCGAAATCTGCAGTCCTTGAAAAAAATATAAACGAAATTGTACAGAATGATCGTCGTTAAAGCATCTGTATGATCGGTACAATTTTAAAAATGGATAAAGAAGCAGTTAGTGAAATTGTAAAGATACCTTGAAAATAAGCAAAGTGTATGCTAAAATGGTACCCAAAAACTCCTATTGTTAATTTGTTTCTATGTTTTGAGATAGATAACAATCAGCCTAATTTTTTTGATCGATTAACCACCGTCGATGAAAAATGAATTTTAGATTCTAAGCGAAGCGAGGAATGTAAAGTTTCTACAAAGATATTATTATTTTTTTTTTTTTATATGAAAACATTTTTTCAGATAGAAATCATTGTACGCTTACCACAAGTAGGGTATGCCTTCGGTAGCAAATCGTATCATCTTGGTACTTTATAAATCTTATTTTTCGAATTTCTTAAAAGTTTTTCGCTAGAACCTAAAAAATCGGCAAAATTACGATTTCCATAATTTTTTTTTTTTATTTCGTGATAACTAATTGATTTTTGATCGTAGGAACTTGAAATTTTTTGAGTACTAGCATAGGTAATATACAAGTATGGTAAAATTTTGGAACAGATTAGTTGAGTATTTGGCCCAATATAGATCTATGAACATTTTTACAAAACAATTTAATATTACCTACAATTTTAGGTTTATCGGTTTAAAAATTTTATAGAAGCCTAAAGATATACTACTTAATCTTTGACACCTTACAATTTGTTTCTGTTCTCAAAAATAAAAACAGTTAAAAAGGCATTACTTTCTATCTCTAGAAGAAAACGACAACGCTGTTAATAGTATCACAGAACAGAAGTTCCTGCATTTCTTCACAAAGTGGAATATACGAGTGTAGTGCTGTATATTAAAGCGAGACAAGTATATTGAAGAGGACAAATAATAGTAAAGTTAAATTTTTTAATAAAAAATTTGTATTACAAAAGTTTTTTATAAGACATAACTTGTATATATATTTACACATATCTCGTCCAATTCATGTTGACACCATGCGACCATTACGTATGATCTAATAACGTTACAGAGTGTCAAGATGGACTGGGCAAGTAATACACTGCTTTAAATAAAGTTGAAAAAAATTAATACTGTATACAAATTCAAACATAGATGTAGTATATCTTAAAAACACAAAAAGTGATAAAATAAAAAACACTTACCACCTTATTTATCATAGGAAATATCCGTAATATATTCCTAAAACGATATCAATGTGTGAAGGTAAAGATTATTCAAAATATGGAATTAATTTGAAAATACACTCACCTTTTATAATGTTCGATGTTCTTTTTATGGCATATTGGATTGCCATTTAAGTTAAGTTCTTCAATAGTATAACCCGTAAGACTTTTCAACTCATTCCAATTATTAAACTGAAATAAAAATACAATTTAAAATATTCTTAAGAAATACCTAATAAAACATTACGTTGTTGTTAGACAGATCCAAAATTTTCAATTGAGGAAATAATCTACGTATCCATATGAGCCCTTCACCTAAGTATATTTGATTGTTTCCGAGATTCAGGCTATATAAATCATGATTAGTGTATTGAGCAGCTATGTTGAGTGCTGCCAGTAGAACTGCTGGTCGATTTAATGGTACAAACATCTGTTTTTCAGTAAAAACTAAAATAGTATATAAATTAACATTATATTTGTTTTTAATAAAAGATACATTAACATACCTGAACATTTGTAAAAATATGATAGATTTAAACTCTTTATTTGAGGAGTATATTTGGTTGTCATTGCCTCTAATATTTTTTCTTTTATTTCATTAGATATCGGTGTGCACGATATAAGACTACGTGAAGGATTATATGGAAATGCCTTAATAACTAGCTAAACATAAATAAATATGTATTTATTAAATTTAAATGTAATTAAAGGCTTGCAACTCACTTTTCGATTATTTTTAAATAGTATTTTATAACTACTATTTTGAAGCATTTTAGCGATTTTAAAATCATCGACAAGAAATTGTAATGTGTTGTCAGAGTATTGTTCCTATGATTTAAATGAATATTGTATTAACACAATTTTTTGTACATTTATAAATTAAATATATATGCCATACATTAAATGGATGAATTAAAACAGGCGCTACATAGCTTTGAATACAATTCAATACTTTATCACACTCATTGATACTTGATATCTTTAAAATCGAAAATTGTTATTATTCACATTATAATATATACTAAAAATTAAAACTTACATATATTGAATACCATCCAGAATAACTTTTTTGTAGCCACATTTTGTTTCTAAAATTACCATCATTATATCCACAACGGTTGTGTCTTCTATTGTAAAGTGATCTATTTAATTTCAACAATTAATTTAATGTATTAAATTACAAAAACCCAGGATGATTATGCATTTGTATGTTTTTTTTTTCGCTACATAATAAAATATGCTCAGTAAAATATAAATCTGTTTTATAATAATAAAATAACTTAATCAAATTTTCTCATATGAAAATAAAAAATCTAAATACCAATTGAATATAATTTGAATAGTTTGGATTAGGGCTGTTCGATTATTTCGATTAATTAAAATTTCTATTGATTAAACAGTTTAATCGATTATTTTACATAATTAAAAAAAACGATTAATCGTCTATTAATTGATTAATCGCAATTTTGATTAATTGCTTTCTTCAAATTAATAAGAATAAATCAATAAACTATTTATAATACTTAATATCCACTTTCCATTTAAATGTGAAGTATGTATTCATATTCAATGTATACATTATGCCTTGGTATTTATAGTTCTTAGATTAACATAATATACGATATACCGATTTACCAGTTTAGATTAACAACAGTTTCTATCATTGGTTATTTTCACATTATTCATGTGGATGATTTTATATAGACATTATGATTTATGAGTATTTCGTTATTATAAAATATATTAAAATGTATTTATATTATATTTATAAACAATTCTAATTTAAAAAAATAAAAGGAGAAACAATATTATAATTTAAAATTTGTTTATGACTTATTTAAATTACATGGTTTACTTACTAATTTAATTACAAATTGATTAAATTGTAAACAAATTTTATCAATTAAATTATTAATCGTTTCAATTAATTCATTGATCGATAAATCGGTTAATTGGAATTTCGATTAATCAATTAATCTAATGATTAATCATTTTTCGATTAATGATTTTTTTGATTAAAAAATTTTATTCGATAAAAAATAATCGAATAGCCCTAGTTTGGATAATCAACACTTTCTGATGATTATATAAAACAATGTTTAGCAGCAGGGGTGAAATAATGAAGAAGTCCGCCTGGGCGGGCTGGTGCCGGGTAGTATTAATTCTTTTTACACTAATAATAAAGATTTGTTGTTTTATAATTTTATATAGTACCTATACCCTGTCTACAGAGAGAATGAATACAAACAAACGTATAGTTAGAACTTAACAGTCATATAGCAATATCATCTCCGAAATGACAACCTAAGTCAGGAATTTGGTCATATACTAATGTCATGAACCAATCGAAGGCCGTTTTTAATCAAGCCACTTTCTATATAGAAACTACAGCTCCAAATTATCGCACATACATGTATTAATCTGAAACAATTTAATTCTAAAGCCATAACCAGGACCTCTACATTGATCTAAAATTTCATTTAATTTCCACATATTTAAATTAAACACCAGAAAAGGCTACAGCCTAGGATGGTTTATTTGTCAAAAGCCATGCTACAAAGCAAAGAAAGTCGTGTATAGTGTAGAACTCTAGTCGTAGTATCATTCACTATATATAGTTTTATTGTTTTAATATTATTCCAATATTTACAATTGTAATAGAAGATACAACAATTATTCTGGTTCGATATAATATGATGTTAAAGTATTAATAAAATAATGGCTTTTAACAAAGCTAATATCTGTGGAACGAAAACTTAATTAACCAATAAATTTTCAAAAATAAACGATCACATTGATTGAATTTATCATAAGTACTTAACAGAAAATCTATTAGTCTTGAATTAGATTCAGCTATTTCATTAGCATTAATCATATTTATAACATTCAATGCAGTGAGATTATCAAATAGGGGTTGCTGAAGAGGATTAGTACTATGTAAAGTAATATGATGAATGACGTTAAATAGACGTTACAATTTTTGTAAAAAATTATCTTATATAAATTCAAGTATACCTAGGCAAAATGTGGGTTCAATTAACAAATATTATTTGTTGTATACAACACTGACTAAACAAGATTCAAAAATCGACACCCTGAAATAAAAAATTTTGGGCCGTTCACATTTTATTCTATCTGGACCGAAATATACCCAATCCACCTCGTTCAGCAATCAATAATTATATTCTCCAACAAATTAAACCAACTAGCCAATGATATGCAATACTATTATAATTTATAATGGTATCAACAACATTATAATTATTTGCACACTTTATTTTTAACTTATATAGAATTTAAGGTAATGGTCCAATACGCGATCTACAAATGTTAGTCGATCTACCGATAAGATTGTATTGACCTACGAGTTTCTTTATCACGGTTATTGGCAATATGGACATTTTATACTATTTTTGTTCACTACTACTTTCAATCATTAATACTCGCCTTTATTGACTTCAGCAGTACAGTTCTAGTTTCATTAGAAGTCGTGTGCGTTCGTCGTTTTGTGAGTTCTATTTTGCGTGTGTGAATTTTTATATTTTAATAATTCACAAAATATAAAAATGACAAATACTATTGGTTACCTATATAGGCACATTATAAGAGACGAAGTGACATGTGTTCAATATTTAAAAGACCGAGGGTTATTACTGGCCGATAATCCGATGACATGCATAAAGTTAAAAGACGGTGTTTTATGTAATGGTCAACTTGTGGAATATATAAAAAGTAGTAAAAAACGAAACTCTGATGGATCTATGATAAAGGTTGTAACATTACGATGCACAAAACGAGGTTGCCAGACTTACCAATCGATTCGTAGGGGTAATGACTTTTTTACGTACACGGATCTTAACGGCCGTTGTAATAGTCATCAGCTATTAAGAGAAATAAATAATTCCAATGACGAAAGTTCTGACGGAAATGAAACAGTAAGAACAAATAAAAATTACGGGAGTCGTATGCAAGGTCCATGTTCGGTCATGTTTGGAATTTGTTGGAAACGGCCAGACTTACTACTAGAAAGCCGATATTTTATCGTAGAAAAACGGGACCGAGAAACTCTTATACCAATTATTAAACGAGAAATAAAAACTGGAACGACAATTTATAGCGACCAATGGAGAGCGTACTTAACATTAAATCGCCATGGATATATTCATCAAACCGTTAACCACTCAGAATTTTTTATCGAACCACAAATAGGAGCAAACACTCAACAAATTGAAGGTTTGTGAGAATTGTAAAATCCAAATACAATATAAAAAAAAATGGGGCGTCTCCTTTACTAGATAGACAACTTCAAGAAGAGTGGTGGAGATCGTGTCAAAATCCAAGAAGCATTTTCGATGACTTTTGACCGATATGAAAATGACGTTTCACAATAATTGAATGAAACAATATAGCTATTGACGACACTGAGAAGTGGAATAAAACAGGTTAGTTAAATTTAACTTGTATTTTATATTGGACTGTAAATCAGTGCGTAGATCGCGTATTGGACCGTAAATCAGTTCGTAGATCGCGTATTGGACCGTAAATCAGTGTGTAGGTTGCGTATTGGACCATTACCGAATTTAATTGTAAAATACTCATTATTACTTAACTATACATTTTAATTTTATTATTAATGCATGTTTATCTAAAATATTAACTTAAATTATAATTAGTCATAATTATTATTTTTTTTTATAATGAACGTCAATTTAAAATAAAATATTAATATAGTACAATTATTTGTGCATCTTTAAGTGTATTAACTTATGAGCCCTGATAATATACCGTAGATTAAAATTATTTTTGGATTTTCTTTTTTGTCCATACTGTTTTGATAATAATGCATTATTGAATTGCGGATAATTTAAATTAGTTAAATTCCTCCGGTTCTTAAAATTGCCACTTCCACGAGATTCTCCAAGGCTGTTTTTAAGTATACTGCTTTTATTAAAAGTAATACGTCTGTCGCGTCTAGTGCCATACGTTCGCCCTTGTCTATGTTCATTATCTACGGTTACAGAAAAAAATATTAACAATTTTCATAATTTTAAACATATAAATATACAGGATTCGTGAGGGGGGGGGGCAATAAATTCACAATTTATAATCATTAGTATGATATGTTATATATGTACTTAAAACAATAAATGATACAAATTAATAGAATGTTCCACAATCCTCAAATCTATCAAACTCCAAACAATTATATAAATTATATAAAACAATTATATATTATATAAACTTATTTACTATAAACATAAAACAAATTTACAGCACTTTTTCTTTTATAGAGATAGTAAAGAACAATTTTTAATGTTTGTTATTAAAAAGTATAATATGTACAAAAGTTATTTATATCACGTATCTTATAATTTATAAGTTAAAATAAGTTATAGAATTGATTACTTTTCACTAAACTGTAGTTTAGTTCAGAGTACCAAAAGAATAAATAAAATATTCTGTCCATGATTAATAGGTATGTAAAGAATAAATTACTATATTTTATTAATTCAAGAATTTCTATAATTATATTGATATAATATAAATATTCATAAATATTTAACTATAAAACACATAATCATTACATCTAAATTCGAATTCATTCCATAACTATATTATATCGACATATTGTTACATTTAAAACAACTATTTTAAAATATTTTGTCAAACACCATATACTATCAAATTAATCTAGTATCTAACTGAACACATTTTTTTTTTTTTCATTCATATAACTTGTTACTATAATAATTTACCACATATTAAAATGGTTTTAAAATATCAAACGTAATTATACAATAATCAATTATAATATTTTTCAATGATGCTGACTCTGTCTATATAACGGGGAATATAGCAAAATCACAGCAACGCAGAACATTAATTGTGACATATAGGTTGAACTTAAAGTAAAAACAACTATTAGCAAATTTATAGAAAAGAATATTTAAAAGAAAATGTCATATAAGTTTTGTAAAATACCATCTCGCAAAGAAGTTACAACGTATTAAAAAAATATATAAAATTTAATACATTAGGGACATGTTAATGGGTCACAAGGGACGGGACTTTCAAGATTTGTTTTTCGATTTTAAATGTTATTTTACATTTTTAATATCATTATTAGAGTAAAAATAATAAAGGTTTAATGTCGATAAATTTAATAAATATATTTATAGAATATAAATTACTACCACGGTGCAACCGCGACGTGAAAGTGTGTACCGTACGGCTGTCATTAAATCGAGCGAGCCATACAATGATTACGCGACGTCGCGTCGTAAACATCATCATGATCTATTTTTATTATATTTGCCTTTTATACCGTTTTCGAATATTATTGTACATTATCGAATCAAACCATATTCGTTAGTCATTACCAGGCCCGTACTGGCCCACCGGGCAACCGGGCAGATGCACGATGCGCCCCATAATTAAAATACACAATGCGCCCCTCATAAAAATTACGTCAATATTAAAATTTTCAGAAATTTTATTTTTACTGTAAAAACCACCGACTCTTTTATATCTTAGTCCGTGGTAAAAACTGAAGTTTTAAACCTAGCCACTTCCGTAACAAATTCTCTAAGAAATACGTAGCCGTAATAATTGATAATAATATTACATAATATCATTATGTATTATAACTTTATGAGTTATAATATACGTTACACCGTACAAAATTATACGGGTATGGCCGTATTGGGTATCCATATAATAATATTATTAAATTAGCAATAATATATTATATATGTTTTTTCTGAATATAAATGGTTTTTACTTTTGTTCATTCTTTCCCCGATTAGATGTGACAACGTTTATAATTATAATATATTATAGTATACCTATAATACATTATACTATAATAATATAATATATTATTATTTGTTATTTGATCATTAAATACCGTTTATTATAAAATATTTTCTGATGTACACAGCGTGTTCCTTGAGTACTGAATGACTGGAAAAATATTAACTTATTTATATAATTTTTTGAATTTATGTTCAACTATCAATTTACTTACGATTATATCTGCTAACGAAGTGACACACTGACACTGACGCAGTCACGCAGATAATACTGGCGGAGTTGAAAGTTTATAAAAATTACAAGTGTACCCTGAACGACGACTTGTCGAAATCCAAAGAAACATCCAATATTGAGGTTTGTAATTTGATATTTTATTATTTAAGTATTTTTTGCAGGTCTTGAAATCGATATCAAAATCGTTATTAAATATCGATAAAAATCGAATACAAATCTTATAAAAAATTTAAATTTAAATCGAAAATTTTTATTAATAATATTCAATATTTAAATTGTAATCGAAAAAAAATTGAATCGATAACATATCAAAATCATAATAATTTTATACTTTTAGATTCTGAGCGAAGCGAGGAATGTATATTGTTTCTACAAAGATGTTTTTTAAAATTTTTTTATGTATGAAAACATTTTTTGGGTAGAAATAATGATCCGATTACTACAAATAGGGTATGCCTTCAATAGCAAATCGTATCATCTTGGTACTTTATTAAGCTCATTTTTTGAATTTTGCAAAAGTTTTTGCTTGAGAAGCGGAAAAACGGCAAAATTATATGGTTTCCGTTATTTTTTATTTTTTATTATTAATTGAGTTTTGATCGTAAGGACAATTTTTTTTTTTTTTGAGTATTTGCATAGGAGGAAATATTTACGTTTAGGTAAATTTTGGAACGGATTGGTTGAAAGAATGTTTAATATTACCTGCAATTTTTGGTTTAAGAGTATGAAATTTTTATAGATACTCATATACTAATTACTATTTAACCTATTTAGAAAATATTTTGTAAATCATGATTATTGATCGTAGGGATATGATATGTAATTTACACTCGTGGTAAATTTTGGAATGGATTGTCAGTATAATATATTGAAATTTGCTCAAAATTGTATTTTCTAAATGCAATATTATTACATTCAAATCTTAATAATTATAATAAGCCACTAATTTCTCCGAGGACTGAAGAAACGAAGGAGGAACGTTTACAATCGACCTTCCCATTTTTTTTCACCTATACAGATTTTAAATTGAAAAATAAATCAATATACAGTTCGACATATTTCTAATTTTCTTAAATATTATTCAAATTATAAATAAACCACTACAATAGATTATTTTTCAAACAAATTGTAAACACATACCTACTATATATATACTATTTTATGCACTATTATAAAACATAAATACCTTGAATGTTAAAATATATATGTTAACGTATGTTTATTTGAGTTAAATTAAAAATTTATAATATTAATGAGTTGGTATTTGTTTATTTATTTGTTTTTAGTACGCAACAGCCAACAACATTAAGATTTTTTAACCTGTAATCTAATGGATTTTAAACTATAGCATATATATAGCATAATATTAGCATATAATAACAAAAATTAAGACACCCTAAAATATTTTTGCAACCACCCCTTAAGAACTGCCAGTACGGGCCTGGTCATTACCTCCAAAACTTGATGATCTAATGCTACTCAATAGCGTACTTAGGATTTGTCAAGAAGGGGATGTCAATATTTTATTAACCAAGACAAATACCCCTCCCCCCCATTCTCTCACCAACAATGCGTGTTAGGTTAACAATTTCAATATTCTAATTTTCTTTAATTACGTATTCTTATAGGAAGTTATACAAAATAATTTATTTTATATCAGTTTTCGAAAAATATCACTAGAAAAATAAGTCAAGGGAGGAGATCTATCCTACATATCGCCTACCCCATCGTAAATACGCCACGATACTGCTTTATTTCGTATATTCATTATACTCTATAAAATAGTTAATAGTATTTCATATTTGGTAATATGAATTATTACCCCAGAACATTTTATCGACTTATCGTTTACAATATTGTAATATCAAGAGTTATTTATTTTAAATTGGTTTATATTATTTATATTAATTTAAATACGATTCGTGGAATTTTATAACCACGATAACAGCAAATAGCTGCAAATAGAGCTAGAAACAGTGATACAATAATAGTATAATAGTATTATATATTTGTGAAGCTAGATTAATTATTATATAATATATTCTGTCTTTATTACCTATGAACATTATTATTTATTACTCTGCCTCTGTGGTGATAATAATTAATTGATTATTTGTTTCCTTACCTCGATATTTAAAAACTTTCAAAATATAAAAAATAAATATAATCAATTACAGTAGCATAACTAGAGGTTTTTTAAGGATCCAAAACTCTCCCTTCTCCCTTTGCTTTTTTTAATTTTAATAATAAGCTAATAATATTTTAGTTATTACTTTTCTACATGAAATAAATAATGGAAAATTATTTATTAAAGATTATTTTTATTTATAAAAAAATATAATATAATATTATAATTGTATATGTATATGTATAACCATTGAACATAAATAGGTACTATAGATTATTCACTGGCCGATTTATTGGTTTATTAGTAGCACGATAAATTTAGGATTTAGAGAATTTAAAGACTTAATAAATACCTACATTAAATCCACTTATAACAGAAATATCAACTATTGCAATATCATCATCCGAATGTGAAAGATCATTTAATTCTATGAACAACATCATAACGCCTAAAAGAAATGCTCTAACATCTGAACATATAGCATCATTAATGTTTATTAGTTGTGTTGGACCTCCTACACAATTTAAACCAGATGAGTATGTAAAGAACTGGATTAAACTAGATAAAAGAAGTGCAAAAGAAACAAGATGTCCAAAACGAGACAAACTAGACACTGATCATACATATAAAAATTTATGGACACATTTAAGTTTATAATATATTAATATTCCTACATAATACGTATTTGTTTTTAATTTTCAAATAAAAAGCAATGTTTATTTATTTTTGATAATGTAAGATATGGTGATAGTTGGGCAAAGCCCCCATGGGTTTAGTTGAATTCAATCATTGCAAGGGATGCTATTTTTCTTTAAGTCTCATAGTCCCCTTTCTTTTATTTTTCCAATTTACATTCCAAACATTGCATGTTATAAATATAAATCTTCTACTTCTTTTTCTCATATATCTCTTCTACACACCTAACTTGATGAGATCAGTCATTATAGCCCTACACCTTTATACATCTTGATATCTTACCTCTTATCCATTCACACTAGCTACTTCAACTAACCACCTCTTCTTCGACCTTCCTATCCCCTCTTACATTCCATCTACATTAATTTCAATAACAACTCTTATTACCTCTGAATCATCTCTTTTCATAACATGCCCAAATTATCTCAATCTATTCTCTCTCATTTTCCCCACAATTGATGCAACTCATACATTTCACCTTATATATTCATTTCTTATTCTATCTACGCTAGTCACTCCATAAATCCATCTAAGCATTCTCATTTCAGCTACAATTCATCTACTGTTTGGTTATTTTATTTACTGTCTAAGACTCCTATCCATACAACATTGCGGACCTCACTACTGCCTTATAATACCAACTTTTCTATCCTAGCGGCATCTTCTTGTCACACAAAACACCCGACACTCCACTATTCAATCTTATTATTCACTTCTTCTAAACTGTTTTCAACTAGTATTACATAATCTTCAAATATCATGAACTATAGCACATAATCTATTACCCCAAAGGGAAGGGCTCAACCTTAATGTGTACCAACTCTTAAACTAAAGTCTTCCTCCATGCCTCCATACACACTCATTACCTCTTCATATATATATATATATCAATACCACAAATAATAATTAACTAGGTATTTAATTTTGTGTAAGCAATTACTACTTTATAATATTATCAACTATAATATTTTTTCCATAAAACAAAAACATAAAATATTATACAATTATAATTAGATTTTGAACAAATATTGTAATCGAATTTATAATAAATATGCTACATATTACTTATATTAGGTTATTTTGAATATAATACTGTAATAAAATTTGTATTTTATACAAACTTGTTTATATTTGATAACAACATTTTAATATAGTTTTATGCTATACTCGTATTAATTAATATCAAATATTTTTCATATGAATATAATTAAATATTTTTTTGAAATAAATTGATTTTGCAACTTATTATAAATATACAATTTTTTCTGTTTTTATGATATTGAAAATAGCTTTAAATATACCAAGTGCCACTACCTCTAAATACTATTAGATAGTAACTACCTAGTATTTAAAAATATTTTAACAATTACATTCATAATTCCTAGTTGCAATCATAGGCATGTGCACAGTGCAAGCTAGTTTTTTTCTAAATATAGTTTTAAAAAAATGATAATATTATTTTATATAATGAATAATATGTAAACATTGAGTGCACGATAACTTTGGGTTGTTACTGTTTAATTAGGGATTGATATTTAAAATGCTAAAAATATTTGTCACTATTTCTGTGACTAGTTGTTCTTATGAAAAGGCATTTTCAAAATTAAACTTAATAAAAACCAAATCACGTAGTACAATGCATCAAGATCGACTAGATGGACTAATCACTATGTCAATTGAAAAGAAATTGGCATATAATATTAACATTGACGACATAATAGAACAATTTTAAATATTTAATCCTTCCAAGAAATGTATTGTTTTTACAAAGATTTTTTTTTTTATGTATAAAAACATTTTGTCGAGTAGAAATAATTGTCACAAGTAGGGTATGCTTTCGGTAGCAAATCGTATCATCTAGGTACATTATAAAGCTCATTTTTCGAATTTCTCAAAAGTTTTTCCCTAGGAGAAGAAAACTACCAAAAATCGGCAAAATTACGATTTTCGTCATTTTTAATTTTTTATTTCGTGATAACTAATTGGGTTTTGATCGTAGGGTCTTCAAAATTTTTTTGAATACTAACATTTGTAATATACAAGTGTGGTAAAATTTTAGAACAGATTAGTTAATATTTGGCTAAATATAGAGCTATGAAGTTTTTTCAAAAAAAAATTAATATTACCTACAATTTTGGGTTTATCGATTTGAAAATTGTATAGACATTATAATACACTACTTAATATTTTTACAAAGTATTTTGAAAATCGTGACTGACAATATTTTTTACAGGCTTTTTATTATTTTTTTTTCTGACGTATGAAAACTTTTTTTTGAGTAGAAATAATGGTCCGATTACCAGAATTAGGGTACTCTTTTCGTACCAAATTTCAACTAGTTGGTACTTTATTTAACTCATTTTTTTGAATTTTCCAAAAGTTTTTCTTTGAGAAGCGGAAAATCGAATATATATTATATATAATATATAAAATTAAAATACTTCCATCACTAATCGTAATTGAACTAACTATAATAACCAAAATAATATTTAATTATATAATATATACATTAGTACATTCTAAACCCCCCTGCCAGCAAGGTTAGCAATACTTGCGCACGCCTATGGTTACAATACGTTATTATGTATAACATGCATACCTAACTATTACACATTATATAATACAATGTACAACACATGTAACTTAACTTATTCTTATGAAAAAAATGTTTAAAAAACCTAAATACATAATTAATACAATAATGAGTTTTTAATGTCCGTCTGTTCCCCATATTTTAGAATATAGTATCCATATAACACATAACACTAAATTAGGAAAATACCTATCTACTACCTACTATAATTTTAATTCCACGACTCCACATCGAATTATTCCTATCAACCGGACGCAAAAAAATGTATGTAATACTTACGCGGGTTCACGTAGTTGGTGTTGTTTGCGAAGTTGTTACGCTTTCGAAATCGATGACCCGTGTTCGCCATGGTACAATATGTTTATTATAATTAATAATTATGTAGACAAAGTTCTTATGTACACGTCGAGAAAACAACAAAAGAACGAATCTAATTAACAAAATTTTAAATAACATAACCACAAGGACACAAACGCACAACTGTGCCTGTGTCAAAAACTCAAAGCACGGCTTAAAATATACAGGTTAGCTATCGACATTAGTCAGAGCGGTCAGAAAGCGCTACGTTTGATTAGTTCATATTTTAACCACACGCGCAGAACGCTAGTAGTTTGTAAGGTTCTTTATAATCACTAATTTTATACTATTAAAATATTTAATTTATGTAGGTAATAAAAAATTAATTATTTTAACAAACAATACGATTTTAGAGTATACATAACAGATATACATCCTCTCTTTTTCCTTCCTAATAATTTTCATAGTACCCGTTCGCGCCAATCCGCGCCGATTATACAATATTAATATTAATATTATTACCAATTAAAATTTTAATCATTGGTTTCATATATTATTATCAAACCATATGTTTATCTTTTATTTTTGTAAACGGGCAACGTCCGTCTCTTGGTAAACCACTACCTAGGTGGCGCAACGGCGTCCACCGGTAACTGACTCAGCAATTGGAAGGAGAAACAGGTGGGGCGGCGTACGAAACCGGTGTTTGTGAACGCGTGGAAAAACGACAACTTGCCTGTCGACCGACATAACTTGCAGACGTCGAAAATCAGTGTTTTTTGCCAATCGGTCCTGAATTACAACACCCATTGCCATCTTAGTAAAATATTTTTATTTTTTTTGTTTCTTTCCTCTTTTGACATTATTGAGGTGAAACCAGCAGTTGACATTTTATAAAACCAGTGTGTTTTGTATCTTTTTCGACCACACAATAAACACGAAAATAATTAATAATTCAACGAATCTTCTTTTTTTTTTGTGTGTTTTTCTCTTTACTTTATCTCTCGTGCACTATAATACCGCGGTTCGGCCATACCTAGCCAGTGCCGTGACAAAATTTTTTTCTTTTTTTTTTGTATAATAATTTTTTTTTTTAGAAAAAAAAAAACACGTATCGGCTACGACAGATGGCCGCAGACTTTTTGTCTGCGCGCTCGCGCACCGGTTCAACTTGCCGCTCCACCTGCTCCTCCTTCCCATTGCTAAGTCGTAGTTACCGATAGACGCCGTTACGCCACCTAGGTGGTGATTTACCAAGAAAATAGACCGCGTTGGATATATCGCTTACACCCGTGTGCTCGAGATAACCACGTCAGCCTTTACCTGTTGTTAAATAACCATAGATATATATATATATATGTTTTTCGTCGTTCGCTATTACATTTACAGCAACTCGCATCTTTTTTACATCGTTATATTATTCTTATTTTCATCGTTCGGCTTATGCCAATTTATATTTATTTTAGCTTTAATTATTGTAATTCAAATTCAAATATAATTAAGGTGTGACTTAACACAAATAACTGGCTCGTTTTTATTTACGTGGTTCTTCTATTACGGCCTCTGTCCGTCAACTCGGAGACCCACAATAGCCCCGAGATTTTCATCTCGAAAATCCACCGCCATTCTAATTGTGTACGTCGTTTAATAACAAGGGGAGTTTTATTTTACAATGCCTGAATGAACCCACGTCGGCCATCGCAGCGTAAATCCGCCGGCAATCCAGGTCGTCCAGAGTACGCGCCAATGGCGTATTTATAGGAGAGTTGAATAGGTTTAAATCCTCCCATGACCAAAAAAAAAAACCAAATTGCTATTAATAATATTATTTTGCCACCTGTTTTAAATTTTTCATTATAATATATACAGATACAGAACATGTTTATTTTCATTGTTTTGTAATTAATTTTCATATAATCCAGCATACTGCCCTCCTAACAAAATCATCTCTTCGATATTCTTTGAGGAATTCTTAAACTTCCTTAGTAATAACTTTATCGTAGGTGGCGACTTTAATGTCAAACACACTCAATGGGGATGTCACTTAAACTCACCAAGAGGTAACTCTCTTTGACAAGTTATAACTGCCAAAAATTACTCAATAATCTCCTTACAAAACCCCACTTATTGGCTAACATTACCATGTAAGCGACCAGACATCCTCGTTCATCCTCCTTGACACATTCGTCACTAAAATACCGAATCGATTGAATACCAACACAGACAACCTATTTAATTCCCACTCAGACCATTTGCCAGTACTTTTCACCCTCAACACCTCTCCTCCTAAAAGATTAATGAATCCATCACTAATCAATTGAATAGTTAACTGCGAAAATTCCAATGAACACTATCCAACAAAATTAATCTAAACATTAGTTTAAAATCCCTAAACAAACTCGATGAATCAGTTCAACATTTAACTTCATCAATACAGAACGCAGCAATCCAAAAGCTCATAATTGCAATCAAAATAATTAATTGTAATTAATTATTTAATAAAAATAATTATTGTTCAAAATCATCATGCCAGAGCAACCTGGCAGAGAAAAAAATACCCTACCGATGAAACGATGTATAATAACTTATGTACACTACTTAAAAGAAAAATGTCAAAACAATGTTCAGAAAATTTCACCAAACAAACTAGCCTCCTATCCGAAAAAGATGGCTCTTTGTGAAAAACCACTAAAAAAATCTTAAAAATTAAAACATTGACATTTCCAATTGAAAAATCTGACGACAGCCTGACCATAAACGATGAAGAGAAAACTGAAGCCTACAGACAACACCTCTTCGAAGTTTTGAACCTAAATGACCCCACCGTTCCATCTATAGAAAATAAAATACACGATTTCCTAGATAAACCACTACCAATTCTTCACAACACTTCTGCCCAAGCCATTTGCTCTAAACTATGTAAAATAATACATACATAAATTTCCATTAAGTAAATCTCCAGGACATAATTTAATAACTGCAAAAATAACCCGCAAACTTCACGATAAAGCCATAATAAACATCACTCATATCTTTAACGCTATCCTTCGAATCTCATACTTCCAAATTCAATGGAAACTTGCCACAATTATTCTTTTCCCTAACCCAAACAAACCCATAAATAACCTCTACTCATACAGGCCTATTAACCTGCTACCTTTCTTGTAGGACCTAAATACCTAATAAATCCTTAAAAGAAATTTCACTTACTCTTTGTAACTATAGCTATATACATTATTTTACACAAATAGGTTAGGAGCAAAGTGACTTGAAACTCCTAAAACAGTTAATTGGTTTTTCTATCTCATACCACTTAAAATGTAAAAAACCATCAGCTGTCAAAATATAATAAAATTAAAATTATAATGGTCAATAAGAATATCATATTGGTGTTATTTATTAATTCAGCCCCCTGCCATTTGAAATTATAATTATAATATGATTGTAATTAAAATGTTGTAATATAATAATAATAATTATGATTTTAATGTACCTATTCATTAATTTATACTTATACTATATTTATACTATATTAAATATTATTACATTTGAGTACCTAATTAATACATTTTTTAAAAAAAATTGTTAAATCTATTTCAAAAAGCTTTTTTTCCTTGCTTTTTGATTTGCAAAAATATCAATTATGTGATTAATATTTAATTCATTGGTACGTGCTCTTTCAATGTTTAAAATGCTTATATTTGTGAGACGTTCTTGAGTGATTGAATTTCGTAAATAATTTTTTATTAAGTTTAGTTTGGAAAAAGAGCGTTCTACCGATGCAACAGTTACAGGTAGAGACAAAAAAATTATGCAGGCAGTAAGTATTTCACTAAAAAGTGATGAAATATCATTTTCTATTATGTAGAAAGCCAATTCTTTTATTGTTTTCATTTTAGTTTTTCCTAGAAAATCTCTTAATGATAAAACTTACCTGGTCAAATCAGAAGTAACATCAGTATTATAAAATGAAATGAAATTATAACAAGACATTAATTATTTTCTCTTCACTGTGTATATTAGTTATATTAGTTAATGATTTTAAAACTTGAATATAATTCACTTTAAGTGCATATACAGCAGTACGCCTTGCTTCCCAACGGGTGTTACAAACTTTTTTTAAAACTTTGTTTCTTATATTTGAAGCGACTTCATCAACAAATGCTAAAGAAGCCTATCTTGGAGCACTTTTACTAAAAAACAAAAATATGGTTGGATTACATCAAAAAAATTTGACAATTTGAATGAGCTTTTTGCGACATCTGAAATTACTAAATTCAGGTTATGAGCAGTGCAACGGTCATATGAAGCATTTGGAACTATATCGGATATGCGTTTTTGAACACCAGAGAACACACCACTCATAACTGCAGCACCATCATAGCCTTGTCCTCGTCATTTTTTTATGTCTAGATTACATTTGTTTAATACATCATAAATTAAATTTACATGGTTTTCAGCACCATGTTTTGTCAATTTATAAAATCCCAAAAAACGATTCTTTGATATCTAATGTATGTTCATCATAATTGACTACAACATATCTAAAAATAAAACTTACTTGATCAATTTTTGTTATATCTTGTGTGCTGTCCATAATAATTGTGAAACACTGAGCATTTCTTATTTCTTCGCACAAAATCTTCAGTGTTTCTGAAGCTAACAATTCAATGACCTCATTCTGAATTTTCCAACTTAAGTATTTCACTTTAAATTCTTCAGTATACAAAAGTTTACTTAACACAGGATCAAATTATGCTAAAAGCTTCACTGTACGTAAAAAGTTACCTTCTGAATTATTACTCATTTTACCTTCATTTCCTCTTAGAGCTGTATTACCTGCAGTGAGGAATAATATAATTTGAATAAGTCTTTTTAAAACGTCTCTCCAGAATTGAGCTTCTGCATGTGTTTGCTGTTCTAATTTTTTATCAATAGTATTATTCTTTGCCCACAGTAATCTTAATTTCATTGCATCTATATGTTGTTTAGATACTTCGTGTTTTATAATTTTTTGTGTTAAATGTTGCCAATCATCTATGCCATTAATCCAGTTAGTCTTAAACATAATGTCTCTTCTATCAGCAAACAACCAACAAGTTTCACAATAAGCTTTTTGTAAAACAACAGAATAACATAGCCACATTCGAGGTATTTTACTTCCCATTTTTGTTAATGAATAATAAAAGTCACTAGAAAAACGTCGTGGATTACTTTTTCCAAATTCTACAAATTAGGTTAGGTTTAGTTTTAATAAATTGATTCATTAAAATCAAGAAATGTAAAAAAAATAATTAAATTTAAAAAAAACCCTTAATCTATTTGATCATTTATATACAATATAAGATTTAACTTTTAACACTGTTACTATAATTTTTAAATATTTTTGCTAATTTAAAAATACAAAATTCCTCAAATTAAAGTATTTTAGAAAATTGTTTAAACATTATTTTATTCTTCAAATAAATAAATAATATAATATTTAATAAATATAAATAAGCAATATACCATCATCCACTTCATTTGACAAAATGTCATTGCAATCCACATCCACTGCTAATCCTTCATGTTTTAATAAAGTGCTGACTTTAAGCTCCTACACCAAAATATACCAATATTAATATTTTATCTACATAACATCAAAATATGTTTATGTAAACAAATTACAAGGACAAAATTATTGTTTATTCATTAATTTTTGTTTTTTTGTAAATAAACTAGTTAAATAATAGTTACGTAAAATGATTATACAATTATGTTTGATCATTTTTTAATTCACTAGTTAAATTATAGTTATATACTTACTTCAACATCATCATTAATTTTTACAAATGACCATAGCTTTTTTTGCTTTGGATTAGTTCCAGCTTTTTCAAGTAACTCTTTTTCCTTTAATCGTCGTTTTTCAGCGCCACTTTTAGCTTTAGAGCTCATTTATGGTAATTTTTTTTAAATGATTATATAAAAACACATTAATCGACAGTAAATACAATTAAATAGTAGTAAATGTTAATTGTAACAGTATTCGCAGCGTGCCAGTGTAGCTACAACAATATACTATAACAGTACAACGGGTTGTGAAATGTGAATAATGAATATTGTGATTATATTATGAGTCTATTGTAAATTGGGAAATATCATTAATGTTTTGTATAAAACTATTAATATGAAAATATATTTCGTGTACCATCACTTTTTGTGCATATTGTATTGTTGTTATAAATGTCACTATAAATAGTATACTTATATGAGACGTATTGTGGAGTGTATTGGTGACGCTGGTGGTGCGGTGCGATAAACTATTAGACATACTAATACTCTTACTATAAAAAATCCTTTTATTTTTAGATAATATATAAATAATTTAATTTCTAAATACACAGAATTGTTATTATTAGCATTATTGAATAATAATATTCCTATAGTCTAAAAATGTTTCATTCTGATGAGACATAATAATAAGTTGTAAGTTTGTAATCATAATAATATTTAGAAAAAATGTTTCGGCCACGGGCATATTAATATGAATTAATTTGGGGTCCGGGGCCCAGGGGTTTCTTGCACCCCTAGCACCCCCAGTAGTTGCGGCACTGTATTTATATCAGTCTACAAAGATCGAAATAAATTTCTAACAAAATCATTAAATAGTCTAAATATAAGACAGTCTACGAAGAAACTACTCGAGTGATATGGATTCAGATATAAACAAAATAAATGATCGGATATAATTAATGATGCTTTTTTTACTGAGCATAAACTACCTTGTAACTTCACATACAAGTGAAACAAAGTATCTATTGATAAAACCCATAGTAAATTTTTCGTCACTTTTAATGCTAAATGTAAAGATTGTAACAGTAAATTATTTGGATGGAATAGCATTGAACCTAATGTTGGAATCCACTTTATATAAATACTAGAATTAAGGATACTAGAGGAAGTGAATTAGAGCATATTAGTAAAAGACCACTGAAAGGAGAAAAGCGGAATGTCATTGGAAAATAACTTTTAAAAGATCTGGCAAGTAATTAGAGACAGGAAAATGTCGCTGATATGGAATTTGGTCGTATTTCCTCACCAAATTAATATAATATTTCAGTACTCTGTAAAATTAAACACTAATATAAAGATAATATATTAAATATCACAGAAAATGTCCATTCAAGTCTTTAATTGAATTAAAACATAATTCCCAATTTTCTGGTTCAATACATTACATTGGAATTGATCCTTTATTTGTGCATTATTGGAGCACCTATCAATTAGTTATTTATAAAGATTTATGTAAATTATATTCAAAAATTTCAATTTATGCTACTGGTGGATTAATAAAAAAATTAACCGTTCTTCGACTAATTTGTTATCATGTCATATTTTATTATATGAAGCAGTAATAAGTACTAAATATGGTTTATAACAGTCTCATAAATTATACCTGAAAAACTAGACAGTGTTACAAAATTTTTCTGGCTTAGTCAGTGGCTTAAATCTGGAATTAAACCACCAAATGAAGCTGTCAGTAATTTTTCATAAGCTTTATTAGGTGCCATTCTAGGGAATTTTGTAATAGGAACAGTCTCCATTCATATTTAAATATTTGTTTTAATGTATTAATAGACTAAGAAAGAAAATTACCACATTACTTTATACGTATTGACGTCGGTCATATTATGAAAATATTTTGTCGTTTAAAACCTTTAACTGGAGTTAAAAAACAAACTTCTTAAAATCTTTTATGTTAGAGGTCTATGTCTCTTATTAATGTTTAGTGAAATTAACGAGTTTGAAAGTATATTATTATCTTTATTAATTATAATGATGAGTGAAAAAGATAGTTGGTTAATTGATAGGAGAGTATCTCCAACAGAATCTAGTCGAAATTGGATTCAATGAAAGGTATTATGTGTGTTTCAGAAAACAAAGACCAAGAAGACGTGGATTTTAATAATAATGAACTAGATGCTGATTATGAGAATATTCCGAATTGTATTGCTGATTTTTTAAGAAGAATTGAGAAGATATGTTGTGAAAATTCCAAAATGGAGGGAGATAGTATTTCCTCTTACTACCTTCTTTGCCTGGTAAAAGATGTAATACGGCTATGTGAATATTTTCTTTTGTGGACTGGAATTTTGGTATCAAAGTTTAAATCTCTATTTACAGTTGCATCTTCAGCATCAGTCAGAGTCATATTTAGCAATTTTAAAGGGGGGGTTCAGATTTTTTTTAGAATTTTTTATGATGCCGAACCCCTCACCCCCTCACCGTTTGATAATATAAAAAAATTAATTTCAAAAAATGAAAATTAACATGTTCTGTATCTGTATATACTATAATGAAAAATCTAAAACAAGTGGCAAAATAATATTATTAATAGCAAATTTCGTTTTTTTTTAATTGTCATGGGGAGGGGGAGTTTAAACCCGTTCAACCACCCCCATAAATACGCCTCTAGCATCAGTTGAGAGTGATTTTGGGGAATTAAAACACAAAATTCTTCGTTTTGATGGTAAACCTATGAATGCCAATAGATTTGTTTCAATAAATTTTATATCTATTAATAACAATAGTAAGCTTTTTAGAACTTTTCAGTTAAGAAACCAATTACCTAAAATTAATAATGTTACTATATCAGTATATGTATTATCAAAAAAAAATTCGAAAATTCATTTTGATGATGTTGAAATTAATTTTATTACAAATAATATTGAGCTAGATAAACAAAATAATAATTTTTCTTTTTTAAGTTCAACTCGAATACAAATTCTGATGAGGAAAATGAAAAAATTGTTAATGTTTTAAATAATTCCGAGATCAACGAATCAGAGTTAGTAGTAGCTCTGAAACATCCAAAACATCTTTATATATGACAGAAAACTGACGGGGAAAAGGTAAGAATGAAGAAATAACGCACAAGATTAAAGAATCTTCTTTTAAAAAACCAAGGTTAACAAAGTATATGTAATCAGCACCAGATATTGATATTTTAAATATAAAAACACGTTCTAATTTAAATACACGATTAATACATGATAATGTGTCTACTCCATAAAATTAAAAACAAATAGATAATTAATAACACTTGCCCACTTGACTAGATTGCATTTATTATATCTGTTGTTGCAAAGTAGAATTTCTATATATATATATATATATATATATATTTAAGATTAAGATACATTTTGTCAGTCGCAATACACACCTAATAGAGTCAACATTGTTTCGCTGTAGATATAAGTTTTTAAACGAATAAAATAAAATCCTTTATAAAACTATAATCAACAATACTTCACTATCCGAGAACCAACAAAACCCTTACAGTCCACTCAACAATATCAATGGCTTATATCGACCATTCTAAGTACAGAAAATTTATTAATTTAAGTTATAATAGTTTTTTACATTTCTGTAAAAAATTAGATGAAAATGGCATAAGCAAATTTTTATATATGACTTGCTTAGATATCCTTAAAGATATATTTGAAAAACAAAATAGAATTAATAACGTGAAGATAATTGATGCAAGATGCAATTTGCTCTTTTTTATTACATCATTATTAAAAACTGCTCCATCAGCAACTGAACAAATGATGTGCTCAAATATAGAGCACTGTATAAATTCAGTAAAATAATGTACCAAGTTCTACATTAATATTACAAATAAGAAAAGACTAAAGATTTAAATAATGTGTTAACAATTATATTATTCCAAAGGAAGTATAATGTTCAGGAAAAGTTACTTCATATAAAACACTTGAATCACATTTTTACATTGAGACTGATGTTTTCTCCAATGATTTTGAAACTCTTCTTAATAACATTCCACTAGAGTTAGTTGTAGACAACAAAAGATAATGGATTGTTTATTTATTTTTGCATTATTATTTAATTACCAAAATATGAATAGAATTGTATATAAATTATTGATATAGATACATATTTTATGAAACTGTAGCATACAAAACGAATTCATCAATTATTATTTGTCATTCATAAAAATAATTGATAAAACATAGAAAAACCATAATAATCTTCAGAAAAAAATTAAAAGATTTGTTGCAACAAGGAAAAAATAATAATCCTCATTGTTTAGTATACATAAAATTATAAATTAGTAATTATAAGTATTTGGATATTGTTTAAAGTTAATATATGGTTATTACTTATTAGT
Organism: Eriosoma lanigerum; assembly: GCA_013282895.1. NCBI lineage: Eukaryota > Metazoa > Arthropoda > Insecta > Hemiptera > Aphididae > Eriosoma > Eriosoma lanigerum. The sequence goes on from CM023362.1 coordinate 14,856,736, forward strand.
TTTAATTTGTATACCTTATTTTTTTTTATTTTAAAATGTAAAATATTAAACATAATAATATAGTCTACAGTATAACTGTATGATAAAACAGTAATATACATGTAATTGTCCTACAAACATGTTTTTATTATTATTACAAGTAAAGATACACAATAAATTACAAATTATTTGCTGTAAAATTTTGACACCATTTTGAAGAAAATTGGGGCCAAGTTCACGCACGTGTTTTCGCGACAGGTACCATAAGCAAAATGTTTTCCGACTGTTTAGTGATACGTCTTAGTTCAGATAACAAATTTATGTATCGGCAAAATGAATGAAAAACTGAAAACTGATAATAAAGAATAAATATTTAAATCCTAATGACTTGTTAAAATATGTATTTTATATCACAACACGCAAATATGGATGCGATAAATGTTTCCTGTTTAGGATTACTTCTCGAAGAGTAAATAAATAAATTAATAAATTAATGATAAATTAATTATAAAAACAAATAATAACAACATAATTCTTCTTTACTTAGAAATTATTATAATTTATTTTTCATTATATTAATACGAGATGTCCTATGTGTTTAATTAATCAAAATTTGATCTACGCTTTTTTTTTTTTTATGTAGGATTTTCTATTAATTAAGAAAATATACTAAACATTTCTTGTACAAATAAATAGTGTAGTACTATACATAAATACTTTAAATCAGTGACAAAAATTGATAATAAAATAATATATTTGTATTATAATTTTATAATAAGAAGGATTAAAATTTCGATTAAAAAAGATTAAAAATCTGTACAAATTTTTAAATATCTTCACTATCATTACTTTAATGCAATATATTCTAATAATTATTCTTCAGTCGAATTACAAAAATATGGAATGATTCAAAATCCTAGTAACTATAGTTTGTATAGTCATTCATAAATTATATGTTCACTCTTTGAGAGATTAAGTAAATATTATAATTTTTTAAAGTTTATACTTAAAGGCCTAACTATAATTAACTATTTTAACCAAACTGAATCGAGAGGATTTCATAGTTATGAACTTGACCAACCTATATTACCTTATATGTTATATGACTAATACTTTTATAATAATATACTATTTTTTTTTTTTTATTGTATCAGACACCCTGTAATTAGCCGGCATGTGGTATTTAATGCATTATCCACCATTTTTGCTTGGGAGGAATTTCCCCAGACCAGGTTTGTATACTCCCCTACTGAGTAGCATAAAGCTTTCCATATCAGACCGTTTCGAGTATTAATTGTCTTGCTGGTCTTTTCACAATGAGTTTTGTACTATATACTGTATATATATAATATATATCTATAGTATAAATTTGTATATACCTACTTACCTGTTACCTATGTTTAACTCCCCCATGGTAAAAAGTAAATACTAAATTTTTTGTAAATGAATACTAATATTTAAAATATGCATAAAGTAATATGAGGAAATATTGAGTAAATTATAATGATTATTTCAATTAATTTTAGTTCTATATTTTAACATATATTAATAAATTCGGATAAACATTGACAGTATTTGGTCTTTTAATTATTATTAATTTTGTATTTAAGTCATTGCGCAGTTCGCGTGTGGCGTCCGTAGCATGCACAATAGTTTTTCTACGCACCGTCATTATAGTTTTCATCAGTATTTCTACATACTTTTACTGCGTTAAATTAATATTAATTAAATAATAATAAATAACAGTTGTGTCTGCACGACCGCTTCATAAATAACTTTACATCAATATGTAAAGTATTTCTTAAGTAAATCAAATGTTTAAACCTTAAAGTTTTAAATATTAAATAACATCGTCAATAGCGCTCTTCGTTGGACTCGGTCATTTCGTCACGTCGTCGTCGTTATCGCACGGCGCGAAGCACGAAGGTGCGTTGTGACTTTTGATCCTTACCTGCAATGCCACAATTACCTACACACACAAACAAGAATCAAAATAAATCTAATAATTCTAATAATGATATAATTAGTTTTAATTTAACTTGGAGTTACAATAATATCATAATATATGGTTCATAATTACCGTTGCGCAGTGTTCATGTCGTACATTTTATCGGTGTTGTCAATTTGTTATATTATTCATAATAATAAATAAAATAATAATATTACCTACCTATTATATTTTCATAATTCATAGTTATACACGTCAAAACAACACAACACTACGACAAACTATTAGCAATATTATTGAGTGCCTATATTATAATTAGTATATAATTATTTTATAACGCACACCAGTGGCGTATTTCCAGGGTGATATGGGGATAGATCCCCTCCCTTAGACTATTTTTTAGAGATTTTTGTCGAAAACTGATCTATTACAGAATAAAAATATCTGAATTGCAACTCTGATATTGATGATGGTGAGACAATAAAGCCCACCTTAGTCAATGAAATGTTGCCATCGCATATCCCCCCGTGACAAAATCCTAAATAGTAAATACACCACTGACGCATATTGCATAATCTTTATTACGAATAATAAATAATAATATAAATTTATAACATAAAAGAGACTTAGAAAAATGTAATTATTTCGATTTAAAATAAATTCATATTATATTAAAATATTATTTTTAATGTATCATATTTTATAGTTATTATAATATTAGTATATTATTTGTTCTATTTTCAAAATTAATATTTGATTTCAAAAACCATAAATTGATGTAATTTATTCACAAAATAATCCAAGTACTCAGAATAGGTATTATATAATTTTAATATTTATTCAATTTCTTGAACATAAAACCAAGTTAAAAAGTTATAAATTATTTATTACCAAAACTTGAAATACATATTTCCAAACAAACTTAGGAGGACTTAAAAACTATTTATAATTTGTACTACTGACATTAAATAATTGTAGTTAGATATTTGATTACTATAACTTGAAAGTATGCAATAGTTGCGCATTCAGTTCATCAAAAACTACTATAACAGAGACAATTTTTTTACTACAATCCAGATTTTTACCCAGTAATTTTAAATTGGTTACAATGTCGTAAACATACAAATTTCAAAATAAATATATAACCTTCACGAGAATAGTAATTAAACAATTAAATAATAATTATTATTGTTATTGTATTAAAATGTAATTAATGAAATAATATATAAGAGACCTGGACCGTCTCATCGGCGGTCAGTGTTTCAGTGAGTCTTTTAACTACTTGTTATTTATTATTCTCCTGTTATACTTATCCAATTCACTACAACAAATACTAATACTACTAATAACAGTTTCTACCAGAGAGAGATTTTTTTCAACACTATGTCGACACAATGCACCTTCGATATACAGGTCAAGAAAATTTAAATAATTGGACGACTCTCAATAAACACAAATAGGTTAATTATATAATAATATTCACCAATGTTATGAATCAAATTCTGAATCCTTCATATAGTTCTCATAATGAAAAAAAAATATATATATAATCTTGTCTGGATCCGCCACTACTGTTTAGTATATAATATAATATGTGAATTAATGTTAAATTGTGTCCCTCCCAAGAATGTTTTTCTGGTTGCGTCACTGTACCTGCTGGTTTCAGGGTACGGTCGTCCGGGTCTCATTTATTTATGCTATATTAGCCATTAGTGCTATACAGTGATGGTCAAATGATTTTGTCATGGGGGAGGATAATCCTCATTTTTCAACATAAGTTTTGACAATTGTAAATATCAGTCAAAATATATTAATAATATTATAATAAAATTATTAAATCTATTTTAGATTCGTATTAATCTTATAACATCACACATCATTACAAATAGTATGATCCTAGCTTTAGTATGATTATTGATGACTTCAGAGCTCAGACTTGATTTTCAGACAGTTTTAGATGTTTTGACAGTTATATTTTTATATTAATATATATATTAATTTTATTTATCCGTTATTTTTATCCATTAGGACGTTAGCTATAAATTATTTATATATAATTTACTAAAATACAATTACGGACCATTATGTCTATCCGAAAAAGTGTCTTCATACATAAGAAAAAAAAACATCTTTGTAAAACCGAGACATTCCTCGTTTCGCTCAGAATCTAAAATATGTATTATATAAGTAGGTGTCAAGTGTGCCACGTCTAAATATTGGTTAGAATTATTGTGCCGTGAGGGAAGAAGGTTGGAAACGCTGCGACTAGACTTTATTTAGCGTTGTCGCGCCTTTTATATTTATAAATTATTTTATATTATCAAAATCATAGACAATAGTTTTATAGAGATAAATAGGCAATTGGTAACGTTTGATAATTACATACCCACATTTTAATCATACGAATTGCAAAATATTATTATAAATTATGAATGTACATTTCATTTAGGCTGGATTTAGTAGGAACGTAGCTATATTAATGAATGCATATGAACATTTACAGTGCAGCGCTGATAAATTGCTACGCGCGTACAGGCGACCGACGCGCTATTTTTAGCAATGCAAGCGTTCAGTTCAACGCTGACGACCGACCCATTGGCGCCGAAATACTTTTAAAATACTAGGGCAAAATAATAATAATTTATAACCACCCACCCACCCAAAATATTTTAATTATTATTTTAGTGAATACTGAATAGGTACAGTGTACAACTTGTTTCCTATTATCTGTTTAAAGTATACTCGTATACAATTATACCAATACAATTATTATTAATAATTATATTAATTAATTATCATATTATTATAGTTTGATCTTTATAATTAATGCATTATATTTTTAGTAGTATACCACCACCACCTAAAAATTTGGTAGGGCATTCGCCCGACTTACACATGGCTTTCGGCGCCACTGGACCGACCGACCGTACGCGCGTACACATATTTATAAGACATTATCGTGTTGTAAAAAAATAAGGTACGACAACCGATCGAAGTTGCCGTCAGCTAAGCACTAAACGCTCGGTGACGACCGATGATCAGCGCGTACCGTCAGCTTAATTTAAATTAAAAATCCGAGCACTATTGATCACTCTGTATCTATTGCTCCAATCTCTCTTTCTCTCTATATAGAACTAACATCATCGTGTTGCCAGTTTGGATTTATCGTTTCTTATTTTGTGTGTGTAAGTCTCTAATGACCCTCGGTCGTGTGGATACAAAAGAAACGTACCTACCTATATTATAGTATAGTGTACTTATAACGTATCTCGGCGAATACGGCGACGATTGTTGAAGTGGTAAACGTGGAGGAAAAGAGCGAGAAAGAAACGCATAATAATAATAATGTGTTAGCTGTTGCTCGCCAATTCGGGGTCAACAACAGTCCACTCTATTATTACAATATTGTTACGTATAAATTATCTGTGTGTGTGTGTGTGCATGTGTCAAGGATGATTCACACTAGTCAGACACGTACCGACAGACACCGTACCGTACCGTTCCGGAAAATATTTTAATATTTATTTAAATACAGTAATTCACATTTAAACATTTCCGTTCCGTTCATACACGTAGCGAACCGACAAAGTCCGTCCGGCATTCCGCGCGAGAATGTATTGTCAGGACGGCCATGTGCAATAGCAATCATTGCCAAATCGCAGGTCGTAAAATTTTTAAACATATTGCAAACTTAAAATATAAATAAGGAGAAAAGAGGGAAACTTGTATAGTCACTTTACGATGTTGTAGTGAAAATGTAGGTATGGGAACAGTATATAGTATAGTTTATTTGAACTGTACGGTACGGTGTCTGTCGGTACGTGTCTGACTAGTGTGAATCATCCTTGAAGGATACGCACCATACGCGCTGACCGTCGGTCGAGCACTAAATCTAGCCTTATATTTTCATATTTTGAATCTAGTAGGTGTCTGATGCCGTGGCCACATAGAAAACAAAACAAAACACAAACCGGGTGTTTCTTCTTCAATGACAATAATTTTGTATAGTTTTCTGTGTAGACACGGCATAATCAGCAAACAGTATATCAATAGTTTGTAGACGCGCACTATCATACATTCATACTTTATATATAGACAGGTTAGAAGAACCGTCGCGCCATGCCATCCGTAGTCGTAGTTATCATAGTTATTCCTAAATAACCATAATTCGCGACGCGAACAGCACGATCAAAATATATGAAATACAAATATTATAATCATTGACATATCGATATATCACCGTAGATATTTTATACCTATATTTTTTTCAATTAAAATTATTTTGTACGAAATAGATAACAGTAAGTTACTGAGTTATGTATTCCTACAAAAGAAATTAGTATCCAATATTATTTACATAATTTAAAAAGTAATAAGAGTATAAATATAATTCAAGATATATTGTAAAATCGATTTTATGAACTATATATTTATATACATATTTAGGCAAACAGTATCTCTAATTTACAATTAATTTGTGTGTACGCGCGCGATCGTACTTGACAGTTTTGGGAAGACACAAATACATAACACCATCGCAGTCGACGGTATATAGTCATATTATAAATGCATTATGTGCACATTACGACCGTTCACGAAACAATAAAATGCGCTCTCGATTTATGGTCTAACATCACCCGTATCAACAGAGCGATGTGCGATCGTCGCGTGCTTGCGTCGTTAAGCTGAGCGTCAACTTGGTCGGTCGGTCGGCGCGGCCGCCGCTCTTCGTTGCTCCGAAAACTATTCGAAGTCGGCGCCGCGACTAGGCCACTAGGCGTCAGATTTTCCCACATTCGTCTCCTGTCGGGTATTTTCGGAGTCATACTGTGACTCGTTTTTAGGTTTTTATTCAAAGTCGAACGTACTGAATATTTGTCATTTAAATAATATTAATATAATTAATATAAATTTATAAGGTAAGTTGAAAATTAACTACATTAAGCATAAAATACCTCTTTATAAAAATTAATTTTTACAGGCCTACTCATTAATATTCATATTCACCTAAACGGCTAAATTAAAAATAAAAAACAAATAAGCATTGATATAAAATGTAATCGATAATTTTATAACACAAAATAGTTATAAACATATTAAACATATGTACTCGTATCACGCAGCGCATATCCGCGCCGACCGATCGACCTAGTGGACGCCCAGCTTTACAAAAATAGTAAAAGCGCGTTCTATGACCTATTGCATGCGTTTTAGTTTCGGTATAGCGTACACAGGTCGACAAAATACAACATACAGAGAGGCCATAGAACCAGAACAAAAACTTTTCAAAAACAGAACACGCGTCCATTTATCGGCAATCCGTATGACGTCATCAGCACCAGTCGGAAAAGTTGCCCCTTCGATCAATTTCGTCGGCATTACCGACGGACCGATGCGTGCGATCCGTCCACTGCCGGTTAGTAATTCTTAAATCCGTCCGATATGTATGATGCGTACCTTTAATGGCCGTTTTGATTGCTATCCGTGTAGGCACGTTGCGTTTACATTTAAATTATGCAGTAAAAAATTTGTTTTTAATCAATTTTTCAAAAAAATCCAGTTACTTTTTATAATCCGGATTTAACGATCTGAATCTCAAGCCCCCTTGAAGATCGTTATAAGCGGATTTGGCTGTACATTATATAATTACACTCGGCCGACGTTGCATATATAGTTAATAGTGTATGGGTGCCACAAATCGTATTTACACTCGCTAGTCACTATTTCAGTAATGAACTAATGACACCAACATTACAAATGATCACTCGATTGTTATTACGAGGCAAACATTAGAGGCCCGAGAGGCTAACTTTTTTGACTCTGTTATTATATTGCAATATTAGTATTAATTAGGAGTAGGAGAGTTGTAAATATTCTGTAAAATGAGGCAGATATTAATTTTCCTCAGTAGTATACATCATTGTGTACCATTTAGTGTCTATTACGAAACGACAACATTTCAACATTTCATATGAAATATAATGGAAAACAATGGCATTGGTTGTAAATAAAATTCAAATTTATTAATATTTAAAGTTTCTTATCGCCATTTATCTGGAAAATTCACGCCACGGCCGACGAAAAATTGACCTGTAAGCTATTCATAGTACATATAATTATTACATAATATGTCAATAATAACATAATCTAATAATATTAACACTCGATTCTACGAATACTTTACTTGAGAAGTGATAATTTATTATAATTCAGTCTGTGGCCTGGGCGTGCTGCAATTGTCGAGTGCGTACCGCTGCAACTGTATCGCCGCTTTTTCGTAAATGTTCAATTTATGTGAACATGAGTATGAATAGAAAACGGTTAAGTGACCAATACAAAAAAAATTGTCAAATTAAAAAATTATAAGCTGTAAAATGTTTTAAATAAACACAAAAATTGACTGATATTTTTAAAAATCCAGGTTGTACTTCTGGTGGTTGTAGTGCTAATAGTAAAACTATGACATAGTAACATTATGTAAAAAACGATTGGGTCCTTGGTCCACTCAAACTGATGATAAGTTGAATAATTTAGCACTATTCTCGATATAGAGAATGAAATGTTAAACGAATTGAATTGCGAAGTTTTAATTGACACGTTTGCAAGAACCAAATGTCGACATAAATCGATCATCTAATAAGTAAATAAGTAATTTATTATGTATTAAATTTAGAATGTACCTACACCGATATTTTTTATACCCTTATTTTTTCTGTTTTTAAACTAATTATAATGTTTTTGTATTTAAAATAATAATATTTGTTTGCATACCAAGCTAATTGTAATTAAGGGCGACAATTTTCTATAGGCCTACAAGCGGTAAATATATAAATACGCTTCTGCATATACATAACTTTATTGGATTAATTCGCTTAGAAAAAAATAAAAGTACTATTGTTGAAGCTTTAAATGAAGGTGTTTGTTTAAACAAAACTATTTACAATGAAAATGTAAGAAAGAATAGGTTAATTTTATTGCAATTAATTGAAATTGTACGTACTACTCTTGGGGAACAAGATTTGGCCTTTAGAGGTCATGATGAGAGCTCTACTTCCTAAAATCAAAGTAATTTCCATGAGGTATTCAATTTACTGATTAAATGGAATGATAAATTATCATCACATTACAATAAAATTAGTAACATTTTCATGGGACAATCTAAGACAAATTAAAATAAAATAATACATTGTGTGTATGAGTATGTACTAGATTTGATTAAATCAGATATTAGTGATATTTCTTTTTTCTGTTATATCAGATGCACTACTGACATTGTGAAAAAGTCACAGTGTGCAATTACTCTAAGGTAAATAAAAAAAAACTGGTGAACTAAAAGAAAGTTTCTTAGGGTTTCATGATATAAGTGATAGCAAAAATACTACAGCTCATTTTAGTTTAATAACTACTGTATTAAAACCTTTTAATTTTAAAACAATGTTGATAGCTTAATGTTATGATGGAACAAGTGTTATGGCTGGGCATGTTTTACTTCAACAGCAAATTAGAAATGAAGCACCCAATGCTCCTTTTACTCACTGTTATGCTCATCGGTTGAATCTAGTTTTACAGCAAGGAAGATATTGCATACCTCAATTCAGAATATTTTTTTCTACCCTTTTAGGAATATCTTTCTTTTTTTTCTAAAAGTCTCCTAGACGTACATTTGTTTTAGATACTATCAGTGATGTATTGAAGTGTATATGACATATATTCATAACAATATTCGTATACACAATATAAATAATAATTTTATAAGTATACGGTAGATGGACGGCCATAGTATTTTATAATTTATAAATTTGTTGTACATTTAATGACAATTAATGTGTATAATTTTAATATTAAGTGTATTTTATTAATAAAAATTAATGTATAAGGTATTATGTTTCTATTAGAGTATTAGTTGATTCATGTATAGAGTATATATTATATACCTATACGACTTAAAATTAAATAATTTTAAAACAAAAAAATTCTCATTTAATAAAGTGTTGAGTTCTAGTTATAATTTATTTATAGTTATTATGTATAATTATTAAGGATAAAAACGAATTATTTGACTAAAAATATTTTAAAAAATTAATACCATGATAATCATTTCAAGTAATTTTTTCTTTTTTAATGTAATTTTGAGAGAAATATGGCATATACCCAAGACATTATTTACCAATACATCCCTGGATACTATTATTGGTAAACGTATTCCTTATTGGAATACTGGTGTACACTTTCTAAAATATTAAATTTTGTTGCTTTGAATTTTAATAAGTTAATAGATTTAGTTATTGTAGTTAATACAATTAATAAATTGTGTTAAAAGTATTTAGTAATAAACAGATTCTTAAAGTAACAGGGTCAGCGGACCACACATATTAATGATATAATTTAATAAATAATATTTGGGAGAGAACACAACAACACTATAAATCAATTTCGATTAATGCATAATTTCAAAACCCTATCTTATACTACCTGCCAGAAATACAATAACAATACACCTTATTATTGCTTTATCCTTTGCATAATTAAATTTCGGAGAAGAAAGGACGTGTCATTATACTTATCGCATAACCAAAAGCACATATCTGAGTACGCGACGACTACATTTTAAGTTTAGTTAAATCTCAGGCAGTCAGACCTCAACATTATCCGTTGGTCTAAAATAATTTTATATTTAATAATAATTTTACAATTATTTATAATAAATTAATCTTCTAACATAACGTACAACCAGTGTATATTTATTTTATAAAATATAAAACTAACAACTGAAGAACTTGGATAACCACATAGTGGAACTGACTCCGTCCAACTTCACGTAAAACATGGTTAAACGTGTGGGTTCACTACATAGTGTTAATAACAATACCGACGAAAATAATCATAGTAGTATGATGTGAAGATACAATAGAAAGAAATAGAAGTGGAGGAAATATTTCTGTGCACAACATTGATATGAAAAAAGTTGATTCGATACTAATTAGCGTCATCTAATCAGCGAATCTGGTTAATTAATGACAAAAAAAAAATAATGAAGAATATGTTATATTTTAGATTCTGAACGAAGCGAAGAATGTATTGGTTTTACAAAGAATACTGTTTTATATATCTTACGTCTGAAAGCACGATTTTAGGTAGAAATAATGGTCAGATTACCAAGAATAGGGTAAGCTTTCGGTAGCAAATTTCGTCTAGTTAGTGATTAGGAAACGTGCCTACAAATTATGATAAATTATTTTATCTTTTACAATTTTAATAAAAAAATATATGTTATTTTGTTTGCTTACTATTTACCTAAATGTGTTACTTAATATATAATTGAAAATCTTCCATAAATCTCTACTCTGTGATAACCAAAATAAGTTATTAATATAATGTTAATTATTAATACATTTACTCAATGTAATCTTTGATAATTGTATAATTGATTTTTTATTTTCTAGATTATTTAATGAGACAAAATATTATAATAATGTTACGGACCCAGGTCCTTTACCGAATCACCATACTTGTATTATGTTATATTGCATATACTAAATTATTTATTAACTTTCTTACGAAACATCTGTGGTATGATGATTATTTAAAATATAAAATATCTATAAGAAATCACAATAGGCTATTGTAATTATTACTATTGTAACTTTTATGAACTATTAACACAGATATAATTAATGCTTAGTAGCAAATACATATGACATCATATTTTTTTGAATTTATAATTATAATAAGATTAATAAATAATAACAAATAGGCACAACCAAAAGAGGTCAACAGAAAACCCAAAGTCATATGTAAGCAAGTATGAAACCAGACAAAACAGACGACTGGAAGCGACGTACTGAACACCACCACAGATGACTACATAAGAAACGAGTCATAATACGTCAGATATTTGTGTCTTATTATAAACTTTCTCTGAGTTAATTAAATTTGAATAAATTAGTATATTGTTTAAATTGTTGCGTTAAAATTATTCATTCTGATACGGATCGAGTTGGTCAGAATTGGCACACAACAATAATAATATTGATATGTATTACTAATAAGTTATTAGGCACTACCCAATAAAGGTTTAAATAGTTGCACACTGATATAAAAATTGAAGTTTAAACAATTAACCATGTTATTTATCATTATTCTACATAATAATATAATAATTGATACAAATTAATAATTCAATAATTGATGTTTATTACTAAAACTAATATATATTATAATGTTAAAAAGTGGCATTACTAATAAATAAATAAAATATTGACAATATTGTTTAATGATAAAAATACCTAATGATTATTGTTGTATCTATGAAATTTCAATGGCATTATTGTAGTAATAAAATAACTTTAAATTATTTTAACTTATGTATTAGATACTATATCAAGTAGGAAAAAAACAAAAAACAATATGACAATTATTGAATGAATGAGAATATAAACTGTTGTACAATTTATGTATAAAATATAAGTAACAATCTATAGGTCATGACCAGGTCTAGACGGATTCAAGAATACTACCAGAATATTTGTTACTAAGTTAAAAACACAATATTAATAATATATGTAATTATAATAATAAAAAAAATATTTCATTTGATTGTAAGCTCATTGTAAATAAACATATAAATTATTTTTTATAATTTGTCTCTTAAACCAATAAATATTAGAAATAAAGAATACATTTAATAATATTTATAAATATGTTGATGTTAATGTTCAAAAAAAATGCTGAGAAGACTGGAAAATTATATTTAAATCTGTAAAATTAAAGTAAATAATGTTATTAAAACAATGTGTATAGTGTATATATATTTAAAATATTTGATTATTCAAAAAATACTTAATATAAATCAAGTTTAATTTTATTAACTACCTATTTACAAAATAATTTATACTTAATTTTAATTTTAAAATAAATATTTTTTTATGACAAAAAATATATATTTTAATCAATATAAATTATACAATATTAATTAATTTGTTATTTGCATATTTATTTTAAAAACAATGTTTTGTACATGCGTATATTGATTACAGACTCTACAATTATATATTTGTAATTATGAATATTATTCATACCAGCATTCTAGTGTTAAGGACCTAGATCCTTTTTTGAGACCACAGTCTTCTAATAGATTAACTTTATGACACATAGATTTATTCCATTAGTAGGTACTTAGAATAAATAACGATAACGTTTTTCAGAATAGGTCAACCACAGTTGTTTATCGTTGGTCTTATATAAAATGTACCAAACTTATTATTTAAGTCTATATCTATAAATTACCAAGAATAAGCTAGACCCCAAATATATTGTACACTTCCACGAACTGTCGCTTAAGTATAGAATAAAAAAAATCTTTTATTATTTACAACTGTGAGAAACCATATGGTCTACATATTGTATCCTGTTTACAAGAAATTATAATTGTAATGGATGGTAGATATAATAATGGAATATAAAGGAATGACCAGATCGGACAAAATAAGACTAAAGAAGGTCAAGTCATCATAATGCCATTTTTTAATTAATTTGTGATTTACTTATTATTATAAACAGTTACATGTATTTTAATAAATACATTATTATTTGAGTTATTTTATTAAAAAAATAAAGAAAAAATTAATTCTGATACGGATCGCATTGAACTTGTTGGCATGCAACGGAATATACTATTAACAAAATTAGACCAAGTTGTGTTTAAAACCTGTTTGGTTTGTCAAAGAGTTGTGAACAATTGGCACACGACAATAAGTTAGGTTAGATTTTTAAATAACTATGCAATGCGTTTCAAAAATGTATAAATTCATTTGAGAACAGTAGATTTTTAGAAAGTGTCATGGTACTATTTTGAATACTAATTTATACAAAATTCAAGCATCATGTATGTAATATTTTCTAAGGTAAAATCAAATATATTCATTACCTATTATATAGTATCATATATATTTACCTATTATTGTACAATGTTTCCACATACTGAAGAAGTGTAAGTTTATTCAATGTTGTCTTTATTATCATATTTGTGATGATAATAATGATATTTTAAGTCGGAAATTCCCAAAATTTGACCACAAATCTTGCACTTTATTATATCCAAAAAATCATTTAAATTAAATTTAAATTTTTTGGAACCATAGTACTGCATCACCAATAACTAAATAAAAATAATAAAAATCAATAATACATGCAGTATTATAATTAACAAAACTTAATAATTTATTTTCAATTAGAATTTTTAAATAATATTAGAGAATCACATTTTAAAACTGTAATAAGTAGTTGCAAAATTGTAAATTTAAAATATTAATCTAAGATACCTGTTGTTTTGGTATATCAGTCATTAGCAATATCATCTCCATAAAAAATGATTTGAAATACCAGGGATATATTGAGACAAAGCAATATGTGTAAAATGCATGTGCGCTAATTTCATGCTTCATAAACCTATAGTACATAGAGTTGAATTTATTGAATTTATCAACTCTGATAAACGTACTGTTATCTTTCAGTTTCACATTTAGTTCATTAACAAACTTCCTGATTCGTTCATTCCAGTCAATGGGATGAAAGTATTTCTGCATAGCATACGTTAATTATTATCAATATTTAAATAAAACTTTACAGAAATGATTTACGACTTACCATATTTTGATTGTGGACTGTTTTTAGCTTCAAGCTTAACTCATTTTTTTTATTATTGCACGATTTTGTCATCGCTTCTGCATTTGATATAGTTTTTACGGATGAGGAAAGTTCTGGTAAACCACTACTGCACTGGGTTAAGTTAACATTTTTTGAATTATGATTATTAATCTTGGTAGATGAGTTTACATTTTGCATAATTTTTTTGGAGTTTTTAGAATTGCCTTCAATTAGACCACCATTATTCAAATTTGGATTTTTTTTGTTACCAATTTCGCTGTTCGGAGCAAATAATAATCGAAAATCGTTCATCATTTTCAGTAATTCATCTAAATTTGAAATATCATCAAAGCCCAATTGAAATTTGGGAATCTTGAATACATGTTCATTATCGTTTGTGGCCTCCTTTTGGATAGCAACATTATTTTTATCATAGTCCAATGTCTTTATAACTATGTCAATACCGTTTGGAAAAGATGACACTGCTTTTACTTGTTTTTTTACTATATGTTCAGTATTATCAACTAAACGTGGAAAATTATACTCAAAGTTACCAGATTGCAGACCATCAATGAAACTTTTGAGTCTTGACAAACAATCTGATGTATTGCGAACATTAAATAGACCAGCCTCACGTAAAATGCTATAAAACATTACAATTTGAATATTTTTATTAATTGATATGTCAATAAAAATATTCTAACTTTCAATTACTATAATATACATACTCTTCATAGCTACTTTCATAATATGTATTCTCAAATTTTATTATGTGATATTGGTTTTTGTGATCTATTTAAGTTTAAAAATATTTTATTTAATGGGTTAGTAAATAGATTTCTAGTACTTAATTATAATTTGCATTACCTTCAAGTTCCTCTGACGTACAGAAAACCATTTTACATATTCCTATTTCACAATAGAAATGTAAATCATGGTAATGTGTTGACAATAATTCAAACGATCTGAGGAATAGAAAATAGTTATTATAAAAAGAAATCTAAGAATCTTAAAATATAATCTATTTTAAGAACACTAAACATTCAATACATACGGAAAATATCCAATATCAATATTATCTTCTTTGAAGCATATGATACAATAAAAATGTTCATTTTTTATATGTGAAACATAGGCTCGTGTATCATAAAATTGTTTACCACAAATTGTACATATTACGTGCCCACAAATATGTTTACTAAACTCATTGGAATTATACCAACATAAATCTTGAGTAAATATCTAAGAGTTTCAAATTCAATAAATATTTAAATTTTAAATATTACATTATTCATAATAGTAAATGATATGTCAAAAATAAAAGTACCTATAAATGTGTAATTTAACTTTAAAATTAATAAAATCTACTTTTAATTTATAGAAAATTAAATTTGTGTATACATGTTAACTGTATATAATACAACTATGATATTTTAAAAGACATTCAATAGAAAATCTTGTTGCTTGTATTATGTAGTCTGCAACTATTAACTTTAACTGATTGTACGATATATATGTAAGGGATTTACAATTACAATACAGGGATGTAAAATGCTTACTAAAGTGTTCAGAAAAACTATATATGTAGAGTAGCTGCTCAATATTATCTAATTTCAAATAACAATTTATAAATCATTAAACATTGTCATCATTTAAATAATGAAGAAACATATCTTTCTTTTACATTATTGGCATAAGTCAAACATTGATTTTTTTATGATACTTTTATGGTTTTTAATAAAAAATTGTACGTTTATTATATGAATTTATAATGAATTATAATAACTACTTAAGTAATTTATGTAAACTTTTTTGAATAATTACCTTTAATTTATTAAAACACAAATAGCAGGTATATAATTTATGGTTTATTTCCATGTGCTTAACCAATTGTTTCATAATTTCAAAAGTAGGCCGATCTTCACATATTGTACAGAATTTACTTAATAGTTGCTCAAATAAATATTTTGTTTCATAATCATCAAATACAATCCCATACTTTTTGTTATAATTCAAATGCTGAAGACTATCCAAATTTTTAAATAAGTCAACCTTTTTGGTAAAAAATACCTATAAATTTAAAGTATTAGAATTTTCTAATTATATTAAACATAAACTTCATAAAGATACCAAATAATGTATATTAATTATTATGTATACATATTATGACATATAATTTGTATAATTTCTAAATTGTAAAAAATCTTATATAAATCAGAATTTCCAATTTTTATTTATCAATAAATATTAATAATAATAATATATATATATATTATAATCATTTAAATTTAAAATAATTATATGTTTTCATTTACATAAATAAAATATATAAATATGGTTGTTAGAACATCAATCATATTTTTATGTTACTTTTAAAGAAAATTAATTTATCATCAAATAATAACTTGTTGGTAACTGAAGTAAAATTGTAAATTATATTTAAAATAAATAAAACACATTTACACTACGGATCACAAAAAAAAAAAATTGTTTTAGGTTTTAAAAGATTTAATAAAAACAGAATACAAAAATAGTACTGTTGAGGGAACAGTATAGTCTTATATGTTATACATTATTAATATGTCACTTATTTCATAATACCTTATATTATTTATTATAAAATAAAAAGCAAGATCTTATAGAATAAATGTGTTTTTTCTTTATAGTTCATTGTTATTTAAATGAAAATAAGAAAATAGTCAGGATTTATGATTATAAAAAAATTAACTAATTTAAATTGTCAATGTTACTTATAAAAATATTAGTAATACAAATTACCCTCAATTTTGTTTTTCTATCTTTTAATAAACACTTACAATGGCCATGTGTAATAATAAAATATATATTAGTACATATATTGTACTAAGTAGAAAAACAGAAAGCAAATATTTATAATAAATTGTGTTTAGTACCTTAGACATAATACAACTGCATACTGGACATTTTTTATCATGACAAAGCACTCGACAGGTGGCCGAACATTTGTAACATAAAGTATGATCGCATTGACCTATTGAAATAACTGTGAGAGAATTGAAGCAAACTATGCAAGTAGGATCGGTAGTTTTGGTGGGTGTTGTTAGCTTCACTAACTCTTTTCGGTTCATGTCTAAAACAAATGAAAAAACAATGTCAATAAAATTATTGTTCCATTTTTTGAACGTCATCGTTACACTAATTGAAAGAGAATAATATTGTATGTGAAACTTACTGTGCGTATATGTAGATACTAAACACTGTATCAAATGGTACTAAATGTAAAGCAAATTGTTAAAAAGTTGTTTAAAATGATTGTATGTTAAATAATATTCAAATATTCGATCGATATATAATAAGAGTAATATAATTGAAATGTATTAATATATGTAATATTGTTAGTGTTTGTGGTAGTCCGAACAATTGACGTTCATGTCTAAAACAAATGAAAATAAAAATAAGTTATAAGTTTAAAATTAATAGCGACGAAGTGTAAAATTATATTGTTATCAAAATATTATATTAATGAGTTGGAGAAAACTGTGGACAAGATAAGGAAAAAATAAAGATACACACGTTTGAGACGTTACAGTGTGTCGATCGACTAAAGAAAAAATTATGTTATAAAACATTAGATAGTACGTCCATTTCCCCAGCCACCCAAAAACAATAATTTTTTAATTTACCATATCGAATCGTTTGTTGAGACCTAGTTTTAATATTATGGCCTTTTCAAAATGGGGAGCTGGAGAAATGCCCAAAAATTTTTAATTTAAATTTCTTCACATCTCAATCAATCAATTAAATCAATCTGTAATTATACGACTTTATTATGTCTATATATATATAGACGTATATATCATAATAAATGTAATATACATTTCAGCTAGTAGATATCTGTACATAAATTTAAACAATGTTTAAAGTGGTATAAAGAATTATTTAAAAAAGATAGAAAAGCGACAAATATTCAATATTCGCTTAAATCATACCCTAAAAATTGTTCCTTTATAAAAAATCTGAACTCATCATCTGGATTACTTAATTCTATGAACTTTAATCAAATTTTATCAGAACTGGCCAAGAAATTGTGAATTTATTTAGTTATTATTTTTCGTCTATATATAAAAATACTGTTATCCCTTTAATAATATGCTTGCATCTAATATAAAAGAATCCAATGCCCCCTTAAATTTTCTACACATAAATTTCATAGAAGTTTTCAATAAATTTTTCCTAAACAATAATACAAATTCTATTGGTTCTGATGGCTTATCCCCTTTATTTCTATTTAATTGCAGATTTATACTCTCCCCATCAATTATCTTTTTAATTCTTCTCTGAAAAAACGGTGTTTTAAATTTAGAAACTTTAAGAACACAGAATTTAATCTTATACAGTGATGTATTGGAGCGTATACGGGAGTATACGGCGTATACTCATAACAATATTTGTATAAAACTGCGTAAACGCAATAAAAATAATAATTTTATAAGTATACGGTAGGTATACGGCCATAATATTTTATAATTTATCATTTTTTTGTACATTTAAGGACAATAAATGTATATAATTTTAATATTAAGTGTATTTTATTAATGAAAATAAATGTATAAGGTATTATGTTTCTATTAGTTAATTCATGAATTATATACATCTACGATTTAAAATTAATAAAATTTAAAACAAAAAAAATTTTTATTTAATGAAGTGTAGAGTTCTAGATATAATTTATTTATAGTTATTAAATAAAATTATTAAGGATAAAAACTAATTATTTGACTAAAAATAAAAATAATAATAATGTCATAATAATCATTTCAAGTAATTTTTTCTTTTTTAATGTAATTTTGAGAAAAATATGGCGTATACTCAAGACATTATTTATCAATACATCCCTGCTTATAATACATTTCTTTTCAAATTATTAAACAAAATTGATGACTAAGCATTAGTAAACATTACTAAGTCACTAAGTCGAGCAATTCTGGCCGCCCCCCCCCCCGAAAATCCATCCAAATCCACCTTCACCACCCTACCAATATAAAAATCCGCCTTCCCCGCCCTACCCTGCCATGTGTTACATGAAAAATCCACCTTCCACTCCCTACCCTACCCCGTAAAAATCCACCTTCTACCACATACCCTGCCAGCGTCGCTTGAAAATCCACCATCTACTACATACCCCACCAGGCGTCGCATGAAAACCCACCATAATCAATACGTCTCACACGCACTTATACACTATATATCATGATAAACATGTATTTACATGACTAATAGCCATACATATATATCCTATAAGTTGTATAAAGCGTCGTTATTTTATAAGTCAATAATATTCACTTTTGCCATTATATACAGTACTGTCACGGATAAAAAACATTCAACCTTTAACCTATGTTCGTGTAATTTACTAAGATTATATAAGAATTATTCGGAAATTGAAGTGGCGATAATTTAAACAATTTCTGTATATTCGTCATCGCACGACCGTCAATTAACCCGCGGTCATATAGTTTAGCCTTGTCACTCGTATGTTACACACGTATGTCTACTTATATCGCTTAGTTATTATTTTTCTGAAATTTATTGAAAACGAGAAAACAATGACCGGCAATATCGAAGACAACGCTGCTGTCAACAACAATAAGAATGCGACACAGACGAGTAAATACAATAATATTGCACAACAACCCGGTGAACTGATAGACAGTTCCGTTTTCACATTAGATTTTACCGAGCGCAAATTTATTTACATCGGATTGGATTCCGCGGACGCGTTTAATATCAGTATCCATATAACCAGTACGACACGTTATGTATGTATATCCAAAGACTTACTACGTCGCATTTACTCGATGATGGGATACATTCTATCGATAATATCCGACCAGCCGGTGAAAAACAAGGAAAGACTGTTTTTAAAAGACGAGACGATTACACTACGCAAGACGACGTATCGCGGTGAAAATTATTTGGCTCTCGACTCATATCTCGAATACGGCTGCCGCGTGCTACTGTCCCGGCACAATCTGCTTAAACTACAAGATATGGAATCGTGCATTAACGAAACAATAACGAGAAAAATGTCCGTCACCCGAGCGTTGGTGGTAAATCAACTTGAAAGGATTGCGGTGTACTTAAAATCGGAATTTACCGTACAGAAAACATGTAGTGTGTCGGAAATCGAAACGGTCTTGCTGGGAATTCACCCAGACTTGTTTACAATGCATACGCCTATGGATGTAATGGAGCCGCGTTATATAATTCAAATCATAACGTATGCACGTACACAGTTGGCACAGAGTAGGTTGAAAAAACTGAACGAGCCGATAACAGCAGTAGAGGTACAAATAATAATAATAATTTAATTTATTTTGTTATAGATTACCGACGCATTCAATAAAATGACGATCCATCGTATTTCAATTACGTAAACTATTAATGCATATAGAATACATATACCAGGATTAAGCAAAATGTTCAAATACATTTGTGCTGTTGCTAAAGTATAGTAATGCACAATCAATTTATACGGTTTGAAGATAAGGAATAAGAGGAGGGAGGCAGTAAAAATAAGATTAATAATAATAAAAAAAATGTAATATTTGTTTTCTGTATATACCGCAATTGTATAAAATTATTTTATTAATATAACAAGCTGACAATAATAATTGTAAAAAATAAATTTATATATATATAAAATAAGTATAATTAATTATAATATTTTTTCTGTATTTTTTTTAAAAATATTATGCAAGCAAAAGTAAAAAAAAAACATTATTATTTTAATCTAAAACCAATTTGTGTATTTATATTATTAAGGTTTATATACAATATTAAATTTTCCTAACATCTCCCGTAAACGGGTTGTACTGTATGACCCGATCGTGTATAACTAGGCAGTATGCGGCAGTGTTGGCCGGAAAATTATTTTCCGCCTCGAATTCAATCCTTAGATTCACACTGGACGTCTTTGCATCGTCGTTTTGTCGCGAACAGTCTATACAAATAAACGGTCCAAGTTCTTTATATTTTTCGCACGTCAAATACGGTTGAGCAATCAATCGTTCGTAGTAGTATTTTTGAAAATCTACATAATTCTGATAAATATGTATATGTTTTTATCAAAACTCTCGTTAAAGTTCTCGTACGGATATTCCAGAGAATTTATATACGCTTTAACGTTTGTCAGCCAAAATATATTTGATGTATGAATTTATAAAACACAATGAATATAAAACCGTCTAGTGGCCAGTATTTATATACTACAGAATGTTGTTGTAGATTTTTTATACGTTATCAGGGTTCTTACATATCCCCCTAAATACTATTCATTTATTTATTTAAGCACATTTTACGATATATTTTTATTATCATAATTAGGTACAGATAACAACGCTTTTTATCATAATCAATATTTAGGGTCTATAATCTAGGGGTTAAACATTCAAAATAAATTGATCTGTTATATAAACAATTTAATAAAATAACATATACATTAAAAAATAACACATACACACACGCACGCATATTTAATATGTTTATGTGTAAGATCTAATAGCTATATTATTTTCAACCTTTGACAAAAATGCAGTCGATTCGTACCGAGAACAATAATAATAATAATAAAGATTACCATAATGTTATATTATAATAGCTTTAGGCCCTCGTTTATTATGAAAATATAATAATACAAAACAATTTTTTTATTTACAAATATTTTTTTATATAAAATAGTCGTATAACGATCAACAATTTTGAATCTCTACGTGTGTTCGATGAATATTAGTCGTGAGCCATTTTCTCAACGCCAACACTTTGTATAAAGTACATTGCGTACGATTATGATCTTTATGAAAAATACAACATATCGGTAATCCTTCGGTTCTGGCACTCTGTAATTGTTTCAACGGTGGATATCTCATATCGGCCGTATCAAATATCGAAATATTTTCACAGTCCATTAAAAACGATTTGTTTATATTTCGTAAAATTTGATTGAATTTAAATGTTTTTAAAATTTTTTCTACTTCATTGTAATCTACATCACCCATTTCACATGATAATTGATGATAATTTCTACTCAACCAGCCGTTGACACAGCGTAACTTTGCATTTTGTCGTAATGTTTTTGCAAAGTGTTTGAACATCCAACTCTGTATGGCCACGTCTTTAATGTCGACCACAGACATTTCCTTGATTAGATATTTAAATTCAGCGTCGATAACACATTGAATGTCTTAAACGGCCAAATTTGCGGATAAACACGCCATGACAATAGTTTGCGTGAGACGAACTAACTAGTACTGAATTAAAAATACGTTCGACTATACACGCCTTAACGGTACTGTACGTAGAGTACATTTTAATATTATATTTTTTCATCATTTTCTCAAAATTATATTATAAAATTCTTTCCCCGATCCACGTGCAACAGCTTCGGTCGCCTCTCGGAAAATATTTTACACGCGACCCGAACAACTTCTTCATCTTTTTTCGATTTCAACGCTACGGTCCACGCATATTTTGTAAAACAGTCTATAATACATAAAATGTACTTATATCCTCGATTTTCTCGAGAAAACACTATCATGTCGATAAGATCTGTTTGAAATAAATCATTTTTGCAATAAACGTTCACCGACCTTCTCGTGTAATTTCTTCTCGCCGGGCCGTGTAGTTCTACGGCGATTTCCCCCCTAGACATTTGGTATTTTTCTCAATAACTTGGCCTCGATTAATTCATCACAGATTGAAATAATTTCGTTGCGTACATCAGTATTGCCCGCTGATAGCGACGCGTACAATGAACGCAGTCTATCGACCAGTTCATTAGGGTCGTTCCAGTAAACTAGATTATGTTTTTGTAATCGCATATTTATACCGTCGCCGCTGCCGTTAGCACCGCGGCCCACGCTCGAAAACAGTTTGTATATAATATTATATTTCAATCCTTTTGACACTCTTATCCGCCCGGTATTTCTAGTATTATGCGCTGATGTTTGAACCAAAATCTGTTTGTATGCGTTCAAATCGTTTTCGGTATATTTTCCCGGAGTTTTGGCGATTAATAAATCAACGAGACCCAGCGTTAGCGGGTAGTTTGACCCATAATCATTGTTATTCTTATTCACAATGTGTACGGTATTATCGATAAATTTAACTCGTTTTTCACGCAAAACAAAATCAAAGATGTTACGAACACGTTTTAGACCATAGACTTTATCCAAATCATCAGGTGTCGATTCAAATCGATCGTATACATTATATTCATCGATTAACAAATTATTATCATCGTCCGTGTCCGCTCGATGTGCAATGTCCATGTCATTGTTATTGTTAGGTGTTGGCGCCGCCGCTGTAGCCGTTGTAAACACGTGCCGGTGTCCTAGGAAAATCATACCTCGGAAAATTTTACCGGGGGGGTAAAAATATCCTAGGATTATAATACCCCCGGTAAGATTTTCCTGGGAAAATAATACCTCGGTAAGAATATCCTGGGATTTTTTTACCCCCTAATACAAGGTACAATTCTCCTAGGAGAATGTTACCGGGGGTATAATTATCCCAGGATATTCTTACCCCTTGCAAAAAGGGTACAATTTTCTTAGAAAAATTTTACCGAAAGACGAGAGTACCAATAATAACCAGGGTAATAATAGAAATATTACTAAATGAACAATAATGGTTAACAATATCAATTAATAATAATTATTAAACTTATAATACTTTTAATACTTATAATATTTATTCAACATCAAGCACAACATCGTAGTGTACATTATTTAAATTCCTAATATATATACACTTTTCAGAATTATTAAATTTTGTAATTGAAATTTGTTTATTAAATAATTGCCATTCATTTCTACTGTCTACGTAAACATAAATGGAAGTATTTAATAAAATGGCAGCAGCGAAAATTTCTATGTCAGTTCCCCATACACCTGATACAAAAATAAATTGTATTATATATATGCTACTATGTTTCTACTAGAACATAAGTTTGAATATGAGGATTTTAATGAACCTCAGATAATGAAATCAATATTTTATTTTATTTTTTACTTTGACACTTACCACTGTTTTTTATTGAATTTTTTTCTAAATACATTTTTAATTTTTCACTTCCTCCTACATACCTTTCTATTTTTATATGTGTTTTGACAATCTGTAAGCAATATTTATGTGATTTATTTAATGAATTACAATGACTGTTTATTGTTTTTTTAATTTTTACCTTATAAACATGTTGTCTAATAGAAAAATGACTATCTTCTTTGCCTGTCACCCAAAAAGAAATAGCTCTAAATAAGCAATTTCCATCTCCAATAATTTGTTTAGTTTCGGATGGGATTGTCAATATCTTGGCTTTTATATTTATATTATTTAAATTACTAAAATTTAGTTTTAATGTCCTACATTTAGTTTTTTGCCATGTCGTACCAACGGGAAAAAACATTTTTTTAGTCGAATTGGAATTTATGCCACCTTCTGCGACTTCTGCCACCTCGTTATTTGCTTCATAATATTTTTTTATATTACTAAGTAATACTTTGGTTTTTAATATTTTTTTTTCTGTTTTTAATTCACAAATTTTATTGTTTATAATTTAATTTATTGTAAACGGACCAAGCCATGGCATCAATATCCATCCTCCCTTTTTATCATCACGACGGAGATTTTTAACTAATATTTTATCTCCTACTTTAAATTTACTGTCCGCAAGTGAGTGTCGTTTCGCATAAGATTTTCTTTGAGACGCTTGTGCGTCTAAAATGTTTTCATTTACTTTATCTTGAAGTTTATCTAAGAATAATAATAATAATAATAGTAATAATAATAATAATAAAACTATTAATTTAATTATAATTGTAATTAACAATTTAAATAAAATAATTTAATATAATAAGGTAAGATAATTATATAAGATAATATTTATATTTAATATATTTATATATATATATATATATATATATATATACAGGGATGCCCGGAGGGGGGGGGGCAGGTGGTGCAAATGCACCACCTGAGAATTTTAATTATTTGGATTTTTCAAATATCAATAAAATATATTAAAATCGTAATAATTTTATATTTCTTCACATATACAGATTGATTTTAAATTATAAAAAAAAAAATTCAATAAAACATTTTTTATAAGTAGTCAATGCTTCATATTATATATAAATATATTACGATTATGTAATATTGTTCACTGGTAGTTAATTTTAACTAATATTTTGTAAATCGTGTTTGTATATTGTTATATTAGTAGTTACGGTAAACAACCATAAGGTTCCCGCCACTATAATAATTTAATAAAAAAATTAATATAATAAAGGTGTTTTATATGCGCGTTTTCAAAGACGTCAAGTTTCATAATTAATTAAACAGTCGAGAATTTATAGTTATATTCACACAAGGAAAAAACGTGCACGTCTTTTTTTAGTAAAAAAAATGCAGATTTCCAACGGCTAATATTTGTACATTTTACACTATAGCAATATTGATATTTAAAATAGTTAAAATTAAAATCGAAATCAGAAATCAATTAAATCGATATATTGAAACAATATTGGAATCATAAAATTTAAAAATCGATATATAATTATTAAATTGAAATCGGAAAAAATTAATATCGGTAAACAAAATTGAAATTGTAATTGAAAAATTTCTATTTCAAGCTTTACAAAAATTACTAAAAATTTCCTAAGAAATGCATTTTAACCTAAATAATACCCTTCAATAATAAAAAACGACACGCAAGTAAAACGTATTTTATTATTAATTAATTAATTATTTTATTTTATTAAAAATTAAATATAAACATAAAAACAATTAAATTAAATTTTATATTGCATTTTGCATTGAAATTCGGACTCTAGTAATATAAGAACCATGGTATTTGGAAATATTCAATGAGGCCAAATATTTATTTATACATAACCATATAAATGACGTAATTATAAAAATATTATTATAAATATTTAATATTATGCATGTTTAATACCTCTCATAGAAAGCATACAATTTAATGTTTGTTCAAATTTATCTTTATCAAAATATTTTTCATCGTCACAAAAAATATTTTCTTCCAGGCAATGTTTGATATCTACTGGGAGTACTGCTTCCCTTTGATACAACACATAAAATGGTGAATACTTGGTTGATGTGTGTGGAGCAGTTCAATAGGCAAACAGTACTCCTTGTAACACATCTGGCCACTTAAGATCATTCTCCATATGTATCTAAAAAAAAAAAATATTTAAATCTGTTTATTTAATTGTTAATAAACTTTGATATGTATTTTATAATTTAGGTACCTTGAGTAATGAATTTTTTATCGTTCTATTAAAACGTTCAACAAGACCATTTGCCTGTGGATGATACGGAGACGTAACTCTATGTGTGGTTCCAGTCATCCTAAATAATTCTTCGCATAGTTTATTACAAAACTCTCTTTCTTGGTCACTGATTTCTACTTTAGGACAACCATGTCGACATATTATTTCGTCGTAAATGAATCGAGC
Organism: Eriosoma lanigerum; assembly: GCA_013282895.1. Lineage (NCBI taxonomy): Eukaryota > Metazoa > Arthropoda > Insecta > Hemiptera > Aphididae > Eriosoma > Eriosoma lanigerum. The sequence goes on from CM023362.1 coordinate 14,883,823, forward strand.
AACAGTAACTGCTTTTTTATCTAAAAGTGGCCGTGCTTCACACCATTTACTAAAATAATCTATTGCCACAGCCACGTATCAGAATCCATTTACTTCTGGTAAAGTTATCAAGTCAATTCCAATTTGTTTGAAAACCTAAAAAAATAATGCAAATAAAAATAAATTAAAAATTTGACATATTAAAAATAAAATGATCACTTTTGAATTCATCATAAAGCAAACAAGTTCACGAATTTTACATCACAAAATTACTTTTTTATTTAAAATTAATCTGAATAAAAATTACATGTAAATTTATATATTAGAAAGTGTTTTAAGGGGGCTGGATCAATCTATATTTTTCATGCATTTAGACTAATAAGCGAAAGAAAATTCTTTTAACTTCTAATAGTCCAATTTTAATTTTGAAAAATAATTTAAATTTATTAACTTATATATTATGATAAGTAGAAAAAATTATTTTTTTTTTTATTCTATGACTCGTAGAATTATATGTAAAAAAAAACAGTAAATTAATTTTGTATCATGCTAAATTAGCTAAATATAAAATTAAAAATCAATTTCCTACGTATCTTAGAAAACAACAAGGAATTTAATCATTTTTTAAAATAATAATTTAATTATCAGAACTAAGTGTATTTTCTCCTGATTTTTGTGCTTTTTATTTGATTTATTAATTGCACCAACCATGTTAAAGCTAAAATTTTCAAAATATTAAAATGTTTTAAGTAAGAAATTTCAGAGTAACTCACCATTTTGGGTATAGAAACTGACTGCATATCTGGCACTATTTTTAGAGTTGCTGGATTAACCCGTTGACATATATCGCATTGTTTAATATACGATTTTACATCAGTTGTTATTGAAGGCCAATAGCAACGTTTATTGAGCATATTGATTGTAGCATCTCTATCACGATGACTTTAAAGTGCAATAGCTTCAAAAGACTCTTCACAACCCTCGTGTATCATTTTAATAATATTTTTCCTTTCATTTAGATCAAATATCACACGGACTGAATTTTTTTTGTGGTATAAAGTATCATTATATAAATAAAATGATTTAGTTTGTCTCCGAAAATTTGATTTTTGATTTTTCATATTGTCTGGGTAAACTTGACATTTTAAGTAGGACAAGACGCATTTCAAATTAACTGGCTCCAAAGATTTAGTTTCTTTATTATTTTGTAGAACATCTGGACTTTTCAGTACCATCGAAGTCTCAATTATATTATTCTCCCATGGTCGAAACATTATGATGTACAATAGCTATTAGCATATAATTAATATAATAAAATATAATTCAAAACATAATTGATTTTACTAATTTAATTACTTTAAAATTATAAACTTAAATCATTCAAATAATTTAATTTTAAATTGATTAACTAGTCTAAAAGAATAATAAAAATAATAATACCCAGTAAAAATGGCGTAGGATAATCTTATTCATGGTAAAATAATTAATTACAAATCACAATAATTATTGTTTTATTAAAAATTTTAGGGAGTGACAACAATAATATAGGTATTAGATTCTGAACGAAGCGAGAAATGTATTGGTTTAAAAAGATATTTTTTTTATGTTTGAAAACATTTAGTACTTAGTTAGAGTAGAACAAAAATAGTTAAAAATATTAAACTAAACCATTATTATAGAACAACGTAAATTTTAAAATTATCAAAAAAAAGTTAGAAAAAGTTAATACTTTTCGAGATAATGAGTGTTCTACATGGATCACTCCGTATATTTATCTCACTATTAAAATTGTAAAAAGAGGGAAAGTCGATTCTGGGACTTTGTCCTTTATCCCTTCAGTGCTCAGAAAGTTAGTAGTTTATTATAATTAAGATGTGATTATAATTATTTGAAAATACGATTTTGAGAAAAACTCAATCAGTTACAATATTATATTATACATATACTGATAATCCGTTCCAACATTTTACCACGTATGTAAACTACTTATAAAAATACTCAAAAAATGTTTTAAATCCCTACATTCAAAATTGCATTAGTTATCATAAAATATTAAAAATTTATGTCGTCATAATCACAGTTTTTATGAATTTCGTAGATTTCCATTGGTTTTTTAGGGTAGTTTTTAAAGAAAAATGTTTGATTAATTTTAAAAAATTAGCTAAGTAAAGTACCTTCTAGATGCATTATTCAACTAAAAGCATATTCTAATTTAAGTAATCGGACCATAACTTCTACCAAAAAGTGTCTTAAAAAAAAAATCATTCTAACACCAATACATTCTTCGCTCAAAATCTAAATAGAAATTAATTTCATGGGTTGAAATTATCACCATTTCCATAAAATAAGTTATTAATTATTTTAATAAAGTCATTACTTAGTTATTAGTTTTCAATATTAAAATAAATAAGTATTTTATTAGTTTATTACCAATCGGTATTCAAAATAAACTGTGTGATTTCACTTTTATTTCAATAACAATTATAAAATAATGTATTATTTTATTTAAAATTAAAATTAACACTGCATACTTAAAACTATACAAATTGTTTGGATATACGAGTATAAGTAATAATATAGATAATATAAATATAATATATTTCGAAAGTAGTAGAAATTCTTTACCCGTGGGAAGGTGTACAATTTTCCTGGGATTATTTTACCGGGGGGTACAATTTTCCTAGGATAATCTTACCGGGGGTATGATTCTCCTATAATTATTTTACCGAGAGTATGATTCTCCTATGGATGTTAAAAATTTTTAATAATAAAAATGTATTCTTACGTGCTAAATAATTTGTTTTTTAAACATACAACACAGTACACACTATCACAAGGTTTTTATGTAATAAAAATAAAAATTAAAAATTATATAAATTATTGCAAAACACTGCTAACACATAGTCGCACAAAACACGAATGAAAATAAAATACAAAATTAATAAAAACAAATTATTAATTGTAAATTACCATTAATATAATAATCATAATATGATTATAATGATACTTTGATGATGATAATAATAATAATATACTTACCAGATGTATCCTAATAGACCGCTTTATACTATCCGGAAACGCGCGATAACTTTTTCTATGTAAAGGTAAAAATAGTGTGCGATTAACTGCCCAAAATTATCTATAAAGGATTCGCGTGCATTCCGAGAACATTGTTACATTAACACTACGCACATGGCTATCTCAAAGACTTGCGATATATCATATACAATTATAGATCATCCGTATATTATGGTGTAAATTGTATATTGTCGTAGTGTAGTTATTAAATTATTATTATTAAAAAAAGCCGGAAAGTCGATTCCGGACGTTCCTCCTTCGACTCTCGGATAAATTAGTGGTATAATTATAATTAAGATTTGAATACAATAATATTACATTCGAAAATACGATTCTGAACAAAATTCAATATAATAAACTGATAATCCATTGCAAAATGTTACTACGTGTGTAAACTACCTATGACAAAACTCAAAAAAATCTACAAGTCTATCGTACAAAATTTTAAAAATCTAAAATCAATTTAAAATGCCATTTTATCATTATTTTTTGGTACATTTTCTTTCCCAAGGTAAAACTTTTGAGAAATTAGAAAAATTAACTAAATATAGTACCAAGTAGACGCAGTTTTCTACCGAAAATATATCCTATTTGTAATATTAATATTTGTAATCGGACTATTATTACTATCCAAAAATGTGTCTTCATTTTTATAATCATCAATGTCATTTACTTTAAGCTTACGTATTATATTACTGAATTTATATATTTAAATTCCACTCTTTGGCCCATTTGCTCAATTTTCCTGAACAAAGCTGCATATGCAACAGTCATTTGTTCTTTTTAATTTTTAACATGACTAAAATGTTCACAAAAAATTCAATAAAATTAAATGTATAACTCCGACAGTTGAAACTAGTCATCTAAGATTATTATCAATAAATTAATTTTGATGAAGAGATTATTCGCATATTCTGAAAGGAGTCTTATTAATTATAGTGGTAATAATTAAATTGACTCTTTTGATGAATAGATTTTAGTGTATATATAAATCGAAGTACTAGTATACCTAATGCTAAATTTTTATTGAAAGAGTCTCGATCTAATGATTTAGACAAATTGAATATTTCGGATCTTAGGTGTATTGTTTGTATTGAGTTAAATGTATTGTAGATAACCAAATTATTTTTCAGTTAATTATTTTATTGCCGTTAAGTTAAAAATATATTTTTTTAGAAAATAATAGGTTTTTAAATTTAATTAAATAACTATACAAAAACATCCGCTATTAATTTATTATACTTAGACCTATTCCTCAAATAGGCATTTAGATATAGAATATTATTTTTTAAATTAATGGTTTTCTCAATAGTAGACAGTACGATATATATAAGTAAAGTTATATTATAATAATTTAATATAATGTTATTTATGGAGTATTTGTATAAAGATCACTAAATTGTAAATAGAAGTTATAGAACAAGTTTGAAAGAGTCAAAGAGTTTGCTTTTATGTTCATTATTCATTTATCATCAATAATTGTTATTATTGTTAATAAAATAGTTCTATTTTTTGGTTTAAAAATTATTAAATTATTATTATTATTTTTTTTAAATTAATTAACTTCTAACGTTTTTAAGTTAATTAAAATGAAAGGTCACTTTAAACGTTTAACTTAATTGAAGAAATTCTAACATAAAGTTATATAGCTTTAATAGTCATATAACTATAATAAAAATGTAAAATAGTTTATTGTTAAGTAAGTCAATCAACTAAACATAAATATATAACATATTTATAAAATATGTACTAGTTAATATAATTAATTAATACTGCACGAAGAGGTGATAATTCTCAAGATATATGTTTTTGTACGTAAAAATTGTCTAGGATAATTGTAGTTCCCCGATGACATTTGCAGATGTAACATTTTCCCAGGAAATGAATATCCCCCGTAACATTTTTTTAGGAAAATTGAACTCTCTTAGGAAGGTACAATAATTCTATAATATTATTACCGGGGTACAATAATCCTAGGATATTATTACCGGGGTAATATTATCCTAGGAAAATTATACCCCCTTAGAGAGGTACAATAATCTTAGGATATTATTACCGGGGGTAATATTATCCTAGGATTATTTTACCCCCTTATTACCGGGGGTATGATTATCCTAGGATATTTTTACCGGGGGGGTAAGATTAATCGGGGGGTAAGATTTTCCTATTACACCGGGTCTAAATTTCTTTGTATTCTGTTAAGCGGGTCGATAATAGTACCCCAAACGACTCATTAGCGCTTCTGTTTCATGTCATCCGCGTTTTAACGCATTATATTTATTTTTCATATTTTCTCTCGCTTGAATAATATTCGATAATAACAGCGACGACGTCGAGTTGTTTACGTGACTCATGTTTACATATAAATGTATGACGTATCAACTTGTTAATGTATTATATAATAGTATATTTGTCGAAACCGTACCTGTAACGATCGTTATCACGTTCGTCTTCTTTGCTAATCACTACGAAATCAAATCTTTCGTTGCGCCAGCACGCAGTGCAGAAATCTCTAAATTCTGAATATTTTATATCGCCCGAACAATGTTCGTCGTATACGTGTTTTAAATTCATTTCGTCTTGTTTGAAAAAAAACGATAAAATTAGTGTTATCGCGAATCAATTGTTTAGGCACGCGCGAATATGATTGGGCTAAATAACACACGTCTATTTGATTGTGTCTACCGCGCGAGAAATACTCGCGTACTATATTTTGATTTTCCATTATTATGTCGTCGAAAATAAACACAGAATTTGGTAACGTCTTCTTGGGTGGTAATACCGTATCATTATCGTGAAATTTAAATAAATTCACGTCTCGTACTTCACTTAAAATTTCCTCTAGCATTACATATTTAACTTGATCGAGGGTTTTGGAATAAATGTAAACGTTTTCAAATTTAATTCTATTCTCATGTGTTAAAAGTGTAAAAACGAGATTAGTTTTACCGCACGAAGACGGACCGACTATCAAAGCTCGAACGGTGTTTGGAAACAGCGATCCGCGTCTTGATTTTTTCCCCGTAAAATCCGTCGTTGACAGGTCTGTGTTAGTAACTTCAAGTTTTTTCTCTTGTTCAACGAATCGCATGATATAAATACGAGTGATGTACCGTATATGTCTTTATATAATGTCTACGCGTCAACGAACTCAGACCAACGAGAGAAGAAGAGCGACGTAGAAGTGAGCGAAAAATCGGAAATAGGACTATTAAGTGTACAGACATATAATTCTATACCAAACATCGAGACTAGTTGTAACACATTAGGTATTAACATCGACGATAAGGGTAATTCAAATTCCAACCGGATATTATGAATTATTCATATTGGAAACGAAAATACGTGAACTGTTGAGTACGAATAAAAATATCATAAAATATCAATAATAATAAAATAAAATAATAATAATAAAAATAAAAATATAAAATAAATTGCAATCTTAGTACGAACGCTAGTTCGTTAAAGTGTACGTTACTATGTAGTCGTACGATTAACTGTCAAACATTAATAACAGTATTGCACCGATATTGGGATTTAAAAAACGTGTTTTGCCGGCCAACGAGTTACACGAATCGGATACCTTGATGAAAATAACGTCCGTCAACTGTATAACAGTCGAATGTAATTTGGTTTTAGGTTCATTCGAAAATGGCGAACAGTCGCATACGATACATTAATTTTATCCTGAAGTCGCGCCGGGTTATAAAATAGTCGAAGTACCCAAGTACTGCGTGTTCTATAAACTCAAAACGAATACCATAAACTATCTGAAGGTGTGGTTGAAAGATCAGAACGGAAAATTAATTAATTTTCGCGGAGAAACTGTGAACGTGAGGTTATTGATTAAAGAAAATGGGGCTTAAATTTAACTTGGATAAATACAGAGGGAGTCGACACAACGGGCGCATTAAAATGAGAATTACCGACAAGCGAACATTACCACTGTCATCGTTTAATCGTGCAAGTAGTGCGTTGACTGCGGAAAACCGCGAATTTTTACGACTATTTGCTAGTAGAGCTCCCGATATCGGTGGTATTACACCGGTTTAATGTTCTTATTACGAACATGGACAAGTTTTTTTTAGACTTAAACGCGTCCTATATAAGCAAATCTCCTATACAAGAAATGTTTGTACACTCTTTTCTACCGTTTTCCACCAGTGTCTTGAACAACGGTGACGAGGTAAAAATCGCTATACAAAATAGAGATGCGTACACCATACCGAGCGAAAGTTTTATCTATATAGAAGGAAAAATAGTAAAACCATCGGATATGTTGAGTGAAATATCGCTCGCACATAACGCGTTAACAAATTTTTTTAATGAAATGAAATACGAAATAAACTCTGTAGAAGTACAAAGGGTAAAAAAACCAGGTATTACTAGTGCGATAAAAGGATATTGCTTGTATACGCCTGCAGGTGTGAATTTTTTACAAAACGCCGTGTGGAATGACGTAAATTTAAACAAAAATTTCGTAAAAGACGGATCGTTTAGCGGATGCATTCCGTTAAAACATGTTTTCGGGTTTTGCGAAGATTACAATAGGATTCTGATTAATTGCAGTCAGCTATTGATTTTGAATAGAAATATGAGTGATTTAAGTTGTCTACATTTTTCACGACCGAGAGCGTGGAAACGAAATCGATGAAAACAAAATTGAACAAAGTTCGCGTAGAATTAACAAAAGTCGTGTGGAAAGTCTCCGTGGTCAAAGTGAACGATCGAGAGAGATTGAAGTTGTTGAAAGTCATTGACAGTAAAAAAATAATAAGTTGTGCGTTTAGAAATCGGGAACTAAGCGAGTATCCTAACGTGCCGCAAACGAAAAAACACTCTTGGATGGTCAAGACTTGTTCGCAGGTAAAAAAACCTAGGTGTTTAATAATCGGGTTTCTAACGAACGGCGTCGGTACGGTCGAGCAGGGATATACCTCAAATTTTGATACGTGTTCGCTGACAAACGTTAAAGCGTATATAAATTCTCTGGAATATCCGTACGAGAACTTTAATGAGAGTTTTGATAAAAACATGTATACAATGTGGATTTTCAAAAATACTACTACGAACGTTTGATTGCTCAACCGTATTTGACGCGCGAAAAATATAAGGACCGTTTATTTGTATAGATTGTTCGCGACAAAACGACGATGCAAAGACGTCCAGTGTGAATCTAAGGATTGAATTCGAGGCGGAAAATAATTTTCCGGCCAACATTGCCGCATACTGCCTAGTTATACACGATCGGGTCATACAGTACAACCCGTTTACGGGAGATGTTAGGAAAATTTAATATTGTATATAAACCTTAATAATATAAATAAATAAATACAAAAATTGGTTTTAGATTAAAATAATAATGTTTTTTTTTATTTTTGCTTGCACAATATTTTTAAAAAAATTACAGAAAAAATATTATAATTAATTATAATTATTTTATATATGTATAAATTTATTTTTTACAATTATTATTGTCAGCTTGTTATATTAATAAAATAATTTTATCTAATTGCGGTATATACAGAAAACAATAAGGGGTAGGAATATCACAGATTCAAATAAAATATACTTTTCATATTATCTAAAATCTGTCATCATTTAGGAATAGAAAATATTTCATAAAATGTCAACAGTATTTGTATTTTGTAATAATATTAATTATAAAATTGATGTCGAAACAATGTATAAATTAAATTCGTTTGATGTGATGGCTTTCACATACTCCGTGCCGAAAAGAGAACTATCCTTTCTCTCTTCCACATTTCGTTCATTCGTAGTAGTGGTGCACATAGGCGCAACTAAACTTAAAGTTTTGGGGGCACAAAAAATTTTTAAATAGTCGTAGACCATCGTACAATTCTGTACGCTAAGTACATTAAAAAAAATATTTAGGGGTGCAAAAATATTTTTTGGGGGTGCTAAGCACCCCCCAGCACCCACCTGATTGCGCCAATGGTGGTGCACGTCGCAGACAAAATCGTCAAACCGAAAACGCTATTGGACATTTACACGATAAATGTTATATTATTACGAATGTAGTGGTGCGTTGTGCGTATACCCGTTGGCCTTGGACGATGGAAATAATTCCAACTGCGCATGCGTGAATGCGCCGTGCATGAACACACACACACAGTATGCATTCTTTGGTGGGACTACCCCACTGGTATATTATGTAATAATAAACGTGAACAAAGTAAGACGCGCGCGCGCGCATTTCTTATGATTTGTTTGCCGCGTGTGTAATATATGATGTATCCACCAACCATCGTAATGGCAACATTCCGTGAGGGACGGAAACAGAAAAAAAAAATGCGCTCTCTCTCTCTCTCTCTCTAATATTGGTATATAGATAATAAAGAAATGAAAAGAACGCGACGATTACACGGCCGGTGTACTGGGCTTGACCTGTTGCGGTAATCGCGGTCTTTATTCGCGGAACAGAGAACGCCGATGTCGTACGAGCGAGACGGACGACAAAAGGGAAGGACTCGAATTCGTGTGCGAGGCACACTCGCCCCGTGTCCATTGACCGTCAACATAATCTGTTGGTTTATACACCGTACCGTAGGTACTGCGTAGATTGATTGATTTTGTTTGTTTGCGCGTAATACGTATTTCATTCAACGCAAACGTAATAATATCCAAATAGGTATATTGGTTTTTTTTCTTCTTTATAATACAGACGAAAAAAAAACTATCCCGTAATATTGCCAAATATGAGTTCGTCGGGTTCTTACCAGTCTTGTAAGTATCTATTTGATTTTATTATTTGTACAGCGCCTATTGTATTGGAAAATATATATCGATATAATATTATTGTGTTATTAACGATCATGACGATAATATTGATATTATCAAGGTAGCACCGAGGTTCTAAAATATTTCCGCGTTCAGAACAATGGAATTTCAATAATATTCGATAATTTGTTATTGTTCCATTGAACGATAATTGTAATATTTATTTTACACACACCATGGACGTAACAATAAAATTATTGTTAAAATATTATATGAAATTAAAATGTTCGTCTCTGTATTTTACAATAATTGATCAATTGTACTGACTACGTTTCATGTGTATTAAAACAACGAAAAAAGTAAATTATTTAAATACAGTTTACTCTACTGGTGGTTTCTTTGTGATTTCATGGATTAACTTTAGATGTCTGACAAAGAAATTGTGGTTAGATATGAAATGAAAGTGGAGGGGTCTGATTATTAAGCTATAAATATAAATTATGCTATAAAATATTAGTTTTATGTACTTGTATTTAATAATTGCAGGACTCTGGATTATACAAAACACATAAAACAGCATATTATTATTTAATAGGATAATATTTTAACGCAAATTATTAATATTATATTATTTCATGATAAATTAGAATGATAATAAATGTATATAAAGTTCTATGTTTTAAATATTTTATAATTGTTTGATTTTATAGTATCTTCAGATGATATTCGTCATCGTGTTCAAAACAAAACTAATAGTTCTGGCTCCAGTGATTTTTGTGTTAAAAATATTTCTCTCAGTAGATATGGAAGAATTAATATTAATAAAGCTGAACAAGGTAATGAATTATAATTTGTAAATTATGTTATATTGATTAATATTAATTTTGGAATCATTTAGAAATGTCTGGTTTGATGTCTTTAAGAGGACATTTTATGGAAGATAAGCCTTTAAATGGAGCTAAAATTATTGGATGTACTCCGATCACTGCACCAATAGCTGTTAGTAAAAATAAAATGCAAATTTATACTTATCCTATTTTTATTTTTTATTTTTAATGGATTTTGTCTTTTTTAGGTATTAATCGAAACTTTGCATTCTCTAGGCGCTGAATTGAGATGGTGTTCTAACAGTTTATATGGAACACAGGTACATTTTATTTATATAAATTAATTTTCTTAATTCATAATTTATGTAAAACCAACATATTAACATATTTTGAATAAATCAAGTAACAAAATACAATATTTTGTGAAAACAATTTTTTAAATATTATATAAAAAATTTGTTTTAGGATGAGGTTGCTGCTGCTTTAGCTGAATCAGGTATAAATTATCATCACCGTATTAATAACATAATTTATTGTAAAAATTAAATAAGATAAGACTGTGGAAGATTATTAGATATTATTAAATAGAGCATGATAATTTTATTATTCAGTGTTCTCTATTGAATTATATTTACATACTATTTATATTTTTCAACATTGTCAGGCATTTAGATATGTTAGGTGATATCTTTATATATTATGCATATTATGAATTACTTACTTTTAAGTTTTTATTTTAGTTCTTGGCAATTTAGATAGTGAATTTATTATTATGATTATTATACTATATTTTATGATATAAAATATTATTACAAAATATAAACATATATATACATTATGTAAGATTTACATTAAAAACTGATACTAGTGAATGACATTAAAATTTAATTAATATAAGTATAACAGTTAATATAAACATATAAATAACATAATTTTGAAACATACTTTACATGCAACTAAAATAAATTTAATTCTGTAATATTTTCTATGGTCGCAAGTATATTAGCAAGTAAAGAGCATAAATAATTTAAGTTAAAAAACAATTTTGTATTTCTAATAAATTTATATATATATTTGGCTTTTGTATTTTTACAAGACTAATCTAACATCATACTGTGTTCAGAAGCTGTACAGGGTGATTATTGGCACTTGAGTAAATACAATTTAAGGCTCTAAATATATTTATAGGGCAGCTTACCCAACTGTTGAGATTATTTAAATTATATAAATATTTTTTACTGTAATTTAAAACAAATGTACATTTTAATACCTATAAAAACTGTTATAACATTAGTTTATTATTATTTTAAATAAATATTTTCCAAAGAGTTTATTTTCATAATTTTATGTGCTTATAATTAAATATACAATAATAATATACTTTAGATTAAACTTGTGCAAAAAAAAATTTAAAAATTTATTAATCTTTTTTTACAAATTGAACTGTTTCATTAATATAACTGATCAGAAGCTTTTAAACAGCTTATATACTTAAGCATTCTAATTTTAAATTCAAGTCTAAGTATATCCTAACCTATAAGTATATAAAAATAATTTTTGAAAAACTATTTTGTATAAAATTAAATTATAAAATTTTAAGTTATTTTAATTAAAAATTAAAAATTTCACACATTTTTCTAAACAAATCATGTGGAACTAAAGTTTTCTTTTATTCATTTTATGGATAACGATTAACAAATTAATAATTGATAGAGAGTATTAATTAAACTTCTAATTAACATGTTATAACAATATATTATAATATAAACAATAATATATTATATTTTCTATTGTAGTAAAGTAAACTGTTATTTTAAAGTATTGAATTGAATATAATGTATGGTTCACTAGAAGATAATTCTTCAAGGTGGCAAACAATTTTTATTTTTCTATTTCTTATGGATAGTAAACTATTCACATAAAAATCTTCAAAATCAGAAAACAATTTTCCTTCTTCATAAATCTCTAAAAATACTTTATCTGTACGCATTTTAGTTATATATTTTTTTATGCTTTTTTCAAAAAATTAATTCCTGCCTAAAAACTTAAGTCCCAGGTTCTTAATAATTTACTCAAAGTTCTAATACATAAAATAAACATTTGAATATAAATGCTGTTAGAATAAAGCAAAGTAACTGAATATATGCTTGTAACCTATTTAATTAAGTTCCAGTTTTGAAATCTGCAGCGCCATGTGTTTTTAATTTCTTCTAATAGTGTATTCTTCTTTTAGTGTATCAAATATTATTGTTTAAACAAATTAATTTGACGTCCATCTAGTAATGCTAACTTTTTTTGTTGTATGTAATTGATTTTTTTGAAAAAATTATCTTTTCTTATTTCTATATATTTTTTGCTTACTTTACTGCAAATTTAGTTACAATTGAATAAAGCTTTTCCAATAACCAAACATGTTCATGCATGATCCAACAATAGATCAACTATTAAACTTTTAAGTTTAATCAATGGACATGGCACTATACATAAATTGCTTTAAAGTTTTAAGCACAAATTTGAGTCCATTATATAATCTTCTCATGTTAGCAGCACCATCATAAGACTGACCAACTTTATTATTTTGCCAATATAATGTAAATCTTTTCATTATTGATTTAAATGTATTGAAAAGGGTTTCATGGGTAGTTTATGATAATTATTTTATATACTGGTTGCTGCGAGTATATTATCAGAGTTTTCCTATATAACATTACGGTATCAATAATTTTATACTATAATATTAGAAATTAGAAATATTTATTAATAGAGAATATAGATAAAAAAATACGTTTTTTAGCTTATTGTAATATTTTTGTATTTCAATTTATATTTCATTTAAACATTTTAAGAATATATTTTTAGTACAAATATGTATAATATTGTTTTTAAAAACACAAATAATTTTTCAAAATTGAATTATATATATGTAGTATGACTAGAATAAAAATAACTTACATTGAATAAAATATATTTGTCAAAAAATTATTTTTAATAATAATTGGGTGGATATACATTATATAGGTAATTAATGTATTATTTTAAAAACTTTTAGGTTTTCCAATGTTCGGATGGTATAGAGAAACAGTTGAAGAATATTTTTGGTGTTTAAAAAAATGTTTTAAAAAAGATAATTGGGTGCCCAACATGATTTTAGACGATGGTGGAGAAGCTACTTCCTTTTACTTATCAAGATATCCAAACAATTTTCAACGTTTAATAGGTGTGTTGTATGTATATTAAATATTTGGTTGTTGTAATAATATGTTTAGCGTTTAAGAGAGTACAGTAGAGTGCAGACTACGGTATTTACTAGTTAGTTTAATCTATGAAATGTTTATTAATTCTACAAATTTTAAATAATGAACAAAAGTTACAACTCAAATCAAATGGACACATTATTATTTTATTTTATTGGTTTTTTTTGTATAAAAGATATCCATAATATTAATGTTTATTTATTTATTGTAAAGTCTATGTTATTTTTTTTTATCTTCTTATATTTATGACTTTATACTTCTTTAATTTTTACATTAAAAAATTGATTGTATTAAAATATTTGTTTTATCTTATATTTATAATTTATTTAACTGTTATATTATCATTTTATCATTATATTACTGTGATAAATTATTGTTTATATAATCTATCTATATGTATTGGACTACCGTTAAATTAATATAAATTTTTTATGGTTTTTTTTTTACGGTTTTATGACAGTGTGCTTGTCATAACTAAATTAATAATAAATTATTTATTTAGTAGTATTTTTTATAAATTACTATAAGTTTATTTTAAATTGTGCTTAAAATTATCCCTTCTATAGTTTTTCTAATATTTTCTTTTAGTAAATTTTTAATTCTTTAAATGCTTTTATGTATTTAAGTTACTAGTTAATGATATTAATGATAAAAATAATATTACACTATCTATCCTATTTTTAACTATTATCTTTTAATTGAAAAATATTCTATAACCACTATTATAACTTAATAACTTTATTCTTGAATTGATTTTATTAACTTACTCATAATAAAGTCTTACAAATGTAAATGCTAACAAAATATTATATGTTTATAGGAATTGTTGAAAAAAGCAAAATTGGTATTAATCGCTTTAATAGATTCTTAAGATCTAAAATACGTTTTGCGCCTGTTATTAATATCAATAATTGTGTAATAAATACAAAATTTGAAAATCGTTACAGTTGTAAGGAATCTATAGTTGTCAAGTATGAACTAAATAATATATATTTTTTTAATGTCATCTAAGTATTTGCTATTTTATGTTAATCAATAGCCTCAAGCAGCATACTAATTTAACATTCGGTGGAAAACTAGTTGTATTGTGTGGTTATGGAGAAATGGGAAAAGGATGTTCTCAATCATTAAAAGCACTAGGTTGCATTATTTATATCACAGAATCCGATCCGATATGTGCTTTGCAAGCTTGGTATATATTAGTTAATAATTAAATTTAAATATTAATAAGAATATTTAAAATTTGACATATAAAAATATAAATAATTATACGTCTTCTTTCCTTTTTTTTTAGCATGGATGGATTTAAAGTTGTTGATCTAAATGAAGTAATTGGACAAGTGGATATTGTTATTACAGCTACTGGTAATATAAACGTAGTTACTCGGGAACACATGAATAGAATGAAGTCTGGTTGTATTTTGTATTGCATGAGTTGCACTGTTAATGAAATCGATTTGGTAAGTAAGAAAAAGTTTCTTTTTTCAGGGGGGCAGGCATTTTATAACAAAATATAACAGCCAGTTATTTAAATAAGTACACCACATAAATAGAAATATGTTGGTATATTATATTAAATTTATAAAATATAATTATTAAATATGGAAATAAATATGCACATAAGTGTACTAGTAATTAAATGTAATAATTAATAATATTTTATTATATATATCTAATAAGGTTTTTTTTGTTGCATATAGATCAATAAACTTTTCTATATGGTCTTGGGATGGATCGTCTTCGCCTTTAATACTAATTTTCATACAATATTTCAATGTACCTTGTCCCATACGATTGCGAAGTTTATTCATAATACGATCCATTGTGCTGAATGATCTTTCCACTGTGGCTATTGCGATTGGAATACATAAAATTAATTCAGTTAATTTTTACAAATATTCATATCCTATGTTAGCATCAAGAATTTCAGTGATATGATTTCCTTCTATCTTTTGAAGAGCTACATATTTAAAAGACATAAAATCTAAAATAACACCATCTTAATCATATTCATTTATAGATAAACAATAACATAATTGTTCAATCATTTTTTCAAATGTATTTGATAGTGATTTATAATTTTCAAATATTGCACACCCTTCAAGTTTAGTAGCTGTATCGTTAAATCGCTATTCCATTTCTTTTATCTTTTAATCCAAAAATATTGAAAGACACGATAATGTTTGTTTAATGCATAATGTTTAAACTTTTTTCAATGAATTAATTTTTTCGAACATTTCTGAATCATTTTTAATTATAATACTATTTTGATAATTTTGTTTTGAGCTCATTCAAATGATGTACTTATAATTGGTAAATCTGAAATACATATTTTGGGTGCTTGTAACGGTAAACTTAAATTTGATATAGCACTCAATATTTCATCAAATTTACATATACTCTATTCCAAATAAGTCTGGAAAAATGTATGACGAAAACGCGTCCGGTTTTGCGCATATATATCACACGATCTGCCAGTGGCGAGCGCTTTTGTCGACGATCCGGTTGTATACAGCCAGCGACTGCATTTTCTCAACCGTAATATGATTTTTAATTTTTGTATAGGTACATGAAATTAATTATATTTTTCATTCTCATAAATATTACTTTATTTTTCCGTATACACGGCGGCGAGCTCCGGCCGCCGATCGATTACGACGAATGCCGAATTTCTAGCCAATGACCCGCGTGCGCGATTTTTTCCAGACTTATTTGGAATAGAGTATAGTAACACAATAAAACTTTCTTCACGAAGACTTAATAAAATCTCGCCAGCTAATGATGCTAAATCAGCTCCATCTTGATGTATATGTTCACTAGTAGTAGCTATAGATAAATAGGACTGTTTAATTGCATGTACGATTTTATAATGACCTAATCAACGAATTTCTATTGCCTCTTATATTTTTAAAATTCGAAGATTTAAAATAACTTTATAAAGAATTTCTTCTCTTTTAGGAGATTGATGAAATAATTTATTAATATCTTTTAAAACATGAAACACTCGTTTAATTTTAGAAAATTTATTACGCATACTAGTATGTGCAAGTGATAGAATATAATCACGTCTATGTATATAAGAAATTTCTCTTACAGCTTTTTCACAAACTAGTCTACGAACTCCATTTTTATTACCAGACATATTTGACGCACTGACAATACCACAAGAAACAATATTTTCTTAAGACAAATTATGCTTTTTTAAATCACTATTATTTTCATCTATGATTATTTGTGCTTTTGTGTCAGACAAAACAACGATACCAAGAAATTGTTCAATGGACTGCCTTTTTTTTAAAAAACGAACTAAAATTTATTATTAATATTTGTACATTCATCGGCCAATAAAGAAAATTTTTTCTGATAAATTTCATTCTCCAATTTTTTATCTAAAATTTCTGATGCACAACATAATAGTTCAATAGCTGTTGCTTTACTAATATACGTTGATCTGTCACTGTGTGCGTCAATCCAACTTTAAAGTGAATCACTTTTAACTAGTAATTTCTTTATTAAAGGTTCGTATTTATTTGTGTGAGGTATTTAAAACCTATTTAAAAGTCTTTGTACAAAAATGTACAAATTACTTTGTCAAATATAATGTATTATTATTTTATTGATAGTTTATTTATATATATATTTAATAATATCAATTGAAATATAATTTTAAATTAAGGTTGATAGGTTATTAATTCATAAAAACATATATTTTTATCTGTGAAATAAATTCTTTAATCTGAACTGGTTATAAATAATATTGACTACCAAATATAAAATATTAAAATGAATAATTAGGTTAATTTACTCATAGATATTACCAATTTTACAAATTTATTCACAATATTTTCATTAAAAAAATCATTAATAATCAAAATATGCTAAAAATAATATATTTATTATTAGTTCTATTCTATTTTTAAGTTTTATTGAGTATTATGGTATAAAATATTAATTGTATTTCTGTTATATAGCTGTCATTGCAGGGCAATGGAATAATTTGGGAACCAGTAAGTACACAACATGCTCGCATAATCTGGCCCGATGGAAAAACAATGACTTTATTGATGAAAGGTAATATAAATTATCTAAGTTCCAAAATTCCGTCGATTGTAACATCTGTAGCTGCATCAACTCAGGTATTTTAGTATTTTTTACAAACTACATATTTTTTTCTTATTATATAAAGATAAATATATAACATTAATAATTATTACTTTACATCAGATACTTGCGTTGATGGAATTGTACAACGCCCCAACTGATCTTTATCCGACTGGCATATATTCACTTCCAAAGAGAATGGGTATGTTACCATTTAAATATTATCTTTTTAACTCCTATTCAGGACTTGGATTTATATACAGTTTTATTTTTAAAAAAGTGTTTTTACATATAAAATATTTTATTATTAAAAAATATTATAATTATTATTTATCCATTTAGGTTTTTCCTGCTGATTTGTGTAACAAAGTTTATTTTTCTTTAAGTTTATGAAATTTGTTTTTACATATAAAAATATACTAAGAGAATGCAGAATATTATGTTAAAATAAATTCATTTTGTAATATAAATATTTTGGAAATATATATAAATCCAATTCCTAACGAGTGTAATAAATATTATTTTTAAACAATCATCTTGAATTTTAGATGAATATGTGGCAAGTATTCATTTGGCCACATTTGATGCTCATCTTACAAACCTCACTACTGAACAAGCCAAGCACTTGGGTATTTCTATCAATGGACCATTCAAATCGGATGATTATAGATATTAAAATACAATTTTTTTCTACATTATGCACAATAAACAAGATGATATTTACTAAGGAAAAACATTGTATCTTTTAATCTATTAAAATATATCTTACTACATTTCTTCTTTTTCACCTTACCATCCAATTATATGGGGTCAGGCTACCCTAGTCCTACACTACTATAGATTTCGATCATCTGCATCTTGTCCACAGCTATCTTTATATTACACAATTCTATCTATACACATTTTCTTTGGTCTAACTCTTCCCTTTTTACTTTCTACATTTATTTTTATAACAATTTTAACTACCTCTGAATCATCTCATAAAATGTCCAAACCATCTCAGCCTATTCTCTCTCATTTTACAAATAATTTATGTAACTCCTACAGTACCCCTTTTATATTCGACACATCTATCTAAACAACACTGATCTGTTCCATATTTATTTTCACTGCCCAATACTTATCCATACAACATTGTGGCCTCGCAACAGCCTTATAATACCTACCTTTCGATGTTATTATTATTAATATAATTGATTTATATGTATTTAATAATCACTATCAATGATTTACAGAAGTACCATCTTATTTTTTTACAACACAATTTAATAGTGTAGTAAGACGGAGGAGTGTTTAACTTAGATAGTAGAGACAAGAAATGAAATTTGAGTGTTTCTACTCATTATAATTTTAAGAAATTGTAATACAAGTTTCATTAACTAAATTTGTAAATATTTTATGTATATACTTTTAGAGACCACATCTATAATCTATATACCCATTGTTATCAATTTTAATGCATAACCCCTAAATCTTTTTATATAATATATTCAATAATTTGTGTTCTATGTACTTCTCTTCTGTTTTCTCTGATGAACATTTTAATTTTGATACTACCTCATTAGATATCAAATGCTTTGACTTACCTAAAAATGTTTGGTTTACTGTCGAAAATGTTTATCAACACTTATCAGACATGCATGGTAACTGGTCTGTTGGACCTGATAATTTATCCGGTGAATACTTATGTCAATTAAAAAATATTATACCTTTCCCTCTCTAGATTCTTTTTAAGTATTCTCTTGTTGAAGGAATCTTCCTTTCTATGTTAAAGTTCAGCTCAGTTACCCCTGTTCACAAGTCTGGGGATCTATCCAATGTTTTCAACTATTATACGATTACTATCCAATCACGTATTTCCAAAATTTTTGAATCGGTGGTGTTGCAATGTATTCAACCATCGATTAATAGAATTCTTATGGAGTAACAGCACGGTTCCACCATTGCCTGTAATTTGGTCTATCAATTATGAATACCAAACATTTAATTTGAAATCGCAGGTAGATAACATTTACACTGATTTTAATAAGGTATTTGATTCAGTTAATCATAATGCTCTAGTCCAAGTTCTCAGTGTTTCGGGTATTGGTGAATCTCTTTTTTTCTGGTTCTCGTCTTACCTCTTATCCGTTATCAATGGGTTAAATTGTTTGGAGTAAAATCGAAAGTTTATTATTCAACGTCTGGTGTTCCTCAGGTGGACAACCTTTTTTTATGTTTTTGCTTATGATATTGAGCTCTACACTTGTATTTCCTCTTTGGATGACTGTAAGTTATTATAGAGTGATTTTGATTGGTTCACTGAGTGGTTTAATTTACTAAGATAATCCCTTAATGTTTCTAAATGTAAGACCATGAATTTTTCTAGGATTCAATCCCCTGTTATATATAAATATCATCTAGGACATACTGCTATTTCATTATCTAATAGCTGTGTTACTGATCTTGGGTTTATTCTTATTAGTGATCTTGATCCAAGACCCCACATTGAGCATATTTGTTGTAAGGCTTTTAAAACACTGGGGTATGTATTTAGATTATGTAGAGACTTTCGGTTAGGCCCATCCATTAAGGTTTTTAATTGTGCATTTTTTCGTATTGTTGAATATGGTACCGTTATTTGGGATCTTCATAACATCAATGATTCTTTTAGGCTTGAATGGATTCAGCGTAAATTTTTGAGGTATGCTTGTTTTAGATTGAATATCCCCTGCGAACCCCATAACTATGGATCTGTTTCTTCTCTACTTGCATTGGTTTCCTTGGCTGAATGTAAACATATTGTGTGCATAAAGTACTTGAACAGTTGGGTACAAGGTAAAATTGACTCTCCTGATTTTCTTTCCTTAATTTTTTTTAGAATACTTCAACGCTCTTCCCGATCTGTCGTTTTTTTCCTATATTCCTTTCGCCACCAATAATTATATTAAAAATGAACTCATCGGACGTATGATGTCAAATACTAATGTTGACCTTCTCGTGTTCTTTACCTTTAAATAACTGTATAGCTATTAATTTCAATATTAATGTTTTAAATTGTGCAAATGTGTATATGTATAATGTGTACATGTGTTAAAGGGTTTATCCCGTACATAAAATAAAATAAATTGTAATTATAATTATTATTTAATAAATGTAATTTATTTAATAAATGTTATATATTTAATTTTGCCAATTTATCTAGCTCAATCTCAATGTCTGTCATAGTGATACATACATTGCTTGGGAGAGAGAAATTGAGAAACGGGCTATCAGAAATGAGAGTAGAGGAGGGTGGCTTTTAAACAGAAGAAAAATAAGTAGAAAACAAATTGGAGATTTGTTTTTAATCTGAGCAACGATTATCATCGAGGTGGAGAGAGTTTGTAATGGTTGAACTAGTGCGGTTTTTATTTACAAATTTCCAGAAACTTTTGGGGTTATTTATTAGCTGAGATTCAGTGTGATGTAGATAGTTGTTATAGCATTTTTTTGATTCCTGTTTAAAGCGGGCACGTAAAAGAGAGAAAGAGAGATAACCCTGCTGATCTTGAGTAGATTTGAACTTCGCATGTGCTTTATTCTTAGTAAAAACTAAAGATTTAAGGTTTTTAGAATACCAAACAGGAAAGTTCAATTGAATATACGAGACCCTAGGAACAAATTGAAGGATGAAGGAATGAATAGCATCATAGAGACAATAAGTAGCAGAGTTTATATCCAAACTCATAAGCGTATCATACCAATTAAAAGATGACAGAAATGATAGAATTTTGTTATAGTTAGCCTTACGAAAGTCTAAAAAAGAGTGCGAGTTATTAATGAGAGGAAGCGAATGTGAACGGATAGATGAGATTACTAGAGCGGGATGATGCTCATCGCAGGATACAAGAGTGTCAAGACTTTTATCAATGGAGAATGTGCTTTTGCTATTTGAAAAAATTAAGTCAAGAGTGGAATTATTAGAGTTAAAAGAGAAATTTAATTGATAGAAATTGTTCGATGCAAAAGTTTCAGGTACACAGAGGTTAGTAGATGTATAGTGGGAGGAGTAAAGGATACCATCAGCATCATTGGACCAGGAAAGCTCTGGTATATTGTAGTCACCGGTACAAATAAAAGTAAAGTTGGGTTTGGTAAGAATTAAGGATTCGAGTGTTTGCATATGTGATTCATAGGTTGAGTAGGGACTACAAGGAGGTATGTATACGCTGGAAATTATGTAACACGCATTCCGGATGTAAAAACAGACAAATAGATGTTCATTGGGCGTATTAGGAACGATTAGTTGATGAGACTTAATATCTTTGCGGATCGTAAAAAAGACGCCCTCTCCTCTCTTAAAGTATTAGTTAAAGTGGATCGGTCACACCTATATACAACATAATTAAAACCTAATTCACTAGACGAAATATGGCTGTAAGCCATATTTCAGTTAATGATATAAAGATAAAATTAGAATTAAAAGCGGACACATTACAAATAACATTATTAAGTTTTGTTCTTAAACCTCTACAGTTCTGATAGTAGCCGAGCAAGATGATGTTAGTAGAGGGTGGTTGCCTTATTCAGGGTTGATTTCTCTGCGGCTTAGACGCTCTCGTTTGTCGTTTTTTGAACCAGATACGAGGTCCAGAGGAATATCGTTGATATAAGAGATGGAGAGATCCTTTTCACTATTGGCGTTACGCTGATTCATCTCCTCATGACATTCGCGTAATAAATTGCGTTCAAACTTCGTTTTGTCACGAACAAATTTTACATCATTAGGGAGAGAAACTTGTCTACGTTTGGCTTCGTCAGAGTTTAAGAATGTAGTTGCTTCCGTTTTAGTTTTAAAAATGATTTTGAGAGACCGCGGGGCATTTCCAGAAGGATTTCCAAGTCTAACTAATTTAATGTTGGCTGGTAGAGAGATGGATAATGGTGAAATGATTTTTGAAATATGGTTAGGTTAGGTTAGGTTATCATAGGTAAGTCATCTGACTTTTTATCATGTAGAGAATGATTGGTGGAATTGGGAACACCATAAGCAACAATGTTATGAGAACATTTTTCTCTCTCTGAAAGTTCTTGAACTAACTGGATGATAGAAGATTCAGTAGAAGGTGAGCTCGGAGCTTCAAGAACCCGGATTTTGCTCTTTAGTGCATCAATTTCTTTGCGAAAAAAGGAATTTTCAGATTTGAACGGAGATGTTTACTAGGTTTTGTTTGAGCTCAAGGTCGAAATATTTTTTCTGAGATATTTGGAGAGTCACGATGGCTTGGAGAATATCGTTAATAAATGACATATTACGGGTAGTGGGTTTTGCGTTACCTGTAGTTTGTGTGGTCTGTATAGACGATTTTTTTCAGTGAGATGTCATGGCGCAATGTAATGCAGGATAAGATTAGAAGGTAATAAATTGAGTTGATGGTAGAAACGTCGGTCCGGCGCCTCCACGTACAATGAGAGAACGAGATATAATTGACTGATAAAAATGAATAATAAAAATATTGTATAGGCACGAAAGAGCTAAGAGACGGGCGAAAACTAAGCACGTCCATCTTGGTAGATAATCTGTACTGTACTAATTTAATTTCTACTCCTTCAAAGTTGTTGTCTTGAACTGCTATCCCTGTATCATCGGCGTAAATGAAATGCCTTGCATCTGGAGTGAGCAGTTGATCATTCGTATAGATTGGGGCCAGCACACTGTCTTGTGAAAGATTATTTTTTTGCCATCTCCATCTACGATTGTTGCTTTCTAGCGTTACGTAAAATCTTCTATGTTAGAGTAGTATCTTTATTATCTGCATAAAACCTTCATCTTTAGTTAGATTGTAGATTTTATATAACAAAATCTTATGGCTGACCGTAGGCTGCTGTCAGATTTATAAGGGCTATTCCAAGCATTTTTTTCTTTCCGAACCCATTTTCAATAAATTGGGTCATATTTAGTATTTGCCCTGTGTATGATTTACCTTTCCTGAAGCCTGCTTGTTCTTGTATCAATTTTTCATCAATATGTCCTACAATGCGATTGTAAGGCTTTGTGACATAGAAATGATACCGTGCTTGATTTGATCTGGTGTGGTTATGTTTTGTGAAAGTTGTTTTGGTTCGTTATTTAGTTTCTTCATTAAGCCCCATGTCTTTTGGCTACTGTGTTTCATACCTATGCTTTCTACTAAATTTATCTAATTTGCTCTCCATTCTGTACCTATTGCTTCTAGCAAAAATTCACCTCTATTTATGGTTTTATATCCAAAAGGGTTCTTCTTATACATTTCAGTGTATAACTTAACCTAACCTCTGAGGAAAGGCCAATTATATATTCTGTTCTGCAGCCCTTTGGGATATGTTTTCTCGATATTATTTTAACTATATTCACAAATGCCTAGTAATTTTTCGTGGTTGGTGCAAGGTTTGTGATCTCCGAGTCCAGTTCTGTTCTAAAATCATTCCAATTAGCCTTTTTAAAATTAAACCTTCTTTTTATTGGCACTATAGTGGGTTTCATGGCTTCGTTTATGGAACATACAATTGGACGCACATATACGTTTATTAAACATACATATTGGGAGCGCGGGATTGGTTTTGCTACGACCATGATACACTGCTGTCTTATATTTTCACTAACCATCATAAAATCTGGGTTATAACCCCTCTTCCACTTTGCACTATTAAAGGATGGTAGCAGCCTGGAGTCAAGTATGATCGACAATTGGTTTTCATCTGCCCATTGTTCAACCTGTTCTCCATCATCATTTATTTTTTCATATCCCCATTCTGTGTGATGGTTATTAAAATCGCCGATTATTATTTTTGTTCTTGTGTTTCTTTACATATGTTTGCTAGGATTATTTTCTTGTCATTAGTCAAACCCTCGATATTTATCGATGTTATCGACAGGACTGGTCCTAAAAAGGGCCTTTTTTGTAGTTGACTTTGGATTGGTATGTATCATTTGGTCCATAAAGACCCGAGCCTCGTGGTGGAAAGATTAGCCGATTAGTGAGAGAATCACTGAATCGTTGCCTAGGTGTACTGCGTAGAGGTTCTTTCTTTACATCCAACAATTACCTGTATTACCAACATTAGCTGCGTTAGCATTTGCATTTGTGAATTTTAAGGTGTGAATCAGCGTATAACAGAATGACAAAGTTTCATTGTTCATTAAAAAAAGAACTAACACAGAGTAAACAAAAAAAACATAACGAAAAGTTATGTTAAGGTACACATAAGTGAGACATAGAAAAGAATACCGAATCTACAGACGATGTAATCAATAGATTTGTACAAAAATTTAGGCGTCTTCAATTTTTGTATTATACCTACTTTATATATTATAAGTAATGAAAATAATTTCGATTTATTTTTTTTATTTTTTAAAACCCAGGTGGGTACTCTTAACTATAAAGATATATTGGTTATACTTATCATTATGTTACATAATTAATTATATTAAATGTTATAAGAATATTGTATTTATCTTTTGGAACTGAAAATATTTTATTTTAATAAACTATAATTGTTATTATATATTGATTATATTTATATAAATATTAATTATTATATATTGTCTATAATATGCCTATATACAAATATGAAGCAATCCAATATTATAATTCGATTTCACAATAATGTTACCCAGTGGCGCCGAGTACGTACTTAAGGTGGTGCATTTGAACCACCTAAAATTGTGGGTGGGTGGGTGGGTCTCGGATGGGTACCTTAACCAAAATGGTTAATACTAATACTATAATAAGTATAAAGTAGGTATAGGTACATAGATTTAAGCTATTTCCAGTAACGTCTTGGTGTATAACCTAGATATTAGTGATATTACATTAATACAATACTACACTATTACCATATTGCTATTAGTCTGTGTAGTGTGTAGCTCAGTTGCTGTATTTCTAAACGAATTTCTATGAAAGTAATAACTATGTGATATCATTGAATACTATTTATAATCAATGGTAATATGTAACAATATGTACTGGTTAGGTTATGACGTACGGGTAGTGGGTACCATTTACATATTTTTTAATAATGAATAAAAGTAATATTAATAAAATGTTGGCCCATGGTCTAGTCTGATTGTTTGATTGAATATTATGTAGATATTGTGGGATTATTTAAAAAATCTAAAATTATCTCTAGACCGAAATCCAATAACACCAGTCAACCATCGACCATCACGTCAACAATAATAAATTGTTATTTGTCACGTAACGTAATGTGATGAGACACTAATATGAAAATGACAAAATATTTTTAGATGGAGATAAAACTGATAAATATAAAGTATAAATAGTATAAATCAAATGATAAGTATTATTATTATTATACAGTTCGTGTCTAGACACCGTAGTGGTCACACGTATATTCCGCGAAACGTTTCGATAGCTCTCGTTAGCAGTGAGTTTAATAGTAATTACGACAAACAGTTTACCGGCCCGCCTTCGGGAGGCACGAGCATGCCACCGGGCGCGTCCCCAGGTTGCGGATAGGGGAACGCCCTGCAGATATGCAGGAGAGCTGCGAAATAAGCCACACCCTCGGGGTGGACGAATAAGCAGTCGCGGACAAGCTCACAGCCGGGGCATAAAAACCCTGGCTAACCCTGAAACTTCATGATGGAAGACAAAATGAACGTTAAAGGTACTGCTCCAGGGAGTTCGGATATCTCCCGGGAGTCTACTTCACTGAAACAGCAAGGGATTTCAGTGGGTTCGAGCTGCGATCCCAAGACCACCGGCGTTCCTTCACAGGCGTCGGTGGGCACTCACGTGAGTGTCCAGTGATGTGACCCAAAGGAAACGGAAATCGGACAATTGGAGAAAACGGAACTACTTATGACTAAACAAAAACAGGAGAAGACTACGCTGGCACAGAAGCTGAAGGACTCGTCCACAGCTAATGTCCCGAGCGTAGAGGAAGGAAACACCCAATTCCTCCGATACCTGGAAGCGGTTTATTCAACCTCCAAAAAGTTGGATGAAGAGGTGGCTGCAACAATAAACACAAAAAAAGAGATAAAGGCACTTGTCGCGACTCTAGCGAATACGACAAGGGCTCTGATCAGATGGGGGAAGCTAAGCGGGCGAGTAAAATCCAGTGAGGACAGCCAAACTCCGGTGGTAGAGGAACACTCGAAAAAGATGGGAGGAAACGTTGTGGATTCCCCAGACCGAACGAAATTCCAAGTGGCCGCGATAGTCCAGTGTCTGAAGGATTCCTTCAAAGAGACACTGGACGCCCAAACCGAAGCAATTTCAAAACTTGTTGTTGTAACTGAATCACTTCAGCTGCAACACAAAAAGTTTTTGGAAGAGCATCAGCAGCAGAATCAGCAGCAGCAACAACAGCAGCAGCAGCAGCAGCGGTCGACCATGGGACAAGGCAACATACCACAGAAGAAGACCAGGAAGAGGATAGAACCAGGGGAGGGAAACCAGCATACTGATAGAAGAAGTGGCGAAAAACCGAATAGTACACAAATCGAATCCCAAGGGCAACAGCAGCACCAAGAAGATGACACTCACAACGACGAAGGAGAATCTGAGGACGCCAAGGACGACGAAGGCTTCACCGTCGTAAACAAAAGGAAAACCTACAAGAAACAACCTAAGCGAGTTGAGGCACTAACTGACAATAAGAGTCGAAAAACTCCCCGTGTCCCAAAGAACCAAGCAATAGTCATCAACCGTCCTTCAGGCAAGAAGTCCTATGCTGACACGGTACGAGAAGTCAAAGAAGTGGTGGAAAGGGAAAACCTCACATATGACATAATAACCCGGAGAGCTAAATCTGGGAACATTATACTGGAAATTTCTGAAAAAGAGCACGCAGACCATCTGGCAGAAGTGCTGAAAACAAGGATGGGCGAAGCGGCGGGCGTCAGGCGTCCATCCCCGAGCATACCTCTAGTTTTCATAGGTATAGAAGACTCAATAGACGAGGCGGAGCTCAAAAGTGCCCTAGTCGAACTTGACGGCGACCTTAAGGACGCTAGCGACTTCACTATTCGAGAAGGAAGAACCGGAATAAGAACCGCCATAATTAGAGTCCCACTTAAAGCCGGAACCAAGCTAATCCATACAAAGCGGATCAAAGTGGGATGGGCATACTGCCGGATCAAAGAATTCGATGCGAGAGAGCAGGCTTGTAAAAAGTGTCGTGAGAAGGGACACTCAATCAGAGAGTGCACTGGCCCTGAGAAGAGGAAGTGCTTCCGATGTAAAGAAATAGGCCACACGATCGCCAACTGCAATAAACCCGATGGCAGAGTCGGACCGAAGCCTAATCCTGGCGAACAACAGAGCGCTGCAGCGCAAGCGGAAGGAAATCTCCCGCAAAATGACCACTAGCTTATTGCAAATTAACCTGAACTGCTGTAAAGTGGCACAACAGCTAATGCTACAGACAGCAAACGAAAAAAGAGCGAACATACTAATTATAAGTGAACAAAACAGAAACTGCGAAGACTGGTACGCAGACACGGAGGGTAAAGCCGCAATAGCTCTACTACAGGGATTGACCCCAGAACAGAACAGAACAGAACCTGGCAAAGGATATGTATGGATACGATTTAGGGGTATCCGGATATATTCTTGCTACGTATCACCGAATATAGCAATAACAGAGTACACCGAATACCTAGACCAACTGAAAGAAAGCATAAAAGTTGACGATGGAGAAATTATCCTGGCGGGAGATTTCAACGCCAAAAGCATGGAATGGGGATCCCCATATAACGACCGGAGAGCTCAGTTCCTTTATCGCTTCTTTGGATCTAAGAGTGTGTAACCAAGGAAACAAACCGACATTCGAAAGAGGATCGAGTCACTCCATCCTTGATTTGACGTTTGCTTCAGCACACACAGCGAGACGAATAGCAGAATGGAATGTACTAGAAGAGGAAACGGGAAGTGACCACAACTACCTTTACTACACAGTCGATTCACTCATTGGAAACAACGAAAATGTCCCACTAGGATGGTGCAGGAAGAAGCTAGACATACAAAAACTAAAAGAATACCTAAGAAACAAGGAGACACCAAGAGATGCATACGAACTGATGGAAATAATGAAGGAGGCGTGTGACGCTTCAATGCCTAGAATTAAAAATATACGTAAACACCACAAACCACAACACTGGTGGACAGACGAAATAGCAGAGTTGAGGAAAGAGTCACTAAAGGCAAGAAGACGATATCAGAAAGCACTGAGAAGAAGCCTAGCAGAAGAAGAAAAAAAATCATACAAGGATACCAAAAAGAATTTACGAATAGCAATAAGGCGGAGCCAGGACAATTGCTGGAGGAACCTGATTGATGAGGTTGACCAGAATCCCTGGGGCGCCGCTTACAGGATCGTCATGAATAAAATCGGGAAACGATCTCCTATACCCACGGATATGATACCCGCCATAGTATCAGAACTTTTTCCAACTCACACAGCCATAGAAGTGATCACAGACCAAGTAACGACGCGGATACCTCCAGTCACAAACCAAGAAGTGGAAGCGGCAAGCGTAAGGTTAGGGAAGGCACCTGGGCCAGACGGCGTGCCTAACGAAGTGCTGAAGGTTGCAGTCAAGAAACGTCCAGAAATTTTCCAAAAGATATTTAGCCAGTGCATGATAGATAGGGTCTTCCCCATACCTTGGAAATGCGCCAGGCTGGTCTTGCTGCGAAAAGGAGACAAACCGGCCGATCAACCATCGAGTTATCGCCCGCTCTGCATGTTAGATACAACAGGGAAGCTGTTTGAGCGAATAGTCTGCAACCGTATAGAAGAGGCTTTAGACAAAGAAAGAACCGGACTAGCTGAAAACCAGTATGGTTTCAGAAAGGGACGGTCAACTATTGATGCTATTCAAAGGGTCCTGACAGAGGTCACCGAAGCCAGCGCAGGAACTATCTACCAAAGACAACTCTGCGTACTGGTAACGCTAGATGTGGCCAATGCGTTCAACTCCGCATCCTGGGCTGAAATCATAAATGCAATGAGAAACAAAAACGTACCGAATTATCTCACATGACTAATACAGAACTACTTTCGTGATAGAGAGATAAAATACAGTGAAGAACACGAAGCAGTCCAACTGTCCAGCGGAGTGCCACAGGGATCGGTGCTGGGCCCCTTACTCTGGGGAATCATGTACGATAGTCTACTTACCACAGAAACGCCGGAAGGAGTCACCATGGTGGGCTTCGCAGATGATGTAGCAATCATTGGAAGAGCCTGGAGAATAGAACACCTTGAGGAAATAATCAACGAATCCCTTAGAATTGTCAACGAATGGATGATTTCTAAGAAGTTACGACTAGCTCCACATAAAACAGAAGCCGTAATGCTAACAAGGAAACGGGGTTACCGTAAACCAACTTTTGTTCTAGGAGACCAGCAAATTACAACAAAGAACTCTCTAAGGTATCTTGGAGTAGAAATCGATACCGGACGAAGATTTGCAGTGCACGAAAAAATAGTCGGGGCGAAAGCCGCGAAAACAGCACAGGCATTGTCAAGAATACTACCGAACGTAGGGGGATCCACTACATCCAAAAGGAAACTACTAACCAGTGTAGTGCACAGCCAGATCTTATACGCTGCACCTATTTGGGCATCAGCATTGGGCCACAGACCTGACAGCAATGTTCAAATAAAAGGAGATACAGCCAAACACATAAAGTCAGCTCAAAGAATAATGGCACTCAGAGTTTCAAGAGCATATAGAACTGTATCCTACGAGGCAGCCATACTTATATCATCAATGATACCGATTAAGTTGCTGGCCGAGGAGCGCTGTATAGCGACAAATTCCCATGACAAACGGCAGGCATACAAAGAAGCTCGAAAAGTAAGCATAATGAAATGGCAAAAAGAATGGGAAGAGGCAGACAAAGGACGCTGGACGTATGATCTTATAAACAACGTAGAAAATTGGATAAATAGAAGGCACGGAGAACTGAACTATTTTCTAACCCAAGTGTTAACGAACCATGGATGCTTCAATGTCTATCTATGTAGAATAAAAAAATTGGATTCACCAAAGTGCTCCCTATGTGAAGCAGACATTGACGACTCTAACCACACGTTGTTTGAATGTGACGCGTTTGAGAACTGGAGGCGACAACTATACGGAGAACTTGGTTGTCAACTAACGACGGGAAATATGATTGGAATCATGCTCGGAGAGAAGAAGGCATGGCATCTGGTGTCATCCTACATTAATCGTATAATGGAACACAAATGTGAAGCTGAGAGAATGAGAAAGGCAGAAGCAGAGAGAAGAAGAGAATCAGATAACCAATAATTAGTTTAAGTTATAATGTATGCAGAAATGGCAAATTAGAGGGATAGAGCCCTCTTATATTGTATATTGATTTATTGTAATGTTTTGTTTATTAATAAATGATGGTAGCGGTCCTTACGCTATGTGAAAACAGTCCGAGGGTCGATATCGATTTCCACAAAAAAAAAAAAAAAAAAAAAAAAAAAAAACAATTTACCGGAGAGCTATAGACCTATTAGTTTACTACCCATCCTCTCCAAACTATTAGAGAGGATACTGTTACACAGAATGAAATCATACCTAAATATTATTCCATATCACCAATTCGGCATCAAACCTCACCATTCCACATGTCATCAACTACAGCGAATATTAGAAATAATAGTAAACGGATTTGAAAATAAAAAATACACAACCACTGCATTCCTTGACGTAGCACAGGCCTTCGATAAGGTCTGACACCAAGGTCTCATGTCCAAACTAACAAAATTAAAACTGCCAATTTATCTATATAATATATTATCCTCATTTATCACAAATCGTACTTTTAAAGTACGGATAGATATCTGAAGAACACCCAATAAAAGCAGGAGTCCCACAGGGATCAGTCCTTGGTCCCACCTTGTTTAATATTTTTTGCCATGACATCCCAGTTTTACAAAAATGTCAATTAGCAATGTATGCAGATGATAATGTTATCATAACACAACATAGAAATCTTGAAAACTCAATATCAGACCTACAAATTTTTTTAGACCTAATTTCAGACTGGTTTACAAACTGGAAACTCGCTCTTAACCCAACTAAGAGCGAAGCGAAAATATTTACCCAAAAGAGATATATAAATCCGACTCAATTAAAAATCAAAAATCAGCCTGTATTATGGAATAATAAAGATCAATCAATTAAATATCTCGGAGTTCACCTTGATGAAAAATTAACATGGAAAATGCATATAAATAAAAATTTAAGCCAAGCCTATACACGATTAAAAATCGTATACCCCCTTATAAACTACAGCTCAACACTTCAGATCAAATGCTCACTGCTAATATACACATCAATAATAAGACCATTAATAATATATGCATGCCCAATATGGGCAGCAGCATCCCAAACAAAAATTAATAAATTACAAACGATGCAAAACTAATTTCTTAGATAACTCTTAAAGCCCCATGGTACATGCGAAACACACAACTCCAAAATGATACTGGAATTCCATACCTAATCACATGGATTAATGAACAATTTAAAAAATTTTATTCGAAACTTAACACAACAGAAGGAGCCCTTCACTTCAAAATTGGGAAAAGAACCAAGAACCACAGACTAAAGCCACGTCTTCCACAAGATGTCTTGTTACCCCCAGAACTATCATCATCATCTTCAGTATCAGTATCATCAGAACATTGACCGAATAAATCAACTCATAATTTAAGTACATTTTGTTAAATTAAAATAATTTATAAATTATCTTATACACTATTATAATACTCTTATACTCTATATTATATAATAAAAAATAAAATAAAAAAATTGTAAAAACAAAGATTATGTTGAAACAATAAAATTTAATAAAAAAAAAAATTATCATTATTATTATTGTTGTGGTTGTTCATATGGTACCTATGTAGATACGACTATTCTTAGTCAAATTTCCCAATACATTATTGGTAATTTCATTAACTTCACATTCAGTATTTCAGTATTCAGTGTATTGTGGTCTGTAACAGTGTGACTGTAATATTAACAATTTAATAACATATTTTCTTTTTACACGAGTTTAAGAGTTTTATGTAGAGCAGCTTAATATTACCAATTGGAATAGACATTTGGATAACTTTAAAACACGAAAAACAAAAATTTCGTCTAGACCAATTTCTTTCTTTTTTCCAGCACCGAAAAAAGTTCGAATGAATACAAGAACAAATTATTCTAGTTCAAATGGTAAGTTATACTTGGATAAATAATTTATAACCAGTTCAATTTAATTTGCTGGTAGCTATATCTATCTATATGTTATATGTATATATCTTTGTATATCATTATAATTATGTCTAGGCGATTTAAATTTAAAAAAAGGGAGATCCATTTTTATTTGAAATATTTAAAGTTTTTGATAAAAAGTATAAGTTTTGTCTAAAAATATAGAATAAAAAATATTATAATTCATCGATAATTATTTATTATTTATTTATTTATTATTAATTATTTAATAATCAGAAAGTTATTATTTATATTTAACTTTAACATAACTATTGTAAAATAAACCGGGTCAATAATATTACAGTAGGTAGGTATATGGCTTTTAAATTAATAGGTACTTGCATTTTTAATATAAGCAATATAATGTATGAATAACTTAGAAATAATAAAAATATATATATAAATACGTTTATTTTATTTAAATGTTTTTTAGTATTTTCAAATGAACCAAGTTTTAATGCATTTAATGATGAGCCAGTAGAACAGTACATGGCTAAGTCTAGTTCTTTAAATGAAACTGGTAGGTACAAATGTTTATATTAATATTATTTAAATTGCAACAAAATAATTTTGATTAACCAAATTTTAAAATATTACCTTGTTGTAGAACGGTCAAAAATTTTATCATTTGATCCAAAATTATTTACTTCTGTCAAGAATATATCATTTGAAGAAAAAATGTCCTTAATTCGTAAACCATTTCAGCCAGAGAAGCATGAACTTCCTGGTGGCAATTTTCCTCAAGAACACGGACATTGTTTTAACAGTGATCAATATTATAAAACTTTGCCAAATGGTAGTCGTCTTTGGAGAGATTGGTTGAGCTATTCTCTGAGTAGCAAACTATTTAATTGTTTACACTGCATTTTCTTTGGTAAAAATGCTCAAAAATCTTGGACCTATGATGGATTTCATGCATGGCAACGTCTTACAGATATAAGTGGACATGAAAAAACAGAAGTTCATATCAATGCTTCAATTGTTGTAAAAATGAAATATTCATGAATGGCTATTCTTCCACAAATGTATGCACATAAAAGAAATCAAATAGCAGGAAATCGTGAAATAATTTTAATTGATATAACGCTGTTTCTTGGACAACATTCTTTACCGTTTAGAGGTCATCGAGAGGGCTGGTCTGAGCAAATAAAAGGCAATTTTAAAGACTTATTAAAACTTGTTTGTAAATTTTCTCCTAGCTTGGCTGTTTATATAGATCGTCTTTAAATACAGGGAAGAAATCAAATTAGTTTTATTTCATGGCAGAGACAAAATCAATTAGTTCTGTTTCAAAATGTAAAAAAGAATCTATAAAACAAGAGTTAGGTCATAACAATTTTTTTAGTGTTTCGATTGATACCACATTTGATAGCTCTAGAAGAGAACAGCTAGCATTTATAATTCGTTATGTTTGTACAAATAAATATTCTCCAGTCATACGAGAACGGTTATTAGGGCTTAGAGAAACATCTACAACCACTGGTCGACAATTATTTTCTGTATTCCAAGAATTATGCATAGAAAATGATTTAAATTGGAAATTACTACTGGTTGGTCAATCGTATGACGGAGCCAGCAATATGCGTGATGAATATGAAGGACTACAAGCTTTCATCAAAGAAATAAACCCAGCAGTAATTTATACTTGGTGCTATGCACATAGACTTAGTTTGGTTGTTGTTCAAATGTCAAGTTATTCAGCTAATGCAGTTCATACATTTGGGAATCTGGAGCAGTTGTACTCATTAATTTCAACAAGTAAAAAGCGCGTATCAATATATGAAAATATGCAAAAAGAAAAAAAAATTCGAAAGAGAGAGTGCATAGACTTAAAAGAGTAGAAACCACTTGTTGGATGTCATACTCATCAGCTTTGAATACAGTATTATTAACATACGACATAGTTATTA
This sequence comes from Eriosoma lanigerum, assembly GCA_013282895.1. Classification (NCBI taxonomy): domain Eukaryota; kingdom Metazoa; phylum Arthropoda; class Insecta; order Hemiptera; family Aphididae; genus Eriosoma; species Eriosoma lanigerum. Next base: position 14,918,972 of record CM023362.1, read on the forward strand.
ATACATTAGAACAGATCAAAATAATTGAAAATTCAGACTTTAAAGCAAGATCTAAAGCTACGGGTTTAATGGATTTTTTTTGTCTGAAAGATTTGTTTTGACAGCAATCTGTTATAAAAATGTATTTAATATTTTAGATCCAGTGACAAAAATTTTTCAAAGTTAAGATATTGATTTAATAGGTGCAGTAAATAGTCTTGAGCAGTTTCTAGCAGCCTTAAAATCTTAAGATCTGATGATGCATTTAACAATTTGTATAATGAAGCAATTACATATATGAACAAATCGGAATTTACATTTACTTTATTGTCCATGCAGCGCAGTAGAAAGAAAAAGTTATTATCTGGAGAAACAACTGAAGACCATACGTTTATTGACCCGAAATTACAATTTAAAATTAAAACGTACTTAATTGCAATTGATTCAGCTATTTCTTGTATTGAAGACCGCTTCCATTCAAAGTCTTAAGAATTACTGAAAGATATATCTTTATTTTCAGTTTTCTATTGAAAAAAACAAAATCTGACCCTAACACACTACCAGATGATGCATTTAATCAATTTGGTGATCTATACAACAAATTTATTAATCATAAAGATTTTAAAAAAGAATACATTTAATTTTCAAAATTATTTTCTCGTTTTGAATCTGCTATGATAGGCTCTCAATATATACATCCTAGTTCTGGAACAAATTATGATGAAGAATACTCTTCAGATTTTGAAGATAGCGATGATCAAGAAGTAAAATAAAATATTGTTGATTTAAAAATAAAGAAAAGCCAGAATTTAGGAACACTTCTTCATGTATTTAAGGTTATTTTTACATATTTATTTATTTAAATTTCCTATTTATACCTACCAATTTTTGCTGGAAAAAAGCAAACAATGACTTGTATAATACTAACTCTAATTTATTGTAATTTATAGGTATGTCATAACTCCGGATTACAGAGTGTTTTCCTTACATTATACTCGGCTCTTCAAATTGCATGTACACTACCAGTGTCCAGCACAACACCTGAGCGAACATTCTCAAAATTGAAAATCGTCAAAAATCGATTGAGAACAACAATTTCTCAGGACCGTTTAGAACAATTGATGATAATTTCTTGCGAGTCTGATATTGATATAGATTATAATCAGGTTAAAGATGAGTTTGCCAGTACTACATCTGTATTATCAAAACATTTAATCTAGGATTGGTTTAACTTTTTTTTTTTAAATTATAATATATTTCAAAATGTTTTAATATTCATTGTTTTATAATAAATAGTTAGTTTTTAAGTTCTAAAATATTGTTTGCGAACACTAAAAAGTGATTTTTATTGAAATAGTTACATGTAATACAATTAAAAATACAGACTATCATTTCATGGTACTATATTGTTCGCGAGCGGTTTTGTGTGATTTGTTGTTTTAAATATTTTCTTAAGTTTTTGAATTATGAATTTTAAGTGGGTGGGTGGGATTTTGTGAGAATTGAACCACCTTTTTTAACTGAACTTGGCGCCTCTGAGCCTATAGCCTATTTTATGATTGTACTTGTGCATTAGTTATCATATTTAAAATCGAGTTCATCAAAATTATAACTTCTGTGAATTTTTTAATTTTCGGTCTATTTTTGGTAGTTTTTCTTCTCCCAAAGGTAAACAATTTTAAAAATTGTAAAACTACCTATATAAAGTACCAACTAGGTAACTAGATGCAATCTTTACATCCAAGGTAAGCCATTAATATAATGTTTGATTCTATAAAATAAGCTACTACTTAACACAACTATTGGAATAACCTCAATAACAACCTAAATAATTTAAATCAGTTAAATAATTTACCTACTTAGTAATGCAATAAACCTTTAATGTTTCGAATATAAGCAAAATTTTAAGATATAATACTATGTGTTCAAGTTATTTTTAAAATAAAAATAAATTCGATAAAAATAGCATATTAATATTTTATTAAAAAAAAAATGGATACAAATATAACTCAAAAAACATTTTAGTTATTACCAATAATTAAATTAATATGTTTAAGAAATTAATATTTAATATATAAAATGCATGTAATAATGAAACAATACATTTTAATAGATATAGATTGTATAAAAATATAAATGATTATTCAAATTCAATTTTGGGTCAACTGAAAAATTAAGTATCAAATTGTAAGATGTATTGCTATATAAAACTAGGTACTAATCTATTATTATGGCATATTATCAAAATATATAAGATAATCTTTGATAGTGTCGTAAAAGTCCAGACAGTAGATAATCTTTAGACTATATTAGTTTCTATAACCAAATTCGGTAGCATCGTCTTCTGTGATGTCACCATACTCCCACATTTGTAACCGATTTTTCATTGCCTTTTCTTGTGCCTCCATGTACTCATCAAACTAAAATAACATTAAGTATAATAATAAATTTAAAACAAAAGTGAATAATTATTTTATATTACCAATTTGTTTTTCTTATGGCGTTTATTAACTAACAAAAATCCACCTTCGACCAATTTCTTGACAAGATCTTCTTTTCTGGCATCATCTTTTACAGTTATGTAAGTAATCCTATCATGAGTGTACTCTTCAATTATATTGATTGTCTTATTGATGAATTCTTCACGTAATTCCAAAATAGAATCTTTTTGATATTCTATACATTTTGGTAGTTCAACGAGTGCAAATCTATATACCTTGGCATATGGTGGTTCGTCTTTTAATGTTTGAGGTAAACTGACACATTCATCTGAATTCACTATATCCCTGTTGCCATAGTCAATATACAAAACATGTACATCTGGCCCAGAAATCTTTTCAACTTTTACACGATACCATAGTTTGTCTTCTTTAAACTTAACTGTACATACATCACCTGTCATAATATTGAAACAATTAAATTATTGTAATTATTTAACTTAAGTTTACAAAATATATATGTATATATTTTTTAAAATAAATAAATACATTTTTATAGAAATACATGAATTTACCTAGTATAGGTGTATAAGAACCAATGGTAGGAGGGTTGGAATCAACATGTTTTCTCAAGTTGTCAATTAGATTTTCAAGTTTGGTTTTTTCAGATACAGGTTGCACATAAATATTTAACTCTGGACTGATTTCAGACACAAGCACTTCAATATAGTTTTTTTTACGATTGTATTTTTCCTTTTGAAGTAAAAGTTTACTGATGTTATTTCTGGAAACTTTTGGAACTTCGACATGGTTCTTCCACAACTAAATATAATATATTATTATATAAATTAATGATAATAATAAAAAAAACAGAAAGATCAATTCTGGCCTTCTTTTATTTTAAAAAAAAATTAAATAATTGAAACCGTAATTTTGCCGATTTTCCATCATTCTTTGGTAGTTTTTCCTCGCTCAAAAATTAGCTATATAAAGTATCATTTATATCAAACTTGGTACGCAAAGGGTACTAAATTCTACTACTATTTACTATTTGTGATAATCGAACCATTATTTTACATGAAAAAATGTTTTCATACATCAAAAATAAAAATAAAAAAAATCATTGTGAAACCAATGTATTCCTCGCTTCGGTTAAATGTTAAATTTATTTTAAAAATATTTATAATAAATAATTACGTTGAGTTTCTGGTTTTTAGCATTTTTCTCAGCTTCTCGTAATTGATTCATATAATCTAAACGTTCAGCTGATTTATGTACTTTGGCTAGTCCTTCTTTGACCAGTTCCACAGAAAGATTAATATCACCAATGAATATGCTTCCAATCATAGTCCCATTTTTAGTATAGGAACTAACAGTAATTTTTACATCACGATGCATTATCACAGATTTGATAAATTGTATTGTTTTTCGGTGGAGTTCATCATCTGATAATGGAAAATCAATCTGGTGTGGAAAAGTAAAAGTTGGGGTCATAACGCCTAAATTAAAAATATTGCATATAAATAGTAATAATAAGTTTTTGTAAATTTGATACATATAAATAAACAAAAAAATGGGAAGGTCGATTTTGGATGCTACTCCTTCGTTTCTTTGGTTCTCAGAGATATTAATGGTTTATTATAATTAAGATTTGAATGCAATGATATTCGAAAATTAGAAAATACGATTCTGAGCGAAACTCAGTATATTACAATATATTGTTCTGATAGGTCATACCATTAGTTTACCACATATGTAAACTATAAGAATATTTAAAAAGAATTTAAAGTACCTGCGTTCAAAATTGCATTAGTTATCATGAAATACTTAAAATCAATTTCACCAAAATAACGATTGCCTCAAATTTTTGACATTTTTTGATAGTTGTTTTTCTTCCAAATGAGCTAAATAAAGTACCAACGAAACGCAATTTGCTACCGAAAACATACTCTGTTTGTGATAACCGAACTAATATTTTTACCAAAAAAAATGTCTTTAGACATAAAAAATATATATATCAAAAAATAACATTCAATTCTACTAACAAATCCAAATTTAGAGACTTATAAAAAAAAAAAAATTGTCGATTTTAAAAATATTTTGGAAATAGTTTAAGTAGAATAAGAGTAGGCTTCTATAACATTTTCAAACCGTTAAACCCAAAATTGCATGCAATATTAAATAATTTTGAAAAAAATTTCAATGTTCTCTATTTAGACAGAAATAAGTAAATTGTACCCAAATATTTTTTTTCTCTAATGTAGAGCACCTATATTGATACTAAAAAAAAATATCAAGTCCCTATGATCAAAACCTTATCATGAGATAAAAAAATTAAAATAAGCTCTATAAAGTACCAACTAGAAGTAATTTGCTACCAAAATCATACCCTATTCTTGGTAATCAGACCATTATTTCTACCAGAAAAAAAAATAAAACATCTTTGTAAACCAATACGTTCCTCATTTCGCTCAAAATGTAAAATGTATAGTCAAACATTAAATATTTTTAATAATTTATAAAATTATTTTTATTAAAACTATAATATCATATCATATACTAACCAGCTAAAAGAAAGTTGATGAATGCACATTCCTTTTGTACATAAAGACGAATTTTACAACCACTGGATACATTCTCAACTATAGCATCCATTCTTGGAGAGAATTGTAAATTAAAAAATATATCCTTGGAACGATTTAAACTCTAAATACCATAAATAATTTACATTCATTTGGATATTTTATTGAAATATTCAAAAAATAAATTAATTCATTATTTTGGTTTTTATATTACATATAAGATTATTAAATATTTTAATGTTTATAATAATTAATACAAACCCCAGAAAGATTACAATCTGTGATACATTGTTTTGGTGAAGGGGAATTAGAATAAAATCCTTTACGAGTTTTTTTAGCTATTTCTTCTGCCTTCTTTAAATTATGATAACATAGGGATATTTGATCAGCTTGAGGGTTACATATAACAAATGCTAGCCCTTCTTTTACCAATTCTTCAGCAATATTTCTAAACATAATTAAATTAAGTTGAGGAATACAATAAAAATTTGATCACTAATATTGAAACATACATTCCATTAACTTTCACAGTAGCACAGACTTTTTCATCACATATATTTGACTGAGGTTGTATGAAATCTACAGATACATTTACATCCTTTCCTATATAACGAGTTCTTAAAAATTCCCTTGCTTCAAAAGCCCAAGGAATTTCATAAAAGTTTTTAGTTAAGGTTTGTGATACTGGAAATTGATTCTTTGCAGTTAATTTACTAGAAAAATAAATAATTTTAAATTTAAGAATTAAATTCTTATAAATTTGTTATTATTCTGTAACTTGTTAAATGTGATCTATCATTACATAAGCTATCATAATCAATCATTTTATAATATAAACAGTTGCTTAAATTCAACTTTTTACACGAACAATATAAAGTTCTGATATTAAGTATATTATAATGTTAAACTGATAGTTTTTATTTTAATTTTAATAGCAATTCAAGATTATAATTTATTAAAACGATCCTTGGTATGAAAAGTTCTTAATTACATATTTAGGAACATATTATACCCTTTTGTAGCTTCAAGTCCAAGTCTAACTGGTATGATATTTGAAAAATATATATCAATATTCTTAGGCTTATCATTATGAGAAGTCTTCAGCACAAAACCTTCTTCATTTATAATTTCAATGACGGTTCCAAATATTTCTTTTTCAAACTATAATATGAATAGTAAATAAAATGTATTATTATTTTTAATGTATTAGTTTAATTAATACTTCATGTTCTGTGCATTGGTAGTTTTGCCATATACCCAATTTTTCAATTTTAGCTTGTCTTTCAGCTGCTCTCAATTCATTGACACCTCTTTTCAGGTATTTCAAACTTCGCTTTTGGAATGCTGCGAAGCCTTGTTTAACCAACTCAAGGGCAATGTCTCCACCCTATTAAAAATATTATTTATATAATATTCTTATACAACACAAAAAGCAATAGATTTACTGGATGATAAATGGTTCCAAAGAATGATGGTGTTCTTCTAAATGGAAGCGTACCTTCCAAGATAACTGTAACTTCTTTTTGTAACAAACGAATTTCAAAAAAATATTTTGCCTCAATTGAAAATTCTTCACTTCCTGATGGACACTAGGCATAATTATGAAGATCAATCAGTATTTAAATAATTTTCAGGAAAATATATAAAACAATTAATTTTAATTGTTCAGCTATATTTGGAATAATATATATTGTGAAACCTGTCTTAAAATTATTACTATCTAACTAAATAATTCTGGTGTAATTATTAGCACTAAATACATATTTAATGTGTTTTTTTAGATTTAAAATGAATAAACTGTATTTATAATTATACTAACAATCTTAAAACTAAATATTACCTTAATAAAATGTATATAAATTTTACAAAATTGTGATTTAAAATATAACGTTACTTTAATTCCAGAAATGTATAGTCTAATGAGGTATCTTTCAGGTAACAACAAAAGCATAACAGTGGATCCGTCAACAATATCTTCAATAATAGCATCAATACGGTTTTTAGAATTTTTACTAAAATATCCTTCGACATCACGAATGGAATTTTTTTTCAGTGAAACATACTAAAACACAAGACAAAAAATTTTTTTTTTTAATTTAATATTATTTGATATAACCTACCTATTCAAAGTTCGATATAATTCATTTTATATTAAGTATTTCAAAAGATAAATATCCAAATTTGCTTATATTTGTTTATATAAATAATATAAGTTATTAATATCTATTAGATATACTACAAGAAGTAATCAATTATAAAATAAAATACATACTGTTTGTAATTGAATTGTTAAAGGCTCGATCAGTTCTTTGAAAAGAAAATCCATTTATAACAATTTTATTATTATTACTTTAAAACTGATTAGCAAGTTATTCAATATTATAATTGTTTTACATTTTTTTTAAAGAAAACTACCTATTTTTCTATAATTAAGTTTATAATAAATTATAAAGTTAATTTAGAATTCAAATCAATTAATAGAATTTTTATTTCAATGTTATTGAACAAATAAGTTATTAACATGCAAGTTGTTTTTGAACAAAGAAATGTCATTAAATAATCACAATAAAAAATTTATTATTAATGCAATTAAACTATTTAGAACTATATTAAGCTATTAGACTACTTGAATACCTTTGGATTTAAATTCCATTTACCAGACTTGGAATTTTGTGCCTTGATTTGTAGATCAATCAAATTTTGTAATTCAGGAGTTGGGTTTTTGGACTTCACATTTTTAAGAGTTACTAAACCATTTCTAATAAGATCATTGACAATGTTGTTTTCTTAAATAAACAAATTAAAAATTAAATAATTACTTGTTAATTATTATTTGTATATAAAATAATTTCAAGTCTTACTCAATGTCGGATAAAATATGTCACCATAGTAAATAATTTTGTTATCTTCATCAACTATTTGACTTGTAGTTTTAAAGAACACTTTCTTACCTACAAGTTTCTTGCGAAGTAATTCACGAGCTTCGAATGCAAAAGGCTCAATATCGTTTAAAGATGGATTATAAATTGTTCTAAATGAAAAATAAAAACACATAATATACCCATAACCTAAAAACTAATAGTATGCAATATAATTAATTATAAATGGGTATTAAAAAAACATAGGTAAGTATTAATACTAATTTTTACCATAAAAATGTATTTGATTATTAACATAAATAATTATTATGAAAAAAACTTACGTATTGTGTCCTAATTTGGGCGCAATAATATAATTCAATATAATATTAATTTCTTTAGGATAGCCATTATACATTTCCTCACGGATCGTAATAAAATCACCGGAATTTATCTGTATAACAATAAATTTATATTATAATATATTATCTATTAATCACAATATTGCAAGTATGAGTTAATTAAGTAAAAATATATATTGAAATAAAATGTAAAATAGTTGAAATACTACAAAATGTCAAATGAACAATGCTTCTGATGATAAGATTACGTCACGATCGTGGATAACTTTGAGAATGTTTGATAATCGGAAATCAAACATTCGAACCTTATCATCATAAAGTTAAACCCATAGACATATATATTAATCACGAATTAAGATAGTATCTTAATTAATGTATGATAACCTAACTATAAATATGCAATTTTATCAAAGACAATATAAGTAATTTGCTATATTCCTCTTTAGATAGACTAATATACGAACATGTATAACAAAGATCATTTAATATTAATTTAATTTCTATAAGTTTTACATGATATAAATATTTTATTCCACCCAATTTACGGTTCATAATTTTACTTTTCGAATTATTACAGTCAGGAAATATTTTTTGCAGGATTTTATATGCGTTCGAATTGACTATGTGTAAAGAGAGAAAATGTCAATCTTAATGAGAAAGAAACAAAGTTATGCGATGTCCTTAAATTACTTCTGTGTAGAATACACTTATCATTAGGTTTTGTGGTGGCAATTTTTTAATTTCTTATACCGATACCCCATCACTTATCAGTCTACAAAGTAAGATTGCAAGTAAAAAACGGTGAGTTGGTCCGCAGGACCGGAAATAATTCGTCAGGTGAACAATGCAATCCGTTATGAAATATAATTACATGCAGGCGAGAGAACAACGAGCATAATATCTAGTCCTTGTAAATCGTAACGTACCTTTTTTACTAGTCCGTGAAGCATCTTAGGTTCTTTGGCAGAGAGTACGATTTTTGTAGATACATTCTCCATTGTGACACAACAGTGGGCAATATCACAAACGTTTGGTTCAACAAACAAACTGATGTGAAACAAATCGAGTCTATTGCATGTGGTGGCGGCAGCGGCGGCGATTGTTGAACAGTGTTGGCGGATTATTTTGTTCGCAGATATACTATTATAATAATATTTATAATTCTATTATATATTCTATAATGTTCTACTTACTTCAATAATAAATGTAGTTTGTCGCGAATTAGCATCGACGCGAAAAACAAGATGAATAAACGGCAAACAACACGAAACACAAAAGCGAAATAAACCACTTGTTAACCAATAAACGTAATGTACCGGCCAATAACAGCGTAGCCGACGTGGAAGCAGGACGGACGCTACAGGCTGACAATCAGGTATATGAATGTCAAAGAACTTGTAAAACGAAAATTATACTACGACTGCAACGATGAGTCGGTGAATAGGCGGAGACTGGCAACAATTCCCGCCGCCTTCAAATAATATGTATATTTATTTTACATTGACTTATATATGTATATATTTATTATTTTAGATTTTAAGTGAAATGAGGAATGTATTGGTTTTACAATGATGTTTTTTTATCAGAAAAAATTTTTTTTTGGTAGAAATAATGGTTCGATTACCATGAATAGGGTATGCTTTTTGTTGAAAATTTCATTAAGTTGGTACTTTATTTTTCTTTATATGAATTTCTCAAAAGTTTTTTCCACGGAAGAAGAAATACTATGAAAAAATGGTGGAAAATCGCAAAATTGCGGTCGCTGTGAATTTTATTTTAAATATTTTGTGATAACTAATGCAGTTTTGAACGCAGAGACTTGTACATTTTTTCACGAAGGTAATTTACAATCGTGTTAAAATTTTGGAATTGATTATCAGTATAATATATTTTATATTTGACCGAGTTTCATTCAGAATCGTTATTTCGAATATTAATTATAATAAACCACTAATTTCTCCGAGGACTAAAGGGACGAAGGAGGAATGTACAAAATCAACTATCCCGATTTTTTTATATGTATACCAAAGTAGTTTTTTTAGTAAATTACTAGTAAATAATTTAAAATGATGTGTTAATTTAGTTTTGCAAATTGTAATATTTTAATTTATTACAAATAGTAAATTTATTGATTTGGCACACTAGATGTATTCAATTATAAAAATTTGTTGTTTATTGTAGCATATAAGGATTAAAGAAAACTCAAGTAGGAAAAATGGTAGTTGACAAAATCATAAATTACAAAATACAAGCTTAGTTACTAAAACATATTTGTATTGTTTAAGAGTTTTTAGCAATGATACAATGCAGTCTATAAAATAGCGTTGATTATTATAATCATTTATAATAGTTAAATCATAGGCAGTGGCAGTGGCTATTTTTGTATGTACTATGGACACACTTTTTGCATTACAAAAACACAAATGTGCACTACGAAAAATAAAAGTGTGCACCTGTATTTTTATAATAAGTACAATACAATAACTAATAAGGTACATTCCGAAGCTACTAAGCAATGATAGTTTCAAAATGGTTTTTGGTTTTCCTAATGCTTAGAAAGATGAAAACAATATACTAAAACATGAATCAAAAATAAGAATTTTTTTAATAATAAAATATATGCATATTAGATAAAATACAAATTATACTGTCTTACTTAGGCTTTTCTTTTATGGGAAGAGTAAGAAATTTAATTTTCACATTAACAATGCACATTTCACATAATATAGTATATGAGCCATGGGTGGGGGAATTTCCTCATCATTATCCCAATAGTGTATACCATGGAAAATCAGAAAAAATAGTCACCGAGCATATAATAGCATATTATAGGTATAATAAAGATTTTACTAATAATCATGATTCATGTGTAATAACAGAAACATTATCCGAAAGCTAAGTGAACTTTTATATGATTTAAGATATATTTATAAACATATAATAATAATAATATAGATTATATAATGGTGATTTTGTCTAACAAAAATGTTAATAGAAAATTTGATTTTTTTTATTAAATCTTAAAAAAATGTTATTATCACAAATATCAAAGTTTTTCAACTTTGAAAATCATTCTATTCTATCATTTTTAAAGAGTTTTCATAAAATCTTGGGGGTTATGATCTGACAATCCCCCTTGGCTACGCCCAGAGGAGTATTCAGGAATTTTTTTTGGAGGGGGTTGATCAGTTACATATTACATTATAAAAAAAACTATATTTAAAATAAATATTTAAATTATACAATAAATTATTAATCAGAATATCAGATTGTTAATTTTAGTCGTCTAGCTTTTCCGCTGTTCCAAAACTTATCTAGTACTATCTCATCAGTAATATTTACATCTCTATGAATAGACAACAGAGCTAGTCCTACAAGCCGTGACTTAGATGTTGTATTTCAAAGATAATTTTTTTAACTTCCTTAATGTTGAAAAACTTCTCTTAGCAGTGGCTGTTGAAACAGGAAGTATTGATAATAATTTAAGAAGCTCATCTAATCAGTCTTATTTAATTAATATATGCAAAATGCAGCATTACAGTAAATTGAAAAAGTAAAAGTACACCAAAAGAAAAAGAAAAATGGACACTTTTGTCTGGGAGTGGGTATGAGGACGACCACTAAAGTGTATAGCACCAGTACACACGCAACGCAACGCTGTACATTATATATTATTAAATTATATTTATTTATTAAGATTATACATATATACTATATGTAATTTAATTAATTACATTTCTAGAAATTTCGGGGGGGGGGCTACAGCCCCCTCAGCCCTCCCCCTGGTAAGCCGCTGATCAGAATCATAGTTTGCTTTATTTTTTTTTATGAAATATGACAAAAGTCCTAATGAATAGTTATCAATTTATCAATTATCACGTATCTGAAATGAAATATCAATAAACCTTATAAGATGTATGGATTTAACACAATAATATAAGTTAAGTTTAAGTCCTTAAAAATAATTGCATGTTCCCCATTACCTACGTCAACTGGTTTCCATGATCTATCTGTGAAGAAACATTCTTTCATTAAGAAATTAACAATTATAACATTCCAATGAGTATTATATTTTATTTCATGATACAATAACCTTTTTGTTTTCATTAAAAATAATATTGGCAGATTATATTTATCACTCAAATCACTCTTTTTCAACAAATCAATCAGACTCACAAGTTAATTACCAATTACCAAAGTATTTTGTGGTTCTAAATTTAGTGATGGTTCTATATTGAGGGGGATGGGAATGATTGTCATAAGTCATATAAGGATTTTTATAGTTCACACAATATGCTTGTGATTACATTTTTGTCATACTATGACAAAATAATCAAATTTGTTAATTTTTTTGATTATTATATATTATTATTGATTATAAATACCTACTATAGATTGTTCACTGGCCGGTTTTTCAGTGTGTTGACGTTTCAATTCATTACTGTTACATGTTATATTATTAACATTGATTTGTTGATTGATTATATTATTTTAATTTTAAGAGATTTCATCAGCGGTCAGTAATAGCATGTGTTACCTGCTAATCAACAATAATATAATATGTTGATCCATAATTGCTACACTATTATTAAAATGTATTTTTTAATAATAAGGTTCAAAATAATTAAAAAATATATAGAATATAAAATGAAATTTTATCATTTTCCCAAAGATGAACATTTATCAAAAGCATGGTTATCAATATATCTATTATTAATTATAAGAATTTAAGTATTATTAAAATTAGATTATACATTTTAAATTGTAATAATATTTATTTATATTTTGTATTGATAGTAATACATTAATGGGATTAGTCACTTGAATAGTAATTGAATAAAACAGTTTCAATATATTTATATCTTTATAAGTTCATAAAGCTAAAATAAATTGCATGACCACATCACATCACAAAAAGGAAAACACGTAGAATTATCTTGCGACTGTACATTGTACAATCGTGTTATAATTATAATATACATAATAAATTAAATTGAATATTTCGTTCCCATTGTAGTATAATTGTATAAATATACTCAATTAAATTTGTATTCATACAGTGATAGCAAAGACAACTTTTACCTCTAAATATTCCATTATTTTGTAATTATGATCAAATGTGTTTACTAATAATATTAATAACTTATCAATAATGAATAATAAAATATAATTTTAACATTATTAATTATCATTTTATATTTATTTAATACTGTTATAGTGTTATCGCTTTCAATCGGATATAACATGATATATTCAAAATATCACAATTAATTTAATATAAAATGCAATTTATAATCCTCAATTATAAATGATAAAAGAATAAAAATATTAGTACAGTCATATTTGCTTATTACGATTCCAAGTAATGTATTCGGTTGGTTTTATGTGTTATGTGTAGTACTTTTATTCGTACATAACGATATCGGTTATAGCGATGTTATTTCGAAACGAAAATTGGATTTTAAAATCGCCTATAGCAATTAATAATACATATTATGTATAATGTACATGTAGGAAATTTGATATCGTTCGAATCAATAATTCTTAATCTTATCTATAACAGATAATTTATATCTTAAATTGTGCAAATGTGTATAATGTCTCAAGGGTTTATCCCGTATACTTAATAAAAATAAAAATAATGAGTCTTGTACGGCCGTATTGTATACGGCATACGTTTCTTAGTCGCCGTTTTGATTGCTATCCGTGGAGACGTTCTGTATGCGTTTGTATTTAAATTATGCAGTAAAAAAAAATTGTTTAATAAATCAATTTTTCATAAAAATCAAGTCTACACTCGCTAGTCAATAATAAGTAATGAATATTCGGATGTAATTTACAGCGCCAACGAAAAACCGGCCAATTAACAATGTACGAAATGATATATTCTATTACTTCTCCCATGTTGTTTCTCGTTTTATTGACGTTATTACTTATTAGTTATTATAGTCAAATGTCATATTTGTCATGTTATTATCAAAAAGTTAAATGAGAACACAATAATAATATAATTATTTCTTATTTCTTATATATTATTAGTTATCAACCATCTCTATAAAGTTGTGATTATCACGGTGAATCATGATAAAATAAATGTCATGGTTATCACAATATAATAGTCACAAATCGTCATCGTGTAATGAATGACTAATGAAATTAGTCGACGTTTAGTTACAAAAAAAATTATTGATGGTTTTAAATATATATTTTTATATATCTTAAATCTTTTGTACATTTCATGATTTTATTATGTAGGTATTTGAGTATTTTTACCTATATTCGAATAGAAATAAAAGTACATTTGTCTTCTGTTTTAATATATATATATATACATATATTACAAATTATGTGTTCGTTTTTTTTTTTGTGGAGGGGCGAGAGCGCAAAATCGTGATACCCAGGGGCGGCAAAAGTCTAATTACTAGCCTTGCCAACAGGGGAATGTGAACATAAATAATATTAAATAATTTTTCATGACAATAAATTAATTTAAGATTGGCATTATATTATTATTTATTATAAGCATGTTACTTGCTGATTTAAGTGCAACCCATAGCCATATAAAACAACCACAGCCTACATGATGTCTGTAGCTTAATAAAAATAATTTCTAATTGTTATTGGCAATCACATGATAAAAACATTGTCTTGTTAGCATATAGATGCATGTTCTCATTTAAAATAAACTGGAATGGCCCATCTAGTTGATTTGTATATCTAAATATCTGTGATTATGGCTATATTATTATTCACCTTAATTTTTAATATAATTTATGCGGTAGCGTACACAGGATTTTAGTGACAAGAATAAAAATAAATATGGTTGTTTTGATAATAATGCCAATGATCCCAATAATTTCTATTTCCTATCTGAATTTTTATATTATATGAATATAGTTCACAGTTGAAAACTTAAAAATCTAATATAATAATTATGAGAAAAAATAATAACAATACTTAGTTGTTAATCATAAATGAAATTTTATGAAGGAAGAAATTTCGGGAGGATTAGAACCCTAGAACCTTATCCCTGCGTATGCCACTGAATTTATCTCTTAACTAATAAATATGTCGATGTTAATGTTCAAAATGTTGAGAAAACTGTAAAATTGTATTTAAATCTATAAAATTAAAGTAAATAATGTTATTAAAACAATGTATATATATAATTGAAATAATACTTAATATAAAAAAAATGTAATTTAATTTAACAAATTAAATGTCAGCATAACAAAATTAATTTACATTTAATTTTATTAACTATCTATTTATAAAATATTTTATACTTAAATATATTTTTTGAACAAATTAATTAAACCATTCAGTCACAGAGGGTACTCCAGGTACATATATATAAAGGCGCATAAAACAACAAAAAAAAGTGTATTAATTAATTCAAAAATATAACCATTTAATAGCATGTATAAATTGTTCTATTATAACCTTTCAAATAGCATTTATTGTTTTTTTTCATGAAAATAAATTTGGTAATCACACAATTAATAACTATGCATGTATACACATTATTAATTTTTATTTATTACTTACTACTGAATTCCATAGATCCTATGCCTTGCTGCAATAACCAAAAAAGTGGAACACTAGACATTTCCTAAAACTCATTTCGTTCAAATCGGTCACTTTCCAATATTCTACAATAAAAATTGAGGTGCAAGAAAAAAAAATGTATTGAAAAAATGCACATTTATTGTAGAAAATTTAATATAATATGTATTTTATTGTAAAAGCGACAAAATTTTTTTTACTGAATTCCATTATAAAAAAGTATTAAATATCTGTTAATGTTATAATTAAGTACTACAATAACATTTTATTAAAAAATGATCATAGAGTCTAATGCTTTCATAGCCATGTCAATAATGCTTGGAATAGCTGAAGCTGTTGAATCTTCTATTCCAACTATTTCCTGAGTATTAATGCCTAACGGCGGAAAATCATTCTTAGATTTCATTCTGTGAAATTGATTTTTGTGATCTATTTTAATTTAAAAATATTTTATTAAATTGGATAGTAAAATACTTTGTTATCAAGTCCTTAATTATAATTTGTATTACCTTCAAATTCATCTGACGTACGGAAAACCATTTTACATATTCCTATTTCACAATAAAAATGTAAATCACGGTAATGCATTGATAATAATTCAAATGATCTAAGGAATAAAAAACAGTTATTATAAAAAAGAAAACTAAGTATCTTATAATATAAACTATTTTAAGAATAACTAATACATACGAGAAATATTGATTAACAGTATTATCATCATTAGCACATATAAAACAACGGAAATGCTCTAGTTTTAGATGTGAAATACAAGCTTTTGTATCATAAAATTCTTCATTACAAAATGTACATACTACATGCACACAATTGTGTTCACTTAACCCATTGAAATCATACCAACATATATCTTGTGTCAATATCTGAGAAATTTAAATTCAATAAATATTTATATAATTACATCATTAATTATAGTTATGTGTCATAAATAAATGTACCTATAAATATGTGTAATTTAACTAAGAAATTAATATAATCTATTGTTAATTTACAGGAAATAAAATTTATTTATACATTTTAGCCATACGTATTTAATACAATTATATTTTAAATGATTTTCAATAAAAATATTGTTGCTTATATTATGAAATTTGCAATTAAATTGTTATAGTCTAAATGTGTTCAGAATATCAGAAATACAATATATTTAGAGTAGCTGCTCAATAATAGCAAATTTATAAATCATTGAAAATTGTTATCATTTAAATAGCGAAGAAACATATATTTCTTATACATTATTAGCATAAGTCAAATATTGATTTTTTTATGATACTTTTATGGTTTTTAATAATATTGTTTATAATGATTAAGTATATAAATTTATGATGAATTGTTATAATTATTTAAGTAATTTATGTAAGATTTTTTAAATAATTACCTTTAATTTTTTGAAACACAGATTGCAGCAATATAATCGATGGTATAAATACATGTGTTCAATCAATTGTTCCATGTTTGGAAAAGTTGGCCGATTTTCACATATAGTACAGAATTTACTGAATAGTTGTACAAATAAATATTTTATTTCATAATCATCAAATACAATCCCATACTTTTTGTTGTAATTGAAATGCTGACGACTATCCATATGTTTAAATAAGTCAACCTTTTTGGTAAAAAATACCTATTACATAAATTTAAAGTATTATAATTTGCCTTTAAATGTATATTAACTATTATTTATACATATTATAATATGTAATCTATATATTTTCTAATTTTTTTTTTTTATATATACAAATTAGAATTTTCAATAGATTTATCAATATATATATATATAATAATAAATTACAAACATTTACATTTAATAAATATGTTATTGTATGTTTTCAATTACATAAATAAAATATATAAATATTGTTGTGTTTAAAATATCAATTATATTATTTTTAAAGAAAAATAATGTTTCATCAAATAATATGCCAGTAACTATAATATATTATAATGTATCAGATGGTGAAGTTTTTGTACATGATATGGAATTAAAACATTTTTCAACTAACAAAATCTGATATGCTAACAAATATACTATTATATTATAATTTAAAAAATTAGTCAACATAGTTATAAATCTATAATATCTATCAATATATCTATTGTTTTATTTACTCTCAATTCTCAACTACAAGCTACCTGTATAAATATTTTTTAAGACTATATAAAAATAAAGTATACAAACACCTCTGAAATATTTCCAGGCTTGGTAACTGAAGGAACATTATAAATTATATTTAAAATAAATAAAACAGATTTACATTACCGATCATAGAAAAAAAAATGTTTTAAATTATAAAAGATTTAATGAATACAGAATACAAAAATAGTACTGTTGAGGGAACAATATAGTCTTATCTGTTATACATTATTAATATGTCACTTATTTCATAATAATATCTTATATTATTTGTTATAAAATAAATAGCAAGATCCTACAGAATAAATGTGTTTTTTCTTTATAGTTCATTGTTATTTAAATGAAAATAAGAAAATAGTCAGGATTTATGATTATAAAAAAATTAACTAATTTAAATTGTCAATGTTACTTATAAAAATATTAGTAATACAAATTACCCTCAATTTTGTTTTTCTGTCTTTTAATAAACACTTACAATGGCCATGTGTAATAATAAAATACACATATATTGTACTAAGTAGAAAAACAGAAAGCAAATATTTATAATAAATTGTGTTTAGTACCTTAGACATAATACATCTGCATACTGGACATTTTTCATTATGACGAAGCACTCGACGGGTGGCCGAACATTTGTAACATAAAATATGATTGCATCGACCTATTGAAATAACTGTGAGAGACTTGAAGCACACTATGCAAGTAGGATCGGTAGTTTTGGTGGGTGTTGTTAACTTCACTAACTCTTTTCGGTTCATGTCTAAAACAAATGAAAAAACAATGTCAATAAAATTATTGTTTCGTTATTTTAATGTCATCAATACACTAAACGAAAGAGAATAATATTGTATTTGGAGCTTACTGTGCGTATATGCAGATACTAAATACTGTATCAAATGGTACAAAATGTAAAGCGAATTGCTATAGCTGTTTAAAATGACTGTATGAAATAGTTAAATAATGACATACAAATATTCGATTGATACGTAATACTAGTAATATTGTATAATATTAATAATTAATATGTGTAACGTCTCATATACAATATTAAAATCATTCTCTATAATTATTATAGTTATAAAAGTTATATAATTATAATACTACTTATACTTGTGAATACGAATTAACGAACTGTGGGAAGAACAGTTCTTCCGAAATATAATACGAAATCTTTATCAAAGAAATCTTATCTTTAGAAGAACGGTCTACTTGGAAAATAAATTAACTTGACGCATTCTGGTGGTAAAATTTCGAACCTATTGATTCAGGGTGAATAATATATTATTGTAATAAAATATACTCGACTCACTACTGGTACGGTACTACCAGAAAAACGGAGTCTGCGAGATGTGTATTGCACAACCGGGTTTTTATCGAATATTAGTATACATAATCAATGATATAATGTTAGTTATACTTGTAATGTATTATTTTATGAATTTTTAGACAAATTTAAATTTTTTATCATATTGACATATTATGACGTAAATTTTGTAGATATTAAACATACCATTTAATGTTTCACACAAAAACGTCAACGTTTTGCTACCAAATTATTTAATGACAGTGATAACTAAACGGTTGACAATTTTAAAGTGACTGTATGTTACCTTACATTGCTAAAGTTTAAAGAGATTTATAGGAATGCAATAATCGGTTTATGACAGTTTTAGTATATTAGTACCTACCAAACACAATGACGACAATGTCAGAAAATAAAATAATTAAATTATTATATGATTTTATAAATAAATATAAAGAAGATATAAATTTATTTTTCATACTCCAAATTTTGACTTTTTAAATTTTTTGATTTCAAATTATAAATATGAATATTTTTTAAAAATATGACCGTTAAAAATTTAGCGGAATATATCGTAATTATTTATCAATTTTATTTTCTGATATTTTACGAGTCGCTGTACATTTATGACTATTCTTGAGACATTAGCTTCTGCTGAACGTTTGTTTTCAAAACTAAAAAACTAGAGGGTATAAAGTACCTATGAGAAAATACAAAAAAATGTATGAGAGCACACCCTATTCCTGGTAATCGGACCATTATTCCTACCCAAAATCGTGCTTTCTAACATATAAAAATATTTATTATGAATAATTGAAAATTTACAAATAAATACTATCTACCAACGTTATGCTAGGCGGTTGAACTCTGGCTTTTGGGTCATCTTTAAATTATTGAAAAATAATACAAGTCTTTATCAAAGTATAGATTACAAGGTATATTCTGCTCACTATTGTAGTGCATAGTTGTCAAAAAGTGTAACCAACGTACAATACTATTGCTAATACATACACAATAATACACATAATACTATACAATACTATACCATACTAAATACCATAATCTATTCTATATTCAAGGTTATTACGTATTTCTTACGAATTTTAATTTAATTTTCGGTAGGTAAAATGTATTAAAATTAAGCATGAAATAACTATTTCACGATTAGAATTACAAGTTAAACTAACGTCAACATACATTTTATTATTATTATTACTATTATTATTAGTATCATTACAATTATTATTATTACCATTATTACTATTATTGTCGAGTTATCGAAAAACACCAAATAGAAACTTTGTTCCTGTCCCCCGTCCTGAGACGATCCCGCAGTCAGAAATACGTAAGTATATAAAATATGAATTATAACTTGGAAATATATAAAAAATTAAACGTCTAAACTATTTATTAGGTTAAGGTTTCTACAGACACTGTGGTGGCATTTACTGAATATTTACGCGACATTGCTACGAAAATTGCTTACCACGATTACGTTCCATTAGGCGATGAACATGAACCCAAAAGCCAGAATCAACCGTGATAAGGGATGAAAAATGTAAAAA